>CM041552.1:24175386-25375386 GCA_023238725.1 Scortum barcoo
TGGGGGACTTCAACGCTCACGTGGGCAATGACAGCATGACCTGGAGGGGAGTGATTGGGAGGAATGGCCTGCCCGATCTGAACCCGAGCGGTGTTCAGTTATTGGACTTCTGTGCTAGTCACAGCTTGTCCATAACGAACACCATGTTCGAACTACAGCATAAGGGTGTCCACAAGTGCACTTTGCACTTGGCACCAGGATGCCCTAGGTCGTAGATCAATGATCGATTTTATAATCATATCATCTGACCTGCGGCCGTATGTTTTGGACACTCGGGTGAAGAGAGGGGCAGAACTGTCAACTGATCACCTACCTGGTGGTGAGTTGGATCAGATGGTAGACCCAAAGGTTATTCTGGCAAACTGTCCTCCTCAGGATGGGAAGAAGGCAACAAGTGGGAGCGGGGAACTGTTAACCTCAACTGGGCAGATAGTCGGGCATTGGAAAGAGTACTTCAAGGACCTCCTCAATTCTACCGACACGCATTCCCCAGAGGAAACAGAGCCTGGGGGCTCACAGGTGGGTGCTCTCATCTCTGGGGCGGAGGTCGCTGAAGCAGTTAAACAACTGCGTGAAAGCAGCGGTGCCCCGGGGGTGGATGAGATCCGCCCTGGGTACCTTAAGGCTCTGGATGCTGTAGGGCTGTCTTGGTTGACATGACTCTACAACAATGCATGGACATCGGGGGCAGTACCTCTGGAGTGGCAAACTGGGGTGGTGGTCCCCATCTTCAAGAAAGGGGACCAGAGGGTGTGTTCCAACTATAGGTGGATCACACTCCTCAGTCTCCCTGGAAAGGTCTGTGCCAGGGTACTGGAGAGGAGAGTCGACTGATAGTCTAACCTTGGATTCAAGAGGAACAATGTGTTTTTCGTCCTTTTGTGACCTCCAGCTCTCACTGGGATGGTTCGCACCCGAGTGTGAAGGCTGTGATGAGAATCAGCACCTCTAAGTCCGAGGCCATGGTTCTCAGTCGGAAAAGGGTGGGCAGTGGAGGAGTTTAAATATCTCAGGGTCTTGTTCTAACCCAGATAAGCGGTTGGAAGATGGACGGACAGAAACTAAATTGCTCACAGGTGTCAATGTGAATGGCTGTTAGGCTCTGTGATGGACTGGTGACTTGTTCATGCTGCACCTTGCCTCTCACCCAGTGTAAGTTGGGACAGAATCTCATGTTCTCAATACCTTATGAAAATAGGAAACAAGCAGATACTGTGTCAAAGCTAAGCCGCATTCACTTACCATTGGAAATCTGCACATCTGATACAAAGCGTTCTTTGCGAGGAAATTTGTGTGGTATGACAGCAAGATCAGCAATGCCCCTCATTATGTCATCCCAGAGTACTGCCAGCTCATCAGGGCGATCCAGGTCCCGAACCACATCTGATGGTACAGTAAGGATGATGTTGTCAAACTCCAACTCTGCCCAGGGTGAGGGGGCTGTCCGTAGCAATGACCAATCAGCTGCTGTTGTCACACCTGAAGAGAGGAGAGCAGTATGTACATCTGTATAAAACATGAGTCTAAATTATGAGTTATTTTGAACTTTAAAAACATGCACAATTAGCAAAGTACACAGTATTTAACATGCCCCATCATGCTCTGCAGACTTTCCAAGCACTAACTCTCCTCTAATTTCAGACCCTGCCAGCAGCACTTAGCCTTTCCAGCCAGACGAGCCCTAATTACCAACTAGACTGACTTTCTTGCATTATCTCTGTGTCCTGCTAAGTCCTCATCATCTTACTATAACTCTTACACATATACCAGTGTGGCGCAACACACGCTTACCAGATTTATAATATGGTGCAAGTACAGCCATTTGCACAACGACCTCTATGCCCTCAACTTTTGTTTTAGGTGGAGCCACCAGGTAGATGAGTCCTCCCCACAAGTTTGACACCTGCATGTTCTTTGTGGTAACAGGAAATTGCTCATGCACGCAAGGTGCTCTCCTCAACTCTTCAGCACTGAGTTCGTCTGTTTGACAGCCTATCTGAACCTGAGTAAACATGGAACATGTGTTAGTTTCTTGAAAACCTGTATGAATGATGTATGAATCAAAGGATGTGAGGCTGGCAAGATATATAGATAGATGGGTAGTAACTATATTCTTTGAGACATAACTGCCAATTTAGGTTTTATATACAGTACCTTCCAGTCCTTGTTGAAAATCTCTGCTGGTATGGCCATGTTGGTTTTCATACCAGGAGAGAGGTAGAGACCTGTACTGATCCACTCCTCCCCTCCTGACAGACACACACACACAGAAACAGATGCAACATATGTATGTTAATGCAATGCAAGTACACACAGATTACTGCAATATATTCATTCCGTCAAAGTAACAATACTTACAGTATATAAGTTGTAATTATAATTGCATTATGTAATGGCTCACTTAAGTGCGGTCTGACCTGCCGTGTTAGCATTAATCTTGATCCTGTGGTTGTAGACAACTGGCATCAAGGGATTATGCTTGATGAGGTAGGGCAGGAGAGCATCAGGATCTGGGCAAACCTTATACAGCTCCGTCCCGACACTGAGGAGCAGGCGGTCTTTGGGACTGTTTATAGGGTAGCTCTCACACACCTTGAAAATGAATGATGAATGTTTTGAAGCAGGTTGCTAACAGAGTCACAGTACCAGCAGCTAAAGACGGAAATCAGACCCCATGCAGAAATGTCATGGTCCTATTGGTAGTATTGTTGCTATATGGTTCAATTATTTGTATAAGAGAGCTAACTGAATTTACAGTTAATATAATATGAGCTACTTAAGGCAGAGAATGCCTGAAACCAAACTAATAACAATCAGAGATTAAAAAGTCATCGCTCGCCCACCTGTGGCATGCCTGACTTCTTTAAGATGTCGGTGAGGGTGGACACCACATGCGCATAGGAGGAGCAGTCATGAGCCTTCATGTGCAAGTATTTGGCACAGTCCCCACCCAATTTTACAAGGCATTCCTCCTCATGTTTTGGTAAGTTCTTCCCCCAGCAAAGCGGTGCAGAAGGTGCCGGTGCCCTATTTTGTTCAGGATCTTGTTCCCTGAAAGAGATCTTATTTGTTTTATGTAGTATATGGTTTACAGTATGAAAATGATTGGACTGCTTCTAAAAATCAAATATGATGCTAATACATATGCAGGTGCTTCCTTTTGATTTGTATAATTGACAAAGTGTGTATGAGTGTGATGCACTGCCGTGTGTGTCTCTCTCTGTCTTTCCCCCCACTTTCGTCTCCACGTCCTTTGTTTTTGCCTGCTCATCATTTTTCGCTCAGGCTTGTCTGACGGTCTATGCAAGACCGTCAGCTGTCCTGGGATCTCTCTCTCCCCTGGCTATCAATGCTTCATCCAGACGTTGAATGATTGATCTTCTCTTGCTTTCTCCCTACTGTGCATGCTTTAATGTCGCTGTCTTTCTCTGCCCATTGTTTGTCTCTCCTATCTTTATGAATGCTGTGCAATTTGTATGGCCCATGTGACCTGCTGAGAGACTGCAGGTGAAAATGAGCTTTAAGGACCTACTATGGAATGAAATTGGCAGTATAGAATAAAATGGCAAATTATCATACCTGAGAAATCTGTCATTGGGTTTTGCGCCAGGTGTGTCTTTGCCCAGTACCAGGCATGTCCACCAATCAGCAGGCCTCCTCCCTCTGCCACAAAGTCTTGGATTTCCTCCAAATGGTCTTTGCTGTACACTGTACAAACAAACACACTCAGGTCTTTCCTGAAGTTTGTCTTCTTACAATTAACCTGTGACTTGCTGAAGAGGTTGAACCCGTCCTTGCCCATAGTAGGCTCCTGCCAAGAACGCTCGCCCATCCTCTGTGGTACCAATGGGGAAGGCTAGTGGGCCGTGGACCAGAACCTCAGAAGCTACGACCCCATTCTGGAGGTCAAACTCTGACACCCCCTCAAGTAAGAACTCTAAGTCATCCTCAAAGTCCTTACTGCTTCTGTATTTAGGAGTGGAGGGAAGAGGAAAGAAAGGTGCAAAGACTGAAAGATACATTAGAAATATTGCAATTAAGATTTTTTGACAATTCTCTGCCATCATGAAGATGGCACTTTTGGCTGGAGACTGAACCAGTGTGTAAAAAAGTTCTAGATACAAGGAAAGGCCCCCTTAACTTAGAACCTTTTCAAATGAGCAAAGAAAAATAAGTATATACTCACACTGCAGCTGTGTAGAAAGATGGGACCTGTGGGTAGACAGGAAGGCATTCGATCATTCCATGATGCTTAGAGAAGTAGATCCCTGCCACACCAGACACTTTGTTTCCTTCAAACTCAAACAGCGTATTCTCCTTAGGGTGACCTGCAGCCCAGCTCCAGGCCTGCCCCGCTATCAGCACTCCTCCCCCAGCTTTCATGAATGCCACCAGGTCCTTCGGGTCTGCACCCACGCTGTAGGCATTAGTGACATACACACTAACCCCCAGATTGCTACTGAATTTCTCCACAACCTTGGCTCGAAAACTGGAGTAGCGGAGATTATCAGCGACTGCCTTGACATGTTTGTGGACCCCCACAGACAGGTTGTCAGATCCATCTCCTCTCAGCCAGGTCAGAGCGTTCTCTACCAGAGCAGGAAAGGCGGTCAAGTATCCCTCATGACCCAGGACCACAATTCTTCCACAGCCATACAGAGAGGCAGCCATCAATGCCTGGCCTTTACTGTTCACTGCTAAAGAAAAGGCATGGTCTCCATTCAGCACCAGGCTACTGGGAACGCAATGGTGCGGGAGGTCCAGCTCTCTCAAGCCTCTCATCAGGGACAAGTAGGCCCTGTCATAGTGGTTTTGGATGGACTGGGTGGACATGATGAAAAGGATCGGTGCTCTGAAGGTTGGATGACAAGGGTGGATGGTGAAAGAAATCTATGCTGGGACAGACGTAAACTGCGTTAGCACATAAGGTTTAATAATTTCTCTTAGTTGGGTGTATAGCGCATCAGGCAAGCTGTCCTGTGGGAATCGGAAGAGAGCAGACAGAGGTTAAAACAAGAATAAAAGTCTCACTGATGGTTTACTGTTTATATTCCACACCTGTAACAATAAAGTTAGAACAATTAAAATTCAATTAGAGATTAGACAAAGAGTAACTCCAGTAACTGAATATGGATGACCAAAAATCTGATTTTCATCACAAACAAAACCAACAGAACACAGAAATTCACATTTTTTTACCTGAAAGTTAAGTTGGCTCTCTAGTTAATTCTATTGTCACAGTGTGGCACGACAGTTTCCTAATCAGGCAGTTCACCAAGAACACTTCCTGACAGAAGTGAAGAGTCTAAAAAAATGAGAGCAAGAGCAAGAGCAAGAGCTTTTCAGCAAAAAGGTGAAGACAGAAAGAGGAGGTACTTCAGTTAGAACAACCCCATGAATGAGAATAATGTGAGATTAACATAAAGGTCAAATACCACTGCAATACGTCTGTCTGTCATCCCTGTATTTGTTTCTTGAAGAAACCTATGCAGGACTTGTTTTGCACCACAGAACTCTAATGTAATGTTACACAAATATCATGTTTTCATTTTTGTCGTAGAGAAAGAGTGGCCCCGTGACAAGACGAAACCTGCACACAAATGCATTCCACTGTGAAACCTCCCCTTCCCAGAATGTAGTATTTATTCAGTCCAAATTTCCCTTCTAGGAAGCAGTAAAGATCATCTGCACTACATGCTTAAACAGGAGAGGTAAGATAAGGTTTCCTGATCACAAAGTTAATTTAGTGCATAGCTGGATAAGCATGTTGTTAGAAGATAAAAAACCTGTTTGCGTATGTCTGGTTGAAGTTAAGGATAGCCACCGTGGTGTGATGAGGCACTGTTTCCTAGACTGTGGATATTTTTATTCATAAATCCAGCTGCAACAACTGAATTTTGACTACTGTGGCTATTTTTGTCTCCAGCTAATCACTCAACAACTTCAGAGGGACATCTTAGAAAACAATATGTATTTCTGCAATGCAGCTCTCCACTAATGCTTACAACTGCAGAGCATGAACAATTAGCAGAGGGAACAATGAAAGAAATTCTCCAGGTGCTATTTTAAATTAAAGCTGCATAACCTTGAAAACTAGCACAAACTAGCATCCCACACAACTCTCCTAATTAAATAACAAATGGATGAATAAAAAGAAGTAGACCAAGTATGATGAAATTGTTTATTAGTGTCTTTCAGTGTCATCATGTACCAGAGAAAGATGCAGTTTTACAGAATTCACCCAAGAAACATTAGTGCTTTTTTCACCCTGAAACAAACCATTTTTCGGATCCATGACTTTTATTAGCATTGAAATTAAATAACTCCCCAATGTGTCCAGCTAGGGAGGTATTGCTGCTGCATTTCCTAATAAAATAGTTTCACTGTTTTTGTAACTCATCCTTAAAAATCAAGTCTAGCTGAAAAGAAAGAAATACCAAAAAACTAAAACATTTTTAACTGAGCTACTTTAAAAGCTGTATACATCTGGTCAACCACGTAGCATCTGTTTATTTTCAAAATACTGCAATAAATAAGGCAGAAATACAAGAACAACAAAAAGAAATGAAAGTCAGTTAATTGAATACTCCACTAAAAACCCCAACTGTACTTAAATCAGCAGCAGTCTCAGGTTCAGCCATACTGAGTCATGGTGTGGTCACTCCAGGAGGGCAGGTTGGAGAGTTTCTCCTCAGTGGCTGGTTCGATGGGCCATCCCCAGGCCTTAAAGAATCCAGTCAGGTTCATCCCCACAGTCTGAGAGAAAGTCTCAGCATACAGGTTCATCTTTCCTTTGTTGTCCCCTGGAAAGTTGCTCATCCTGTGGTAGGCAGCAAACACCTCCTTAAAGGCATCCCAGCCAAACTTTTCCTGGAGCTTCATGGAAGGAGAGGAGGAGAGGTAAAGGAATTTCATCCAATGCTTTTGTTGTTTGGTATGTACTGGGCATTAAAACCTAACTGTGGCCAGAAACTTTTAGTCTTATTTCCTTTGAAGGCAGTTTTTCCAGGCTGCAAAACACTGTGATTCTTTCTCACCTGCATGTATGTCTCCAGGGCCACCCACATGCTCCAGCTGCTGAGTTGCTTGCCCCCCTTAGCGTACTCCTCTGCTCGACTGTTTCGGTTTTCAAGAGTCATTGCTGGATGAGCCTGCATTGAGAGCCAAATACTTTTCTCAGCATAAGACAAAAAGAGGAGTTGTCTTTCATGAAGGCTACTGATATGAAAACATGTCAAAGTGCTCCTTAAGACTGGCTGTTCTTGTTTTGTGAAAGATTAGATCTATTTACTCCACCTGCGCTCTCTTGATGCCCAGCACCTCCTCATGCACATACACTGACCACAGATTACATGTGCACTCTGTTGTGTGTGATGGGAATTCCCAGCAGCCTCTCTGTTGGTTGTGTCCCAGTTCATGGATAGGGCCCCACAGGCCTGTACCTCTTATATGGTCAGTGCTGACCAACTCAGAGGCTGAACACTTGTGTGCCATGATAGGATAACCTGCATGCATGAATCCTGGATGGAGAAACAATAGAAAAACAATATAGTTATGGCAGCAGATTGTTAAAGTCCAATATATATGATCACATAGTATTGCAAATGCATGCAATCGGAGCAAAAGCACAGGACACAAGACCTATATTAGAATGCACTGTTACAAAATTCCTCATTCATTTAGTAATTTTAAGAAGGACGAGTTGCCTTTTTTTTTTTTTTACTTAAAACACTGTCAAGATGTTGTATATACCCAACCTGATGTCCCTGAGAGTCCCTTCCCCTCATCCAGCATCAAAGCCACATTCACTTACCATGGGAAATCTGGACATCTGCTACAAAACGTTCTTTGCGAGGAAATTTGTGTGGTATGACAGCAAGATCAGCAATGCCCCTCATCATGTCATCCCAGAGTGCTGCCAGCTCATCAGGGCGATGCAGGTCCCGAACCACATCTGATGGTACAGTGAGGATGATGTTGTCAAACTCCAACTCTGCCCATGGTGAGGGGGCTGTTCGTAGCAATGACCAATCAGCTGCTGTTGTCACACCTGAGGAGAACGAAGGGATGGATTAATGAGTTATTACACAATTGTTTGTTTGTTTGTTTCATTTGTATATTTTTATATCTAATGATATTGAACTGTGATGATCCTTCTTCCTTCTTCCACTACCCCAAACCCCCCCAAAAAATATTCATTCATCGCACTTTTAACACACTAAAAGAAAAATCACTACAAGAGCTCCATTTACCCACTTACCCACTCACCAGACATATAGCACCTTTTCACGGCACACAGACTTACCAGATTTATAATATGGTGCAGGTACAGCCACCTGCACTATGACCTCTGCTTCCTTCACTTGTGTTTTGGGTGGGGCCACCATGTAGATGAGCCCCCCCCACAGGTTTGACACCTGCATCATCTCGGTGGTAACGGGAAATCGCTCATGAACACATGGTGCTCTCTTCAACTCTTCAGCATTCAGACGGTCTGTTTGACAGCCTATCTGAACCTGAGGAAGAGTGTGTGTTACTGCTTGTAAGTACAATTTGTACAGTAACTGAAGGATGCTGGGTTACTAACTGCAGATTTAACAGAAACACTATGAACTCAATAATTATTAGATTTTTTTTGCACTGTACCTTCCAGTCCTTGTTAACAATCTCTGCTGGTATGGCCATGTAGGTCTTCATACCAGGAGAGAGGTAGAGACCTGTACTGATCCACTCCTCCCCTCCTGACAGACACACACACACGCAAAAAAAGCAGCAGTTAAGTTTATAATCAGTCATATTTACCTGTATAAAACATACAAGGCACATTTCACCTTTCTCTTTTTGTAATAGTAACAGACACATGGTCTGACCTGCTGTGTTGACATTAATCTTGATCCTGTGGTTGTAGACAACTGGCATCAAGGGGTTATGCTTGATGAGGTAGGGCAGGAGAGCATCAGGATCTGGGCAAACCTTATACAGCTCTGTCCCGACACTGAGGAGCAGGTGGTCTTTGGGACTGTTTACAGGGCAGCTGTCACACACCTTGAACGAAAATGAATATACAAATATCATCAAGTATGTTGCTCTCACACATCTGACTGGCCATCAGCGTTTTGCTGTATTACTGTAATGCTGTATAAAGCACTGATGTTGCTTTGTCTACTGACCTGAGGCATGTCTGACCTCTTTACCAGGTCAGTGAGGGTGGCCACGACCTGTGTATAGGAGGAGCAGTCATGAGCTTTTAAGTTCAAGTAGGTGGCGCAGTCCCTGCCCAGCTTTTTAAGACATCGCTCCTCGTGCTTGCTAAGTTCTTTGCCTTCGGCCACATGGCTAGCAAAGCGTTGTAGAAGGTGGCGGAAGTGGTAGGTGTCTTTGATGGCCTGGCTTGGCACAGGGGCCTTGTAGGAACCTCCTGTGATTGTTGCTCCCAACAGACTCAGGCCCATTTTGTTGAGGACCTTGTTCCCTGAAAGATAGTCCAGCAAACCTGATTTGCTCTTCTGTGTTCGATTGTTGAAATCATCTAACCCTAACCCCAAGATAACACAGATCTGGGTCTGATATTCACAAGCTCTAATTTTATGCAGATCTGTGACAAACACAACAGAGAAACATATTAATGAAAGTAAGTTTATGGTCTTTGGTGACATCACAACGTCCCTTCTGCCTTTTCTTTTGTGTGTTTCTAATTTTTGTCATTCCCCACTTTGCCCCATGATGTCCACAGTGCCTGCCCAACATCTTCACCAGCTGCAGTTCATATTATTACCTGCTCTTGTGTTCCTGCTGTAAATGGACAGGACCTTGGCACATATCAGCACCATTCTCTCTATACACAGTCTCTTTGTATTGCCTTTTACCACAATCTCTCTCTCCTAACCTTCTTGTTATGCATTTATCTTATCTTGCAGTCACACCAACATGGAATCCCTGGACCCAAGTAAGTTGCAATACCTGTACCTGGACCACCCAGTTCCCTGAGCAGCCCATCCTATATTTTCTTTACCATTGCCCATCACTTTGGCTATTCAACAAATGTCTTCTGCTTCCATTAAACCACCAGTTTTGCTCAACATTATACAGCTAACACCCACTCACACTGCTGTCCTCTATTACACATCCTTTTCTGCAGCCACTGGCCCATTAACTCCAGCAGTCGCTCAGATGGTTGCCTCTTTAGGGCACCAGCATACACTGTCAGAGCTGCTTGTTGGACAGTTGTTACAGAAATATTTGTGACACTTGCAGTCTCTGCAGTAATTCAGCCCATTGGTTTCTTAGAAGCATATTTCCCTTTTGGTTTAGCCCTGTTTCAGCCAGTGCAGCAGCTTAGTCTCCTTTGTCAGCCGCAGTTTAAATATAGCTACCTGATTTCCCTTTGCCTAATTTGTATGCACTAAAATGTACCATTGTTGTATGGAGTCTGATTAAGCCTCAGTTACCTGACCATTCCTGAGTTACGTGTCTACCAGCATCCGTGTATCTTGAACTTGTCTGTTCTAAGGGTGTTTTTTAAGAGTTTCTCAATTCTGGGCAGCAGGCTTGTGGGATTAATTGTATGGGGATGTACCTGTTGAATTTTTAAGCTGCGCCAGATGTGAGTTGTCCCCTACTACATTCTCACAGCATTTAGAATATGAAAGAAAGGAATATGCTTAAAATGCATTATGTCATATTATCGTGGGATGAACTGGGCAGTATGTAATCAAAATGTGCTGCATTACCATACCTGGGAAATCTGTCAATGGGTTTTGCCCATGGTGTGTCTGTGCCCAGTACCAGGCATGTCCACCAATCAGCAGGCCTCCTCCCTCTGCCACAAAGTTCTGGATTTCCTCCGCATGATCATCACTGTACGCTGAGCACACGTACACACTCAGGTCTTCCTTGAAGTCTGTCATCTCACACTTTAACCCTGACTGGGTGAGAAGTTTGTGCGCAAGATCAAGCTTTACACCAACAACTCCCTGCCGTCCTTCATCCAACCAATGAATGGCATTGTTCAAAAACAGAGCCAGTGCCTGTAATAAAGTTAGTGCAAGAAAGGCAGAAGATTATAAATCAATGTAAAACCTATGTAAACAGGTTTGGCAGATCAGCACACGCTTCATTATATAGCACACTGTAGACAGCAAACTGTCGGTAGTCACATGTTAATATGTAGTGAAGTAAATAGGCAAAGTCATCATATCTAAATGAAAGATGGGTTTTAGAATTTCTAGAAATTTTTGTTTGTAATTTTAGTCTAAGCAAATTCTCATTATGTGCTCAATTAGTCTTATAAATGCAGAAATAGTAAACTCAATCTACCTCTTGTCCCAGAAGTCCTTCATGTGTAGCGATAATGACCCGTCCCTGCCCATAGTACGCTCCCGCCAGGAATGATCGCCCATCCTGGGTGATGCCAATGGGGAAAGCTAGCGGGCCGTGGACCAGAACCTCGGAAGCTGTTAGTCCACTTGGGAGCTCAAACTCTGTGACCCCCTGGAGTAAGAACTCCAGGTCATCCTCAAAATCCTTACCGATTCTGTATTTGAAAGGGGAAGAGGAAAGGGGCGATACATTCATAGTTGTTTTGTTTGTTGGCTCTGGGGAATTTTTAACTGATTTTAAAATAATTGTAACAATACTGTAACACATGGCTTCAGCAATAACGTGAAATGTTCAATACTGATAATACTATCATAATCAGGAGTGCCAAAAGTGTGAAGGAATTTTTGATGACAGTTGAAAAGTGGAAACTTAATGTGCATTAACAGAGAAGTACAGTATATACTCACACTACAGCCATCCAGGAGGACGGGATCTGTGGGTAGACTGGCAGGCACTCTACTTCACCCTTATGCTTAGAGAAGTAAATTCCTGCCACACCAGACACTTTGTTTCCTTCAAACTCAAACAGCATGTTCTCCTTAGGGTGATCTGCAGCCCAGCTCCAGGCCTGCCCCGCTATCAGCACTCCTCCCCCAGCTTTCATGAATGCCACCAGGTCCTTCGGGTCTGCACCCACGCTGTAGGCATTAGTTACATACACACCAACCCCCAGATTGCTACTAAAGGCCCCCACAACATTGGCCTGGAAGTTGGGTTTGCTGAGTTTATCAGCTACTGCTTCTACATCTTTGTGGACCCCCACGGACAGGTTGTCAGATCCATCTCCTCTCAGCCAGGTCAGAGCGTTCTCTACCAGAGCAGGAAAGGCGGTCAAGTATCCCTCATGACCCAGGACCACAATTCTTCCACAGCCATACAGAGAGGCAGCCATCAGCGTCTGGCCTTTACTGTTCATTGCTAAAGGAAAGGCATGGTCTCCAATCAGCAACAAGTCACTGGGAACACATGGGCCCCGAAAGTCCAGCTCTCTCAAGCCTCTCATCAGGGACAAGTAGGCCCCCTCATGTTGGTTTTGGATGGGCTCGGTGGACATGATGAGAAGGATCGGTGCTCTGAAGGTTGGATGATGAGGGTGGAGGGCAAGATGGCCGAAGAAGGTGTATCAAGTCAGATTCAAGTGAGGGAGGTTAAACAGTTGCATGCAGATGTATGCTGTCAGTTGGCTGTCCTGTGGGAAACAAAGAGAGCTCACAGAGATTAAAACAAAGAAATAAATGTTCTACTGATTTGTTGTACTCATTTGTTACACTTTTATAACAAACAATTGACAACAACAAAATGTTTACAATTAGATCAGAGACCAAAACTTCACCAGCTTCTTGCTCATTACATTACATTAAGAGGTTCATCACAACCAAGAGACTTTCATACCTGGGACTTTAGTTGTCTTCCTGCTTGTGTTATCAGGCTGCAGCAAAACAGTTTTCCAGACAGGCAAGAGCACAACTGAAACAGGAGAGAGGTGGAAACGTGAAGGAGGCTGCAACAGGAAATCGTATTTCAAGGACAATGACAGTGAGAGGAGGGACTTTAGTGTGTCACACCAAGGGACGAGTATGAACGTTTTTTCTGGGGAGAGAAAAACCTGCTCATCCTGTCTGTAAGGCAATATTTGAGGATGCCTGTGGTACAGCACAGCCCTTGAAAAAAAACCGAACACGCACCTCTTGCCTGTGTTTTTATTTCCTACTTAATGATGACTAATGTTTGACAGAGGTCTGTGTTTTTACTGTCTCGCAAGAATATGACAGACAACAGATGAAAACATCAGTCAAAATGATCACTGCCAGCAGAGGGTGCATCCATAATGTGTATCTGATACATTTTGATCTGACTCCATCACAGAAAGAGACAGATTATAAAAAGTCACAACACTTGGTAATCATGTGCAGAGACACATTTAACCCAAACAGGTTAAACAAGGTTAGATCATTATCTTATCCAATTTTCCCCTCAGATGTGTAATGTAACTCTTGTCTGACAGACTGGGTGGAGGAGAGGAAAAAGGTGTGTCAGCATAAAAGAAGCGAAACTACTTCAGATGTTCAAATATACAATAAATGCGACCAAAAATGAAATGAACGAAAGCGTACACTTTACCTTCGACCCTCCGTGAAATCAGCTCAGAGTCAACACATAATACATCCAGGACAGAAACATTACAGGAACCCGGAAAAGTTAAAAACAAGGAGCGGAACTAACGACAGCTCAGCTTTCTGACCGAGACTATTTTTCTGCAGGACCGCGGGGCACGCTGAGAAACATCGTCCCTCCTCCTCCTCCTCCGTCAGGTTCAAGCTTCACTCTCATACAAAGAGGAGTCGCGTTTTGTCGGTGCACAAACACACCTCGGGGCTCACATGTCGTGCTGGCTGCTCGGGCCCTCCGGAGTCCGGATCCCTCTGCAGGACGGCCGGGCTGTGATCCTGGGCCGGGGGCCGCACACAGGGGTGGCCGACAAGAAGTGCTCCAGACACCAGGGTGAGGAGGAGACATACCACCCTGGAGTCTGCTGAAGGAACAAGTTTTGATTTGATTGTACACAGTTATGTATAGATGTATATGTATGCACATGGCTTTGTGTCAGCACCACAGGGAACCTAATTTAAACATGGTGGGATTTAAAGCAACAGGGAATCACACCCATAGTTTAAAGAAGCTGACGAATCTTCATGTTTCTTACAGAGAGCAGAATATAAATCCATTTGGTGACAATGATCAAATGACATTTTAAGGACTTCACAATATATAAGTAATGGATTTGCAAGAGTTGGAGATTAGTAGGGGTCCACAAAGGTGCTTGTATTAATAATTTTAAAGTCACGAGGGGCCTCTGAGAATGTCTATATTCTAGAGGTGAAACAGTGAATGGATGAATCGATAAGTCCACAAACAAGATCTTACCTGGCATCAACTGTTCTGATATTTCACTGATTGTTTGAGTCACTTGTTAAGCAAGGGATGAAAATGTTTGCAGTTCAGGTTTCTTAAATGTGAGGATGTGTCAAGTCAGTTTTTATTTGTATAGCCAAATATCGGGGGTAAAAAAATGGCAAGAAAAATGGAAGAAATTTTCAGGAAAAGCAACAGAGGGTTCCCTCTCTTGGAATGAACGAACATGCAATGGATGTGTGCAGAGTAAATCAACCAAATCACAGTGATGCAATTTGATGACAGACATTTAGATTGTAGAATAAAAGTGAGGTGCATGGATCCAGGAAGACATCGGGGGGCACCAGGGATTGCCCAAAGAGAAAGATTTGCTGCTTTTCTCTGTTTTATATCATCATCATCATCATCATCAGAGACAGATTATCTCTAGGTTTTGCACTGTTGGTCAGTCAAAACAAGCAACAGGTGTCTCGCTGGTCTGTAATGAACATTGTTGAACACTGTTTTCTAACATTTACAGTCAAAGTGATTAATGGAGATAATAACTGACAATAACTGAGTAATCAGTAATGAAAATAATTGTTAATTGTAGCACCGTAGTTGTTATTGAAATAATTCTCTCCTGAACAACTAATCTGGCAGAAAGATGTCACTAACACCTTGGTAGGCCAAAGTAGCTGTAAATATTTAATAAATCTAGGACTGCAGTTATTTTTAATATTGCATAACCTGACAGTAATTTCCTTAATAAATAAATTAAAAAAGGAGACTGAGAATAGGCTGACAAATACAAACTGCTTGTCTTTGCATTTTTGCTTAGACAGTGACATACATGACTAATCGTTTCAGTTCAAAATGGAGGTGGATGTGTGTGTGAAAATGTATGATGGCAATAATGACGCTTGTGTTTCTTTTAGTCAAGGTGGTTGCTTGCTATGCAGACCAGGATGCGGTTATTACTCAGGTATGAAAACAAACACTGAAGCCCAGCCCAATGTGAATTCAGTCAGATTCCCCGTGTGTGCAAACTTTCAGACAAGAAAGACAACACTGCATGACTGCACTCGACAACACCAGAGAGAGTTAATGTTTAGCACCACACAGTCAGAATATCAGTTATGCAATTATGCCTGAAAACCTGATGACAGACCGCCTTTGCCTTTATGTCCCTGGTTATTTTCCATCCTATAAACTACCTGCAACTGTACAAAGGCTACAGTCCAATGTCCATGCATGTCCTCTTGTCTCCCACAGCTGGGTCCCAATCCCAGTTTCCTGGACTGTGAGCAGCTTGGCCGGGGCCAGTCCGGTAAACTCACTCATGGAGGCACCCTCTACCTGGTGAACCAGAGCCATCCATTTAAACTGCATTACTCCCTGAGCTCAAATGGAACAGCCTCAAACACTGCACAGAAAGGGCTAAAGGCTGCTAATAAGACAAAGAGGGGAAGAAACGGGAAAGAAAAAGAGGCACAGTCGAGTCCAAATCCCAAGCGCAGCATAAAGGACTTCTTTGCTGCCTCTCCCATGAAGGTAACACATTTGGCACTGTTTGGTTTAGTGTTGAAACCTATTTGGACCATTATCCCATGCATGTTATTTGAATATTCCTCCAGTGTTACAACAGAGATCATATTTATGAAGAGAAGTTGAAGTGAAACAGCTGAGAATGAGACAGTGTTTTGGTTTTTTTTTTTCGTTTTTCCATGTAGTCATCTAAAAGACAACTGAGTCCAGAGAGAGGGCCTGAGATGAAGCGCCAAAAAAGAGATGAGGAGTCCTCAGATACCTCGATGAAGGAGGATGAGGAGGAGAGACTGGCAGAGGAAAAGCTTAAGCAGCTGCAGGAGTTGGCAGAGAAGTCTTTGACGGAGAGGAGTAAGAGCGCCCAGTTGTCATCTTCTTCTTCCTCGTCCTTAAAGGGCTGTCTCAAGAGCAGCTGGCAGCAGATAGGCAACCTGTTGCTCTACACTGCTGCTGGTGTCAAAGGGAGCGACAAGGTGGGAACGGTTTCAATGGAACGGCTTTATCTTTTCATTTATTTCCACATCTAAGGGCAGAGAATTACCCAATACTTTTTGTACTTATATTTTGTAACTTAGTCGTTCTTTATGCCCGAGCAGACCCATCACAGTCGGTCAATTGATTCATCACTCAAGCAACAGATAATTGACAACTAAAATGACAAAAAGTCAGTGAGGAATTCCTGCTTTTCTTTATTCTCTTCCATTTTAAATACTAAATATCTCTGTTTATTGTGGGTAAAACAAGACATTTAAACACAAACAAAAGTAGGGCTGAGCAGTAAATTGAAATATTATCCAAATTGCAGCACGGACAAGTGTGTCACACCATACCATACCAGCACTGTAGTGCTACTGAGATGTCCCAGCATACAAATCAGATTCTCCAGATGTAAGGGAACATGCTTGTTTGGTACAGACTCTAGCAAAAATCACATCATCGTCGTTTTTATATTTTTTTACAGTGAAAATGACATTTTAAAAATCCTGCTAAGTCGTTAGTCATATTGTAACATATCGAGATATTTCTCTGATATTTGAGCCACCAAATGATGAATGGTGTCATCAAGAAATAGAAGAAATAATCAGCATCACCATACGTGAGATCTGGGAAATTTAGTTTGAGTGTTTCAAGCTGTGACTGCTCTGGAGGTGTAGTCCCCCAATTTGAAGGTGTGAGTGTCACGCACAAGTTGGTGAGATCACGCAGCTAATGTGTATTTCCTCTTCTACTCCTCCTCTCCAGATAGCTGGGTTTGACATAGATGGCTGCATCATCACCACCAGGTCTGGCAAAGTCTTTCCCACAGCACCGGATGACTGGAAGTACGTCTTCACTCTTTCCCTTTTAAATCGTTCGCTCTTTCTGTTTTTTTTTATAAATCTGTGTCTCTACCTCAGTGGCTTATATTGATTACATCTCATATCTAAGTAGTTGGTTGTAATTGTCTTCATGTCTAATTGTCAGGATCGTGTATCCTGAAATCCAGCCAAGACTGGCCAGCTTGCTCAAGAAAGGATACAAGGTGGGAAGGAGCTAAATGCGACAGTTGCTAGTAATATTTAGTGAAAGTTGCCAGATTAAAACAAGTGGAACGTTATTAAATTTCATGTACTCTGGTAGTGTTTGTCACTGGATTACCTAGTCTAGTCTTGCTGTCTCCCTGCAGGTTGTATTCTTCACCAACCAGATGGGGATCGCTAAAGGCAAACTGAGACCAGAAGTCTTCAAGTCCAAAGTGGAGGACATCCTCACCACGCTGCAGCTACCTGTGCAGGTTGGTCATGTTGTACATTTACTCTCAGCTCTCTCATAATGATCAGACAAAAAGCTGATATTTGCACCACCTCCTTTGTCTCAGGTGTTTGTAGCAACCGGCCCTGGTATATACAGGAAACCAGTGATGGGAATGTGGAATCACTTGTGTGAGAAGGTAACTGACAGTGAAGGCACACGGACACACACCCATATTATTTATAAACCACACCTGGTACTGAGTATTTACAGAGTCAGACAGTACAACGTGCTCTTGTGAGTCACAGGAACCGCCCTTTCATCACTCTTCACAGACTGTTTTATTGTTTGCATATCTGAAAACAAACAGTCAGTTCTGATTTTAACTGTAAGCGTGTTTGCATGTGTCTTTCTTGCTCAGGCAAATGATGGCCTGACTGTTGACAAGAAACAGAGTTTTTATGTAGGAGGTAAGTGAGGTTGCGTGTGAAGTGGTGTTGCCATAGAGATAAACATCCCATACTTACAGGTGGTCAAGTGTTCTCAGTTATCTGTTCTGGTATTGTAGAGATGCATACAGACATAGGCAGTCATCTGCATTTTTAAACCAAACTTTTAGTTCAATTCTAAACCCAAATGAATCTAAACCTAACCTGAAATCCTTATCCTTACTAGAAACCCAATGAAATGCCCAGGTTTGGATCAGACCAGATATCATACAGAATCAACATCTTTAATGTGCAGAAATGCAACAAAAATAACTTGAGGCAGATTTTACTGTTGCTTTGAGAACATTTGATCCCCACAACGTCAGAAGTACAAGGGCACAAACATGCAGATGTAACATCTGACTTCTCCTCTGTGCACAGATGCTGCAGGGAGGCCAGAGAACTGGGCCCCAGGGAAGAAGAAGAAGGATTTCTCCTGCAGTGACCGACTGGTAAGTTACCTTCTCCTCCTCCCACCTGAACTTGTTGTGTGTGCTAATTAGTTTGAGGTATTGTTCCCATGTGTCACCTTAAATGTCACAAGATAGGTCAAGGATGACTTTATGTTTCTTAACAATACTTTAATGAGGAAAAGTTACACCAAACTGATGAAACACGAGCGTCACATAACAGTTATTGTCTTCCCTCTTTTTTTTTTGCAGTTTGCGCTGAACCTTGGGTTGCAGTTCCACACGCCGGAGGAATACTTCCTGGGCTGGAAGAGCGCCCCCTACAGCTTGCCTAATTTTGATCCTGTGAGTACAATGAACATGCTGGCCATGTACTATGTTTTGTTTTTTTTTCTTCTAGATTGTATGAGAATGCATTTGTGGGTTTAGTCTATATCTGTATTTTTGTCAATGTTTTTTCTTTACCTGAACTTTTAGAGGAAGACTGACTCCACTGCGAGGCTGTACGACCCGCCGTCTGCCTCTCTCACCTCCAGCAAGACAGAAGTCATTGTCGCTGTGGGTTACCCTGCATGTAAGAGAACGAGGAATGTTTGTCACATATTTCAGAATGCCTCTCCCAAAAACACCACTCTGAGCTTCTTCCCTTTCTCCACAGCGGGTAAATCCACCTTCTTCCACACCCACATCATACCAAAAGGCTACGTGTATGTCAACAGGGTGAGTTTTTTTATATACAACAAGATGTTAACGTTTTGGTCTGCTTTGGTTCTATTTTTATTATAATAATGATGATAAATACCAACATGATGCAGATAATTAGTGATTATTATATCCTGTATATTATTGGACCCTCAAAGTCCTCAAAGTCTTTGTGTTTTTGTTTTGGATCAGGACACCCTCGGTTCATGGCAGAGCTGTGTGTCGGCTACTGAACGTGCTCTGAAGGAGGGCCGCAGTGTCGCCGTAGACAACACCAACCCCGACCCAGAGTCTCGCAAACGGTAGAGCAGAGCTGTATCAAAGCGTGCTGTGTGGATGAGATTTCTGTGTGTGTGCCCTCGAATGTTTGCATGCATGTACGATACTCAGGATCCTTCTCGCTGGGTACACCTGCAATAGTGGCACTGTACCAAAAATGACGTTTTGTATCTAGCAGGTATAATTCAAGCTCACTGCAAGTATAAGCTCAGTATAATTGATTGTTAAATTAGCCGACAGGCTACAGCAGCAGGATTTAGTAATGCTCCACTTTTGTCAGCTTAAAGAATTAGTGGCAGAATGTTTTAGTCCACAGATATTCGTTTCTGCTGTGATGTGCCAAAGGCAGGTGGGCAAAATGAATCCACCAGTCCGTTCTGCCTCACAACTACAATTAAGGTGGAATAGTAATTGGTATAACTATATGTCTTGATTAAAAAACAAACAAACACAGGTTTGTTGCCTAGTAACAGTTTTTATTGAACTGAATATATTCTTCTCATCTCTGCAAAAAACTCAGCAAACGGAAATACAACAAAAGCAGAGATGGTGAAAGCAGAGATTGTAAATCAAGAGACAACACAGCATGCCTTATTTCATAGCAAAGAACATAAATTTGGCGGTAAATGGTGATTACATTATTGAATTACTTTTCTCTATTTACATAAAATATAAAACACTTTTACCCTTTCAGAAAAATACAGGAAGTGATCATTTATTTGTATAAGGAATATATTTGGTTATGCATTAATCCAAGGAACCCTCCTAAATGTGGATGTGGTGGGTGATACTGTGGGTGCTGATTTCATGCTGGTAGCTGTATTTATTGGTATGAACATACTCCTCCTGCTGACTGCTGCTTGTATGTGCATTCATGTTTGTGTAACCACAGTTCTGTGTGTATTTTGTAGTTATGTGGACGTGGCGAAGGCCGCAGGAGTGCCTTGTCGCTGTTTCCACTTCTCAGCCTCTCTGGAGCAAGCCAAACACAACAACAGAGTATGACTCACCTCTATTGTCACTCTCTACTGTTTGTTTTGCTTTATCCTGGCTGCTGGTGACAAGTGTTTTTTTTTAATGTATTATTATTGTTCCCAGTTCCGGGAGATGGCTCCATCAGACAGCAAACACGCCAAGGTCAATGACATGGTTTTCCACAGCTACAAGTAAGGAACACACTCTTACCAGTTATAAAACACATTTGTATCTGGTGTTAAAGAGCCCAAATTTATGCACTAAGCTTGATGAAATGCAGCTACACTAAAGCCACCAAGGTGTTGTAGTTTTCTAATATAAGACTTTTTCAGAAACCTTTGTTTTATCTGTTACCTTGTTGAAATGAAAGTCTGATACTGTGGATTTTAAATTCAAGAAATAGAAACCCTTACTAGTGTTTAGCTCTGGTACTGACCACTCCAATCTGGCTCTCTCTCCTGACAGGAAACACTTTGTGGCTCCTGCTCTCTCTGAGGGATTCTCCGAGATCCTCCAGGTCCACTTTGTCCCGGACTTTAAAGACACCCAATCAGAAATCCTGTTCCGCCAGTTTTCCGAAGGCTGATTGGACAGCTAGCTTTTTTTATTGACTCAGAAAATGATAGCCAGCGAAGCAGCCAAGATGCGAAATCCAACCAAGAAGCAAACAGTCATAGAAAAACATACCCAGGTAGTCAGTGGACACAACATGTTTTTCTATCTCAGCTGACAGACTGACAGATGTCTGAGCTCCCTACTGACATCTGTGCAGATCTTGTATGTCCTAGCTAATATGCATCGTGTATGAGTAATGGCCTCTCACTACAAAGTAAGACCGATGATGTTGACTGAACTGCATAACGTTTTGAATGTACTATTCTAGGTGTATCATATGTGCCACAGGAACACACTTTGCACGCATTTCATGTGTTGCATTTAGAAATAATATAGTATGAAAGCAAGAATTACTTTTTATTGCATATACTTTGTTAAGAAAACGACTCTCTGTACAAGTTTGTTTACTACACCACAGTCATTTTCCGTTTGATAATAAAAAGCTCTGTTGAATACTGCATTGAGTTACTATGGCTTAAACCAAGCTGTACTTGGCTGATTGACTGTTCTCAGTTGATGTCAGGCAGGAACTGGATGTCGTCACCCAGATGCTGTTTGAGCCACGGCATTATCTTGAACAGGTCGATGTGAAAGTCTCGAGCATTAGGAGGCGGCTTCTCACTGCTGTACCTTCTCAGAGCTGGGTTTGCTGAGTTGCACACATCCGTGGTGCCCCAGCTCACCAATCCCACCTGTAGAAGAAAGCAGGAGAAACGTCTGTGTGATGCTGATTGCGCTGTGTGTAATGAGGCTTTTTTTTTTTTTAAGGGAGAAAATTGCTGACCTGAAAGAAGCGGTTTCTTTTTGGCAGAAACAGGGATCCTCCAGAGTCACCTAAAGAAACAGCATGTAACTGTAATGTGAATCCCATGTTGGTCAAACTGGTGGTTAATATGCAGTAAGTGCAGAGTCCAGACCTTTACAGGTGATAGTGTCCTGGTAACCTGAGGATCCCCCAGAACAGAGGAATCTGTCTGGTATGTACTCATCCAAAGTCACATTGGTGGGCTCTTTAAGTGTTTCCAACGCCTTCTCTATACAGCCAGGCCTCTGAAGAGAGCAGATTAGTTACATTTCAACAGTTTATGTAATAATGAAGCATTGATTTCCTACACATTATTGAGTAAATGTAAGAAAGCAGCCCACAGTTGCACAGGAAAATCTTATCAACTGTGTCCTACCTCACTCTGTGTGTGAATATGTGTTTCTTTGCGTTTGGAGTTCTTATGGATGAAAAAGGCAGCAGTCTGCTTGTGTGGTAGTAGTTCCTCCCCTGTATGCACACACTCCTTTTTACTGAGAATTCATTTACTTTTTAGTTCAGTTTCATATTATTATCACTATGTTGGCAGGGAAACTATGGAAGTAGTCCTTGTGTTAATAATGCGGATGCTTTTGAGATTAAAGGTCAAAAGGTCTTACTGTGCTGCTGACAGGTGGAGTTGAACTTCTTCATGGCTCGGCTCGCTGGCACGGTACATGGCAAACAGATTGGTCTGTTGTGTGACACAGTATACACACCCGACACTGAAACTCAGGAGCTTACATGTTCGTTGCCAAAGTTAACATCAGAGTTTTTCAGTTTTCAAGTTTAGCTGTCAGATTAGGTGTTTCCCTGATGGGCAACAGTTAAGCACCTTTTCTTCGGGCTGTCTCACCTGGCTTTCCAGGAGAGCGGGATACTCCCATTCACCTGTACCAGAGCCACATCGTAGTCATAGAATTCCAATACGTTTTTGTGTTGTAGACCCCTGATGTTGAAGTTTGGGTGCATGATCACCCTCATGGGAACCACTGTGCCATCGCCTGGAAACCAAAGAAACTGCTTGTTACTGCAACATAAACGCACGTGAAGTCAGAAAGATGGTTTATAATAGAAAGAACACGCTGTTTGCAACAACATAGTGCCTTAGCTGAGTGAGCTGAACTCTTTCAGGGCTTATGATTTGATTCCTAAAAGGATAACTTGTGCTAGAAATGGGTGTCGTGCTTAAATGTAATTTAAAGCATCCAACACATTTTTCAACTCGCTGCCTCAAATGTTAAAATTAAATGACTTGCATGGAGGTGTATCAGGGTCCAAGCACCCAAAATCATCAAATGATCACCAAAGCTGAATCTAAATCTCTAAAATATTCTCCAGTACCAACACTCACCATGTTTTATTTCAACCTGCTGAGGGACTGGCTCTGTGCTTGCTCTGGCAAAGCAATGAGCAGCTGTCAGCACCCAGTTCTGGCTCACAATAGATCCAGAACACGGCACACTCTATAAGGGAGGAAAGTGTCAGTGAAAAGTGAAAGTGTCAAAATCCACTCTAAAATAGGGGGGAGGGGTAGTGACTGACTTTGCCATGCTGGAAAGTTTTTACAGTGACGTGCCAGGGTCTGGTGTAGGCTGGTGTCTTTGCC
This sequence comes from Scortum barcoo, assembly GCA_023238725.1. NCBI lineage: Eukaryota > Metazoa > Chordata > Actinopteri > Centrarchiformes > Terapontidae > Scortum > Scortum barcoo. Next base: position 24,198,817 of record CM041552.1, read on the forward strand.
TCCTCCAGGTCCTTGGAGATTTCTTCCTGAGCTACGCCGCACATCGTCACACTTTCGTCACCTGTATTGCGAAACGCGACAGGTTTTAATGGTTGCTGAGACTGATAGGTTGTCGTTTTGTTCCATTCTTTTGTTTTCTCAAAATTCAATTTAGTGCTGACAAATGTGACAGCTGTAATCAAAACAAACACACACTTTTGTGCCCTAAAGTCATGAGCCATCTCCTACTTACTAATGATGCGGTTGAACACATCTCCCAGCGTTTTGTAGTCTTTCAAGACAAAGACATGCTTCTCGTTACGTTTCTTAGAGGCCAAAGAGTTCAACTGTTTTTTCTTCACTTCACTCCCAATTCCGAATACATACACATCTGAAAACAGACACACAAATGTACTTGTACTGTATGTGTACATACAGTGATATATATGGTGATGTTGAAGCTGTTGCATTCAGTGAAAGTGTCAAAGGACCAGCTAAAATGTAATTTAATCTTTTTTTTTCATCATGTTACCCAGCAGTGTCTCGTCTGTGTGATCAGGGGAGGTGTTGTGGTAGCCCAGCAGACCCCGGATCTGTGCCAGAGCAGTCTGAGGATTGATCCCTGTGTTGGAATAACCTGCAGGCACAAAGACATAAAAGAGGGGATGAACACCTTTACCCTAACTATACCCTATCAGGCTCTTCTTCATGTGAGTTTCCAGTGTCTTTACCATCTGTTTCTATGATGATGATGTTCTGAGTCTCATTAAAATGGTTCCTGGCGCCGCGTTGCTTAAAAAGCATTATCCGGTCACTGACACGGTACAGGGCAGCGTGGAGGTTGGTGCCTGTCTTCTTGCGCCCATGGCCTGCAGAATACATAGATAGGTAAGTAGGTAAGTTCAGTTGTCATAGCAGCCAGGTACATAAAAATACAAAATAATTAGGTAAATTATAATATTATAAAATAGAATAAGATAAAAACAGCAAATAGCGAAGTAGACAAAGTGCAGTGGACATCAAATGCCTGTACTAAGAGGTAAATAGATAAGGTACAAGGAGTCTTGAAGCAAGTAGACCAGCCTCAGCAGGTGAGGGTGATAATAATGATAGTATGACAGTGTATAATAATAGTTATGGTATTTATTGTATGATGACAGCATAAGAATAAGGATAAGGATACAGAATAAAAAATATATGTATATATATATATATATATATATATATATATATATATATGTATATATATGTATATATATGTATATATATATATATATGTATATATATATATATATATATATATATATGTGTGTGTGTGTGTGTGTATGTATATATATGTATGTATATATATATGTATATGTATATATGTGTATGTATATATATATGTATATATATATATATGTATGTATATATATATGTATATATATATGTATGTATATATATATGTGTGTGTGTATATATGTGTACATATATGTATATGTATATATATATGTATATATATGTATATATATATTTATATATATTTATATATTTATGTATATATATATATATATATATATATATATATATATATATATATATATATATATATATATATATATATATACAATAAATATACAATATATATAATGTGTATATATAAAATATACTTGACTATGATATACACATATGCATATAGATATATTAATACAAGGCATGGCGTATGTATGTGTAATATATACTTGGTTATACAAGGTATACAAAGTATATACATGACATGATATAAAGCATATGTATAAAAGATACTATTCAAGATATGCATACCTATACATAAACATAGTAAATAAGTATGACAAGAGGAAGAAAAACATTAGTTAATTTAAAGGAAAAACTTATTAGTGCATTGTGGTTGTAGCATTCTGTACTAATACAATAGGATATCAAAATATGTAGTCATTAAGTGAATGAATATTTTAAATAAAGGAGGAATATTACTGTGGTAGTTGAATTCCTCCAGACGCCAAATGACGTCATCGATGCTGCCACTTATCTCCGAATCAATGATGTCTACAATGTCTATAGCCTCGCTGGCAAATGACAGGACATGGAACTTCAACTGCACCTCATAGCTGTCCAACTGGGGGGAAATGAAGAGGACATGTAGGTTTCACACCCACTGAGATGAGAGATGAGGTGGTTTTGTCTGTCTTTCACGTGGCACAGACCTTTTTGATGAGAGCAATGGTGGCATTCCTGGATACTTCAAAGTCCTGCTTTTTGATGCTTCCTGATGTGTCCAGTAAAATGTAGACATTCATACGACTGCCCTCAGCCACGCGGAAGGTTCGGCCAAAGGATGTCTTTTCAGCTTCGACATACACACAAAGTACAGTACTTTTTTTTTTGTTCTTGGCTTCAGTGAGTTGCTCTTTAACTTTATGTAAATGCGTTTAAAATTTCATTTTGTTTGTGCTTCTAACGTGTCAATATGTCGACGGCACGGATAAAAGTTATACTCACCTTTCTTCTTTGAGTCTGGTGAGATTACATCCATCACTCCTGCCAGTGACCCTGTCATGGCTGCTGCCACATCACTGGGGGAATCAAAGGTATTCGGGCCTGCAAAATGCAGGGATGTTTGATCAAGATATAAACCTTAATCGTGTACTGTTTTGGCACTGCTTTGATGCCCAGTACCTGTAGGTCTTTTTGTCTAAGAAGTGAATCCTCTGGTGTTTTAAAAGAGAAACACTTAAATCTATAAGTCTGTAATTGTAATTGTGCACTTATTGTATGCCTGAAAAACTGTTGCTGTGCACCTTGGCACCGTGGGGTTGAGCCGCTCCACTCCCTGTCCTCCAGGCAAACCCTTTCAGCTGACCCGAGCAGATCCAGACCAGCCTGACACTGGTATATCACCTTCTCTCCCGTCTGAAACCGGCCTGCTGACCTCTGGGCCCCCGGTGGGATCCCTGGGTCATTACAGTCATCAGCTGCATTTAAAAACAGAAGAACAGTAGACAAAATGTTTCTTTTTTTCTTTCTTTTTGAAGGATGTTTTTGTGATCACAACAGAACTTGTAAAACAAGAGTATGTGGCCGTAGTAGTTTGAAATAATTCACAAAGGTCTAAATTTAAGTCTCAAAACACTGTGTAGTAAAATCAAATACAAGAAAAATCAAAATTTGGTCAGTGACCTGTTTTGTGTTACAGTAAATTACTGTGCAAAATGAAAATCTGTTTATACCGAGCACTTATGTGTATTTATCAAAAGCTGCTTTATGATGTAAACTAAAGTAAAGTATGAGCTTAGTCAGGACATGCTCACTCAAGCATTATAGGCTCTGATACACCTATTGAACCAGGCGCAAGGTTTCATGTAAGTGGATGAATTATTCTCTACTACACTGAAAAATATGACCAGCACATAATTTAACTGTACACATGGTTTATCGTGCCTCAGGTTGGTAATGTTTCTGTCCTCACCATGGTTGTTACAAGCAGGAGTGGTTCCTGTCCAGTCCCCAGAGAGGGTGCAGTTCCTCTGGGCCGAGCCGTACAGGGTGAACCCTTCCTGGCAGGAAAAGCTCTGTGTCATCCCAACATGGAACCACTGCTCTCTGGGCCAGAAGTCACCGTGATCCAGCTGCAGCTGAGCCGGACACATTATATCTGGGAACAACAGAGAGAAACAGAGAGATGAAAAGAGGTGGATGCAGGAAAGAAGGGAAGGATGAAAACACAGAGTCATTTTGTGGGATTGACTGCATCACCATCCAAAACATTACCTTTGCATGTAGCCTGTGGCACCTGCCTGCCATTGGCTAATCTCATGGTGGACCACTCTCCATCAGCACTGCAGAGCCTGTAGCTGACGGGGAAAGGGTATTTCCCCGGGTCACAGTGATAGGTCAGCACACTGCCCTGCAGCCCTCCCTGGAGAGGAAACACATGGGCACTTCAGGAGTTAAATTACGTAACATGAAGCTTTCCAGTAAAGAGATGTTGATCTGTTTCACTTTCTAGACCTTTTAGTTTTGTCATTTCTTCTAACACATTACTATAATATCATAATCCTATCCTCACTCCACTGGTCAAGCACTGTGTGACCTCTGTTCTACAGTGGTTTTTATTTTTTTAATCTACTTGTTAAACTGGAACTGCATTATTGTCTTACAATATAAATTAAAGAAATTACATTTACATGCATAACTTTTACTATATTTATATTTTACTCTACTGTTTCATTGTTTTTAAAAACTGTGTCATAATATTTCTTCTTTCTTTTTATTTTCCATGTTCTCCTCTTTGTTAACCACCTTATAACTCCTGGTTTGTAGTGTTTTGCATTTACATCTGTTATTAGCCCAATCAACTTAAATTATACAATTATATTATTATTAATTTATTTTTAACTTGTAACCAAAAGTGGCGCATAGACACTCTTACAGGAGCACCTCTCACACTTGAGTATAAAATGTGACATAGGCAACATCTTCTTCATCTTGTTTTGTGTGACCAACAATTCAAAAACCAAAATGATTTTTGATTTAAAATGATAAAAGAGAGGAAAGCAGCATATCTTTACTTGGATGGTTTTGGGAAAAATAATCATAATTGTCAATTGGTGTCACCATACACTTGCACCGCATTACCTGTGAGTAAGTGACATGTCCACCTTTGATGCTCTCTGTGGTTGAGCAGTTAAGCTGTGAATCCTCGTATGCTCCATATTCATAATCAAACTCGGAATACTGCAGGTGAGCTGGTGAGCAAAAAGTAGAAGTGTTAGTGATAAATGTGTCTATCGACGCATGCACAAGCAACAGGGCCACTCAGACGTGTCAACACAGGCATATGGTATGAATCCATATAAATCTGAGAATCATACTCAAATGGATGGTAAGTGCAAAACACAGATGAAATTCTCACCCTCCTGGACAGAGATGAAGAGGAGGATCCATATGGCCTCGACATACATGACCAGACTGTATCACCGTTGTTTGTGTCTTTGAGTGACAGAAACCACAGAGAGAGTGTCTGTATTGACCCGCAGTCGACTGCTTTGTTTGATGACTGATTACCCATTAACACAGCAGCACCAAACAAGTCTGGATTGAGTAATTTAGGACAGAGATTTGAGCTCTCACTTTCATTTTTAGTCATTTTTATCCGTTTCTCTTGTTTCAAGATTCTGTAAACCAGTTAATTCTTCTGAGATTATTTCTTTCTCATAAGAGCTCCCCCAAGGCTTTTAAATAAAAGTCTATTAGGACACTACAGCAATGTCATGAGCCAGCTTTGAGCAACTAATGCAGTTTCAAATCCCACAATATCTTGTTCTATGCTATTATCCACTATTCCCAAACCAGGCCTCACCCCAACACCTTTGTTGTTTTTATGTCTAATTACCCAGCATTATTACTAAACGACTAAGACTGTCTCTGTGCCAATGTTTTGGGGTTTCAAATGGCATACACTTGTATTTGTGTGTTGCTGCTGGCTCAGGTTTGGGCCTGCAAGCGTGCGTGTGAACATAACATTTTAGGAGCTTAAAAGATCATTATGGGGATTATAGAGATTTAACAGGGACCCCCACCTCCAGCTCCTCCCTCACCCCTTCTCCCCTTCCCCGTCCTCCCTCCTCCTCCTCCTCCTCCCTGAGGCTCAGTCCTCTCAGCTGACTCGGCTTTGTTCAGCACTGTGAAGAAGTTTCTAAAACTCCTTTGTAACCACTCATTGGAAAGCAGAAGAAATGCAGGTTGTTTCTGATAAAATAGGCAGAGGCAGAAGACTAACAGCAAACATGCATATTGTGATTACTGTAGTTTGAAGATTCTTTGATGTGAAGTATATTGTCCTATTTTTATCTGGATAACGATGTATGTCCAGCAAAAGGCTCTCTGAGCTGGAGGAGTGGAGGCTGCAAGTTTACAGCGCTTGAGTGGAAGTTTGCTGCTGGAACGATGATTAGAAAACCCAGGAGAACCTCTTGGACGTCCCCTCGTGTAGAAACAGCTCTCTTCGCAATGTCACGGCTGATGTATTTATCTCAACATCAGGCTCTTTAATGACAGGAGCACTGAAAGAGTGACGGACGGACTAAAGATGTCTGACCTCAGCCAAGTTGCAGTTTACTCAGACTCCTCAGATATTTATAAGGTGAGCAAAGGTGATGCAAACGATGATGGTGTTTAGTGAAGGTGAATGTAATGAGTTGGGAAGGAGACATTTAGCAGGAGATTGGTCAGCACTTGCCTTACAAATGGGACCCTATTTGTTTTTGGGGTTTTTGCTTCTACAATATATGTTAACAGTTTATTTTAAGCCTTGCAGACCTGGAGCACTGCAAGACCTGTTCTATTCGTTGTAGTTCACAGTTATTGTCTTGCAAACTGCTTTTTAGTTGTGTGATTTGGAGTATGTGTTACTTTTAGGCTGGGATCTTACATTTATCTAAGTGAAAAGGTATCAGTACTCTAAGGGGTAGTATCTAAAGCGAAAATATACAATTTTTGCCAAAAGCAACAATTGCACGACGATAGCATGTTGGATTTCCCACGATTATCAGTCAGTTACTTATAATCTGTATTTGTAAACAACAATGTAACAGTAATGTATAAAAAGACAATGTGAAGACAATGTGAAAGAGGTCACCGCTGGTGGCAGACCTACAGATAATGACCTACTACGTGGATCTGCAGCTGTACTTGATTTTACAGAGCTTTACACTGAGTTTCAGGTCACTGTTTAGGTGCTTTGGTCCATCCTCACCACTCTCATAGCACTGTTTTTGCTTCATCAAGCTGCTGTTTTTAGTGAAAATCTTTTGAAAACTCAATGTATTTATGGCTCGGTACCAAAAGGCAGAGAATTTGGGACTAATTAAGCAGCTAAAGAGCCAGATATTTCCTTTCAGCTATTTCTAGAGCTGTTAGAGAGTGAATACTAAATTTACATCCAGCAGATAGTCAAACATACAACTCCAAATTAATCATAATGCTACTCTGTTACTGCTGAGTATATAATCAACTGTTTGCTAACAAGCCTCATATAAACTTAAATCATGCCAATGTTGTGTTCACAGCTTATTTCTGTTTCGCACAAGCGGCCAAAAAAGTTAACGCAGGTTTAGACACTAAATAAGGTGACCTAACTGTGACTAAGTTAAATGGGACTATAAACAGACAATACAGTTAGAAAACAGACTCAGTGATGTCTGCTATACAGAATATCTATCTGAAGACAAACATTAGCTAATAGTAGTAAACAAAGGCTACTGTCCAAACCAGACCAGGTTACATAGTTTTGCTTCCAGATCAAAACTTCAAATCTTTTGTCCATTATTACAAAAATGAGCTGTTTTTTGTGTTTGTTGTTTTTAAATTGACAGTTTCATATCCACTTCTTTCTGTTCTGCTTTTTGCAGAATGTGTTCTGCAACCCTGCCTTTGAGCTGGAAGGGGAGCGAGAGGACAGGGTGGAAGGATTCAGGACATCTTCATCCACTCCTGAACCAATCAAACCGCCAGCAGCTAGTGAGTCAGCCAATCAGCTTGCTGCTTTCCGTGAATAACTTTGAATCGTACTGGGCTGTGTACGTGTATTGGATGATTACAATTATTGCATTGCTTAAACTCTGTCGGCTGATATCTTTAACAAAACGTGTGTAAAACATGGTTATGATGCTGGACTGTAACCAAAGATCGAAGGGATAGTACTACTGTTTCTTAAAAGAAAATAACTCTGATGATGTCATAGTGATGTCATCAGGGTTATCCCACCCTGGGCTTGGGTAGTATGACTTCATAAAGGAAAGTAAGGAAAGTAACAAAAAACCGGAGGTGTAGAGTTTGAAATACGCGGCTGTCATGTCAAATGTAGGATCCTGTGTTTTGGGTGTTTGATCCATACCAGGGACTGACAGTGTTTTGCCTTCTGCTCCTTTGATTTTGATCAATTTTGAACATATTTATGGAACAGCAATAAAAATTCACTGAAAACTGAACAGAGCATGCAGCACCATACATTCAGGAGAGTAAACATATATCTAAGTTTTGTAAACTAAAATGAAAACATGATCAAATGAAATTACACAACGACTGCAGTATTTTGTCTGTTTGCAAAACCAGGCAAAGTCCACGTGTGTCAGTGTGAGAGGAGAACAAGTGCTGACATGATGGTATGTCATCTCTTTGGAGTTATCTCCAGTTTAAATATCAATCAGGTGTTAGATGAAAGAGGGAAAGGAGAATAACATTTAATAAGAAAGAAAGAAATAACCCAGAGAGTTGAAATTATGAAAGTATATGAACTTTGTAGCCATCAAGATGTCCTCTGCTCTGTCACATACCCACATATTTATGCATACGTGTGCTCTGTCATTCAGGCCTAGGCTGGGGTCTGTTTGGGGTCTGTGTGATGCGTCTCCGGGGCCCAGGTTGTGGCTGGGGGGTGTTGGTGGTCTCTGCTGCCGCCCTGCTCCTATTGGCGGCCCTCGGACTGGTGCTGGCTCTCATCCTCACACGTGAGTCACTGTGGTGCCCCAGATCAACACAATGAAAAAGAACCTGAAACTGATTTTACTGATGAAATGTTATTATAAATTCAGATTTTATCCCTACAGCTCTTCCTATATGTGCTTTCATGCAAAGCATCATTATTTCACTGCCCTGTTTTACTAAATAGATACTTTGATTGTCCATGGTTTAGAGATTAAAGGCCAGGCAGTGGAGGATCAGCTGTTGTCTACCAACCCTCCAGACCTGCTGAGTGCAGGAGATGGAGCATCTCATACTTTACCCACAATCCCTGCCAACAGAAGTCAACTGGACAGTACAGCCACACCCGAGCCCACCAGGATCCTACCATCTGAAACACGTGAGACATTCAAGAAAAGTGGCTGCTCATATTGTACTTCATGTAATATTTTATCTTTTTCTGGAGGCCTTTTCTGTCCTTTTCATGCAACTGAAACCTTCCTTACTGTCGCTCAGGCTGTGGAGGAGTTTTGACTGACTCAGAGGGCAGTTTCAGTTCTCCAAACCATCCTGGCTCCTACCCCCCCAATTTGCTGTGTGTGTGGGTGATCAGGGTCCCACCCCCCTCCCTGGTCCAGATCCATGTGTCCTCTCTGACCGTAGAGGGACCATCTCCCTGTCTGTTCGACTGGCTCGAGGTGCAGGAGCAGATAGAGCAGAGCTCTGTAGTCATCAGGTTGGTGAATCAAACACTGTCAGGGTCTTTGTTAGTTTCCATTCCAGCCACAGCAGTGTGTCCTTGTCACTTTATTTCATCCTATAATGGCTCTCTTTCAAAAGGTTCTGATGCAAGAGGACCTTGAGCTTTGCACTTGTTTTGACTGATTGTATATTTTTCTGTTGCACTCACGGTCACTCTAGAAACTCTAGAAAATAACAAGAGTGCCTACAGCTTCAATGTAATAGCTTTCTAGTATTTACCCAAGTAATATAAGTCTTTGAAGGACTAAACTATTGAAGAATGTGTGTTCCGGCAAATGCACATTTGAGTGAGTATAAATGTCAGAAACACCTGAAATTCAACCTTTCTTCATATCTCAGTCAGTTAATCGTGAGTGGCTAACTTTTCAAAGCAACATAGACCTTCTTTAGAGGAACATTTTTAGGGTTCATGTCATTACCTGAGATGGTTGGTAGATGGCACTAAAGGCTTGTGCATGATTAGGAAGCTCTTCTAGGTAGTGAAGGCTTCTTGGAAAGATTTCAGTACATGTGAATACTTTTTGCTTACTTGCATTCATGGAAAGTGTCGTAACATAATTCATGAAATTCTAAAAACGTTACGTAATTTGCTCACAAATCCTTTAGAGAACTTAGAGTGCAAAGTTCAGACTGCAGTGGCAGCTCTGAGGCCATAATGTAGTGAGGAGAAAAAAAACAGGGATTATTCAAATACAAGGTTGAGATTATTATAAAGTGAGTCCTTCTTTCCTGCAGGTTCTGTGGTAACGTAGCACCACCAACAGTCAACACAAACAGCAGCACAGTGTGGGTCACCTTTCGCTCCGACAGCAGCATCACAGGCAGCGGCTTCACTGCACAGTACAGGGCCATACTGCCTGGACACAGTCAGTAGCCTCTGTGTGTGTGTGTGTGTGTGTGTGTGTGTGAATCTGCAAATACATGTACCCTTAGGTTCACGTCCACTAGCACTTACATGTATCTGTCCGTGCCTCCACTGTGTATATTGTCAGAGAGCTGCTCCAGAGAGGAGTTCATGTGTGACAGGGGTCGCTGTCTGCTGCCTGTGTCTGTGTGTGACGGTCACCCGAACTGCCGTGACCAGACAGATGAGGTGAACTGCAGCCACAAACACAAGGGTGAGAGCATGTAGACAAAGTTAAAGACAGAGACGAAAGGTAAACCCACTTGAAAAGTCCCAAGGACCCAAAATTAAACTCATGGAAATAGTTTCTGCTCTGTTTTTTTACAGAATGTGGTGGGCAGGAGACCGGGACTTATGGCTCCATTTCTAGTCCAAACCACCCCAGGCCTTATCCTCACCAGCAGGTACACTCTCAGCCATGTTAGACTGCCAGACACACTCCAGACTAGTTATAACAAGGCTGTGAAACATGTGTTTTCACTAATCTCGTGTTCTTCTGTCTCCCATCAGCTGTGCATCTGGCACATATCTGTTGAGGAGGGTCACGTCATCACACTGAGCTTCAGGAACTTCAGCCTGGAGACTCAGGATGTGTGTGAGTTTGATTATGTGGAGGTACACGACAGCGGCGATACTGGAGCTGGAAGAGTGCTGGGAAGGTGGGACCTACCTAAAAGTTAAATTAAAATTCCACAGTAACTATAACTATACAGTAACTATACTTTTCCTTGTTGTTTGAATCCTGTATGTTGGGGGTAAATGAGGGTAGATGTGTTAACAGGAGTTCTCCACCCACCATGCCCTGACCCAGCTTTTGTTCCCTCTACCTTTGTCTCAGGTTTTGTGGTACCACCTTCCCTCCAGACCTGACCTCCTCCGGCCCCCACATGACTGTGGTGTTTGTGGCTGATGAGGGAGTGGCCGACAGCGGCTTCAACGCAACATACCAGGCTGTGTCTGTGCTGGACAGTGGGTTCTTGCTTTTGTAGAGCTAAATCACGTTTAACCAATGTGCAACTGGTGCCTTTATTATCTCCCTTTTTTTCTCCTTTTTTTCACTTCTTGACTATGTTTTCCTCCTCTCCCTTTTTTCTTTCCTCCTAACTTCAAATTTTACTTCTTTCCTTCAGTATGATCTGCTTTTTCCTGACAATTTGTTGAACTCCTTTAAAGGCCCACATTCTTTCCTATTTCTGTAATTTCTTCTTTCTATAACCCTGTCCTGTGTGTTTTCCTCTCCATATGAAGGGACATGTGGCCCCAGCCAGTTTGCCTGCAGTACAGGGGAGTGTCTTCATCAGCAGTGGCTTTGTGATGGATGGAACGACTGTTCTGACGGGGCAGATGAACAGGGCTGTGGCAACTCCACCTACCCTCCCTTCAGTGAGTTATCTCTGACCTCGATCAGAGTCCCACTAGAGTCATGGATACTGTTGTTTTTGTTTCCAGAGCTTTGGTGTTGAAATGACTTAAAATAAAGGAAAAACCCTGTCCGTGTAAATGGCTGCAGGACAGAGATGATTTGTCATAGGCAAACGCTAAAGACAAAACATCAAGCGTATCTTTAATTATATCATCATTTTTTTGTTTATTAGAGAGAAGTTCTGTTATATTAGACTAAATAAAGTTAAAAAAAATGGGAATGATTTCTTTTCTCCATCCCTTTAGCTATATCATGTGAGTTCATAGAGGTAGAGATGTGTCAAGGCCTCAGCTACAACCTCACCTCATTCCCAAACATCTGGCTGTCCATAGCTGATCAGAGAGAAGCAGCCACACTCCTGCAACAGTATCGGGTAAAAGCTTCCTTCGTAACTACCTTAATTACTTGTATTTTCTTGTCACACGCAAACATTGCATGAACTGACAGCTACAGCTTCTTATAGCAATTGTTTCAAGCCAGACATTCAACATCGCACACTTCCCCGTTTCTCTGTTCGTCGTCCAGGTGCTGATGGAGCTGGCCTGCTTCGAGCCCTTGCGGAGGCTGGTGTGTGGGATGTTTCTGCCCCAGTGCAGCCCTCAGGGCGGCGTCCTCCAGCCCTGCCGCTCAATCTGCTCCTCTGCTGAGCAGCAATGCAGCCAAGCCTTGGATCTCTTCTCCTTCAGCTGGCCCTTCAACTGCCACCTCCTGCCTGACTCGCAGGACCCCATGGAGTGCTCACTGCCTTGATGGTTCAAGAGTTTTAAGTGTTTCTTGTATTGTTAGTAAGAGATGATCATCTCCACCTGAGTTTCCAGGAAGCATTTCAGAGCAGACTTACAACAGTGTTTGAGGACTGACAGGCCTGCATTTTAAAGAGCTGGAGACAGACCAGCAGGTCCACAGCATTCAAGTTGTTGTAGAAATCTGTTTGACTTGTACTGCAACCCTCATCTTATAAAACTTGTGGCATATGCAGAAAATTGCAGCACGGTAGCTGTTCAAAGAGAAAAGCTTCAAGAACGCATGTAGATGAAAATACATTTTTTCCAAGTCTTTCTGATCCAGATACCAACGAAGTGAAATTAGAGTTTTCTATCTCCACTAGAAATCAGACTCTTGTAAATTGTCTTTTTGCACTATTTATTGCTTTGATATCAACTGTTTAAAACAGATCTCTCTGATGAATAAAGACTGAATACAGAGAGCACCGTTAAAACAACCTTTATTGCATTGTTCAACACAACACATGGTGTGTTTACGTCATCTTAATGTTCAGTCCAGATTTGATCTACTGGAAGATAAAATGGGCACGAGCTGAATCACACTAGAAATCATTCAGTTGGTTACAGCTGTGCTTTACTGAGTCCCGCATGATAAAATGTAACACAAGCTTCATGTGAAACTTACATGGCAAAAGTTATCTCAGTGACTTACTGTTTTAACTCTTTAAAATACATTTAATTTGTAACTGATGGTCCAGATGATTTCAAACTGAATTAAAGAAGACTATCATAATTATACACCTGATCAATTCAATCGATTTTTATATACCTGATTCTCAGAAAGTGTACAAGAAAGAAAATCCTCCTCCTGCCTGTATTACTCACAGAAAATAATTTACTTTCATCAGTGAGAGTGGGTAAATGAAAATATTTTGTAAAAACACTGATTCCTGACATGATTTTGCTACACAACACTTGATTGCACACTTGTCATAATCGAATCTTTGAGTCACACATACTGTTGCTGCAAAATGTAAAGTTACTATGATTGAGCTGCTAAGGAGGGACAATGAGTTTCAGGGAGTGGTCTAAGGCCACGGCCGTCAAGCCCCACACTCGATGTTTCCCGTTTCGAAACACTGGCAGCGTGTATCCATACTTGTCACCGGTGCGGAAGTGTGTGTATCCGCGGTTCTGAGGGTTGCACAAGTGGGACAAAGACAGGGTGAAAATCTCCTCCACCTGGAATGGAAGCAGACAAAGGAGGGACAGTTAACAACTTCAGTTCTAGATAAAAAACAACTAGAAAAGCAGGCTGGATTGAACTCTGAATGTTCAAAGTTCAAGGAAGAAGAATTTGTATAAATGTATAAAACATGACTTAGTAAAAACATAGCCACCATCCCAAACATGTCCAAAAGCAAAAACTAAGGATGACTGTACCTCTCCAGGGTTTGGATTGAAGGACAACTCCTCCAGGGGACCGAGGTTAGCCAGCACAGGAGCAATCATCATCCCTGACTATTAAGAGAAACAAAGGACACAAAAAGCATGTAACCAACTTTTTCTCCTTGTTTTCATACTTTCTGTTTAAGTGGCACAAAATAATAAAGTGTTTTTTATTTATTATGAAAAGTCAGCTGTGGCCTAACTTAATGACAAATGCACGTCTACATCTATAAGTGGACATAAGGAGAAGTGTCTACAGGCCTAATCACAGAGAGATCAGTGCTAGAAAACTTAATCCGTTGATGGAGCAGTCAATCAAAAGAATATTTGAAAGGAGGGAAAATAATTATAGAAACTATTCTGATAATCAAATGTGTTAGTGATTTATCTATTTTGTTTAAACTGAATGGTCTGGGAGCTTAGATAAATTTGATTATTTATTTATAAAAAAGACACCTTAATTGCTAATTAAAACAATTGCTGATTGCAGCCATATTTAAAGACTTTATAACCGCTTTTCAAAGCTAATGAAAATGAAATAAAGAAAAATTTGCAATCAAAACAAATTACATTTCTCCAACATAGAGCCATCTGTGCATTCCCACATTTGTACAATGCCCACCATAGATTCACACACAACCTTCACTCAACAGTAAAAATTAGAAAATGTATTTAAATTAACATTTCACTGCAAGAAAACACCAACAGCACTCACCATGTCCCTGAGAGGTTTCAGGAGTCCCCAGACCTGCTCTGTTGCCACGTTAACACCCAGCTCCTCCCGAGCTTCCCTCAGTGCTGTGGCTACCACATCTCTGTCTGACGGATCACTCTTCCCTCCTGCAAAGCTACAAATGATTGAAAATTAGGTAGATGCAGTACTCCTTGAATTTTTTTTTTCCAAAAGTGTCATCTGTCTCTAGCCTGTTACTCACCTGACATCTCCCTTGTGCCTGCCCTTCAGTGTGCTGGAGCGCAGAGTGAAGAGAAATGCCGGCTCGCCTTCAACGGAGCAAAGAGAGACCAAAACTGATGCCCATCTCCCCTGGTTCTTTCCCTGGCTCGCCCCTTTTCTACCCTTTTTCAGCTCATACAGCTTCAAGTTGGGCCCCAGGCTGCTTCGACACCGATTTTCATTCTCAAGGGACAGACAGCCTTTCCAGGCATCTGCCGCATGAGGGGCAGCCTGATGGACAGCTCTGGTTTGGTGAAAAGAGAGGCAGGAGGGTTGTGGTCTACTGTGAAAGTGGTTCAAAATCCATGGCGTACGTGTCAACGAGCTGACAGGTCTGTCAAAGTGCTGTCTGCAATATGCATGGCTCTGAGGAAAGGTACACTGAGTCTTACTGGTTGAACTAAGTGAAGCCTGGTAATTGTCCCAGGGCCTTCTCCAGGGTTGAAGGCAAGTTGTGTTGGTTAAACTGTCCCGGTAAGTGCTCACAGTTTTGAGATTTTGTCCTAAATCTCCCACCACAGTGCAATTCCAAGAATCAGATGCTGACTTGGCTTTTGCAGAGACAGAAACCTGAGGAGGGCGATGATGATGATGATAACAATGATGATAATGATGAGGATGACGGCTGGACAAAATGGCTTTGGATGGGGGTTTCTGAAATCTCAGCTGATGATTTCCACAGTCCAAGGTGAATAAGGACAGCCGAGGAAAACAGGATGCAGTCTCTGTGGACACTGATGTCCCCTCCTTACATGCACGGATCCCTTCATATCTCCTTTTCTTGGCTGCTCTTGCACACTGCCATCCAGACCCGGTGTGCTCAGAGGAAACAAAGAGGTGGGACACTCTCAGCAGCAGAAACGGTGGTCTGATGGGACAAGACCAAGTCAGGATCTGGGGGGCCCTAAACATCCTTTAAAAAGAGATAAAACACACAAAGCATAAGTCAGCGAGGCTCTTTGTGCTCATTGGTCCATCTGACTCCCCCCCCCTCCCCCAGCTTTAATCATCAAAATACACAAGGTTGTTATAGTTTATCTGGTCCCAATGCTGTCAAACTTTGGCATATTAGCTACACCTGCTAATTTAGCTCAGCTACTATGACATTATACTAAAAAACAAAATCACATTACGTTAAACTATCAAACATATGGCTTCTCCATTACCAACTAAAAATCAAAAGCTGCTTCATTTTTCTTCTTTGGCTCAAAACTAGCTCTCGTACGTGTAAACAGGCTAACTAGCTCGCTAACAAGTTAGCACAAAACAAAGCTAGGTTAATGTCGACACTGACATTTGAACTTGGTCGGTGGAAAGGAGCCGACGTGTCCTACACGAAGCCAGAGAGCAGGCAGGTGACCCCTTTGTTAAAGTTAGACAGTGACTTGACGGTGGAAAGCACCAACCTTTAAAAGTTGAGCTGGCCTGTTGCCCAGCTAGCCGGCTGCCAGTAGTCAGTATGGCGCTGGGCGGCTTCATGAGCGTCACCTGTTGCCCTCACTGCGCCGTGATGACGCAGTGTTCGTTTCACTGCACATGAATAGAGGGAGGCAGATTATTTACATTATTTACAGGTGAAATCATTAGAAATCCCCCCCACGGTTTGTTATTTACATCACTACTTCACGTCACAAGATGAAAAACCAGTCTGTCCTCACAGGAATCTGCATAAATAGGCCCAGACTAAAACACGTGGTGTAGTTTTATTTTCTAAGCAGCCTAATATAACTTCTGAAAATTATATTATTCCTTCGTTGGTCCTTAGTTCGTTGTCTCAGTTCATAAATTCAGCTATTCATCATCTGGCAAACAGAGAAGCACGTATGACATAAAGGAGAGAAATGTCCTCACCCCACCTGTTTTACCAGCCCCACCCCAACATTACCTCACTTTTTAAGCAGCATGTGATTCTTGTGAACTGGCATTTCAGGCTTGCGGTCCCTGTGTGTCTTTGTGTCCCTTCTAGTTCTTATTCAAACGGGGGACCTGACCTCCAAGAAGCACAGCTCCTTCGTCTCCGTGCCGCCCAGCACCACATGGCCTCGGCTTGGTCTGAAGAAGAGACTTTTGTCTGCTCAGTATGTCTGGACACCCTGAAGGACCCGGCAACTCTGCCCTGTGGACATTCATACTGCTTGGCTTGTATCCAGAGCCACTGGGACAAGGGAGGCAGCAAAGGTCAGTACAGCTGCCCCCAGTGTAGGCAGGTTTTCAACCCTCGACCCCCGCTGGCCAAGAGCACCGTGCTAGTGGAGGCCATGGAGAAGCTGAGAACCAGCAGCCTGAAGCACAACCTCTCCGCAGCTGCCTCCTCTGCCCCACCATCACTGCCCGTCTACCTGGAGGTCTTACCGGACGCAGGGCCGCGGCAGGGCAGCATGTACCCTCAGCTTCCCACTGTGGACCCCAGACCCTGCCCTCGACACAACCGACCCCTGGACCTGTTTTGCCACGACGACAAGGAGTGCGTGTGTGAGGTGTGCTGTCAGCAGGGACACGAGGGACACCGTGTCCTCAGACCACAGGAAGAGAGGAAGGAGAGGCAGGTATGTAATGGAAAGGGCAAATATCACCAGGTTAATATCATCAGTGCTCTTTTGTGTTTTTTTTTTATTATTTTTTTTTCTCTCTCATGTTGGTTTTGGCATGTAAGATGAGGTGCAGGTGAATCACAAAAGTCACAAACGTGCAGTATTTCTAAAATGTGGCTGGACTTGAAGTACTTGATCCTGTCATGTGTGGCCATGTTCCTCCTCTTCTTTAAGGGGATTTCATGGCCCAAATATTTAGTGTTTTATTTAAAATGGCCCTAAATTGCTCATTGCAAAGTACAATCTACGTTGATTAAGCCAATCGTGTATGTGGCCTTTTTTAAATCATGGATGACGTGTGTGTGTGTGTGTGTGTGTGTGTGTGTGTGTGTGTGTGTGTGTGTGTTCAGAAGGAGCGTGTGTGTGTGTGTGTGTGTGTGTGTGTGTCAGAAGGTGCTGGTTCAGATGCAGGCAGACATGCAGAAGAGAATCCAGGAGACTGACAAGAAGCTTAAAGAGATCCCACATGTTTTCCTCCAACACAAAGTGAGTAACTTGTTGTTTGTAGTTCTGTCTGTGACTTGCACATTTGCATTCTTTGTACACTCTTTTGATAATTTCCTCATCTCCCATCTCTCCCTCTCTGTGCTCTCCCAGGCCTTGGTACAGGCTCTGCAGCAGGAGAGCACAGACGTATTCTCCGAGCTCGTCAAGAATGTGAATCTAACAGGCACCCAGGTTGGTGAGCTCCTCAGCACCCACGAGACCTCATTAGGCAGCCAAGTTGAGGGACAGATCAACAGACTGGAGCAGGAGGTGGCACAGCTGAACTGGAGGAGCGAAGAGCTGAGCAGGCTGGCCGACCTGCAGGACGACATCTGCTTCTTGAAGGTAACTGGTGTGAGGCAGGGTGTCGATTTTCATTTGAATTTCACTGGATCAGTAGAGAATAAGGTCCACCACCAATTAAATAAGCACTGCTGTTTTTTTGTAACACTGTGTAAGTGTAACACTGTCATCTGTTCTCAAGAACTTCCTCATCATGGAGCCACTTGGTCCGACGGGTGCCACAGGAGAGTCACTGAGTCAGGAAGCGATGGTAGACTCCATCCGCTCAACCTTGAAAGAACTACAAGAGTCAATACAAGACCTCTGCAAAGCCAGCCTGGCCAAGATTGTCACTATAGGTCAGTATTTTTCTTTTCAACCCTTTCCCTCCTTTCCTCTTTCCTTGCTTCTTCAGGTAGTCAGAACTTTCCTTTTCTTTGCAGTGAATCATGACCCCACTGCTTCACTTCCCAATGGTACAACAGCAGCAGGCCCTCCAGCAGCTAATGACAATGTTCAGGTCACCGCACAAAGCACAGGTACAGTATCTCAAACTCCCTTAGTGCAACACAAGCATGGTATAAATCCAAACTGAGAACAAATTTGTTTGACTGTTCTAAACTGAAGAAAGGGATGACTTAACACGTTTCTCACAAGTCCTATTCTTTTCGTAGTGTATGAGGTGACGACAGACCCTCCACCTCTGCCACGTCCACGACCTCAAGGTAAGTTACCTTAGAAAATTCATGTGCTGTGTCTGTGGCTCATAAAACAAATTTTCTTGTAAATGTGACTGTCAAAGTCCCTGAGATTAAGTCTTCCTTCATCTGTTCATTCTTTTTTTTCCCCCAGAGCATAAGGATTCATCCAAATCCTCACCTTTACGCCCTGCATGTTCTCAAGGTAAGAATAAGAAAACCTGCGATAGTGCATGAAACAAGTTTCAGTGATGTTGGATGTCATAAAGGCTTGATATTTTATTTGTCTGTTCCTCTGTGTCCTCTCTCATCATCTTTCTGGACATGAAGCTTCAGCCCCACCTCCACCCTCCCCTCCTACTCAAGCTCAAGGTAAATACAAAAGCAATAGAAACTGCTTGTACATATAAATGGACTACTTTCCATGTAAAAGCAGAAGTTTGCAGACTACTTTTGATCGCTAATTTGAAATATTAATCTTTGTTTTTTTTTCTCCTCTCAGCATCTTCTGTAACAAAAGTAGGGCTCGTTAATCCAGAACCAAAGACAAGAGAAGAATTGCTGAAATGTGAGTCTATCATTTCTGTAAACAATAATTTCTATAAACAATATAATATATATTTAAATACTGTATATACTGTATATATACTGTACATAACACACTTCTGTACATATGCTATTCTGTACATAAGATATACACATGCATCATTGCACTTTCAACACTCTATTGCACTCCGTAGTCACACTTTAAATTATGTTTTTGTTATGTGTATGTTATGTTATGTAAGTTATGTTTATTTATTTATTTATTTCTATTTTCTTGACCTTTTACACGTATGAGAGGGTACTGTAAAAACCAGAGTCAAATTCCTTATATGTGTACACATACTACTTGGCCAATAAAGCTGATTCTGATTCTATCATATTCCACAATATGAAACAGAGTGTAGAACAGTGTCAAAGCCTTCAGGGGGGTCCAGAGTCTTGACTAAAATGCATCCTTTCTCTTCAGTTCGCTTTGAACCCACCATGGATCCGAACACTGTGTATCGCCACGTGCAGCTGTCAGATGGAGATCATAAGGCCACGATGCGGGCTGAGAACCGAAACCCACCAGAACATCCTGAACGCTTCCACTTCTGGAGACAGGTGCTCTGCAGAGAGCCCCTGGCAGGGAGCCCTTACTACTGGGAGATGGAGTGGACCGGCCAGAAGGTGGGGAAATGGAGGGTTTCAACTTGGCGTATGCTTCATACTGTACATTAATGGAAATATTTGCTAGATTTACATTTTTTTTTATGTCAGTTTAGAGCAAAATATCAGATTCAACTGAAACCTGTGGATTTAGGGTCTGTTGCTTGTAGGGTCCTGTTCAGCCAAAGAAGGTAACAACTTTAAATTTGAGAGCAAAATATAAGTATCACAACAATAAGCCAAAGAAAGCTGGCCTTCAATATAATATACCTCCCCCCTTTGTTAACATAGGATATAAAATTGCTCCTTTAGTTTTAGATTTTTGTGATTTTCAGCAAAATATACCCAGATATCCCAGGTCACCTATCATTGTAGTTTAAAGTAAATAAAAGTGTGCACCCTCCAGGATTTGCCTCCTGTCCTAATCAAGGTTTTTCCTTTCCCACCATGCAGGTCACCATTGGCGTGGCCTATAAGGAGATGGAGCGTAAGGGTTCTGATGACAAAAGTCGTTTGGGCCACAATGCTCTGTCCTGGAGCTTGTACTGGTCCGGGACTGGTTTCTCCTTCTGGCACGATGGCAAGGAAAAACTGCTGGGCTCACCCAAGTCCCGACGGATTGGCGTCTATCTGGACCAGCATGCAGGGATTCTGGCCTTTTACCGCGTCACAAACAACCAGGCTGATCTCATCCACTGGCACCAGACCCAGTTCACTGGCCCACTGTACCCAGGGGTCAGGTTCTGGGCAGGAGTGGGGGCAACAGTGACTGTTTGCCAGTTAGATTGAGTTGTGTATGAATGAATGGCTGTTGTTTTTTGATATAACCTGCTTGTCTGGTTGGAAGCATGTGGCACTTTTAATAAGGAAGTAAATGTGTTCTTGCTCCAGAGATCATTGTAGTGATGAAACTAAAATGTTCAGGAATGCCTGGTATTCTTTGTGCACCAGCCTTTATTCATGTGATTTGTATTTTCTAAGTTAATTAAAAAAAGCTGTTAACATACATTTCATTACCTTTCATCTTTTCTTAACATACTGTATTTTGGGTAAGGATGTTAACATCTCTAGCGTAATATTATATAGATTAATACATACTGTGTGGACATACTGTCTCATGTGACTAAAGAAATAATAAGTACTGCTGATCTGATCTTGATTATAACACCTTGGTGACCTGGATGCTTGTTTCCCCCCATGTTTAAGTCATCTGTGCTATCTTTAATATTCCCACATGGATTTGGACATAACTATTTGACCTTCATCTGTCTTTTGTCCACCCATTTTTATCTCTTGACACAGCTAAGATGTTATTCATTAACTTGCACTGTGACTGTACTGTACTGATCTGTGTTCAATAAAAGCTTTATTTTGACTCAAATTCTCATGTAGTGCAGTACCTCACCTATTGGAAACTACATTTTTTTGTGAATCTTTGTTCTTTTATTCCAAAAAAGTCAGAAGCACAGCCTTGCTTTGTGCCTGTATATCTCAAGTAAGTCAACACTATTCATAGGAGGACAATGAAACTCTCATTTTACAAGTTCTGGCAACAGCTTGCTGTGTCCTGCCCTGATTTAAAAAATGGACAAATAGACAGATATAATGAAACAGTGATGGTTTCTGGGCAAAAACATCTCTCCTGAATTTGATATTTTAAAAATCCGCTGGTACTGAAAGCAATACTCCTCTCTAGGTGTTGGATGATGGATGTAAACTTTAAACTCACATTAACAATATCTCCTGTTGTGCCTTTTTTAAAGAGGTTATGTGGAAAAAACTCCACTGTATTTTCAGCACTATAAAACCTAAACTACACTATAAAAACTAAAAAACATGTCACTCCATCTTTGATGCACAGTAATGCATCACATGCATTTATAAACAGAGCAAAGACACTGTCTTTGCGTGCTGATGGTAACACCGAACTACATGGACAACTTGCCTCAGAGGATAGATGATACCTGACCTACATCTACAACACAGGGCCCTAGAAGGTGTGTGTGTGTGTGTGCGTGTGTGTGTGTGTGTGTGTGTGCATGTTTGTGTGTATGAGAGTGTCTGTGAAGACCCCACTCAAAAAGAAGTGCGTGGAGGTATACAGGTGTATACATATACAGTTTTAACTGCAAAAAGGGTGGGTTATACGGGGAACAGGGAGGAGCTACTTAAAGCGAGAAGAATACAGTTATTGGGAAACATATATTACATATATATATATATATATATATATATATATATATATATATATATGGTTGGGATGCTCTAAGACATGCATATATGTTAAGATGTAGGGGTAACATTTTGTGTCCTCACAGGGTAGATGCTATGATTCTTACGTGGCTCAGTAGTATATATGCTCTTCATCTCCCAGCCATTATATTCCTGTGTCTGTTGGACGCAGCATTAATCCAGGCCAGGGATTATTCCTGGAGTGGACCTGGCACAAACGAAAACGAGGATGTTGATCCTGAAACAGAAAATGGTGAGAGATTTTTAAGCAAAGTAGGTCAACTCATAGGACACAGGCAGTGTCTCTGTCTGCACATCCTCTCATCTGCAATGTGCTGTATTTCTATGTCTGTGTGTGTGTTAAGTGTGTCTTACGGACCAGGCTTCATGTGACTGCTGTCTAATGCAGCAATAGATACACAGGACAAAGATGTTTTTCAACATGAGCCTCAATGAGCTGGAGAAGCAACTGATGAATACAAATACTGTCCTCAGCAATGTCAGAGGTGAAGTACACACATGAAGTACACAAACCAGACATCTTTAAGAACAATTCAGACAACTGTTATGTAACCATATTAAGGGCTTTTTCCTCTGTGCAATGTCATATTTTTCTCTCCCCTTCTGCATCCCCAGCCAGCCGCAGTGCCTTTTCTGTCGCTCTAACCAATAGCGGCAGCTTGAAATGCTTTGGTACCTTCGGCGATGACAAGCTCATCCCCTACAAACATGGTGGCTACAACACGGATACTGGTATCTTTACCGTGTCCCGCTCTGGTATCTACAGCCTCGCCCTCACCATCTACAGTGACACCGGTTCTCCTGGTAACACCCTGGCCGCCTGTGCCGCTCTGCAGGTCAACGGCCAGGTAGTGACGGGACTCAGAGAGAACAATATGCAAGACCATGAGGACAGTGATACTATTGTTGTGGCCCTCCACCTGAAGGCTGGGGATAAAGTGGCTGTCAACCTCCCCACTGGATGTTTCCTCTGTGATGACAAAAGCCACTATAACACTTTCACTGGTTTCCTGCTGTATGCTACTGATTAAGAAAGAGAAATGTAGCTTTCCCTATTGACAAGATTTGAGTCTGACACATGAAGTCTTTCTGTGGTGACAGTTGTGCTTGCAGCCCTTAAATCTGTCCGCTCTTTTGTACCAAACAAGATGCTTTCAACTTCATTTATTTCAAAATGTTCTACTATCCTCAAACCCAATATTATGTTTTGTTTTCTGTCAGGTTTATTTCAAATGTTTAAAGCCTTAACATTAGACAAACATTAGAATTAAAACATAAAAATGTTGCATGTCTGTGTCATATTACCACAACTGTGTCATACAGGCTGAATATCTTTGTTTATGTAGCTGTAAATCAGTCACCTACTGAGTTTGATGGAAAATGTGATTTGCTTGAGGTATTTTGTTTTTACAGTTAAGAGTACTCCACTGGCACATTGCGTAACATTGTCAAACTCATAACAGATAGTTTAAAAAACATTGAAATTTATGCAGCAGGACAAGAGAAAAAGATTTTTCTTCACTGACAAAACCCGGTTCCTTCATTATTCCCAATGCAAGTTAATTCAGAGTTCTTTGTAACTCTGCAGCCCCATTTTTCATTTTCTAACTTGGAGTCTTCAACGCCAACTGATAATGACTGAAGTGACTCAAAGATGTTTAACAAATGTGGTGCAGCTTCCTCTGGACCAAATGCATATGCCAAAAATATGCAGCAGTAGCAATAACATTTTGAGACTAAAAATATCATTTTTCTTGAACATATTCACACTCCCTTAGTGCAGTCAGCCACATTTTCCTACTCCATGCATTCTCACATTATGATGTAGAAGATTGTATCACATGCTAGGTGAAGAACTACACTACTCCTATATGGCCTCCAATCACTCTCCTTCTTGGTGAAAGGCAACAACTCTGTCACTCTCTCACCAGGATCACTGAGAAGAACTAATATGGTACACTATATAACTGCCAGCAGGTTCAGTGTAATCCTCAGTTAAGAGGTTAAATGTGCTCTTTCAGGTGGCACAGGGCTGTAGCAACAGAGAAGACCCTAATCTCCTGCTGGGGAGAGACATTAGGGGGAACAGAAGCGATAAAGCTTAGGACCCAACATGTGACAAAGGACCAGCAGATCTCAGGAGGAACAGAAACTGTGCCAGCAGGCTTCAGTGAAGGATTGCAGATGGTACGAAGAGGTGTTCCACACTGAGATGTCTTCAACTACTGCACAATGGGTCGAATCTGACGAGTTAAGAAAAAACTAAACTGTTGTTAACAGCTCACTATAGCTAGAGGTAAAATTTGCATCAGTGTATGACCTTTGTTTTTTAGGGCTTAGCTTTTCACTTGAAAAACTTGAATCACTGTTAGCTTTGACAAAATTTTTCAATTTATGCAAACAATTTCCAGCAAAGGCTGGATATAAGCTTGTTGAGGGGGGAATATAGAAAAAAGTACTTGCTGAGTACTGAACTTTGAGGGACAACATGAATTTATTATATTACAAGGATCAAAATTGAATCAGAATCAGAACCAGCTTTATTAGCCAGGTATGTGTGCACATACAAGGAATTTGACTCCTGGTTTTTACAGTACCCTCTCGTACTTAAAAGGTCAAGAAAATAGAAAATAAATAAATAAACATAACATACATAACGTAACACACACATAACACACACATAACATACATACACATAACACAACTTAAAGTGTGAACTATGGAGTGCAATAGAGTGAGTGCAATGATGTATTTGTATGGCTTAAGAATGGATATCTTATATACAGAATATACAGAATATTTTATTACAGTTTGTTATGTACAGCGTAGACAGTATGTATACAGTATATACAGTATGTATTTAAATATATATTATATTGTTATAAGAATTTTATATTGAGGTCAATGGATGTTTATGATTCAGGGATTGTTCACTCTGAAACTGGTGTTAAATGTTCATCAGAGGGAAGGCCTAAGGAAAGAATATGCATCAAAACTACAGATGTTGTTTTTTTCATTCTAGGAGAGGCCAGAGGAGCCTTTGTTGAAGCCGGCACAAGTGAATCGCTAATAATAAGACAACAAAAGCAAATGTGAGCTCTTCAAAAGAGAGATCTCGTCTTAATCATTCTCCGAGGTGAGCTATCTTTTCTGTGAGCTACACTATTCATTTGCTGGACCAGGTAGTTCATGTGTAAGGTAAACTGCTTAGGTGCACATCATCGCTGTTAAATGAAAACAAGTATCTGCAGCCATCGATCTGATCATGCATAACAAGCACAAATGTCTCAAAGTATCCTTTAAAAATATCAATTTATAATATAATTAATTCTGAGAAATGGAGCTTTTTTGCTTCTAGCTGAGCCACACTTGCAGAGAATGATGGTTGTCCATAACTTTCTCCGTCTTAATGTCACAACCAAACAAAACCCAGCACACTCACCCATTATAGGCATGCACAGCACATCTAAGGAGAGACATATGAATGAATGAGACTGGGCATCTTGCCAAGCTTATGTAGTTAGAATAACCATTTGATAACTTCAATACATCTATTTAACTCTACAGTAGTAAAACAAATAGGCTAAGCACAGACAGAGTAGGGAAGTCAGAAATTATTAAGATGAACTAACATATTGTATATTTGGCCTTTTCATGGGATTTGTTAAAGTCTTCTGAGGACAGCACTGTATTAATGATATTTAACAAAATAAGGCTAATGGACAGATCCTGAATTAGGTCAGTATTAACTCAGCAGTAATCATTGGTAAAGCTTGTTAAAGCTTTTAGCCATGCTAACAGTGTGGCTCTAAGGTTGGTCAGTCAGCTGATCCAGAGGATGACTCCTAATGACTTTGCATATCCCCTAACTTTTACTCTTGTGCCAATTTGAGGTTTACATTTATGTTTTTTTGAGTAAAATGTCCCAGTAATGCCTGGATGACGGTGTGTACAGATGTTCATGCTCCCTTCAGGCTGAACTGGAATAACTTTAGTCATCCTCAACGTTTTAACTGGAGTCATCACCAGGTCAAAATGTAAAATTTTGATTTTGTCCAAGATTTGACCAAATAAATGTAAAACTAGCCACATTGCCATCAACCTCAGCTGTATTTCGGATTCCGTGCTAATTAGTAAATGGAAACATGATACCATGCTAACATGCTAAACTAAGACGGTTAATATGGTAAAAAAAAAAATGACGTGCTAAATATAAGTAAGTTGTGTTTGTTGGTTTGTGTTACTTCTCAGGGCCAAAAGCATGGCTGTAGACTCCCTTTCACTCCTACCTCATTTGGTCCAGACGTTTTCAGCTCGATCTGACTATAGAACAGTCATTTCAAGTATAAGGAGACATAGCTCATGTAGGTGATAACGTGGGCAGGACATGAATCGTTCTGCAATGTGCTTACATAATTTCAGTGTGAAATTGAAACTAATCAGATTAGATGCATATAATGTAACAAAAATGCAGACCTTGGATCAAACGATGTTGCAAACTTTAGGCCCTTAGTCTTGCAACAAATAAGTATTTCTTCCCTTAAATAATGTAGTCAGTGCACTCTTTACTGTGGGCCTAATTTCATTATTCCCCCTTCAGATCTGGCTGAACACTTTAGGCATCAACCCAAAATGTAACCAAACAGAACATTGTGAGACAGCTCTTTCTCTCTCTACAGCCACAGAGAAGCAAGACCAACCGTTGTGTGGCTTTTCCCTTAGGCTTCACCTCCTTTGCATTGGAAAGCGATGACCACGCAGTGAGTGCACAGTGATCACAGATCGCTTCCCCTCTGGGTGAGACTCTGTGTGGAAACACCAGCAGTCAGGTGATCATGCAGTCCTCAGCAGTAACTAAAGAGCATTAAAGTAGTAGTTCTATGTGCAATACTCCACACTGTCTTATTAAAAGTTGGACTGGGTGGTTGGAAAAAAATTCATGTATGCTGACTATAAAAATAGCCTCAACTTTCCAGCTCTATGAACTACAGTGCTTGGCAGCTGATGAAAAAACACACTGAGAATATCTCATCATAGGCGATAAGTGATACCTGGGCGGCATCAACAACAAAACCCTGGAGGGTGTGATTTTAGAAAGTGAGAGCCCCTCATGAAGAAATACACCTCCAGTTATATAGTTAGGGCAATAAAAGACGGTAAAAAAACAAGGAGGAGCAACATCAAAAGGGGAGGAATTAAAAATGAGAACAGGGGAGGGGCTCTTTGAAAAATATATAGCCACGACTTTTGTCTCATAATCAGTCTACGCACCTTTCATCCGTCTGAAGCCATCATCATTTACCAGCGTCAACATGAGAGGTGAGATGAGTTGCAACTACAGTAGCATAATATCTAGAAGAGAGAGGGCTGGAGCCTCTCAGGCAACTTGGGCTCCTGAATGACTTTTCAACTAAAAGTCTGATAGTTCAGACAGGGACGTAATTCAGGTTAGAAATATGGAGGCTTATTAGTGTTTAGTGTAAAAAATATTCATATATGTAAAGAGGTTCAAGCCTGTATTTTAAGATCTAAAATAAATACAGATTAAACAATCACAAAAAAACAACAACATGGGGAATAAAGTAAAGTATATTGGTAAAGAACTGTATGATTGTTAATGGATGGTATTTCACTGAAGTTTACACTAGAGAAATGTCAGATCATTACCTTGAAAAGTATCTAAAGGCATCTAGAGCCTTTTACAGCTTTTTCTGGGTTTACTGCATCATGTCTTTACTTTTTCCGCCTTGTAGCTATTGTACTGCTTTATCTGCTGCATACAGCTTTTGGTCAGTTTAACTGGAATGGACCTTCCCAAACGACACCATCGCATGGAGACCCCCCTGGTGAGAAAATGTTTAGTCCGTCTATTCTGTCAACATGTAGTCACAAACTCTCATTTACAGCCTAATGTATTAATGCGGTGCCCCTGGGTGGATGTGTGTGTGTGCGAGCGCAGTGTGTCTTTTAGACCATACATCATGTGGCTGCTGTCTGATGCAGAAGCAGCTGAAAAGGATGCAGTGGTTCTTCAACATCACCACCACAGAAATGTACAAGGAGCTGACAAAATCAAGTATGGCCCTCACTGATATGAGAGGTGAGTGACACACCGGTGAGCCACGCAAACTTACTGCTGATCCACTTCTTATACTGCCAGCCTGAGCTATTTCCTCTTCTCTGCATTTCCAGCCAGCCGCAGTGCCTTCTCTGTCGCTCTAAACAATGACAAAATGCTGACCTGCTTTGGCCCCTTCGGTCAAGACCGGATGATCATCTACAGACATGTCTTCCTAAACCTGGGTGGAGGCTACGATGTGGCGACTGGTACCTTCACCGTTCCCCGCTCTGGCGTCTACAGCCTTGCCGTCACCATCTACAGTCGTGGCAGTGCTTCTGGTGCCACCATGGACGCCTGCGCCAATCTGCAGGTCAACGGCCAGGCGGTGTATAAGCTATCTGAAAAAAATAGCCAAGACCCTGAAGACAGCGCCACTGTTGTAATGGCCATGAAACTGAGTGCTATGGACCAGGTGGCTGTCAGTCTGCCCAAAGGATGTTTAGTCTGCGATGACAACAACCACTTTAACACTTTCACTGGCTTTTTGCTGTATGCTACTGACTAAGCTGCAACGTAGCTGTTCTGGGCTTTATATCAACTCTCGCCCAGTGCTGACAGTTTATGAATCTGTTAGATGAAATCTTGTGGTGATCATTATTCGTAGCCTCTAATCTATCTCTGATCATTTGTACTATCACACGTCCCAACACAATGCTGTCATCTTATTTTGTTTGTTTTATTCCATCATGGCTTACTATTCTTGCTGATCATGTCCCATAAATGATCAATTATTACCGTTTGATTCACCTTTTATGAAAAAAAAACACCTTTTATGTCTTGTCATGTCAAGCTGTTAAAGTATCTTGGACAGAAATGATGTGATGTCAACTGTGATAGAATCGTGAATGAAAAAAATAATGGCTGTACCTGAAACTTACCAACAAAATAAACCAGAGTTTTAAACAAATCAGTTGGCTTCCTGAGTTGCTTTATCTAAATCTCCACTCTAAGAAACTGAAGAAACAAAAGTGATATTAAAGATGCTGTTGTTGACACAGGTGGATTAATGATAAATAGAAATTGTAATATTTAAGGGTTGATCAAGGTCTTTCTCAACCACATTACAGTATAAAATATTTTATATGAGCCCTTAAAGGTATAATGATGGGGATTTGTCAGTAAATGGTCAAAGTTGGCTCCTCTCCCTGGTTCAAAGCCAACGTGCTTCTGTTGGTTCCACATGCTTACGATTTGGCAACTGGCTAGTGTTTTATAGAGACCTGCATCTAACACCCGACACTATAATTGGCTGGGGTCTTCACACCGCTGCCCAAAAGTTGATGCCCAGAAACATGCCGAACACAGCAAAATAAGAACAGACTGGCAGGGTCTTTGCATACAAAAACATCACAACACACTTCTAGTGGGTCATAAGTGATGTTTGAGAGGGTCTATAAGAGTCTATATATTGATTTTTAGGAAAGGAAGGAAGGTTTAGGCTTTTCACATTATGCTTTTTATTACCCTTTTTTTATGTACCCACTACCATAACTCATCAACCAGCACATAAATTAAAATGGATGCCATGTCACCAGACAGACAAAATTGTAAAATGGAATTGTGAAATGGAATCCAAATAAAGTGTACATACATGTTATTAAAACCTTTATTGACAGACTATCACCACATCTGCAATAAAAGCAGTGAAGAAGATGGTGTCAGGATTAAATATGATGTGACCTATAATACGTCTATAGATCTCTGCCTTTCATTTATCTACATGGCAAGATACAATGATCAGCACAGAATATAAACTGATGATACAAACTATCATCGTCATCACTTATCTTGTCTGCTGAGGAGGCTACAGAAACTCTTTCCAGATGATAGATGATTCTTGGGCTGTAGCCAACCACACAAAATCTGTGGAGGGTGTGTGTCTGCTTGTGTGATAAAACATTCCCAGTTACATTACCCAGTTAAGACAAGAATGAATAAAAATAAAACAAAACAAGGAGGAGCGATAAAAGAAGAGGAGGAACTAAGAGGTAACAAGGGAGGAGCTCTGAGAAAATATATATCCATGACACTTCTTCTGTTGATCAGTTCATCACACCACCCATGCATCTGAAGCTGTCATCATTAAGCGTCAACATGAGAGGTGAGACTTAATACATTAAGAGCGGTAGCAGTGGTTTAGATATACTACAGGTTGTAGTGTGCAGCAAACTAATGCTAACGCATACATCTGGGTTTAGTGCTGCATGCCTTTGCTTTTTGTCCCCCCAGCTGTTGTATTGGTGTGCCTGCTGCAAACAGCTTTTGGTCAGGTGTTCTTTCCCTGGAACCCATCTGACGTCGCACAAGTGAATCCCAACTCCAACACAGGCAGTGGTGAGGAACAATGTGTACATAACCAGTGTGTCTAT
This sequence comes from Scortum barcoo, assembly GCA_023238725.1. Lineage (NCBI taxonomy): Eukaryota > Metazoa > Chordata > Actinopteri > Centrarchiformes > Terapontidae > Scortum > Scortum barcoo. The sequence goes on from CM041552.1 coordinate 24,229,468, forward strand.
ACATTTTCTTGTCTGCGAGTGCATTTATGTGTGTTTGTGTCCAGTGTGTAACACGGACCAGGGCTCTTGCGGATGCTGTCTGATGCTGCAAAATACGGAGAAGATGAGTACATACTTCACTATGACACTGGATAAGATCGAGAAGGAATACTTACAAACAATGCAGAGTTTTGAAACTATTGAAGGTGAGTAACACATCTGCAAGTTACACGAAACGGGACAGGGTGCATATCATAAATGTATCTCAAAGAATGTACACACCGTTTAGACTTTTTTTTCCTGTGTTAATGAGATGAGACTGATCTACTTTGTACACTTCTTGTTGCCTCCTCTTTGCATCCCCAGCCAGCCGCACAGCCTTCTCTGTAGCTCTGTTCAGTGACAGTCGTTTCCAGTGTTACGGCCCCTTCGCCATCAACCAAGTCATCCCCTACAAACATGTCTTCATTAACCTGGGTGGTGGCTACAGCACAAATACTGGTATCTTCACCGTTCCGCACTCTGGAGTCTACAGCCTCGCCCTCACCGTCTACAGTGATGCTGGTGCTCCTGGGAACAAACTGGCTGTCTGTGCCGGTCTGCAGGTCAATGGCCAGGTAGTGGCTGGATCCAGAGACCAAAACACAAATGACCAAGAGGACAGTGCCACTATTGCTGTGGCCCTCCACCTGAAGGCTGGAGACCAAGTGGCTGTCAGATTGCCTGCTACCTGCTTCCTCTGTGATGACAACAGCCACTATAACACTTTCAGTGGCTTTCTGCTTTATCTTACTGAGTAAGTTAGGGAGGTTGTAGTGTGCTTTTTTTGCACCAACTCTTTCCCTGCCATCAAGGTTAGAGGTTGTTAGATGAAAACTTTCTGTGGTGCCTTAAAGCCCCTCATCTTAATCTGATCTTTCTGAGAGAAACCAGGTTTTAAATCAATCACATCTGAATTCAAACATGCAATTTGTTTTGTGACCGCTCATCTTTTTCTTGCTGAAATGATGTCATGTAACATTTGAGAAATATATTCTATTGGTATACAGTATAAATGCCATAATACCCAAGCACCTACAAAATTATTACAAAAGAATAAATTAGGATTGAAACTTTGCTATCTACTTTTGGTACAGTTTTGACATTTTGGATGGAACTGAACTATTTTTGGTATCAAATTTGAATTTTAATGTATGAAACATGTATAATGTTAAAATAAAGCACTTTATCCACATTTTTCGTTACTCTGTGTGTGAACCTTCCTTACAGAGCACCATGAGGTGAAATGAAAATGAAAGCCATATCACCAGTCAGGTGAAGTAGAATCTATAAGAAAGTATAGAGAACCATACAATATGCGTGGTATGTTAACATTTACTTATATAGTATTTTTAAGACCTTTTATTCACCTCAATAAAAACACTGCAAACAATTTTAAGTGTCTGCAGAAATGACTGCAGACACATTAGTAAGCAGCAGTGCTTCCCAAACAGGGTGCAGAGAATTTGCAGGTAGAACATGCACACAGCCAGAGAAATAAATGTGGATAAACTAAAGTTGCATACACTTCAAAGACAAAGACAGGTGTAACTAGTGACATTATTTATTGCAGAATTGTATCGCAAAAATGTCTGAAACAGAGCATCCTGTGCATTTCCTTCCATAACAAAATCATATCATCAGTGTTCGCTGTGAATGAAAGGTGACAGTGAAATGTGACATAGAACAACTTCTGGACTGAAATATCATTGAATAGTTTTAGTCCAGAGGCAAGAACCAGACAAAAAGTGTAAACTGGCAGAAGTTGTAGCCACTTAGGCAGCTAAGTGTGCACATCCCCAAATATAAATGTTTAACCCAAATTTTTATTAGTCTGTAAAAATTATTAGTGTGTAATCACAGTGTTTTATGGTCATTTCTGTATTTTGTCATCCAATGTGTGAGTCCAGTTTGAGGCTATTGGAAAGGGTTAGGACTTCAATATTTTTCTGTATACGGAGGTCAGAAAAAGTTCAAAGAAATATTTTGGGATAAATATCTGCTATCTTTATTTTTACACATGCAGCACGATGTAGGACAACAAGGAAGTGAAACACAACAATTTCCCGACAGGAGAAGTCCACTTGCTGATGGCTTCATGACAGGAATATAAACTTTTCACTTACATATGAAACAGACTCTTTTATTTTCACACCATTATGCAGTAATTCACAGCACTGGTTTGAAATCACATCTGAGGTCAGGGCAGAGTGAATGCCACTTTTATCCCATGTTGTTCTGTAAATCATGAGGAGGACTGGGGACTCATCTGTTTTGAAGAGATGTGTGCACGGCAGAGATAAAACACCCGATACGCCCTGGCCTCCATCTCTGTGTGAAGAACCAGGTCAGCTGACTTGGGACTCCATACACGCAGGTATCCATCCAAAAAAAATCACAGACAATGCACTGTCCCTGGGGCCAGGACAACTTCAAAAGTTAACTGTCATCACAGGAAACACTCTGTTATCTAATACTAGAGGAACAACAAGGATGATAACAGATGCCTGTGCAACTTCAGGTTACATACAACCGGGAGAGAATGACAGCAGGAGCAGTCATACACACAGCTGACTGTCATTGTGCTGTAAGCTCTGTTAACATGGAGAGACGTAAGAAAACCTCATACAGCATAGAGACTCACTAGTGGGTTTGATTTCGACAACATAACATTACTTATGTCAGCAAGCTGTTTTGTGTTAAAATGAATTTACCTACAGCTGTCACGTGCGCTTGAAATTTCTGTGGTTCTTTTTTTAAAATGCCAATATAATTACCCATGTTACTTAATTGCTTATGATTCATCCTGAGGGAAGAACATCATGGCAATCCATGTAACAGTTGCTGAGATATTTTACTGAAAATCAAACATACCCACTTCATGATGTTGATAGAAGAAAAGTAAGATTCATTCTCTGGGCAAAGTGATGGACTGACCAACAGACACGGCCATCCCTTGTGCCAAACAGTTTGTCACTCTGCACAAAACTCTGAATGTTTGATAACCCTTAAATGTCACCAGACTCTTTAGTTACCATTGTCTAATTTTCCATCTAATCGATTTCTCTATTTTGCCTCTTAGCTGGGACTTCGCTTGGTTTATGAGCTATAATGAAGAAAAAGTGTCTCCATTACCAGAATTTCCCCAAATAATAGCAATCATGATTTTTCTTCTACACATAGAAAGATATTGCAGAAATCAATATTTACCAATAGCTCTACAGTCAGCCAGTCAGTGAATGTAGAACAACCAAAGTTCAGCTTCTTTGTTTGTCTGTTCAACACATTTTGCACAAACAGCTTGGATATCATTCAGGACTTGACTTTTTGAATCTGTCACTGAAAAACAACATGAAAGATGTCAACACCGGGCCAATCGTGACACGGCCGTTTTTATTCACATGAATTCAGAGAGCACTTTAGCCACATATCACATATCCCATCACATATCCCAAACCACAACGAACTACAATCAATACCTCTAGGTTTCCAACTGCATCCAAAAGGAAAGTAAAAATGGGAACACGCAGTATCACTTCTCCCTTTGTTCCATCTCAGCATGAGAACCAGGTGATGCCGTATATTGTGCTCTGATCTCGGCCTTTATCGATGGACCGATAATCCCTTTCCTATCAACTTCTTTTGTCTTCTTGTCTGCAGACCATTATATCCTCAGGGACTGGGCAACAATGATCTCCATATCAGCTAGTGTCCTCTGGAAAGATGGCAACCAGACACTGCTGTCCTCATAAGGCTATTATGGTCCCAATAATGAGCTGAAAGGTGCAGCAAGATCAATTCTTGTTCTTTCACACCGAAGGAAAATATGTACGTGGCTTTCTTTGTGGAAGGGATCGAAGGGTTTGGCTGTGCAACATGTGGGTGTGTGTATGTAAGTGTGTGTGTGTGTGTGTGTGTGTGTGTGTGTGTGTGTGTGTGTGTGTGTATTTGAGGAGGCGGACCATCTGCTGTTTACCTCCTTAAGGGGTGGCTCACCTGAATACGCATCAATAAGACGTTATAACCATCCTCAGCTTAAAACTCTCACTCTCAGTTTCACAAACTCACAAGAACTTGATATAATCTTTCAGAACAAGGAGAGGGAGGAACAAAAAACAGTAAGTTTTATGTTTCTATCCTTACATACTATATCATAAAAACAGGTCAAAATTGGTAACTCTTGGTCAACCACCAACCAGTCCAATTGACTTGATAAAGATTGTGACAAGTTTTATAGCTTTTATCTTCTCTTTTTCAAGTGTTGTAGTTAATTATTGGGTAAAATGATTAAGTGATGTGGTTTTGTGATACAAAAACAGATCAGGAAAGTTGGGTTTGAGTTGAGTTTTCAGTGATGACCTGTCACAAGTTAGTTATTTGTTGCTGGGCAGATAGATAACCCTGTTTGACTCATTCTGAGCTGATTTGTTTGCACCTCACTGTTAAGTGGAAATTGCTGCCCTCAGTAATTTGCATATTGGGCATTTAATGAGAGCAGTAACACTCTCATTTTTGAGAACCAAAACACTAAGCTGAAATTAAACCATGTGCTCAGGTATTACACAATCAACCCATTTGCCTTACACTAAAAGACTTTAGTGAATAGAAATACCAAGGATATTACATTGTTTCAAACTCTGTGCCAGAATTTCACAATTTAATGCAGTCCAGAGCAATCCAGCAAGTGATATCTGAGATGTACAATTCTTATTCAGATGTTATTCTGTCACATGTACAGAAACTGAGACACTGCTCTGGGTATTTAGGGTGTCTGGTTTTTAATACACAATTTATACAAAACTGAAAACTCCTTTTCAGATGGCTGTAGTGCAAGCTTTGTTTCTGTTGGGGTCGCTCTTTCTCTGTGGTTGTGTGGAGGCCCAGTCCACCGCTGAGATACTGAAAGAGGCTGCACGTAAGCCACACCAGTTGCCATATTTCATTCCTTTCACATCCCACACAGAATATGCACATACATTTATTATCCAGCTGTATGTCTTTTATGTATTCTTTGCAAACCAAATATGACTTTTTTTTAAAACATTTTTAAACACTATTCCAGTTAAGTGGCAGGGACCTGTGACCTGTGACAAGTGGGACTGCAATTGTACTTTCAAACGGCAGCGTGGGTGCTGCTGTGCAGCCGATGAAATGTACCAAATGGAAGAGGACACCTTCATGAGGATTAAATATTTGTGGCATCATATCAGCACCCTGAACAGCAGAGTACAGGCACTCACAGGTAAACACACAGTGATGGATGATAGAATATATAGAACAATACACACAAAAAAGATCTGTTTCTAAAATCTTTTGTGGACAGTGAGCTGTATTGTACTGAAAAATAATCTCACTTTCTTGCTTTCAGCTGGCGTCAAGGTTGCCTTCAAAGCCACCATGGATTCAAACATTGCCATTGTAATCACTGGATCAACTGAACGTTGCTTTGGTCCTTTCAATACTAATGTGCCAATCCCTTACTCAATCATGTCTCTTAACGATGGCATGGGCTACAACCCCTCCTTGGGTAGGAAACATACACAGACTTATTCTCATAAGTCACCATTTACCCACCGTTTTACACGAAAGCCTCATGTACACAGACACATCATCACTGCAGCTCCATTAACTCTTCACCTCCATCTCCAGGTGTCTTCACCGCCCCTTGTCCCGGCGTTTATTCATTTTCCTTCACGACGTACTCATCTATGGAAAAAGATGGGCGTCTCTACCATAAAGTAAATCATTTTGGAATAGCAAACAGTTAGATTGAAAAGATATGTGATTTCAGAATACGGCTTGATATATGAACTTTGTTGCATGTCTAGGTCCAGCTGGTGAAGAACGGGCAGCCAGCAGTCAGCGTGTGGGAGGATAACAGAGAAGATTTTGAAGACAGTGCCACTCAGGTAAGAAGTGGAAAGAGTCTGATTGTTTAACAACGGTGAAGTAACTTGATAACGGAAATTTGGCGATCAGATATTACAATTACAGAAGATAAAGCCTTTGACAAGATTTTTTGATGACTAAATAAAACATGACGCTGTTCACTGTGTATGCTTTCAGGTTATAGTGCTGGAGATGCAGAAAGGCGATCAGGTCTACATGGAGCTGATGTCTGGGAGGAGGCTCTGTAAACAGCTGCAGTCCAATATCTTTACTGGTTACATATTGTACCCTTACATTGATCAGTAATTCAACAGCAGCTACATAAACGTTTTGCCTCCAGACCTTAAATGAATCCACTGATCCTTGTTCAGTCCCGTAGTTTCCACAGTAGAGCTAAACAAGATAAGTCGTGCACACGTGTGTATGCAGGCATTTATGATCAACCACAAAGAAGCACACGTTTATATAAAAAATAAAATAAAAATATTTGTATGATTAAAAAGTATATGAACCTGCATGTCAATAAATGACCACAAGTACAATAATTGTTTTTTTTTTTTTTATATGGGCAAAAATTTGTTAGATTTTACAGGTTATATACTTTTATTTTTAAATTTGGTCTTGTGTATTTTTGCTTGCCACACACACACACACACACACACCGGCATACACATAGTCCATGAATGGAAATAGGTAGCAGTCAGAGGCTTTGATGTAATTTGGGAAAGATGACATTGGGTGATGACGCTGCTGCTGCTAACATTTAGCCTATGACAGTATTGTATAACAGTGTAAACAAGTGCCTTTAATGGAAGCTCGCTACAAATGAATATACACCACAGCCTGACTAAGTAAACTCCTTCAGCTGAATAAACACATGATGGAAGAGTGGCTTACACACATGCTGCACACATTTTCACACACACACACAATATGAAAGTTTAGACATACCAGTAATTCCAGTAGGATGCTGCTATGAGGTAGCAGGAAACCGGTCCATATTGTTACTTTAAAGGGAAATGGGAAATAGGCTTATTTATTTTTTCCATTGGCCATGAAGCTTATTTAAACTGTCAGATGGAGAGATAATGGTCCCGCTCACTGGATGTCAGCAGTGGATCAGAGGACTTAATGACACTGTTAATACAATCTGGATCATATAAAGCCATAGACTGTCCATGTAAAAATGTTGATGTGGTCGAAGTTCAGCAGCAAGACTCAGGTAATGCTTGCGACTCTGTGAGGCTACACAGTGGTGCCTTGAAATAAATGCTAATGTCAGTATGCCAAAATGCTTAACAGAATGTTTACCATGTTCATCATCTTATTTTAATGTGTTAGCATGCTTAGACAAAGAACAGCTGAGGCTCTTGGGAATGTTATTAGATTTGCAAGTATTTGGACACAAAAAAAAACACAGTGAATTTATTTCACCATTATTTAGTTGAACCAGTAAGGAGCATAAAATGGAAACAAAAAGTACTTACACTTCAAAATCATAGTGGGAGCGGGAGGTGCGAGGAACATGTCCAACAGGTGTTAAAAAAATAATCATTTCATCAATGAAAAGAACGACAGTCAATGAAAGGGAGTAACGTTAGATACAAAGACAGCCACATCAGTCACCACTTGGATCTCAATAAGGTCAATCACAAATGCAGGTGCTAGTGACATAAAGGTGATACAAAAAGTGATGATGAAAAACAAGACTGACTAAAATGTGACAGCTGTTTGTAGGAGACCTAGCCTTTAATTATAACAAAGTGAACACATCAACCCTGTCTCCTAGAAATCATAAAATAATAAATTGCTTTCCCAATCACTTAGCGGTGACAAACACAGTCTCTGCCTGGATTATGTTCACAGGCAACGTTTGATTTATTTTAAAGTACACAATACACAGTATGCCACTGGGTTGATGGGGAAGATCACAGGAGTTACTGCAGGATCTGGAATAATGGGAGTTTTAGGGCAGGGCAGGGGAAAAAGTGATTTTGAAGGATCAACATTCAACACCTTCAACCAAATGAGGTATATATAAATGTAATTTCTTGGCAACATCATTGAAATGTTGCCAAGAAATCTAAGAAAGATATACTGTATTACCCTTTATTTCTTTCCTTGAATTATTTAAATTTAGACATTTCAGATCTTAGACTTCCTCTGGGTCAACTATCAAAGGACACTCACATGCATACACACCCAATAAAACACATGAGAATGTGTACACCAACATCTGGCTCTGTTCTAGTTACAGCTGATCCAAACAAGATTTAATGAGAAGACTGCAGCCATATGCCATTTAATATCACACATCCTAAAATGGAAAGACAGATCAGGAAAAAATGACTTTTTTAAAAAATTGCAACGTATCACAAAGGAATTACTCTGTAGTTATGAGGCAAAGGTTCATCATGTACTTCACTCACATGTTGCAAAATGTTAAGTTCACAAATTTTTGTGGTCAGGAGAACGCTGAATGTCAGAAATAATCAAAGCCATGAACTATCTGGCCTTTAAAAAATCTGATTATATGAGAGATAAATGTTCAGTTTAAGAGTGTGACTTTGGTATGTTCTTGCCATTCATAGTCTGATTTGTTACTGCTTTGTCTATACGAATCCTGCGTGTCTGTTAAATTAAGCATGGTTACATATGAGGTTCTCCTCCTGAGTGTGATCTATGTAACTTCAAACTTTCCACTGAGGCAATGAGCCAGATGCTGTTATAAGCATATGTTCAGCACCTCTTATATTATAACAGGGGTGCTGCACCAAAAAGTGTCTGTCATGGAATGGGAGTGATGAAAATGTCATGAGTGGTGGTGGCAGTGTATATATGAACACACACGCACATATATACAGTGGGTGCAGCTACTGAAGAGGAGCCAGGACTTACATGGAGTTCTCTGCCTGCATGATGATGACTGCTCCTCCTCACTCCCATCCATTTCTGTTTCTCCTCTTATCTCGTCTCCCTCATCCTCTCCTCCATCCTCCTCTCCTGCCTTTCACACTCTCTTCTCCTTTTTCTTTCCCTCTCCCTCATCATCCCCTCCCTACTCCTCCTTCCTCTCCTCATCTTCACCCTCTCCTTTCCTTTTTTCTCTCCTCTCCTTCTTCATCCTCTTCTGTCCTCTCCTCTACTCTTTCCCTCATCCTCTCCTTTCTCAGTTCATATGTTTATTGTCCATCCCATCTTCCTTTCATCCTTGTGGTGTAAAAACATGGGGATAAAGACTACTTTAGAACCCCTTCCTCCCCTACAATGGGAAAAGCCTAATGCCCTAATTCTCTTTTCCACATCCAGTCTCTCTCTCTCTCTATTTCTCTAGCAGCCCCCCACCACATTCCCTGCTCCGTCAGCCCCCATCCTCTCCCACACCATCTTGCTGCCACTTTGAGCGAGGAGGGATGTGGTGAAAGTATTTGGAGAATTCCTGCTGACCAAACCAACGCTGCCTGGCTGCTGTCTCTGCTCGACATGGAACGGCTCTACCCAAATAAGGCCGGGCTTTTTAACTAGACGTGAGGGGAAGAGACGCACAGACAGGGAGAGGGAGCTGCTGAAAGGGCATGCCCTTTTAAGGATGAAGTTTCCTTTTTTCCTTCCTCTCTCTCCCTCCTATTTCTCTGTCATGCTCTCCTCCTCCTCCCTCCCTCCCCCCTCCCTCTCTCTCTCTCTCTCTCTCTGTGAGACTAATGAAGTCATCTTGCCTCATCTGCTCCTTTTAAGCCGGCATTTTTGAGAGGGAGGGCCCTGCGAAGCATATACAAACACTCAGTCAAGCATCCACACTCATCCCGCACACTGCACTAGTGGCCAGCAGAGAACTGACCTATTCCTTCACACAGTGAGTATACCTTTCCTATCTTCCTCTATGTAGGATAAAACTCCTGAACTGGATGCAGGACAGTGAGAAAGACAAAGTGGCTGATGGCTCATCATAAGGCTGCGGCTTTATAGACCAGTCAGTCATATGATCTGAGGCCTTCCTATCTTCTAATTACAAAATATGCACTTGTCGCCTTCATGACCTGTTTTAGAACACAGAGGTTGTAGTAATTTCAAAATAATTGCAATGTAAAGTCCAAAGAGTAGTCTGTGTGAAAATATATACACTTTGAGATGCGTCTACACTTGATCATCACCATGATGATTGAAGATTCTTTAAAATTTCCATGTTTGAAGGTTCTTGGAGTTGTTTGTTGTGTGTTTAAGTATCATACATTTTGTTTGCATTGAATCCTGACTGGGTGTTAATGTCTGTAAAAATACTTTTGGTTACATGTGATCAATCAGGTATAATAGTATTAAGATAATAATCATCTTTTAACAAACAGTTTTGATATGGAGTCTGGTCGGACACCATCCGTCTCCCTTTTACTGGGATTTCCACCACAACCATTGGATCATCGCAGACAGACTTGTTGTTTCTCCTCAGTATAATTCAGATGTTATTTGAGGGTTGATTCCTTTTCCATGTGAGGGGAGAGGAGGAGAAGCAGAGAGGTGAGCCAGGCAGTGTTGCATATCTCTGTCAGTACACATAGTTTTATTTGCACAAGCAAATGTCCCACTGCCATACATGGGCCTTGGAAGCTCACGAATCCAGGAGGTATGAAAGGTAGCCATGCTTCATAATGAGGACAGAGATGCAGATAAGCGGACGAGCAGGTATAAAAGATGTTTCAGAGAGGCAGACACATGAAGAAACAGAATCTCCCCACAGACATTTAAACTCCACACGTTCATTCTCTGTTAATGAACGTGGGTGTTCTCTGATAGAAAACTTCTAAAAGCTTGCTGTGATGTTTGGACTGAAGATCAGCAGCGAGTCATTAAGAATAGCAGCACACCCAGTGATTCCAGTAAAACCAGGCCAGCTGTAACAGAAAGGAAGTACCAGTGGGCAGCTTAGCTTGTAACAGCAGGGGCAGATAAAACTATCTGCACTTCCAATCCCGTGGCAGCACATAAACACAGGAGAACGCAGTAGTTTATAAGCCCAGGAACCAGCCACATCTGTGTAACAGTGCGGGGGCTCTGGCACTGAGCTGAATCAGACGGCACTATCTGCACTTCAGAGTCAGAATAAACACATCGGCTCAGACCCACGGCAGCTCTAAAGTTTGTCAGAACAATCAGAACCATGAAAGGTCTTAGCAACAGTCACATAAATGCTTTCAGTACTCATAAAAGTTTGGCAAGTAGGTTCTGCACAGCTGGCACACACCAGGCCCAGTAACAAAAGAGCTCTGACTGTGAGGATATGACTAACTTACAGTATATATCAGTCACTATCAGTCAGCAGAGAGAGAGAGAGAGAGAGCGCCCCTCCACCAGATGACTCCAATGACATCCACACTGCTGAGCTGCACCTAAGTGAGATACTTAATCAAGCCAACCTGTAGGTGCTTCATAACTAACTGTGGCCTCTGATAAATATAGTAGCTAAAGATAAAAATATTACAGAGGCTGTTAAGGGAACAAATCCAAATCATTCATCATTCATGTTCATACCAAATCATTAGGTAGTGGTTAGCTGGTTAACTAGAGAGGAGGCGAGGCCGCATGACGCCATGTCCCCTCAGGCTGCCACAGTTGCCACAGCCCTCACACTGGTTTCCTGTTCTGGCATTAGGCAGATTTACCATGGTAATAGAGAAACAGAGCAAGAAAAACACGACCGAGAAGAGAGATGGATGGATGGAGGGAGGTGATGAAGTCATGTTTGTGGGAAACTACTTACTTTGAGGCCTTTGACAGGAGGTATTTTAGACTTTGTTTAACCTGAAATCTCTGGTTTTATCCAATTTTTGACCATTTTTTTGTATTGTATAGTTTTCTCTTCATTTATAATTAATGTTCAGACTCTTTACTTTCACCCACCTTTTTATTGAATCTTAAAAAGAACTTGGAAGAATTTAATGTCTAACATAGAAATACTTTTTCTTTCCTGAACAGGGTTACAATTACTATCAGAAGTAGTAATGAATTACAATTAGTAACGGCAGTAAAAGTAAAAGCAGTTGTAGTAGGCTTCTCTTTGCAGAAACAGATTTTATGCATAGAAAGGTTGATCCTATTGTAGTACCAATTGTTATTTATGCAGTAGCAGTAACACGGGGTGGCTTTCTGCTACTAACAGCAGTAATACATTCAGAATTTGTAGCAGGAGTAATTGTTGAAACAGTTGTAGTGATGATATGAAAAGCAGGAGAATTAAAAGTAGCGTCCCTTGCAGAGAGTTTGTAACAGAGAGTCTCTAAACTATACGTCAAGTGAACATGATCTTAAATATTTAGGGAGAAGCAGCCAGACAGCACAGAAGCTTGTTTAGCAGATAATCCTGAGTTATTGGACCTGGGCTGGGTCCCAAGGATAACAACGGGTCCCTGGGTACACATAAATACCAGAAATAGCCAGGCCCTAATGGACTTATTTAACCTCCAAAAATATTATGTGATCTTTGTATCGTTGTCATGCTCACAAGCAGACTGCTCCAGGAAAGAATTTATGGGAAAAATAGTGCCTCTACTCTCTTGTATTCCTCTTCTTTTTTCTTCTTTTCTCTTCTCTGCACAAGACACAAGGAGACAGAGTGTACAATGTGGTGAACATAACTTCTATTTCTTTCCCTACAAAGAGTGTAGTGTGTGTGATTTGCAATTGTGGTCCAGAAAGTAGTTTAAAAGGCTAAGAAAAAGAGGCCAGTGGAAAAAAGGACAAGTTAACAGCATACCAGACAAACATTACTCTGTAATAATGATTATATAATGACTGTTTGTGTGTGTGTGTGTGTGTGTGTGTGTGTGTGTGTGTGTGTGTGTGTGTGTGTGTGTGTGTGTGTCTGCGTGCAGGAAAGAGAGAATGGCAGACAGGCAAAGATAAAATATAGTATCTGACCTTGTGGCTGTATGTAAGTGAGCGTGTTGCCCAGCATGTGTGTTTGGTTTCTTGTGGTCTGGACAAGCACCACAGGGAATGCAAAGAATATTAAACAGGGTTGATGGTAACACTCTGCGGACGCTCTGGGCAGAAATCCATTAATGCCGTTGGCACGCAGACTGCAACATGCAGACGTTCAGTATATCTATCAGTGGTGGAACAAGTATATAAAAACTTTATTTAGCAGCACCACAAATTTAAAATCCTCCACCACTATAAAGTCCTGAATGAATTTTACTTTTCTTACTGACAGTAAAGTTAAAGGAGTAATAGCATTAAAATCTTCTCAGGTATTTAAAGTAAAAGTTCCTATAGTACTTATCAAGAGGAGCTATATTCAATACTTTCATATGAAATGTGTAACGTGAAAGGGGTCACTTGAAGTGATACGTCTTAGGAAACTCCCTTCAGCTGTATGGAGCATTTTAGTTTTCACTCATTGTTAGGTCCCACAACTGTATTACTTCTTCTTCATTCTCACCACTCTCATAAAATCATTTCCAGAGGCAGCAGGGAGCTGCTTTGAGCAAAGAGGCTCTGGTAAACCCACTGTGCACCAAACAGGATTAAGTTAGCAAATAACTCCCAAACAGCAAATAGCAGCTAAACGGAAGATATTTCTCTCAGGAGTTGGTGGAGGCCAAATGCAGAGGGGAGAGTGAATACTGAACTTTCAGCAGGTGTACACAAACACAGATCCAAATGAATGATAATGTTGCTCCCTGCCTGCAAGATGTGTAAAGAGCCAGCCTCATTTAAAAAGTGAGAACATGCCAACATCGTGTTCACACCTTGTATCTGCCGCCGTGCTGCAGGTTTGAGCTCTGCTTTCTGATGAAAGCTTTGTATCCACAGTTTTGTGGATTTTCTTGCCTTCAGATAACCTGTAGATGAAAAGAAAGGAAAGGAGAAAAGGAAAGATACAAGTGAGCAAAGAGGGGAAGAAATAAGAAAAAGAAAAAGGGAGAAAGAAAAGAGAACAAAGAAAAGAAGGGGAAATTAGTGAAGAGTGAAGGAAAGAAAAGAGAAAGAAGAGCTTGAGTATTGACTACAGTACAAGTGAACTTACTTGTTGTTTGTAGGTTTTATATGGGCAGACAGATTTACTTGAAACATAAAAAGTCTTGGCCTATCTTCACATTCTGTCACTTTGTACAAAGAACATTAGAGCCAGCTGGAAAAATCCAGTGACAAATGGAGAAAGACTGCACACACGCAACAATACACAAAGGGCTGTCCATAAACAGACGTTTACTGTTGCCAATGGTAACAACATTCACCATCCACCACCAAAGATGAGCCTCCTCCAGTCAGCTGCTGGGTTTGACCTTTAATGCTTGAACTTTGAACCTCCCCAGGAACAGGAAGTTGAAGTGACCCGACATCAAGATGGCAACAAAGGTTGGATGGTGCAGACAGCACTTTGATATGGGCTTTTCACCTGGCTGTTGGCCCAAAGGCAATACAGAGGCATAAAAAAAATTGCTGGCAATGATACATGTGTTGACAGAGACCAGACGGGAGAGAGAGAGAGAGAGAGAGAGAGAGAGAGAGAGAGAGTGTGAGAAGAAATATGCAAAAAGTCAGCTGGCTAACTTACATAGAGCTCTTATTGTACACCACTTTGCCTGGGACACATGTCCTGATAGGGCTAAATGGTGTGCATTAGGAGACACAATGCTGTTAATGCCACTGTTCTGGGAGAGGTATTTCAATGAAGTGCTGAGCATTTATGCTTATATACACGCTTTTGACCTGCATGTTCTGCATTTGTATTGGTGTATATTATATAAAATTACAGTAACTATATGTGGAAGAAATATCTGTATGTCTGTTTAAAGTAAATATCATGAGCTGTTATGACATTCACACATCTGTGCATGTTTGTGCATATGGGCTAAATCAAAATGCTACTGCAGTGTGATGTGAATGTTATCTAAGGCCTAAAAATGATCAGTAATACTGGGATGTTCGTGCACGAGAAATCAATGTTTATAAAATCTGTATGTTGTCATGAATATACACACTGCTCTACATTGTCATTGATGGGAGATAAGAATGGTACTGGTAAAAATCCAAATACATCATCACCTTTAATTAGATGTCCTACTTTTTTTAAACAATTTTCCTTTGTCTCTGTCCTTTCTGTCAATCCCCGCCTCCTCCATTTCACACTTCCGACTCAGGGAGTCGGCATGGCTAACAAAGGTCCATCCTTCGGCCTGAGCCGGCAGGTTCAGGATAAGATCGACAGCAAGTATGACCCTGAGCTGGAGCAGATCCTGGTGGAGTGGATCAACCGTCAGTGTGGCTCTGGAGTGGGAAGGCCAGAGGCGGGAAAAATAGGCTTCCAGACCTGGCTGAAAGACGGATGTGTGGGTGGAACACTTCTGTTTGATGACTTCTTTTTTTAGATGTTATGATGGGCTAAAGTTAATGACATTTTATGTGCCTTCTTTCCCATTGCTACCTGTTCCTTTACACTCTGTCTCTCCATCTGGTCTCACCAGGTTCTGAGCGAACTGATTAACAGCCTGTTCCCCGGAGAGAAGCCCGTGAAGAAGATCCAGAGCTCATCCATGGCCTTTAAACAGATGGAGCAGATCTCCCAGTTCCTCAACGCTGCCGAGAAGTATGGCGTCACCAAGACTGACATGTTCCAGACTGTGGACCTCTGGGAAGGTCAGAGGAGTTTCATGACATTCATTCCGTGGTTACTGCAAACATTTAATGCTAGAAGACAATTTAAGCACTTTGGTAGTGTGGCAAAGGAAAAACGCTTGGATATGTCGATTCATCACAGTGTGACTGATGCTTGGGTTAGTAATCCATGCTGTGTGTGTCCTTGGAGACAGGTAAGGACCTGGCGGCGGTGCAGAGGACCCTGTCAGCTCTGGGTAGCCTGGCCGTCACTAAGGATGAAGGCACATACAATGGAGACCCCAACTGGTTCTTCAAGTGAGTCCAAAACATGAAATGGAATCAAGCAGACTCCATTTGGAATAAGTATTCATAGAGCACTGGGGGTTTAGTTTGATTCATTTGGTGCCATATTCAATGTTGTGTTGCAGGAAAGCACAGGAGAACAAGAGGGACTTCAGTGACGACCAGCTGAAGGCGGGCAAAAACGTGATCGGCCTACAGATGGGGTCCAATAAGGGAGCCAGTCAGGAGGGCATGAGCTACGGAAGACCCCGACAGATCTTGTAAAGTCACTGAGCCACAGAACCTCTTCAGCCTCTTACACCCTCTTAGAGCCTGTAAGCAGCAAACCGGTCCACTTTAAGTCCCCTTTCACTATAAAACCTTTTCTGCTTTAGAATTTAGCTGCTCTCTAACAAGTATCCCTTACTTCTTGGTCTTGCCCTGAAAGCCTTATGTAGATGCTTGCACCGGTGACCAGGGTTCACCATGCTTAGTCCTTCCCACTGCAGTTAGGACCAGTACACCCAAATGTTTGTAGTCTTAAGTGGTAATATAAAAATGGCCAATGCATTGCCTTGGAGGTAAAGACACCAAGATTACTATGTGCCAAAGTCAAGCTGTTCCTTCCTTCTAAAAGGTTTAAGAAACGGCACTCATGTAATAGAAAACTGACCAGTTTCATCAGGCCAGTTGTCATTTATAACTTCCCACAAAGCTATGCCTGCTGTATCAGCGCCAATATTTTTGTACATTGTCTTATTAAATAATGACTATGAAATACATCTCTGAATTGACTTTGTGATTCTGTGTACCTTCGTTTGATCATCCTGGAAAAATTAGATTGGGAAAAGTATCACCTTGCACTGGATCTTTCCTTTACTACCATTATTTCAAAGGCTCATTTCTCAAATGTCTTCAAGTAATATTTTTTACATATCAGACATGTGACTTTTTTCAAAATACCCACAAATCTAAGGACATTCACATCAATTTCAGCTGTACTTACCACTAATAAGTGAATACTTACATGCGAAACTAAGATGGCCACCATGTTAAACATTACCAGCTTACCTGCTTGACATCATCTCAGTAGTTAGTATTACAGTGCATCCGGAAAGTATTCACAACGCTTCACTTTTTCCACATTTTGTTATATTACAACCACATAATGACAATGTGAAAAAAGTTGATTTTTTTGAGATTTTTATTAAAAATAAAAAAAAACTAAGAAATCACATGTACATAAGTATTCACAGCCTTTGCCATGAAGCTCAAAATTGAGCTCAGGTGCATCCTGTTTCCACTGATCATCCTTGAGATGTTTGCTTCAGCTTAATTGGAGTCCACCTGTCATAAATTCAGTTGATTGGACTTGATTTGGAAAGGCACACACCTGTCTATATAAGGTCCCACAGTTAACAATGCATGTCAGATCACAAACCAAGCATGAAGTCAAAGGAACTGTTGGTAGACCTCAGAGACAGGATTGTCTCAAGGAACAAATCTGGGGAAGGGTACAGAAAAATTTCTTTTTTACAGAAAAATTTTCTGCTGCTTTGAAGGTCCCAGTGAGCACAGTGGCCTCCATCATCCATAAATGTAAGAAGTTCAGAAACACCAGGACTCTTCCTAGAGCTGGCCGGCCATCTAAACTGAGCGATCGGGGGAAAAGGGCCTTAGTCAGGGAGGTGACCAAGAACCCGATGGTCACTCTGTCAGAGCTCCAGCGTACCTCTGTAGAGAGAGGAGAACCTTCCAGAAGGACAACCATCTCTGCAGCAATCCACCAATCAGGCCTGTATGGTAGAGTGGCCAGACGGAAGCCACTCCTGAGTAAAAGGCACATGGCAGCCCGCCTGGAGTTTGCCAAAATGCACCTGAAGGACTCTCAGACCATGAGAAACAAGAATTCTCTGGTCTGATGAGACAAAAGATTGAACTCTTTGGCGTTAATGCCAGGCGTCATGTTTGGAGGAAACCAGGCACCGCTCATCACCAGGCCAATACATCCCTACAGTGAAGCATGGTGGTGGCAGCATCATGCTGTGGGGATGTTTTTCAGTGGCAGGAACTGGGAAACTAGTCAGGATAGAGGGAAAGATGAATGCAGCAATGTACAGAGACATCCTGGATGAACAACCTGCTCCAGAGCGCTCTTGACCGTCAGACTGGGGTGACGGTTCATCTTTCAGCAGGACAACGACCCTAAGCACACAGCCAAGATAACAAAGGAGTGGCTTCAGGACAACTCTGTGAATGTCCTTGAGGGGCCCAGCCAGAGTCCAGACTTCAATCTGATTGAACATCTCTGGAGAGATCTGAAAATGGCTGTGCACCGACGCTTCCCATCCAACCTGATGGAGCTTGAGAGGTGCTGCAAAGAGGAATGGGCGAAACTGCCCAAAGCCCAAAGATAGGTATGCCAAGCTTGTGGCATCATGTTCAAAAAGACTGTAATTGCTGCCAAAGGTGCATCAACAAAGTATTGAGCAAAGGCTGTGAATACTTATGTATATGTGATTTCTTAGTTTTTTTTATTTTTAAAAAACTTGCAAAAATCTAAAAAAAATGTGGTGTGTTGAGGAAGAAAATGAATTTAATCTATTTTGGAATAAGACTGTAACATAACAAAATGTGGAAAAAGTGAAGCATTGTGAATACTTTCTGGATGCACGGTACATTAGTTAGCATGCAGACAACAGCATTTAGCTCAAAGCACTGCTGTGCCGGGGTACAACCTAACAGTGCTGCTGGTGTGACTGGATTCTTAATGTTAAACTCCTTTTGAGTTAAAAAAAAAAACATCTTAACACCATTTTTACCATTATGAGTATCTCTAATTCTCAAAGTGAATTTTTATGATTTTTTATGATTTTATGATTTTTTTTGTGCAGCTGTTTCAAAAACCATATGAACAATCTAAGTCGATACACCATGAAAGTTTATTATCATTGAGATCACCTGTGACTTGCTCAGCAAAACACAGTTTCCAACACAATCGTTTCCATTAAAAAAATTAGAACTCTTTAATACATTCTTAAAAACTTGTAAAAATCATTAAACAGTATATATCTGTACAGCAGGCACACATTGTGTATATATTACACTTCATAAAAAAATACATATTGAAATCCCACGCTTGAAAATCCCACTTCAAGTTTTTAATCAGTAGTTGGTTGATAACCCACACACAATAACCCCAGACTTGAAAATCTAATGCATCAAGTAACACCTCAGAAAATAAATCTTATTCTTAAAATACATCAGTATGGTTTTTCAAGGAAGACCTTGCATATAACAAGCACACACACTCGTGTCACTACACACTCACCACTCCCAGGAACAAAGCTCACACATACACACGTACCCAAACATCAGATTCATACCTTCCTGTAGTGCACAGCACATTTTTCCTGTTTCTTGGTTTACTGACCCCACAGATGTCTGAAAAAGTGTATCCCAACAATATTTCAGCTCAGTTCCCCTCTGGGCACATACTTAGATACAGACAAGCCTGTAATCACACTTTTATACACACTTTCACACATGAAAACATGCAATTGTACAAGGACATTAAACCGTTTCAGGTATCCAGTACATGCCCAAACCTAATCTGATTAACTGCAGGACTGATTAAATATCCTCAGGTGTGCAGTTCTTTCTTTCCATGTGAGGACACGTGTTTGTCAGAGGGACAGGTGTACAAGAACACACACACTCCCACGCATACCGTCACAGCACTGATTTTCACAGAAGGCCATGTGTTTGGGGAATGCAGACAAAAACAAAGAGTCTGCTCTGTAGTCAAGTCCATCTGCAGTCCCCACTGTGACCCCCCCACCTCCACAGGTGACTGGTGGCTGGGTGGTTGGGCAGGGGAGGGTGAAAGCCTGAGACATCCCGTGGGCACAGACAGTGAGAGGTTTTAGACCCATCATCTGGCTCCGTGCTATGTTGTCAGCAGCTCTCCATTTAAAAGAGGTGCTTTGGCCTCGGTATCCAGCACTGCATGCAACTCCACCCCTGAGTCCTGCTCCTCTTCCTCTCCGTTCTCCCCCTCTCCCACTGCCTCCTCCACTCCTCTCCCTCGGCGCCCCCTCTTGGCCCGGTAGCCTCCCCGTCTCCTGCGCAGGCAGAGAAGGCCCCTGAGGTCCAGGTGGGCCAGGGTGACCTCCAGTGTGTAGTAGAGAGTCCAGAAGAGAGCAAAGCAGCCCAGCAAGAGCAGGAACTGTGGGGGAGGACAAAGGAGAGACAGAGGAGGTAAATCACAACAGCAATAAATCACTAATGCACTTGTGAGTGAGCCAGAAGACAAAGAAAAAAACAATGACTTCAAATAAGGGAAAAGGAGAGGAAGTGAAACTGATGAAAAGTTCAAGCTCTCTATAACCATACTAAGTATACCTTTCTGGTTTAGCTGAAGAACATTTGAGGGATTTTCCTTTTTCATCACACATAGGATAAATGCTTTTACTTCTCTGCATTTAGGAGGATGGAAGGGAAGGAGAAGGATTAACTTGGCTTGGATTTATCATTAATTGTCTGTGGAATCAATTAGCTTCATTGCTAAAAGACTATACAAAATTAATATGTTTTAAAGAAGCACTAATTGTGGGTAGTATCCTGGAATTGATCCCGCCATTAAACATACCTCCATAGTGCACATAGCGACATTTTACAAACTCTTCCTTTAGCTTGTTTACTCTAAGTAAGTGGGAATACTTTTACTTAGAAATAAAACTAGCCCTTTAATGTTTGATTGATTTCAATATAGTGAGATTGCTAAGAAGAAAACAGTAAATCCTGATCATTTAATCAAATCCATCTTTACGATTCTCACTTCCTTTTGGGGACTATACCTCTCTGACAGAGCAGAAAGAAAACTGTCTTGGTCTCAGAGAGGATGAAAATGGTGAGAGAAGGCAGAAAGGTAAGAGGTAAGACACAGCACACATGTATGTGTTGGTTTACTTTGAGACTGTTGGAGGTGAAGGGGCTGACAATCTCTGGAGGGATATCCAGGCCTGGTGGGCAGGGCAGAGAGAAGCTGCTGTCCAGATACTTGCCACTCATAGCCTCCTCCACCAGCCTGTCAATCAATGCACAGCCAATTTAAAATACAGAAGAGCTTTATAGCTTTTAAATCAAACAAAACACTCTAACATTAACACTGCATTCAGGTTTACAGGAAACTGGATCCATTAAAAATGAGAAACTAAGATTAAAGTTAATTATGGTTTGATTGGAAAAAAGAAAGCAGAACACATTTGCAAGAAAACAACAAGCCTTCAAACAAGCAGATTATCTCAATACTGGCCAGATGGCAGCATGAAAAGTTTGTGACATCGTACTTCTGTCTGTCCTTGACCTCGCTGTAGGTCATAGAGGAACCATACAGGGTCAACGCCCACTGCTTCAACACTCCCACGGCGGCACACCGCTCAGACAGCAGCTCTTCTACAGCAGCAGAGAGAAGTGTCAGGTGAGGTACAAGAGGTTACAAGGAGACATAATAATGACGAGCACACTGGGAACAATAATGTGTGTGTCTGCGTGTGTTTCCCCTTCATTCCCATGCCATTGCTGACAGCTCACAGTATTTGCTTTTTGTGTCAGTGTGTGAGTAGTGTCTTACTGTGGTCAGATATCTTGAGGGTGTACTGGCCCTCAGCTCTCTCTCCCCAGCAGCGCACAGTGGAGAAAGTCCAGTCCTGGTAGCCTGCAGAGTTTCTGTGAGCACAAAGACACAACTTCACTAGAGTGCAGTCAAAAATATCATTTACATATGACCTTAGTTTAACATCTGAGGAACTTTTACGTATGATGAATACAGCTTTTCTTTTGTAGCTAGGCATTTCACTGGTGTGTGCGTGTACCTGTCCATGACGCGGCGAGCCCCAATGACTGATGTCATACCACTGGGGCAGACCAACACAACCTCCAGGTCGCCACGGCAAGGGTGGGTTATCGTCACGGTAATGGCCACATGCTCCAGTGTCTCCATCCCGGACTGCCTCAGGTCTGCAGCAGAGACTGAGGGAGAGGAGAGCAGCTTAGTGTGTGTTTGTGAGTGTGTGTGCATGTTTGAGCATTTCCTGGATAGATAAGGGAAAACTATGTGGGAAAATGAGAGTAATTTAAAAGGGATTCTGCAGAGTTCACCAAGATAAGTATAAGACTTTTTAGTACCACCTAGGATGCAATGTAATACCAGTTTGTTACCAGTATGAGAGGTATGATGAAAAACCAGTAGGGGAGATATAGCCTCAAGTTTTATATTATCCTAACATTTCTTTTTGATAGATAAAATTAATTCAACAACTTTGTCCCACACAAGCAACATAAAATGGATGGATGGATTGACCAATTAAAAAAATATTACTTTATCTATGTCCTTTTAGGTTTTTGTTCAAGCTGACAGTTAATAGGATGATGAGCCTCATTGTTACTGTGGCTATCAGCAGTGACTGTTTGTTATAGGTATGATGGTCTGAATTCGGTGAAGACTTTTTAAGACCTGCAGATACCCAGTTTGAGAAACATTTACAAATTGTACAAGCAATGCTTTCAAAGTGATGCTGTGATAACATAAAACTGTAATGACCAATGAATAACAACTATACGCATAAGATTATATATATTAAATGTTTTATACTTAAATTAGGTAATTTAACAACTTCATTTGTTACATTCACCATACTTTTACATTACTATGTTACACCCCTTCTGAAGTGATATTAGCTGGTTAATAATGTGACTATTCACATTAATATGATAAACTACAAATACTTACTATTTACTACACTTACGTTTAAAATATACAGATTACTTGGCTTTTATTGTACATAACGCGATAGGGAGAGAAAACAAGCTGCTAGCCAAAAATACATCTGACATAGATAAGAGTCTGAGATTGTTGCATATTTGGGAAAATGGCAATTAAAAAGTTATCTGTGAGTTCAATCTTTCATCAGACTCTGGATCTTTCTTCTCTACTTTCGCTCCCTGAACTGTTATCAATCAGTCAGTCTCCCTGACCACCTCCCGCCCTCCCACTGGAAGTGTCTGGTAATTTCCTGGTATTTCCTGGGCTCTGACTACTAATGAGCTGTGGTGCTCTCTGACCATGTAGGGCTGCACACATCCTCGGGGCAGGGAGGGACGCAAAAGGACGAGGGAGCAAGGAGTGTAAACAGAGGTGTGGAAAGGAGGGGGGGGTGGATGGAGATGAAATGGTGGAGAGCCACTGAGAGGGTGCGAACAGTGCATGTGAAATGAGCAAAATGTAGGCTGAGCGAGGAAGTGAACGGAGGAAGGGAAAGACAGGAGGGTTGAAAAAAATACACCTTCAGGGAGACACTGTGGAGTCCTTCTTCCTCCTGGGACCATCATCATCCCTCAAGTGGGAGCTGAACATCAGCTCCCTCACCACTAAAGCCCTCCAGAAGATGTACTTCCTGCAGCAGCTGAAGAAGTTCAGCCTGCTAAAGAAAATGATGGTGCACTTCAGCACAGCCATCACTGAGTCCGTCCTCACCTCCTCTATTAACATCTGGTATGCTGATGCCACTGTCAAGGACAAGGCAGGCTGCAGCACATCATTCGCTCTGCAGAGGTGAATGGCTGCAATCTACCATCCCCCCACAACCAATACCCCTCCATGAAACATGCCGGGCAGACTGTGGCTGACCCCTCACACCCCCAACACAAATTTAGACACTCTCCTCTGGCAGGAGGCTGTGCTCCATCAGGACCAAAGCGTCCTAAGAACATTTTCCTCCCAACTGCAGATGACCTCATCAACAAGGCCAAGGATCCCACTGACACCAACTGTTACCCCACTGTTCATGTTTCTGACTTGAAGTACTTGCTTTCATCCTTTCTTACAATCTTCTTCTTACTATCTGTTCTGTTATGCACAAACATACCAAGACACAGTCCTTGTATGTGAAAACCTACTTGGCAATAAACATCATTCTGATCCTGACTACCACAGGGGATGTGACTGCTCAATATTTGATCAAAGCCAGTCACTTGGTGCATGTGCATAAACACACATCCATGGCAACTGTGTTCACATGGGAAGTCAGTAATTTGAAATGCTGAGGAGGCAGTGCATCAGGCAATAAGGCAGCCAAAACACATAGAAACTACAACAACAAACATTGCTGAGTAATGTGACAGGCAGAACTGAACTCTGTCAGTGAAGAAAAGCCTATGAGGATTTGACACACACAGACACAGGAGCATAGCCGGAGACGTCTGTGTCTGTTTGCAACGAGGCCATAAATGAGGGGAGATATAGATCGAGGGCAGAGAGGAAAAGATTCTGCTAGAATGAGGTCACCATGAGCATATGTGAAAAAGTGCGTGTGAGGGAAACGGGAGACAGATCACACACACTCCGAACATTTGAGCATTGGAGCTGTGGGAAGTGAAAAAAAGAACTAAAACTAAAGAAAAGACTTGTAAAATGCAAAGACAGATTGAGGGGGAAAGATGAGGAAAAAGGGGAAAAAAAAGAAAAAAACAGAAACTGAGGCAATCTGAAAAAAATCTCACCCAGTATTTCAATATGGACGCAGGAACACACAAACAAGAGAACATTACCTAATATGGAAAGGCAGGCTGACTGAGGAGCATGCAGGCAGGGAGGGAGGGAGTAAGCTACGTAGGTCAGTGTGTAAACTGAACAACTGTCCAATACCAGGCTGAGTGAGAGAGAAGCACTAAATCAGACAGAGTTACCTTTCCAGGTACGAACCAGCTCGTCACCGTGAATTGGGATGGATGCTTCCTCCTTAATTACTGGGCTCTGATAGGACACGAGGAATGGCACAGACTCCCATACCTGAGCCAGAGGAGAGAGAAAACTTTGGGCTTTGCTGGTAACTTGTGGTGGGAAATATGAAATCACGTATAATTTCCAAAACTAAATAATTCATTAAAAAATAATGATTAGATTAACATGAAAATGGCTCATTTTACTTGTGTTTACGTGTGTACCTTGGCAGCATTGACAAGTCTCCATGCATTAAGCAGACCGAAGCCGTGCTGGTGGCTGTGATAGAAGCCGGCTCCGTTCAGCCCCCAGTCTGCACTGTTGTCACACTGTTAATACAAATACAGAGTTAACACACACACAGCCAAATTTACTTTTTCTCCTCATGTAACCACCTCAATCCCAGCTTTGACTTCCAGGAGTCTTTTCATCACCATGAGGTTGTCAGGCAAATGGATGGTGTTAATTCCTGAGCTTCAGAGCAGCTAGTAGTCAAATCTTGTCACATCTGGATGGGGCCAGGCTTCCCCCTATTTCAGGTCTTTGTATGGTGCAGCTAAGCTAACTGGTTTCAGCTAGATATGAGAGTAGTAATATCAATCTTCTCATTGAACTCCTGGTAGGAAATAATCGTACTTCCCAAAATGTTACTATCATACTAACTGTATACTAACTAATTTCTCAGTCCATTATTATATTAACAACTTTACTTTGTTCTATTACTATTGCTTACTAAAATCACTAACTAAAACAACTGTGAGGCATGTTGTTTTCTGAAATACACTGAACACTGCACACAGTCTATCAGTAGAGCTGAAAAATGATAGATTAATGATCTCAGTCATCTATTATCATAATATTTCTAATTTCCTGCTTCTAAATGTGAGGATTTACTGATTCTCTCCATCATTATGTGTTATTTGTTGGATATAATAAGGAAGTTCAAGAGGACACCTTGACCTCAGGAAAAATAAACAGGTGACGAATCAACATTGAAAGTAATTGTTAGATGGTTAGACATTCATGTTAGATTCAAAAGGTGCCCCGTGGAGTGAGTACAGCGTAAGTGCACGAGCAGACACAAATGAGGTAACACACAACTGCTGATCCACAGTAGGTGGCAATGACACACACAGGAACTTTACAATGCATGAATGCAAACAATGCAGAATACAAAACATTAAAAAAAATCTGCAAATGTTTAATGGGGAAGGAAATGCATTATTAAACACATTGGTTTAAACCTCAAGGACAGAAACGTGCATTTTAATGGGAAACACTGTGTAAACAACTTTTGTTAAGAGTCCCCTTTAACAGTTTACCCGGGAGTGAAGTTTTCTTGCACAGCTCTGGCAGAGAGTATCCAGGTGAATTAAGTATCTACACACAGTACATCTATCTAGAGTAATAACTCATCAGGCCTACCTTGGTGGCGGTGAAAGTGATGATGTGCTGGACGTCCCTCCAGCTGAGGCACGGACGGACCTGCAGCATGAGGGCCACCATTCCTGCCGCCAGGGGGGCTGCTGCAGATGTGCCAGTGTGGCCCTCCGTACAGCCGGTCCCCTGCAGCATGGACCAGTCTGACGTGACCTGCAGAGACAGATGGACGGGTTGAGTCAGGAGGATAACAACAGTGGACACTTAACTACAGAACAAACAGTGTCAAGGTGGAGACCTCACACAAACTGGCGTTCACACATGTAAGTATACATTACCAATGAGTGAATGCAAAGCTTTCAAACGGATCTTCAACATTAACTATACAAGTCTTGAACATGTAGGTTCTGTACCTAAACTAACAACTAGAAAAGAGCGCTTCATCAGGCGCCGGTGTCAGAGACACAAAACGACATGTTTACTGCGGGTGGCCTGAGTTCAACACTGTGTAAACTTAATGGAGTACATGAGGACTGAATGGCAGGGGTTTACAGTCCTGGGGAGGTTCAGCTTTTAAAGAGATGAAACTAAGTAAA
The DNA here is from genome assembly GCA_023238725.1 of Scortum barcoo. Taxonomy (NCBI): domain Eukaryota; kingdom Metazoa; phylum Chordata; class Actinopteri; order Centrarchiformes; family Terapontidae; genus Scortum; species Scortum barcoo. The sequence goes on from CM041552.1 coordinate 24,256,009, forward strand.
AACAAAAAGAATCTATTGTACCAATAAAAATGAAGAGGAGGAAAGTATAAATGTATATACACAGTGAATGGAGAGGAGTTTGAGATCCTGACAAGATAGCGGTTGACCAAAACAGAGGGAGGGGAAAGATTTATAGAAAGGATTAACTTATTACCAATATATTATTGTTGTACAACCTCTCCTGTGTGTGTAAGGTCTTGTGAACAGTCAAATCCACCCATATGCAACCATGTCTCATATGTCTTCCATGTACATCACCCGCTGGTGCACACATGAGAGCGTGTCTGACAAAAGCACCACAGCGGTGTGGGCTGAGTAAGTCCCAGCCCTCCGTGATTACATGAAGACGACATGTGGGCCTTTTTCAGCAGCTGCTCAAGCCATGTAGATGGCTTTGAGCTACTGTGCAATGCTGTGCATGTACTGGGTTTCCCAGCAGGGTTAGCCATGTTCATTCAGAGCAGCTGTCTATGTGGTGAGAGTATACAAGCATCATCAGGAGACAGGTTCTGTACCCCAATGTGTCACACAACTGTGCCCATTAGACACAGTGGAATTAGAAACATTGAATCACTTTGATTAAACAGCTGTATCTAGAATCCCTTATCATGTTTTGGTAGACCACAGCTATTTCTGGTTCACTGAGGTTATTCTAGACACAGATTCACCAACCAGCAGAAATGTCTGACAGGAACATTTGAATAACAAGACACACAAGCTGCCATCAACTTTCCAAAACTCATTTTGTTTTTTCTTTTTCTATCACTGATAATAAAATGTCAAGTTTTGTGACTTTTCCATGTGATAAACACAGTGATAAAGAAAGTAAAAAGTGAATTTGAGTAGGCCTCTCTTCCTGTTACACTCTAAATGGGTTCTCCAGAATAATTCACTGATGGGCAGTCTGTGGAAAGCACTTGGCCCGTGCCTACACTGTGGTCAGTGGTGGATCAGTCTTCTCAAGAGAGCGCCAACTCTGGTTGAGCTCTTCTCCCTCAGGCGATGACATCCCTAGTCCAAATTGTGTTGCCATGGTGACACCCACAAACAGCGGCAAATAGAGGTCAGTGGCTTCAACGGGCTCTTACTCCTGTCATCATCCGTCATCGTTTTCAGATGAAAATAGTCTCTGTTCCCTCTGATGTGTGGCTGCTCTTTAACAATCTTGCATTTGCAACAGTCACTAAACTCAAACCATCTGAGGTTCCAAAGAGTGACATTTGGATATATATTATCTTACAAGTAATGTTGGGGAATATCAAATCTGCTTCAAGATTGGCTTCAAGAAAAATCTTTTTTTTTCTTTGTCATATTTAACATCGAATTTTAAAGAAAGAGATGATGTTAGTTAAAGGCCATAAAAAATAGAAACATTAAATGACCGATGACATGAGATTGCTTTTCAAAAAAACTACCATCCTTATTTAAACGCATCAAGTGAGCCACACAACATACTGTTCAAAAAGGCTCTTTCCCAAAGGCAGGACTTTTAGTTTCAAATGTCAATGGGATTTTAGACAAGGTTTTCTTTTGTAAATTCCAGCAGGCCTATTATACTTCATGTTAATACTCCACTTACATGGGTTGCCATATCGCACTCTGCAGATGCATTCAATAGCTTACGTTGTTTAGTCGTCAGAGTGCATTTTCAAGCCAGCCTTAACTAACCAGACCAAACAGCCTAGACGTGTGCCCTTTTCACTATGACTGGACCAACTCCAGAATATGTTACTGCTTCCTGATATGTTCCTGCTCCTATTGTTCCAAATGCCACAGTTCATCTACTCTCTAGTGTAGTCATTTTTTGTGTGTGTGTGTTCTGGTAAAACCTACAATGCTCCTCAATGTGGTCCCTCCACTGCTGAAAGTTACAGCCAGCATGGATGCACACTCCTCAGCGTAGAATGGCATCTTGCCTTGTTCATCTACTGCTCCTGCAACACACACACACACATTAATTACATAATGATTACTTATGGTACTAAGCACACTTGTCCTCACCCAAAACACAAGTGAACATAGAGAGGCACATACTCACACACCTAAGAGAGTGTGTCTTACCGACTGTGATTGTGTAGATGGAGTTGGCGTAGCCGTCATAATTGCAGTTGTCACTGAACTGACCTCCATTGCCACTGGCAACCACAAAAATGCTGCCGAAGCCTTGTCTGCCTGCAATAACCCCATGCTGCAGTGCCGCCTATGGAAGAAAGAAATTCATTGTGTGATAAGAGGAAAGATTACACTTACTTACAATCACTTACAATCTTCATACCTACCCCTCTGCACTTGATCTGCAGCAGTGTACTGCCCCCTGCAGGACAAACACAGGGCTCACACAAACTGTCTATCTCTTACCTTGCCCAGGGGATGGGGTCCATCCACAGTGCGTCCGTCATCATCTGGACCCCAGCTAGAGAAGACAAGGGTCTAATCAGAATCTAGGCAATACTTTCACAATATTACAGAAGCCCTGAGAGGCAAGAGAAAAAAAGGTTTTCAGGCTCTTAAAAGTTTCTTGTTCTAATACTAATTTTGGACAAAAGAGTCGGAAGTGCAACATTAATCCATGTTCTAAACAGAACTGAAAAGCAGTCTAAAGTTATGTAATATTACTGTCAAGTATCTAATAGTACCAGAGAGCAACATGTCCATCACCTGCAGCTATAGATGTCGTTGACCTGGTAGTGCTTGTTGAAGGCTATGGCCTCTAGACTGTCTGTCAGCGGGCCGTCCAGGACTCTGATGCCTGAACACAAAACAACAAGCGGGATATCTGTCACCATAAATATTTACTGAAAGTCTCAGTGGTTCTCAACACTGGGACATCTAAGTTGTAAACAAGAGTCTCAAATGAAATTCTCTTGTGTGTACCTGCCACTTTGCTACCATAGGCCACACCTACGGCACAGAAGCTGTTGTTCGGAACAGCTGCAATCTCTCCGGCACATCGAGTCCCATGATGGTTCTCGCTGTGCGCGTCTGGGTGAGGCATAGGATCCGGGTCATTAGAGTTCAGATCGTAACTGCCTTCTGGACTCTAAGAGGGAAGAATCCATAAATTGTTGAGATCTCACTGTAAGAATGTATTCGACTAGGTGCAGTAGTGATACAATTAGAAAAAATGCTACTGCTATGTGAAACTTTCACAGCACATTTACTGTATACATTACTAAATCTGACTAGGATTAGATTGTTTTTTCTTTTCCATTCCATTTTCTTGTTTCCATGTTTTTGCATCTATAATATGTAAAGTGTGTATACAGTGTGAAACCCTCTTTGCTGTGTGCTGTGTTTTTTGGTGTAAGGCTTGCAAGCTCTGCTCCTTGACTACGATGTAAAAAGGCAAAAGCAAATTGACAAGTAGAGGTGAGCACAGTCCAAACATCCAAAGGGCTTTCAAAAGCTCCAGCAGCAAAAAACTCAGTTCACAGCTAAATAACAGGGAATATCTACAATTCACTGATCATTTCGTCAGACTTGAACCACTGTTAGTTTTGACTTGCATAGTTGGGCTGGATGTCCTGATGGGTGTGTTCCACCCCGTCGTCTACCACCACCACTGTGACACCTCGGCCAGTGATGTTGCGCTCCCACACGCCTGTGACATTGATGTCCATACCGATTTTGAGGTTGTTGTGCTGCAAGAGCAAGAAGAGTAAGGAATGGGTGAAGTGATATATAAAAGGGGAGGAGGAAATAAGTACAAGATTAAAAAGTCAAGTCAGAGAAGTAAGAAAAGAGCATACTATAAAAGAAAGATGAAGTGAAGGATGTCCAAAGTGCACTTTGGTTGTCTGGTGTTTTTGTAACTACAGAGCAGTAAAGCTGTCTGTTCTAAAGCTCAGTATTAAGAGATGCTTACCAGTACCAGGCTACTAAAAATAACCATAATATGTCTTTGCTTCAGTGAACATTGCCAGCTAACCAATGTTATTAACTTAATTCATTTGTTGAGCGCAACTGCATGTATGAAATGTGTCAACTTATTCTTGTGTCACACATTTACATGCACCTCTCTACTAGTCTCACTGTAGAGAACAATATTTTATTACCTCAACTACCTCATGTGTATTTCACTTCCCTTGGCTCTTTATGCATAGAGACTGCTAAATCAAAAACAACTGGATGCATTCTTAGGGTCCCTGCACACATTCTTAAAATGATCTAGTAACAGATATGGGGATTCTGCAGGACGAAGCCAAAACAGAAAAGAGTCTCTGGGGGATGCACGTGAGTGTTGACAGGGAGGTACACAGGGAGAGATGTGAGGCAAAGACACTGTGCGAGGTGAGTCAAATATCATTGTTTTCTTGATCACAACTCAGTCGAATCTGAACAAACAGACATGCAACACATTGATATCGTTCAGTGTGAATACACTTGCCTGGTTGGCACAGTGTGTGGCATGTGATGGCACTATGTATAATGGGCACTGTTTTGCATCTATACGTAGCACAATATTGCATTATTTAAAATTTTAGTTATGTTTACAATGATATACTATGAGGGACAACTCGTGTTTTTTTCCCCAGGAAGGGGGGGGGGGTTTAGACACACCTCATTTTCTCTCATTTTATCCACCCATGAGCCAGTCCAACTTCCCCTCCTCAGTTAAAATGAGATGTGTAACGTTAACACATTAAATATAACACGTCAACCTTATTTTATGCATCCAATACACAAACTGTAGATAGTGGTGTTTTTGTTACCTTGTTAGGAATTACCTTATAAAAGCTAACTACATATTGTTTTCTGGTTTTGGTTTCATTTCCATTCTAATTGCAGATTAGATGATGAAAGATGAAAATGAATGAAAACTATCTAGATAAAATTTTTTTCACAGAAAAAACAGAAAAACTATATAATCCAATGTATATTTGTATATCTTTTTATCAAACAGGTTGAACACAGCTTACAACAGAGGGTACCAATCGTCAGATCCATGGAATGAGACAGAAAACTGGTTTGTAATGAATGATTTAAAGTTCACTCGTCTCTTTCATTGACTAATGGGGCTCAGGCCTGACGATCCACCAGAAACATGCACATTTTTATAACACATTAGTTCTGATAGTAGTCAGTTAAATCAACTTAATATTGCCGTAAGAAAAGCAATCAATGTAAGGCCTGAGATGCACATCATCTTGAGAAGGGGGGGGGTGTAAGGTCTGCTTGTCTGTGTGACAACTGGGTGTGATTGTTTTTTGTTTTGTCATCAGCCTTAGTGAAAACAATTCTGACTTACTCCTTTTTCACACAAAAGTCCAATTTCACACTGAGCTGATAAAAAAGTAGAAGTAGTAACTCTTCCCACAGAAAGATACCTTTTACTTATCTTTAGTTTAAAACACAAAGACATCACTCTGGACAGGATGCAAATTAGTACATAATTGCTGCTGTAACTGTGGTGAAATATGACTCATACATATGCTCTGGGCTCTCGTCAGAGATTTTAATTTTGCGCAAGTAATGCACAAAATCAACCAACCTCCCCTAGAGAAATAAATCCAGTCCAAATGGAGCTCAAGTCTTGTTTTGTGTTAGCTATTAAACGAAGCCTCAAACTGACAACAAGAAAAGTGAATTCAAGTACAACTTGGCTCTGTGTAAAACAGAATAGATGCCTACTAGATGAATTCTACAACTGTTAAAATAAAAAAAAGAATGATGAATATTGCGTGCAGATTTGTCTGGTAAATTATTTATTTACCAATTCTTTAGAGCCATTAAATTAAAATTAGGAACTAAAGATCATTTATGGGTGAGCAAGATGGCAACAGAGATATACAATTGTCGAGATTCTCACCAGGTGCCATTGTTTAGGGTAGCGGGGATCGTTGAAGGCCATTGATCTCTTAGAGCGGCTCAGCACTCTGTCCTGGGAGTGCCACAGGACATGAGGGTGGGCTGCCAGGACGTCCCCAGGGTTGACACTCTTGCTCCAAATACCAGCCAGAGATCCAGTTGCAGGCTTGATAGAACACATCAAGTAGTGGCCTTCCAGCTGTCCTATCTGGCCCTGGTTCTGCAGCCCAGCCTGCTCCGCTACCTGGGATGGAGAGAATACTGATAAGTACAAATGAAACTGGGGCAATACGTATAAAAAAAAATAAAAAAAAAAGGGGGGGACTTTTTTTTCCTGACCTAGGCAACTTTAAAAACAGATCAGATGAAAATTCAGTGAGCCCGGTGGAGAAATAGGGTTGTTGCAGAAAACAGGATACAAATGGGAATCATTAAATAGAAAGTATAAACCGAATTCCAACAGTATAAAAACCCCCAAAAAACTGTATATAAAAATATCTATGAAACAAGAATTATGCTGTAAGACACAAGGTGATCCCAAATGTATCACTTAAAAATCATGATGTCTCACAATCAGATTCAGATCAGATTCAGATTCAGATTTCCTTTAATTAGTCCCACAGCGGGGAAATTCACAGCATAACAGCAGCGAAGACACATAGTGGGAAACAATCAGACAGAATGTAGGATAAAATAAAATAAAATAAAATAAAATAAAAATAAAAAATAATCAGTGCAAAATAAATTAATGTTATTGCCTGGTTTTATTTTGAAAATCGAGTGAAGCCCTAAATCAAGATGAAAGTGTATCAGCAGAAAGTGTTCATAAAGTACCGTACCCTGTTGGCTATCACATCAAGGTGCACAGAGCTCTGTTCACCATCTTCTTCCTTGTGATGAGGACCAGCGTGGAGCCGGACCGCCCACGACCGACCGCGGCCGCAGGAGAGAGATGGCCAAGGTGAGGGTGGAGAGGACGAAGAAAAGGGAGTCAACAGGGCAACGGTGGGCAGCAGGGTCACAAGAAAGAGGGCGAGACAGGACAGAAAAAGGAGGAGCAGGAATGTGGGGAAATAGGGTGTTGCCATGGCAACAGAGGGCAACACGTGAGTGAACCAGACAAGCCCTCCTCATCTGAACAGCAACCTGAATGTGGGACAAGGACAGACAGAGATGGGGGGGGGGAAGGTCCTGTTAGAAGTGAGGACAATCTGAGAAAGTGCAGCCGGTTGCTCATCATGTGTGCGCTGCATTCAGGGGCCACTTATTAAATTCACGACAACACACGAGCTGGATGCCAGTTCAGACAGCGGTGGCCGCAGTACATTTGATTAACACTCTGTGGTCAAATTACAGTTCCTCCCCTGACTGTGACTGCGCTGTGAAGGGCCTTCACATATGAATGCTACTCCATTAGCATTGTTTGGCTAGAAAATGAGGTATAATGAATGCAAAGACATACCTCTGAGTTCAAAAGAAATATCAAAACATCCCTTACATAGCCTTGTTTTGAATACAAGCATGACAGTCTCGCCTGCTTCAGGTGACAACACACACCCATGAATTTAACACAAACCTGAATAACATCAGTAACGACTGGACAATACAGTCATGTAGATGTCAGAGCTGCCACACCCCGAGTCTGGAGCAATAATTAAACCACAGCCTAAAACACACACACTTTTACTCTGTTACACAGGAACGTGTATTGTATATTTTTCTAAATACATACGAATAAAATACAGTGAGGACTTACATGAGAAAAGTAGTAAAGTTTGTGGAAATAATCTGTTGTCCTCACGTAAAATACCTGAGCCCTGCCAGCTGCTCTGAGGCCAGATATCTGTGTGTGCCAGCGTTGTAAAATGATATAAAACGTCAATATCACAGACACAAGTGCAGTCACCAGTTTTGGTTTCACACATTAACAATAGCTCAAATGTTGGTGACAGTCAGCAGCGTCCTTTTGTTTGCCTCACGATGAAACCACCTGGTGTGTGCGGCAGCTTGAACCTGCTGTCCTCTTCCTGCGATTAAACGTGTTAGCTTCCTGCTCGGCTAATGTTAGCCACCTCGGGCTGTCTGCTCTCACTTCAGTCGGCTCATGGTCGGTCAGTTTCACGGACCACGGCTGTGTACGCTCATAATGTTTAAAGCTGCGGTGAAGCTAATAAAACGACAGAGTAAAGTCACAACAACTTGGGAGCTTCAAGCGGAGCATTGTTGTTGTCATAGTAAGTTAAGCTAGTGTCCTGACGCTCACTATTAACACCGCTGTTCTCCCGTGAAATGACACGATACCAACCAAAAGAAACGTGACGGTTTATCAGACTTATCCAGGTATATCTTACCTTTCCGCTGAGGTCGTGTTTCTCATCTGTAACATAGACAGTTTGTCAGTAATGTTGAGCTTGACATCTCGTTTAACACACAGCCCGCACGTACAGCTACGTCACAGCAGCAGTACGTCGAGTGTGTTGGTTCGGTCGTGACGCAATTACGTAGCGTCAGTGGACGGCGAGAGGGAGTCGGGGTTTGAATCTACGTTCCTGCTACAACTTTAAATCTTTAGATTTAGGCATTTATGTACATATTACATATTTTTACATATATTTATGTTTAAAGCTGGAAGTCACCAATCTTAATTTCGTTATGTGAAAACATGATGACAATAAAGATTCTTGATTCTAATATATCTAATCATAGTAAATAATGGCCCACTAGGAAGTTTAACCATACATAGATATCAAACTTAATTCAGCAAAATTGGAATTGGGTGGGAAATCATGGATGTTTCCAGATGATGTGCCAGTAATAATCAGTTTAATAGATTTTTAAAGGGACCAGCAATCCTCTCCTTGAGATTTATTTTTAAAAGGACAAATTGGATAGAACTTTAAAAAAATGTAAATAGCTCTCTAACTGCTGGAATAATGCCTTTGCAATAACCCTGAAACACAAACATCTACTATACCTATAAATTATATGTGTTTCAATACACTCTGTTTTTATCATGTAAATATAATCACTCAAACACAAATCTACGCACACTTTGTTACATATGAATATATATACAGTATGTATGTTTTCTAATATATATTAATATCTGTACATAGTGATTTAGTGTATAAAAACTACAAACACACACACACAGAAACTAAGACTGTGTGTGCTCCTGATTGATCTCAGAAAAACTTTCTTGTGCAGGTGCCACATCACCTCATCCACAACACATCTCAAGTTCAAACAATTTCAAACAAAATAAACATTTCCTGAAAACTTTGTTTACTAATGGGGAATGTGCTCAGAGGCTATTAAGGTGCTGCAGTTGACAGAACCACCATGCACACACACTTATATACACACACACTGTCCTACATGTGCTAATTAGAGTTTAAGATGTTCTTCATATTTTTGTTTTGCATCTATCATTTTATTTTATTCTTATTATTGTTGGAGGTTATGCATCTTGTGGGTGGGAGCCATGATTCAAAAGACATGAGAAGACTATAGGTATTTTGTAGTTGAGTTGTAGTTGAAGTCCATTGTACAGTATACAGTACACAGTTGCTGTTTCCCTTCACTAAAATGCATTTAACCCTTTCTGCACATTTTTGGTACTTTCTTAGGATATACAAGTACTATCTCTTGCTAAACAAATAATGTTTACACCTATACAGTATCTTAACAATAAGAGTGATAATAAACCTCTACTTTATTAAAGAAAAAAGTTCTAACAGGTGTGATGTAATAAAATTGAGTGGTGTCCACTGATTAAATAGTCTCTCTGCCCTCTGAAGAGGGAAAACCCAGACATCCACAAAGTGTGTGATACATGACAGGTTGTTTCTTCATGTAAAATAGATTTTGAAAATTCAATTAAGCTGCTTTATTTTAGAGGCTCAGTGGAGGCGGGTCATTTTTGACACTTAGGACAAGGGGAGTATACAAGATGTTCAGACCACAGGGTTAAACTGTATCTTTGTGTATTTCTGTGTATGGGATCATTCTAGTGCTATAAATGTGGTGTTCACATTAGAAGAATTAATAAGAACCATAAATCAGGGCAAAGATAACACTACAGTTGGAGAGGTTTTGGGATATCAGCTCACATACTGGAGAGCTGGTGCCAGAGGAAATGCTAGCCCTAATCAATAATGTGCAGGAGATTGATTGTCTTCCTAAGGAGTGGAAACATGCTGTAATAATCCCAAGATGTAGCCAAATAACCCAGGTTTGTTTAGGCCCAATGCCCTGACTTTGGATTAAGTAATGGAACACATTATAACCTGCAGACTGTCATTTTTCTTACTGTTTTCATGTTCTTGTGAAGAAATGAAGAGAACATCACGGTACAGCTACAATAAGTACTTTATTGGTTCGACAGTGCTGCCAGTGTCTGACAGATAAATATACAGTTCTGAGTTTATCTATTTACAGCTTGCTGAGAGACAATACAAACTGTCCCTTGTAGACATACATAGTGTTCTTTAGTGTATAACATACTTTTGGCTGGTTTCCTTGTCCAAGCATATATGGTCCCCATTGAAAGATGTGGTGAGTTAGGCTGTTTCTGTGTCTGTGAAAGAAGCCCTATTAAGTCTTGGTTTGTTAACATGTAATGGTTTGTTACATGTGCAAATCATCAGATCAGATGGTGCAGCAGTAGGATAAGCAATGTGTATTGTGTGTGTGTGTTTGTGTACGTGCCTGCGCGAATAGAAGATCTGGAATGCACAAATGTTCATATGTACAGTAGATATATTTAAGCTATCAATATAAGAGCAAAAAGTGACATCTGATTGACTGTGTTCAGTAGTCTCAGTTTCACGCAAAGCAAAACTGATTTTTATGCAGTAAATGCTGTTACAATCTGATATTTCATCAAATTAGCCTTTTTATGCTTACTTATTTCGCATTGCAGAATTCTTTGCTGGCATTTGCAAAATAGTGTAATTTCATAGATGCTATTTATACTCAGTAGTGTCATTTTTATAAGTATCATTTTCATTAAATCTTTCTGTATACTCTTCACTTACAGTACAGCTGTGCACACATACAGACATGCTCACACTTATCAACCTTGTTTCAGTCACTCATAAACAACAAACAGTAGATCTATAAACACACACATGTATGTTCAAATCATACCGTAGAAAACCATGTCCGGCTACTTGATGGATTCCCATCCGGGCGGTCAGTTTCTCCATTTAGACTTGTTTGAAAATGATTTGTTTTCTCTTTACATTTCCCTAAATCACTCTGTGAGGAGCTCTACAATGTTAAGAGACAAAATCTTTCAAAATGTCCAAATCCAATCCATCTTCTGTTGTCTATTTATACACTATTTATAACTATTTTTTTATAACAGATTTCTTTTTTTGTTTTGCATTTTCCCTCACTTCGGCTCCTCCAGCCATGCTGATCTGCATAGGTAGCTTAAACAGGCAAAGTTGACACTGATGACGCCAACTTTCTCTTGTTTGTCCTTCAGGTTAGTAATGGCTCTAGTTATCCTCAAAAGCTCTCCAGTTTTAGGGCAGCATTGTTCACTGTGTATTCACTGTGTATCAGCATTCTCTGTATTTTACATATTATATTCCTGAAGAACTTTCAAAGCTCTGTTTCAACAGCACCAACATTTCAGAACAATTTACACCCCTTTCACCACAGTCCATCTGTGTTTCAAGTATCGGTCTCTGCGACTGCTCTCTCCCCCTCTTCACTTGAGGAGCGATATGTCGTCAGCAAAGTCCCTGTGTGGGTGGAGGCAGCGGGCGAAGCGCCACTGGCACACCATGAGACACAGCGGCAGCATGAAGAGAGCGCAGATTCCCGCCATGATGTAGGCGATGGTCATGAGGGTGGACTCGTCCGTCTGGGGGATGTTGTAGCCGCAGTCCTCCAGATCGACTCCATGGAACGGTCCAACCACAGAGGCTGTGCGAAACTCATCATGCACTACAAGTGGGGGAAAAAGATTGTAGGTATTTTATTTTTAACACAAGATACTGTATGATGCTATTATTGTCAATAAGGTAGAAGAAGAGGCAAATATGGTTAAGATATATCCTGCATTTTCTACCTTACATTTAATTGCCATTTAAGAATTTATTATTAAAAATTTCGATATTTCTTTTCCCTCCACCCTCTTTTCCTCACCATGGCAGGTGCTGACAGCAAAGCCGATGCGTTTCTTTTCTCGGTCAAAGACCACATAGAATCCTTCCATGATGACCGCCCCCATCACCGTACCAGTGCTAGACTGGGACACAGCAAACTTATAGCAGTCCTCCTGTGCGGAGGCCACGTCCTCTACTGGCCGCAGGTATTGCTGCATGAGAAAAAATTAAAAAGAAAAATCAAGGTAGAAAAATGCAGTTAGACACGGGACATCTCAAACAAGAATAGGGTGAACACACACTCCTGTCAAAGTGTAAGAGTGTATTGCTGTGACCTCGTTATTCTGATCATGGTAGTGTCTCAGGTACAAACATTATCTATGCAAGGGAGACAATGAATACTGTTTCTCTACAATCACAAGCATATGGGTTTATGCGTGACTATTTTTTTGGTAAGGCACCACAAGTGTGTTTTGTCCATTATGCAACACAATGAAGAGTTACTACACATAGCAACTAAATGGCTTGCAAGAATGGCCCTGATAACTCACATTCCTGCATCACATTAATCAAGGTCCTCTTGAGTTAAAGGTCCAGTGTGTTCATTGTAGCGTCCGACCAATACCATGGCATGGCTGATATTATGATCTGATTTCACTTTATCACAGATGTTACCAGCACACAGGTGTGTTGTCTGATAAGTCACAAGAAATTGTAGTGGATAAATGGCAAAGATGTGACAGAGAAAGTGTAGTTACATAGTATGTCCACTAGGGAGCACTGACATGTTTATTTTTTATCTCACATTGCCTCATATTTCTTTGTCACAATTCTTTATGTTTATGTTGATACGATGTGTTTATGCTCCATCAGCTCCATAGTATCAGATTCAAACAGTCATTTCAGCATAAATATTCTAGCTCATTGGTACATTTGTGTCTTTGCCTTCAAGTTTCCTGTATGTGCATAGAGTCGGTGCACAGTCTATACATTTTGATTTGCCACTGTAGCTGCTGCTATAGAAATTGCAAAAAGTGAACAAAGTCGAAACTTTTCTCAAGCGTTTCGTTCTGCATTCAGCATCAAGGTCACAAGCCTCCCACAGACTTCACAGCGCTGAACCTCACTTCTAAATCTCGCAGTCAAATCGTATTCATTCCGCCGCCGTCAAGGCCTCTCTGAGTGGCGTTGAATAAAAAATGTTTAATGACTTTTCAAAAGCCTCATGAAAAGCCTTAGAAATTATATTCAAAAGGTAATTCTTTTTGAAATGTGGTCATCATTATTTCCCTCATGGTACCTCGGCAGGCTTTCATCTGCCGAGGACATTATAAAAGAGCACGGCGGAAGGTTAGGGTGACTTATTGTGACTAGATTTCCTGTAAGAGTGCGTTTAATCAGTCTGTGAAATCACATAAAACCTTAGAATTAGGGCATGTGCATGACTCATAGTGATGGTATAATAATGACTATTACTATTACTTTAATTCTTAGTCAATATCAAAACTTTTTATAGACTAGAGTAAATTAAACACCTCTCCCCCAACTCCCATAATTACTTCACAGCTCACCATCCATTTTTAAGATTTCCTCTCATGAATCCAGATAAAGTAAAACATAGAAACTGCTTATCATTCGGACAGATGTGATATTACTTTAAATTTTACCCCAAAGTCGATCCATTGCCCGAAAATGTGAGTGATCTCCTGCTTCATGCAACCACATTCACTTGCGGTACGAGTGAATTACCTGCGGCAGGATGGAGATTCTGAAGGACTGGTTGTGGTTTTCACTCATCAGGTAGAGGGAGATGACTGGGAAGATGTGCCAAGGCGTAGTGCCAGCCTGCCAACATACCAGCTGCTCGCCCAGCCAGAACCCAGAGGGAAACTGCTCTGTCTGAAAACAAGAGTCAGAAGGATGTTCATTCTCTCCCTTTCCTCTACCCAGTTCTCACAAACCAGGGTCGTGGGGTGGTCACAAACGAATCGCGACTCCTACTGAAGTTGTGTGTAAATGTTGTCGGAAAGAAAAAGGCAGAAGTCAACCACAACTGCACGCACCGGCACCTACACATCGTACGCCGCGCACAATTTACAGTTATTAAGCTGTTCATCCAGAATGAAGGCAGTCATCTGGGTGCTTTTCAGATCTAATAACTTAATAACTGAGCACTGAGCTCCGCTGCTAGAAAATGAGACGGCTAAACACAAAGTCCCGCTGAGGGCATCTTATTTGCTTTCATCATGTATTGCAAGAAATTAGTAATGATTGAGGCAGTAAAAGCAACAGAGGAAGAAAATGAGAAACAGAATAAAGTTTCATATATATATATATATATATATATATATGTATATATCTAGATATGTGATGTAGATGTATGATAGATTATGATGAGGATATAAGGGTATATGTGCAGTAAGGACTGACCGATGAGGCTGCTTCAATAGCCTTGACTGCAGCCTGGAAGACTTTTCTCGGCAGTCGAAGGTTGGTGGTGCCACTGTCCACAATGCTCTTATCATAGTTGTACTGTAACAGAAGGAGGAATGGTTGCTAATTATAAGTCTCACACACAGCTGTCCATCCACAGGCTCCTATCCAGCTGTCAGATCTTACCTCTTTACAGTCCATGTTGAGGTCCTGGCCGTTCACCTCAATACGTACGATAATGACCTCATAGTACCACTCCCTGCGGATGGGAGTGTACCAAAGCTCTCCCACGTAGAGCGACGGGTCCACTCCGCCGATGATCTAAGTGCATAGCAGAAGATATAATCCAGTGCTAGTTTCAAATATCATTCAGTTATGCTTAACGTGCGTCTGTGTGCGCCTCACCATGCTGCCGCCAACAGTGGCACTGCCCAGGGAGTAGTTTTGGGTGAAGCCGGCTCCACACAGCTGGAGGGAGAAGAGGTTGGGGACAGGAGTCTGACGAACCAGAGAGTCAAAGAATGGCTCCAATGACTCGTCAGGCTGGAGAGAGAGAGAGAGAGAGAAATAAGGAGGACAGATTTACTTCTGAATGGCCAAACCGAGCTGCTGTTTTTAGCTTTTATCTTTAAAATAAAGAGGATGTATCGACATACCTGTTGTCAAATCAGATATCTTTCCTCCCAGGGGAATATAGTGGTATTATTACTTTTCCCAGAAGTAAATAATGTAGGGGATTATTTTTATAACTTCAACATTAAAAGAAAAATCTTATCACAGCCTTTAAACGTCAGGATATAAAAACTATGTCCTAGTAATCACCCGCTTACACCAGATGAGGAATTCAGAAAGCTAAGAAAAGGACAAAAATAGAATTCCCACTTGTCTTTGAACCTGCTCAACACACCGGACATCAACCCTATTTGGCTTTTCTTATCACTCACAGGAGAAGCAATGAACAGCATTTTTAAATGACTGCTTAAGTAGAAGTGCCAATGTTGGGAGTGCCGGAGAAAAACTAAAGTAACAAGCATGCAAATTACTGCTCCTTAGGGATGATATGGAATATTGCACTAGCAATGAATAAATATATGATACTAATAATAATGAATCATTTTCCCAGATTCAGTCTCCATCATCAGCTGACAATTCATTCATAATTTCCTTTCAAAAGCATCCTTTTCCTTACAGCAAAATATTGATCTGTAATATTTAGTTAACTTCCTGCTCTCTTCTCTCTCCTTCTTTGTTCTTTATATACTCTCCACAACATGACTGTAAATACTTTAGGTCAGCGTATTCAGTGTGAGACTAATATCAGTTTTAACCCTTTAACACAGTTGGCAAATTGTTATGTAATGTAAAAATATAATGAAGTTTTTCTTTCTGATTTCTCAGGACAAATGGATACCATGCTCTTACCCGGGCTATGTCAGCGTAGGCCAGTCCCAGGATTCCCTCCCAGTTGGATCCATTGATGAAGAAGCGATCTGACTGGGTGATCGCAGCGATGTTGGCGCGCAGCGTGGCGTTGGGGCCGTGCGGGACAGAGACTAGGTCGGTGCCCAGCTCTCCCTCCCAGCGACCCTGGGTGTAGGGAACATACACGCTCCTACCCTGGTCACGGTATGAGCTGGAGCTGTGAGTGGACGGCAGGACAAAGAGCGAGAGAGAAGACGGAGGACAAAGAAGAGTGGTTGGTTCCACCGTTGTGGTATTACAGTAAAAAACTGAAAAGCGTTAACTGCTGGATTTACCCAGTAAGGAATATGAACAAATAGAAACATGTAAATAGATGTAAAAGCAACACTAAGCCAGTCTGATACTACCTGAAGTATTAGGGTTTAGAATATGGTGTTCCATTATAAAGTCATTTTAAAAGTTAATTGCAGAAAAAATATGAAATCTCATTATGAAAGAAACCATCCAACAAAGTATTGCATGGTAACTTACAGTAGTGCAGCCAACCTGCCATAGCAGATATCCAGCTGAAATAGGTCTGTGTAATATGACAACTTTTTTTTTTGTGCTGTATCGGGATATGTATCCTTAACTGGACTATAGTGGAACATGACTCTTTTTTTTTTTTTTTTTTTAAGAACAAAATGTGGCTGTATGTCAGACCCCTCGTGCCCCTGTACAGTACTCACAGTGAGCGATGGTAGTATCTGCGCAGGAAGGGGTGAGCAGCTGCCCCGACAGCAAAGTTACTGCTTCCTGTATCCACCAGGATGTTCAACTGATGGGAGAACGGGAGAGAGGGAAAGATTTATTAAATATATTCTGTGTGCATTTTATAAAAATCAATAGGTTTGTAAACCTGCGGGTTGGGTTACATTGAAGTATTGATTATGTTCAATCTCTGAAGGGCAAGTTTAATCTGGATCTTTGCTACCTTGGAGACAGACAGGGCCATTTATGAAACAATTATCTGAGCGGGGGCTATTGATGTCTTTGCTTTCTTTTATACCCATGGTCTTGCAGCCCATTTGTTTGGCCAATTTTCTCCATTACAAGTAGCGAGCAAGCAGTCTGCCTCTGCCTCTCACAGATTTCCATTTTTTCACCCATCAGTCGTTCTCTGTATATCCATCGCTCTTTCCTTGTGGTGTCCTGTGCCGTTTCCTGTCGCCCTAAACGTCCTTCCCCGTCCCCTCTCTGTCTCCGCCGTAGCCCTCCACTCCTCTCAGGTTGCCCATCCTATTCTCCCTCTCTCTCCCATCTCCCCCCTCGTCTGCCGGCATCTCTGCGAGTATCATATTTTGCGCAATCAGTCAAAACAGTTAGTGAATGTGTGAATGGAGCACAGCAGCAGACAGTGATGGAGACACACACACACACAACACCAACTGTGCATACAGCATATTATATTATAAATTATACTTGGCTTTGTCTGTCTGTTTTATTGTACTGCTGCTTTAATACACTCTATGTGTAGGTTGCATGGGTCATACATTTTAATGCTTGCATAACTAAAGTAACTGTGATCTATTACTACATTTTTCATTCATATGGTTCTAGTTAGTATGTGATTGTAAGTTTGATTGTTTGATGTTACAATGAAGTGTAAGCACATACTGCATCTACTGCAGAAAACAAACAGTGTGGCACATGAAACACCCAAACAGACGAACAGAGAGCTGCCAGAGAGCCACAGAGAGCTGTTCAATAATGGATTGGCTCTTTAAATATCCAGAGAAGCGCTACTGTCTCAAGGGCTGGGCCTGAAAGCCCAGAATAAATACTGACTCTGTCCACCTCACTTTTTCTCTAACAACACAGGCATACCTGTACATCAATGTCAGTGACACACACACACACACACACACGGCTGCATATCCTGTCTCTGCAAGCACCACTACTGTCAGTATTAACGCACACACTGCACACATACTTTGTCTTCCTCTCCTGGCCACAAATTAGCTGACTGCTCACAGACACCGAAGGCGAAGGTGCATCCTGACACACTGAGGACTCCATGTCTTTCTCTCTCTCTCTCTCTCTCTCTCTCTCTCTCCCTGGCAGACTGCTCGTCTCTTCCTGCCATTATATTATATTTGCCCTTCCCCCTCTACTACAGGGGAGAGCTCATCTCGTGGTTACCAGAACAGAACACAACGCATCTGAAAGTTACTGTAAATGGCTCGAAGCCACTTCCACAAACTCTGCATCCACCAAGCATCTCAAGTCAAATGCAAAGCCTTATATCAAGTCTGCTACTACAATCGTTTCAGTTCAATGCCATTTACTCATCCCGGACCCCTGAATCACAGCCCCACTTTCAATTTACTCCATGTGCAGACTGATAAATTCATTTATACATAGGTACTTTGTCTTGATATCTTAATACGTGTTAAGTCAACACATGTTACCTGCACAAGGCCCATCAGTGTGCCGTTATGGATGTGGTGATGCTGACTGGTCATTTTACTGAAGGGCACCTGTGGTTGTTACTGTCCTACAGGTCATCACGCTTTCCCCTGAAGTCCCTGAGGATCTGTGTGCTGGATATTACAAGGCACCAAACAGGAAGTGGCTTTCCTAAGCTCCTCATCAGTGCAATCAGAATTACACCTTTTAGTTTGACATGCTTTCACTGTCTCTGTGCCTGAAATGAAGCCCCTTCTTTTGCCATTGTTTTAGGCCCTGCGAAGTTCCAACATTAAATCAAGACGTGAGAACAGATTAGCTAATGCTAAATGCTAATAGTGCTGTCAACTCTTAATAGATAATGTTATTTTCTGAATATACTTGGGTTTTGCTCTGCTTACGTGTTAAAAACAATAAGCTAGTAATCCTGCACATGCTTTGAAGTGGACTCTGAAATGGTAGAGAACTATAAAAACCTGACAGCCACCTGATTCTTAAAAAGATGTTCACTCTCTGCTGTGATAAAAAGGTCAGGCGACACCCTCTGGCCTGCAGGAACTTAATGACATACACATCACCCAGCAGTTAATGAGTCTGTGGTCGGTTTTCTGTCCTGGTCGTGGTACGGCTGGGTGTCAAACATTTTGGCACTACTTTTTTGGTACCAATCCAATTTTGGTATCATGTGTCAGAGGGCTGTCAAGTATAAAACTGTTTGGTTTTTCAAATCACAATGTTGCCAATTTAAAATTAAGTGTTTTATTTGCCAAATTTGGCTTCCTGATAAAATAATAATGTTTGTTTGTTAATAAAGTTTTGTGAAAAAATGTTTACATTTCTCAAAGTCAGTGATTACTGGAAGCTCTAGATTCTCCTCTAAAGTCAAAAATATCAAGTGATCCCCGGGCCTCAATCACTGGCACTCCAGCAGGGTGACTGATTGCTGACGAGGGATGAAGGAGACTCCGTGTGTTGTCTGTCTGTGCTGATTGGCCTCAAATGGCTGGTAATCAGTGTGGTGCCCGACACAATGCCCCAACCGAGCACAGCTCTTTGATACGGGAAACATCAGCGTCTCTCAGCGGCACAGTGACACCTCCACTGAGGCGCCTCTGTCTCTCATCTCTCTCTCTCTCATCTCCTTCTTTCCTTTCGTTCATCAAAAAAAAAAAAGCTCCCCCCTGTCCTCCCTCTGTCACACGCAAACTTGTCTTCTGTCGTTCGCTCATCACTCTCCCTCATGTGGTCTATTCTTTCCCCTGTTTCGCTTCCTCCATCACCTCTCTCTCTCTCTCTCTCTCTCCTCTTCTACCACCTCATCACTTTCTCTCCCTCCCTCTATCCGTCGCCCTCTGTGTGCCAGCCTGTACACCGCAGCTGCACCCAGCTGGCACTCCTCACTCTGCAGAATTAATGGTACCATTATCTGTCTGTATCATTCAGCCTTTCTTTCTCTCTCTCACACACACACACACACACACACACACACACGGGCCATCTGTCATTGCAGGGACATCAACAGTACTGGACAATCAGACCGTGTATCTGAAGTACTTTTCTGTCAGCTGGCTATAATTTAGCATTTCCTGCTTAATTGTAGATAAGATGAGGATATTTACATTTGTAAAGGACACGCACTGTAAATGTGGAGGCTGCATAGTGTGTTCTATAGTTTGCTCAAAGATGAGTTATTGTTTTATGGTGTTGTAACTTGTGTAATAAAACATACACAGTCACATCAACCAAGGCTGGAGTAAAAACCTCCTTGAGGCAAATTTTTGATACTGGGCTGCATAAATAAAGCTGACCTGACTAAATGTGTAGTAAACGTAAAGATATAGGCCTTTAATGTTAATGTTTTGGCAGGTATTTTTTCACTTTTTATGCTTTAAAGAAAACTGGATTGAAAGATCATTTAGAGGTGGTCCCACAGAGAGTAAAATGCAGGTCTTTGATGCAACTTTCTGCCAATAAATTAGAGTAAACTGAGACAGAGACAGACAGGGACAGACAGGGACATGAGGAGGAAAGATGAAAGATGAAAATTGCATTTTGCAAGGAGAGCCAGACTCTGCAGAGTAATAAAGAATAATTCTGAGCAGCCATCCTTACATAGAGATTTACCCATGTATCTTTTTTTAAGTGTACCTGGTCTTGTTCATGTGTGTTTGTGATGGTGGATGTGTAATATTGGCCCAAAGGTGCAGCAGAGCTCTGACATCACACTGATGGGCTCGTGCAGAAATGAAGCCTTTACCTTCTGCGGGGGGGAGCCCACGGCCATCTCCACGTAGTAGCCCTGTCCAGACTTCCCACGCAGGTTATCGATCATGTCCACGAAGCTGACGCCGCGCGCCGCCGCTCCTCTCCTCCGGCGCGCCGCGTGCCTCTCCGTGCTGACGCGCTCGCGGTCGGCGGCGGCAGGCGGCGGCTGCTCGGCGCGAGCGCCTTGCCGCAGTGGCACGCGGATGGCTAAAGGCAGGCCCGAGGCGTCCGGCGCGGACTGACCGCGGCTGGTCAGGCACAGACACGTCCACACGAGCAGAGCCGTCAGCCCGAGGGGCCGTAAGCCCGACGCCTCCATGACGACGCTCGGTCCGCGTGTGTTTTCGCTGCGTTTGCTTCTCAGACTTCCGCTCAGTTTGACATCCAGGCTGCAGCGGCACGAGAGAGGAGATCAGGTGGCGATGATGCTAAAATGACGGCTGAAGCCATGATGGCAGCTGAGCCGCAAATATCAAGAGGCTCACTGAGTGTGTGTGTGTGTGTGTGTTTTCCTCTTAGTGCTAAATGAAGACAGCAGTTCTCCGCGCAGGAAACAGGGACGCGGAGCACAGACAGCCGCCCCCCTCCCTTTAAGCCGGGCAGCCCTCCGTGTCACGGATTATTTGATGCGGCGGGTTAACGACAGGCTCTCCTCCGCGCTCGGTGTATCGACAACCCGCAGGCCCGCGTCGTTTCCTCCGCACATCCCCGCGTCAGTCAGACGGCACGAAGCGTGGACAGACCGGCGGGCGAGCCGCCGTGATCCGCATCCGTCCCCGTCTCAAACCCGTCCATACTGCGCGTCCAGCCGCTCACCTCCTCCTCCTCCTCCTCCATCCACCCCGCTGCATCCCTCAGAGCTGCGAGAGCATCACAGCGGCAAGTCAGCGCGACACACACACACACACACACACACACACACACACACACGACTTCCTGCAGGGATTTTCTAAATAAGACCCCCCTGTCGCGCACACACACCCGAAATAACTTTACAAAGCAATCTGTAAAATAAAGGTGGATTAGTTTTTGTGGGTTAATTGACTTTATCTCATAACATTTTTGCCATTAAATAATTGAAACCATGACACACCCTTATGAATCTATGTAGGCCGTTTGTGAATACTTTTGATTTTGCCTTTAAAACATGTTTGCATGACAAAGTTGCTATTTGTTAGAACAACTTAACCTCCATGACCTGACCTTTCCACTGTGACATACTGTACTAGAATAACAGATGTCATTTGATCACGCCAGTGTGATCACAGAGTTAATGTACTTTACCTTATCTTACTTATCTTATCATATATATATATATATATATATATATATATATATATATATATATATATATATATATATATCGCTCTGAAATAAGTTTTTATTGGGGTAGCTTATAGCAGACACACAATCCCAGTACATGAGTATTTTTGTATTTATTATGTAATGTTACTCAGTGCAAATACTCCAGTTGTGACAGTGGAATTGAAACGTGTATAAAAAAAATCATTTAATCATAATAAGGACATTAAAGGGTAATGGTAAAGAGAGTGGTAGGAATGATTATTGATAAATCAACACATTAGGTCTGCAATATTTACTGCCTCAGAGAGGTCGAGCATAATAGATTTTACACTAGTTTTTGTGATAAAATTGGATATTGTGTCCTGTGTTGTTGTCCAGGGCTGTTTTCTAAAGGAACTACTTTAATTTTCATCAATTGAAAATACACTTCACATATTGCTTTACAAGATTTTGGCTGCACACTTCATATTATTCATTTATCATAAGGCCTTTTAATTTGAAGGCTCTAGTCGCTTCTTCAGGAAAGGTCCCAGTGACACTCGGCATTCTGGGTGATGAAGTTTTCACGGTGATTGCTTTGCAGATTTCAGGTGTTTTTATTCCCATATGACATTTTGCATTCGAGGCATTGTAACCAGCTGTCATCCAGAACAACAGTCCACATTATATGCATTTTGTAAACAGCTAGTCAACCTTTACAGAGATCAGAGACCAAATTTCTCTATTTCATTTATTATCTCAGACAACACACCACAAATATATATATTATATATTTATTATTATTATTATAATACATAAAAATGTATAATATAACGAGAAATGACCACTTGGTTTTAATAGTGTTACTTGTGAGACTCTATCTGTCATGTCACTGTATTGATGCAATGATGTACAGTGTGACTCTGTGATGCTCTTGTTGTGGTGTATGGCCTCACTGCAGTACATCATCATCATATTGCCACAGTCATTATGGTTCTGATGGAACACTTGCACAATGCATAGTACCCCCATAAATTAATTTTATGTGGGAGACCACAAACTATATACACTTACTACAAAACACACATTAAAGTTGTATGATATCAAATGAGAAGGAGCAGAAGGTCAGACTGAATTCAAAGCTCAGCCAGTTTGCTTCTCTTTCTCTATGGCAGGCTGCCTCTCTCCTGAGAAGGTCCTGGGCAGTCCCAGTAGGAAGGAACAGGGAGGAAGGAAGCAGGTGTGAATATACTGTCCCCATCTTTCCTTTCCATGTCGAGTCCCACAGAGTCTTTACAGTGGTGGAACAGTCCACACTGCTCCACCAACACCATGGCGGGCTCCTCCTGTCCTGAGAATGCAGGGGAACAGAGATGTGCAGGTGTTGATCAGCACCTAAACTCACTTTTATATCCCTTATCTCTCAAAATCCAAATCAACACTAGAGTAGTAAGATTGCACAGCTGGATAAACCACTTAGAGGGCTTAGACCTGTGTTTGTGTGCATCTAGCATCTAGTCAGCAAATAGATCCAACAAATGCAGAAAGTGATGCACCAGTAGAAGAATATTATTGCAAAAGCAAGGGGAAATGAACCTTTAACAGTCCCTCTGTGGATTTTTCAAGATTTCAAGAATTGACTGTCATTACACAACTACTTACATCAGCAATCACTGGTAATGAAATTCTTAAATTTCAGGCTCCCCTAAACAATGCTAAAAAATATTAACAAGAATACACTAAACAAAAAATAATGATAATAAAAATAATAATAAATAAAAAATCAGATACTAATTATATAAAAACGGTGGAAAAATAGGAATAAAACACTATGTACTGAATATGATCAATCATGCCAACCCATTGACACCAACATATACTCAAATAAGCAGAAAGATATTCACTGGTTAGCATCTTTGAGCCCCAGCTTCTCTGCTCTCCGGGTTTAGTAGAGATGGGATCAGTTCTGCCCTCTGGTGGACACCACACTGCCAGGGGGCCGCAGTTACCCACCCCTACACACACACACACACACACACACACACACACACACACAGTTATATATTCATCCCACACAGATACAGTACACATAGCACAGGTATACAGGTATACATGACTGTACACACATGCATTATATGATCACCATAATCATGTGCCTAACAGTTTTACTACACATGTCCAACAAACTGCCATGTAAGAAACTTCTTTACATACAAAGGTCAAGAGATTAGCTATCATCCAGATTGCTGCCTTATCGCTATGTACCAGCTGATAACGGTCATATAGATGCACTGTGATCTCGTCATGATTTCGACTGTCCTTTCCAGGAAACGGTATTCAGAGCGCACTGAATGACTGACAGACACTCACCGGTCCTGGGGGTCTGTGGTCCTGAAGCCTTTAGCAAATGGGTTGCTGGCAATTTTTAGCTGGGTGATCTGAGAGAGAGGGGGTGGGTAGAGAAAAATAATGTAATGTACAATGAACTATTTCTAGAATTAGTCAAATATATAAGCGTATAGTTATGCAAGCATGTCAAACTGCTGTCTGATGGGTCCACATAATATTTATTTTGAAGCCTACTGCTATTGATTTCCATACCCGGTGGTTCTGATAGGCAGTGACGGCCATAAAGCGTGTCTCAGGGAAGGAAAAAGTGCAGAAGTTCCTGTATGCATTTAAATGACTGTTGGGAGCCGGATCCACATACACCACATGGAAGCGTGGCTGGTAGCGATGCATGGAGTTCAGTATCATCTGGCAAGGAGAAAGAAGGAGAAAACACATGATAAGCAAGTCAAAAAGAGGGAGACATTTCTATGTGTGTGTGTATATATATATATATATATTTTTTTTTTTGATGAGGGGGAAATTAATCAAATCAAAAGTAAAAACACGTAGGAGTCACATGAAAGGTAGTGACTGACATGTCCGTTGTCATCCAGCAGGTTGTTGGTGAGCTTGAGAGTGTCGAAGGATACGGTCTGCTTCATCCACTGGGCTCCACAGGCAGGTGAGTCTGGGTGGAAATGCATCCTGCTTGGGGCTACAACATCCGCGCGACCAGCCACCAACCAGGCTGAGCTGTGGAACGCATATCTAACACACACACACACGTCTCAAATTAGTCAGACTGGACTGGTAGGGTAAAATGAAGCTTGCAAAGGGGCACCCATAGTTGCACAGATGTAGGTTATAAGTGTGCAATGTAGGTTTTGAATGAAGTTATGTAAATACCAGAATAGAGGAGAAACAGGCTAAAAAGATTTGCTCTTAAATATCGACAGATACTGTTTACTAAGTGCTGTACACCTCACCATATGTGTGTCTGACCTGTATCTTTTATCGTCAACAGGGATAAAGTCCATGAGCAGGACGTATTCAGAGGCAGGATCCATCCCAGAGATTTGCACCTGGAATGTTGGAAACATCCTCCTGTAGTTTGTGAACATGTAAATGAATATAATGCAGTCAGAGACACCAGAGAGAAATGAAGAAGTACAAGATAGGGTAGTGAGGGAATATTCATGTGAGTGTTATTATTACCTTCCGACTTTGGTAACAATCATCTCCGTGCCCAGCTGGTCAAACTGCTGCCAAAGTGCATGCATCTCCAGCTGAACTCTGACCCCACTGATCTGGGGGGCCTTGTCGCTCGACAGTGACCCCCCGTCTGCACAGAAGGGCAGGGACTGATCACATCTATGAGACAGCTGAGGACCTAGGGAGAGGACAGGAGAGATGTGTGATGAACCTTTGTTCACATTCAGATCACAGATTTTGTCTCTAATCATCATCACGTGAATGTACAGTTACTCAAGTGAGCTCAGATAGTTTGGATTATAAAAAAAACACTTACCATCCATTATTTGAGGGCCTAGAAGATACAAAGTGTGAATGAATTTGCTGTTGTGTCTCTTCCTTTGATATTTCTTCTCACTCCAGTCTGTTCTCCCACTTCTGACCACAAGTAGCAACTCCTGTCATTACATTAAGACCAGCAAACAACCAAACCTGAAACTTTGCTATGTAACACAGAACATGAAGGCAAAAATCTTCCTCCCGGTCCAGTGCCAGGTGCAGTGGTAAATGTACGTCCAAGCGTTGGTGGCTTGCTTGTGACCAGGAACACACTGGTTTTATACACCATGCGACTCTCACTGGGGACCCCCATGCCTGCCTCATCCATTACAATACTCAAAGTGCTACTGACATGCAATAATCACAGCTGCACGCACGTGAATGCATAGCCGAGGAATTGTGAATACAACAATGTGCACGTGCACGCACACACACACACACACAAACAACCTTTTTGGAGCATCTACAAATCCCTGCTTGCATTTTCTATTGTTTCCTATTGCCTAAAGCCTTAAGTGGAGCTTGTCTTGACCAGCCAGTTGGACATTAATAACATCCTAATCAGCCCTGTGTCACTGGGTGTGGACAGATGAAAACAGCAACCAGCTGCTTTTATTATTCATAGCCCATTTTGTTGGAACAGAGTTTCAACACCATACTAATTAGAAAATCTGATTTCCCCTAAAACCAACCTGAGCTGCTTTGGTTAAATGGCAGCATTCAAGAATATTTATAAAATTCAAAATATCAGACAGTGTCAGGGACACATTGAGAAAGTTGTGGACTTATTTCCATCACTGTCCTTGCTATTAAGGCTGTTCTAAAGTCTCTGTCTCTCAGTGTTTGTGCCATTCAAAAATTTGTGTTACATCAACACCAAGCTGTAGTTGATAACACTCAAATTAAGACACAAAACATATGATATGTGATCGTGATGAATTAATAATTAAAGTTGTCCGATTACAAATGCCAGTGGAACTGTTTACTGTTGTAGTTGTGCTCTGTGTGTGTATGTGTGTGTGTTAGTGTGTATGGCCTTATGTGGCACTATGATGGGACAGTGTTGAAGGGCTCCAGCCTGAGGGATCCCAAGGAAGAGGAGCAGACTAATCCCCAATAAAGCACAACAAGACCTAAGTTTGTCAATAGGCCAATTCCCCCGATCAGCTCATTAATCACAGCTTTCAGGTCCACCGGCAGAAATATCTCATATGTCATTGGATGCCCCTCTTAAGTGCAACTGATTGTATTAATAATGTTTTTTTCCAATGGACCTTGTGATCAATGATGACCCCCCTCAAAATGCTGCCCATGTGATATGACCTCAGAGGCTCACTGAGGTCAAAAATACTCCAATAAAGCTGAATGTTTACTGTTGTATTCCTCTGAGGATTTTTTTCTCGGCTACTTTTTGCATTTCAGTATTTCAGGTAAAATTAGGCCAGTGGTAGTCTAATATGGGACATCGACATACTCACAAAGTGAGTGAATTGCAGTGTATTATAGATTTTTGTAAACAATGTTCAGTTTCATCGCTGACAGATAATTTAGGGGGTCATTTCAATACCTAACTGGCAGATAAAACACTTCAAAGTCAGAGAGCAAAGTAGTATAAACAGATGTTTATTGAGCTGTATTTCACCTAAAGCACAGTTTTCATCTTACAAGCATCAATACATAGATGTTCAGGCACTTTTTTTAAGTCACATACAATTCCTACACAAAATGTCGAGCAGTTGGCTTGCATCGCTTGCAGAAGAGTAAAGCGTGTGTGTGCTGAGTCTGTATGTGTATGTGCATGTATTTGCCTGCATGTGCTTGAGTGTGTGTGCACAAAGCAAAGTGTTTGCATGGGAGAGAGAGAGCAAGAGTCCCGCCATTTTGTTGCAAAGAAGTGCATCAGTAAGGCACTGGCTTCATTTCAGAGATGGTCTGTATGCGCATTTGAGGAAAGAAGGAATGGAGAGAAAAGGTGGAATGGATCTAGGACTGACAAGTAGGAGAGGGTAGTTTCAAGAGGTGCCTAGAGAGGATTTAGCTCTTGGTGATGGTGGCAGCGATCTCCTCGAAGATAGTCTGGAGCTTAGTCTTGATATCTGCGGCTAAAGGTGCGATCTTCTCCCTCAGGGCATTGTACTCCTCGGGGTTGATGGAGGCCTGGTTGTAGGACTGCACCAGCTTGTCCTTGTATTCCTCGACGTAGGGAGTAGCCATGGCCTTCAGACTCTCCAGATGAGCGGTGAGCTTTTCACGCACGGCCTCCACAATGGGCAACAGGGCAGCCTTGGTCTCCTCCAGGTTGGTCTCCACCTTGCCGCGCAGCTCAGTCATGACGGGCTCCAGCTTGGCCTTCAGGGCGTCCATCTCAGCATTGTGCTTCTGGTAGTACTCTGTGATGATGGGCTCCATCTGGGCACGGTACTCTTCGATGTGCTTGTCAATGACCCTCTTCAGCTCAGCACGTTTGGGCTCGAGATCGGCTCTCAGGGCCTCGATATCAGCCACGATAGAGGCACGGAAGTCAGCGGTGCTGTCAGCGATGGTGGTGACGACCGTGTCGGTGAAGGGGGCAACGGCGCCCTGCAGAGTCTTGATCTGAGTGTGCATGTCCTCCAGGCGCTGAGACAGGGTGGTCCTGAGAGAGAACAGAAATGGGGGAGCAAAGCCATTTTAGCTAAAGTAACACTTGAGTGATTAAATGGGGACTACTGGCTCTATGAAGTGACTACGGGAGAAGGGTGAATCAACCAGTGGCCATTTCAGTATCAATGCAGAAAGAGGAGGAAAGAGGGGACGTGGCCTTACTTGAGCTGTGCATACTCGGTGTCATCGAGTTGCTCCAGAGCTCTGTTGGCGCTGTCCTTCACCTGGGTCAGGTAGACATCGATAGCCGACCTGATCTGGGCTAGCTGGGAGGGTGCATCAGCCTGCAGGGAAGCGGCATGAGAGCCTGAAGAGAGAAGAAAAAGAAAGGTTGGGAGGGGAGATGAGCAGAGAGAGAGTAACGTGGGGAAAAGCATCAGTAATCAGTCAGTAAATACAGAATTTCAAATGTCTGTTAAAAGCGGTATACTTTGAAAAAGTTTGAAATGTTGAAAAAAAAAAGAGTAAAAGTGATCTAATGACTGAGAAAAGCCGCACAAGAAAGAAACAGCACATTCAGTACTCACCGACAGCCAGCACAAGGGCGAGAGCAAGAGCCACAAATTTCATGATGGTGGTCTAGAGTGAAAAAAAAAAGTTGCTGATTATTCAGTACATGTCACACTAACAGTATTACAGTTATGTGAGTTTCAAAGTATTGTTTAAATAATACAAAGAGATGAAAAAAAAAACCAATAAAGTAATCCATTAAATTAATCTAATAAATCTTGTACTTCCTACCTAAAGAAAGGCCAGATGAGCAGGTTTAAACTTAAGAATACCTTAACTCGTGGTTTAAGCTACACACTCATCCCTGAAATGACCCAAATGAGTTCACGCTAAGCATATGGCTGCCTATTAAAAGAACCTGTAATCTGGATAGATTAAGGATATCTACAAACTAGAGAGACGGCTTAGTGAGATTAGCTCTGGAGTGCTGTGTAATCCTTGTGCAGGCTTTATAGAAAGTCACAGTTGTAGACATCTCCCTGAACTCAAAGACAATCTCAGTCTCAGCGTGGCGCCTAATTTTAGGAGTCTACTCATATCCTAGAGGTGAAGATACCTGCCAGAATATTAGCTAAGAAGCATGATCCCAAAGTTTCAGTGAATTAAGTGAAATATCTCAGTCACAGTTAAAGTAAAGAGAAAGTTTTTCAGTTCAAAACTTCATCAAAGCTTACAGTCAGCAGAGAGCACACTCTGGCAGACAAAAAAAAAGTTACTATTTGTCTGACTACCTAATCTTCAGCCCAAGTCCCAGTGAGAGCCACAGCAGATTCGCTTGTCTTACCTGTTGGAGTTTCGTGATGAGACTGAAGAACTTGAGCAAGAGCAGACTTTTTATAGTGCCTGGGCGAGGGATGAGTCCATGTGGGGAGGAGGGGCGGGGGTGGAGGTGTGAGGGCTGTGTGTCTCCGTGGAGGTGGACCTCACCCCCCTGTCATCTCCCTCAGCAGGGGGACTGGGTTGAGAGTTCAACGGTCACCTGCTGGGTGGAGATCACTCAGTACACACACACACAGACGCACACAGTCACAGATATGTTGTACATTATGAGTATCATACATGTACTGTAGCGGATACAGAGGGGACAGACATGTGTCAGTGAGACCCCAGCGAGCCTCTAAATCTACCACATTTTCAGGACAACAGGATATTTCAGTGGTGATACTTGTTGTTGTTGTAGAGGACATGAAAGGCTGACAAAAAACAAAAGGCAACAAAACACAAAGCCATGCTGATCTTAGGAGAGAAGTGTGAATATGACAGAAAGGGAAAGGGGGTGACAATACAGAAACAAGGCAGGAGATAGGGGTTTTCTTTGTATCAAACAAAATGTAGAGACAAAAGGACTGAAAGAGGGGAATACTGATAGAAAGATTATGAATGAATTGGGGAACAAGCAGATAGATTTGAAAAAATTAAAAAAGGCCAGATAAAAAAATAGTGTCCCCGCCTGAGTGAGAGAGTAGCATTATCTTGCAGAGGTCTGTACTTGGTCCTTTTTTTGTTTTACATTTTTGCAGCACTCAAACAATAGTTTGGGTTGACCCCTTCCCATTGGTTTCCTTGCATACCATCTGTTCCACAAGAGTATGCAGAACAGGGAAGCCACATTATTTGTAGACCCAGTCCTACCAAAAGGCTGCCAAGAGAAACAAACAAGAGCAAACAGAAGACAGTAAACTTGCTGCGATCGATCCCCTGAAATGTAATCAAATTCAATCTGCACTCACTAAATTGTGGGTAACAAATGTGGACGCACTCACGTGCACACAGACCCACACACCACCACGTAACTATGCAGTAATCTGTAGAGAACAGAGTGTCAAGATGCAATTATCTCATTTTACGGATAACAAAGTTTCTGACTGGTGCATGAGCGATGATTAATAGGTCAAAGAGTGGTGTGTGCCATGCTGTTGTTTGTTGTCCTATCACCAGTGGACTTTGTCACTGTGGGTTCAGCTAATTTGAGGAATAGGAAAGATCATGGTATAGGAAATTGTCTCCTGTTAAGCACATATGGAATATGAGCATATCAAAGGTACTGTAATGAATTCTGTCACACAAGCATTAAACACATGTGATAACTACCTGTCAGTTCTTTTATCGATTCCTTTGGGATTTGCAATAGTTAAAATAAAGACTTATTTGAGAAAAATGGTACAAAGTGAAAGTATGTCTTAACATCAGTAGGATTTACATTAAACAAATTTGCGCTCAGGAACTAAAGCTTTTACTTAAAACAAAGAAGGTGACACAGTGAATAACCTTTCGGCCATACCTGTTTTATTAAACCCTTGTGAATTAATACGCTGTAAAAATAATTCTGCACATGCATCTCTATGTGATGATAGGTGTACCTCCATAGAAATACAATGTTGCTCCCTGTATATTAGACCAAAACTACCTGCAGAGTGAAAGCCAGTCCAACAGTACAAGGTTAATCATTGTCATCAGTGGTCAGTGGCAATCAATTGTAACCAACTGGTCTGTATTTCTTGCATAACATAGCTCCAGTAGCCTATACAATCAGTGCACTTTTCCATGAATTCTATTACACTAAAATTCACGCAAGGTACTGTCAATGCTTGCTTGGAGCTTTTTTGCAACATTGCAACATGTACAGGTCTTATCTTTTGCAATGAGTGAAGTGATACTACAGTGAAGATTCAAGAAATTTAAAGTAACATACATTGTATACAGCACTGAAGGCAACTAACCCTACAAAAGGGTGGCTTATTCTCAATTTTCCATATCAAAGTTCACCACCATGATGCACTCAGTAATAGAACAGAAGGAGAGCCTGTACAGAGTTTTGAAAACCAAGATAACGGGCTTGCAATAAATACTACCTTGTGAACCTTACAATGTTCAACTTTGTTAAGACTGTATGAAGAGAGTGGATTCAATGAAATGTATTTTATGAGAAGGTAGCTGTTTTTAACATAATTTTGTGTGTGTGTGTGTGTGTGTTCTATTCCAATCAAAAATCACCACAATCAAGTGCTGTTTGGAAACGTTTATTGGTTTGAAGCCCT
Organism: Scortum barcoo; assembly: GCA_023238725.1. Taxonomy (NCBI): domain Eukaryota; kingdom Metazoa; phylum Chordata; class Actinopteri; order Centrarchiformes; family Terapontidae; genus Scortum; species Scortum barcoo. The sequence goes on from CM041552.1 coordinate 24,287,843, forward strand.
GGAGCTCTTCCAGGTTCTGGGCCTTACCTGGATGCTAAGGCCTCCTGGTGTGTTTCTGATATTTTGTTGCACCCATGTATTAATATGGGAGGGATCACACAGATACTCTGCTCAGTATGCTTTCGTAACTGACTTTAACTACTAAACTGAGTGAAAATTGTTTCAGAGGAAACATGATCTGTACAAATAACCATCAGTAATAGTTACATACACCATGCCAGAAGGTTGTTATAGCATTTCTTTAATTAATGATGACTTTGTACCTCAAACTATCTGAAACACAACCTTGTGTTGGATCAAATGCCCCACATCAGCCTTAACAAAAGCTTATTATAAATGTATTGTTTATTTTGTGTTTTGTAGGAATTCATGACATTTATGTAGGGGTTTCTCTTCACCGTGTGTCTGCAGCAATTCCTCCGTGCCCATTTAAAAACCAAATGACATTTGACCCTCCCTTGTCTTTCTCTACTTTCATTTGCCTTTGTTATTTATCATTTGACACTTCAGTGTCTTTCTTCACGCTCACCCCATCACAACAGACTCATCCACTTTACATTTTTATGGACAGGAGCCAAGCTGAGCTTGATGACTCTGTGAAGACAGAGGGGTGACAGAGCTGTCACCTACACAAGCCACATCAATGCCTTCTAGGTCAGACTGATGTTATAAACTCTAGCCATTTGTCTGACACCAGTTAGATAAATACAGTAGACAATTTCAAAATGTAACAATGGACGCTTTATATTGGCATCTAATAATGTGTGTAATGTTTTTTTCTGGCTAAGGAGTTCCTTATTTAACCAAGGAAAGCACAACAAGCAAAACCACTGCTTGGCTGTTCAGAGCACTGTTTGGGAAAAACAAGCCACATGAAGATGCTATCTTATACTCTGGGAAATGTCACTACTTTCTAACAAATTTCTGATCAAAAAATAATTGAAGCAAATATCAATAATGTAAATAATAATTGGTTGCAGGACACCTCTGAAAAGCTGGACAGATCACGGACCATGGTCCCTTACAATGTCTCCAGCTTGGAGTGTCATTGTACAGTAGTCTTTAGGGTTTTGCCCTGGTCCATGAGATAAGAGTGTTCTACATATCAGCTGCTCCGAGCTCAGAGCTGCTGATTGGGACTGAAACAGGCCATGTCAGAAGAATTACCCTTATCTGGAACAGCAACCTTTGAGACCGCTTGCATAGCACTGCATTGATTCAGCATCTGCAAGAAGCCATCTGTCTAGATTACTGCCATCGTAACTGTTATATAATACAAACACCTCGCTGGCAAGGCATTTGCTAAGGTTGCATGTTTCATAAAACTGAAAGAGCAACTGACCACTCAATTATTATGATGAGCGACAAGAACATTTAATACAGGGCAAAGGGAACAAAACAGTTTGGAGATGGCGAATCTAAATATTTTGGGCATTTCAAATCGTTTAAAGAAATTCTTGCCTGAAATTACAAACCCATCATGTAGACAATGCTACCACAGGTCAGTGATCCGACTGGATTGCAAGAATAATCTGGCCTGATTTAAGATCATTACTAAACAGAGACAATGATGTGTTTAAAAGAAGACTTTGGTGTGTTTCTTAGGATTTCACTGGTATCAGCAGTTACGCAAAGACTACTGATTTCTAGCAAAACACATGTGATGCTCCACTAAGAAAAGGAACTTCTTTGTTGGTGATCAACAACTCATTTTACAGTGACCATCAAACAGTCAGACAGATGTGGGGTAATTGCCTGGAGCTGATAAATATTTAATCAGCAAATCCACCATTTGATCAGGCCCTGGCTGAGGTTCAAAGGTCGCGTCATTGTTCCAGCTGCTTCCATGATGGAGCACTGTTCTCAAACCAGCAGGGGAGGTTATCTCAGCTGTGAGCAACAGTGTGGCGCTCTCTCTCATTTTCTCCAGTGCTCACACACACACCACTTCAGATTGCTATACCCAAGTCCACTTAACTGTAGTGATGTGGTTTTGCAATGTCACATCTGTTGAGGTCGCTCCCGCTTTAATACAGATATTTGGACTAAAGCCCTGGTCGTAGAGTGTCACTGTAGGTTGCATCGCCCCGTGGGTTGTACAGCTTGATAACAAGGCAAGAAAATCCACCCTGAACTCAGATAACCTAAATCATTAGAGGAGCAAAGTGAAGGTGACATCCAGTCACCGAGGCACAATGTTTACTCATAAAATAATACACACAAATACTGATGAACATAATCAGAGAATAATAAGGACATGCCTGGGCAACTCTGTGCCAACCAACATGCAATAAGCTGTCACTGTGATTTATGATAGGAAACATTATCTTCTCCTTTTATGAGTGTCTGTAGCCATTTGCTGCTCATAATACCATTCCAGAGATAATGCATTTTATTAAAGTGTGCAGCTAAATGCTAGGGCGAGCCAACGTAAGGTGAACCTGTTCCTTGGTGAAGAACTACACTTCTGAAAGGTGATGCAACAGCAAAGTGTTCAAATATTTGAAAAAGTAACACACAGCACATAGTAATTGTTTAGCTAACAGAGCAGACCGTACTTATCCCCTCAAAAAGGACGCTGCCAGAAAAGGCTATTTTATAAATTGAGTCATTTTTTTTTGTTAGATGAAAGACAATTTTAAGGGGCTGCTTCCATTTTTCCATTTTTTTTCATTAGTCCCTTAATTTTTAAATGAAATGTGTTTGTCTCTCACTTTACTAAACTTATCTGATGGCTGTGTACTGTACAGGTGTGCAGATAATTTTTGTACATGCAAAACATGTAAAGAGCTCATATATTATTATGCATTGCAGTAGTTTAATCTAACAAGCAGTTGTCAAGTAGTTTTGACCCTCCAGTACACTTTACTGCTCTAGAGATGTAACATCTCCCATCACCATAAATGAAAATGGATGGGTTGACTCAAATATTAACATTAAAAAAGATAAAGATGAATTTCATGGCTACCAAGTTGTAGCCCATTCACAAATGTGAAGTGTACAGGACATGATGCATGTTTAAGATTGAAATACAAACTGCAACCCTACATCAGGACTGTCCAGTATGTAGTTTGGTGCGTAGGTGTTGAGTTGGTCATCTGAGTTTCAAGGCCTGTTTGTAATACTGAATCTATCATTGCCCAAGATATAGAGGTCATTCACCCTGTTTCCTCAACCACACCACCCACACCATGACAAACACAGGATGGAGAGAAAAGTCATTTTTACCTGAACCCATGCATGTCAAGATTGTGAACCACTATTTGTTACTTTTTGTTTATTGTAGTATAACTATTATCAGTGTGTGTTATTAAATTTTCATTATGGAATAATATGTGTCTCCTACCAAAAACGATGTCTAATACGTGAGAAACAAATGTGTGAGTGAGGAGGAAATAAATGTTGCTGCTCAACATATATTTTGGGGACATTTATAAATATACTGCATTATTTTCACCACATTAAGCAAATTAGACAGTTAGACTCAATTCAGTGCATCACCAAAGTTTCTATGTCAGAGAGTTTAAAAGACTGCTCATCAAGTGAACTGGTTGTGTTGCATCAGTCGTCCCCTTGTATGCCCTCTTGTGGTTAAAACCCTGAAGAGAAAAGAGATCAGGACTTAGATGTTATTTCTTTGAAGCTAGAATTCTGCCTCTACTCAAGCACATACTACATCACATAGAATTTAGAAAATCTCCTGCAAGACAGTGGAGACGAAACATGTTCCTATTTTCTCCACTGTAGACAACAGTCAACAAAGGATTGCATGAGAAGATGCCAACAGTCTGATGTCACACCCTGGCTATGGGACTGAACAAAGGCATCGTTTAGCATCACAGTGTTAATGCAGGCCCCAGCTATGAATGAGAGGCTTGGGGACAAAAAGTGCTGTTTGCACTACACCATAGGAACCCTTACATTCAGCTTGCAAGCAATAACACGTGTGAAGCACATCACCTTTCTGCTTTTTGAAAATAAACCCTCTCCCACTAAGCTGCTTTGGCTCTCATTTGAGAAAAAGCAGCTGTTTTAAGTCACTGTAAAGAAGTCATATTCAAAATGTTGGTTTCTATGCAAACTTTTTTTGATGCCAGAAATGGTGGATTGTAGGGGGTCATTATAAAATGTTTGGTTCTTTTAAATTGGCAGAACTCATATAGAACTAACTCTCTATTTTAAACATAGATTAACAACATCTCTGTGGAGTTGCGTTTTCAGGGATGAATTGAAGAAAATCACTGTGGTTTCTACATAACAGAGTAAATGCTTCATCTTTAATATAATGTGCCTGGTGAGGGAGACATTACAACAGGGAGCAGCTGGCCTACTGAACTATGACCTAGGTGTCAGGGATTCAACATTGTATTTGTCATGTGCAGAACAATTACATGCAGCAATCGTTGGCAATCAAATTCTTAAGTCAAAGCTCCATCTAACAATGCTCAAAAATATGTAGAAAGAAAATCACACAAGTACCAGAAGTTCAAGATATAACAATAGAGTGTAGTATATAAAATAAAACTCTAAAAATGCTGACCACTTTATGGTCACCATTTGTTGCCTTCAGGTGCAGTGCAATATATTAAACGCATACAAATTAAGGACCCAATCAACAGGAAAAAAAAACATCTCTGTGTACACAAAATGCACTTCATTATGGTTTATTCGCACCTTTACAATATATTAAGATGTGCCTTTCTATTTTAAATGCATTATTATTATTATTATTATTGTTATTATTATTGTTAATAACAATAATAATAATAATCAGTATTGATCCATTAAAACATGTAGCTCAAATTGTCTTCTCTCTCTCTCTCTTTGGTGACATCTTTAGATCAAACAAAAGTCACACGATACACGTTTGTCAAAAGCTGCACTTCGTCATAATTACTGACACAAGACTCAGATTGTATATACAGTCTATGAGGAGCGGATTGTGGCTGTTGAGGAATCCGGAGTTTACTAGGACATCTGAACGCCTCACGCGGCTCAGCCAATCAGAGCCACGTTTCCATCGTCAACAGGAAACGGCGGAAGCGTCCTTGGAGATGTTGTTGCTGTCCAACTTCAACATCTTTCTCTTCTCTGCGCACATAGTATTACATATCTGACCACTAATGAGAACGCGGTTAAAAGTTTGGAAGGTAAAGCACCTGATAAGCTTTTCTTAGCCGGCTGAGACAAACAACGTTAGAGTAACTAGCGAGCTAACGTTGAAATTAGCTGCGATGCTAACTTAATTAGCTTAGGTTAGCTCATCCTTCCTCTGTCTGTGCCATTGATAACTGCCCTTAAAATGGCTTCACGTCGAGATTTAACTGGTCTATCGAGATACTGACGTGGCCACACAGACGTACAGTTTCACCAGTTTTAAATAAGGTTGTGCTTTCTAAGAAACTGTCTTTTCTTTGTCCAACTATCCAGCTAGCCGGATTCAAGAAGTTCATTTGATAATCTTATTAGTAAGAGTGATAATGGTGAGAGAGCAAGGCGAAAAGCTGAGGCAGTCTGCCACAGAGTTAAATACAATGTGTCTCCCTTTTCTTTTAACAGTCCTTCTGTTTTGTGTCTGCAGTAACCATGACTGCAGCTGCTCTCATAGGAGACCAGCTGATCCTTGAGGAGGACTACGATGAGACCTATATACCCTCTGAACAAGGTACACAAAATAAAGGTGTATAAACCTAGCCGCAGGTAAAATGTACCAGCAGCTTACTGGTGGCAGGTGTGACATCCTCACCTTGTTGATTATTGATTACTGATGATCAAAATGACAATAGAGGATCCTCCCTGACAGCAGCACTGTAGTGTTGATGCAGTCTTATTTATACACCTACACATTTATTCAATAGCAATTTTGTAGCAAGTTTTTATCTTCTCCCATTTCAATGAGCTATTAAATCTACTCAAAGCTGTATCATGTACATTCATCATTGTGTTACATGCCTCTTTTCTCTTACCAGAGATCCACGAGTACGCACGAGAGATTGGCATTGATCCCGACAGTGAGCCGGAGCTCCTGTGGTTGGCCAGGGAGGGCATCGTTGCCCCTCTGCCTCCTGAGTGGAAGCCTTGGTAAGTAAAAAAGAGCAAAAAACATATTCTGGACCTTATCTTTGCAGATTGCAAGTATTCGTTCTTCAGTTGACTTTAAATGCTGTGAACTGTTCTTGGAAAATCTTTGGCACGTTCCTACATAACTTTGTGCAGTTCTTCAATTTCAATTTAAATAACAGTCATAGTGTGTTTTTTTATTGTATTTTTTTTGTTTAAGCTAAACTCATAGTACTTGCTATATCATTGTTTCCCTCTATTATATTTTTCTACTTACATTTTATATATTTCTACTTATATATATATATATATATATATATATATATATATATATATATATATATATGTATATATATGTATATATATGTATATATATATATGTATATGTATATATATGTATATGTATATATATATATGTATATGTATATATATATATATATATATATATATATGTATATATATATATGTATATATATATTATATGTGTGTGTATATATATATATATATATATATGTGTGTGTATATATATGTATATATATATGTATATCTATATATATATATATATATATATATATATATATATATATATATATATATATATATATATATATATATGTATATATATATATATATATATATGTATATATATATATATATATATATATATATATATATATGTATATATATATATATATATATATATATATATATGTATATATATATATATATGTATATATATATGTGTGTATATATATATATATATATATATATATATATATATATATATATATATATATATATATATATATATATATATATATATATATATATATATATATATATATATATATATATATATATATATATATATATATATATATATATATATATATATATATATATATATATATATATATATGTGTATATATATATATATATATATATGTACACAAACACACACACATATACACAACGCTTTGGTGAGCTCAGTAATGAGACAGCAAAGATAACTGAGCTGTTCCAGCAACGTGAGAGTCTGTTCTTGACAGCTAAAGGTGGAGGTGCATAACAGCCTCAACAACATGTCCATGGAGAGTTCAGCTGCAGTGAAATTGTTTAAATTATGCGTCCTACATTTACACCTCTAACACAGCAATTTCAGGCACATGCTGGATGCAATTATTTACTCAAGTAGTCTTTATGCAGCTTTAATCCTCAATGGCCCAACACATTTATCAAATAGTGGTATAGAGAATTTTATAGTTAATTTCACCCAGAGTTCAGTTTCAGGTGACAACACAACCTCTGGTGACATCTCTCCGTTCACCTGCCCATCTACCCATCACCTCTCCTTCCCTCTCCTGGGCCCTTTTTTGGAGGTGCTGAAGTGACCCCCCTCCTCTCCCCCCTCCTCCTCCCCCGCAGCCAGGATGTGACGGGAGACATCTACTACTTCAACTTCTCCTCGGGCCAGTCCACCTGGGATCACCCCTGCGACGAGCACTACCGCCGCCTAGTGGCCCAGGAGCGTGAGCGGGCCCAGCTTGCAGCCGCTGCAGGAGGCACGGGGGCGAAAAAGGACAAAGACAAGAAGAAAAAGAAAGAAAAGAAGGAAAAGAAAGAGAAGAAGAAGAAGGAGCCACTTAAGACTCCTGGAGTGAGTTGTTGTTTTTGAATCTTCTTTCGTTTCTTTTGTGGGACCACTACAAATATTTGGAAGTTCAATGTGCTTACTTTTCTAACTGCGTCTCTGTTCCTACAGGCACTGAGTTCAGGCTTGGGACCTCTACCATCCCCACTGGGCAGCCTGGCTCCCCTGAGAGGTCTGGATGCCTCCGTCCCTGGCCCACTCTCCGGTTCTGCTCCTGCTCTGCGGCGGCCCCTCGGCAGTTCAGGGGGACTGGAGCCCTTAAAGACATCCCTTGGGGTAAGATTCAAGTGTTATACGAAGGCAATTGAATCTTTTGCTTCTCCCAAACCTTTGCAGTATACTGTTTAAATTCTTTCTCTGTCAGGGCCCTCGGAGCAGTGGAGCATCCAGTGTTTTGGGCAGCAGGCAGGAAGAGAGGGTGTCTCTCACTCTGCCTGGTTTGGATGACGACGATGACAATAACAATGAGGAAATCTCAGAGAACGAGGTAGAGTACAGCCTAAAGACAAATGCAGGATGATGAAGGTAGCCGGCGTAGCTACCTGTGTCTCTTAAATACAAACCTGTCACTTTTTCAGCCGAGTCCTCGTGGTTCAGACCGATTATTGAAGAACCTTCATCTCGACCTGGATGCCCTTGGAGGAGGCCTACAGTATGAGGTAGACAGGATAAAATAATTCCTATAATGAGGGTGGTGAGGCTTATATCGATATATTACAGAAATTTTGGATTCAGTTTGTTTTCACCATTTTCTTATTTACTGATTTATCAGTTCCGGTGGAAAGTTTTAATGTCCTCCGTGTGTATGTGTGTGTGCATGCTCTAGGACAGTGAAGCCAGTGGTGGAGCTCCACCTGAGGAGAGGACAGAGCCAGAATTGCAAGACTTGGCTCTATCTGGAGACCACAGTCCTGAACCACCGTCCCAACAGGTAAAAACTCACACACACGGGCACACATACACACAAACATCCACTTTTGCTGCAGCTCCTGATTTGGTTTCTGTCTTTCTTGCTTGCTCTGCCATGTCTGTGTTCTCTATGGTATGTAAGACCTGTATGTATTCTTCGAATGGCCACAGTGCTTTTCCCGTAATTGACAATTACCTGACATTTTTGCATGCTTGAGTTGACATGAATTTAAAAGCACAATGCTGGCATCTGATTCTTTAATCAATTAACAAAATAACTTGATAATATAGGTGTTAATATTTTAATGTACACATTTATTCTGAAGTTTGGGGCTCTCTTTATATTACTGCACATTCTCAGTGTTTCGCTGCCATGGTGGACTTTTCTTGTTGTCTAATATCACTGTGATTAAACCATCTGTTATTCCTTCTCATTCTCTCATGTGACCTTTAAACCCCTCACCTTTGCACGGTGACCTGGGATGTGTTGGTGTAGCTGCTGTGCTGCTGGGATCTGTCCTATGGGCACGGCTGTTACTGTGTCTTCCTCTTTGTCTTGCTGTCCTCCTACTGTCACTGTTACTGCTTTGCTGCCTGACACTATATATCAGGAGCATGTGTCATCACCATCAGATCAATGAATGCCGTAATTTCCCTCTGATTTATGCATTTTTCCCCTTTGGGTTGGACAGATTTCTCAACGATTTAGAATAACTGACAAGAATAAATGAAACGCTGAAAATCACATTTATCAAACAAACCTGTGAGACACAGAACAAGACTTTCCTTCTTATTTTTTTCTTTTTTATCTGCATACATGCATGTTTTTATTTGTGTGTTTACCTAGTCTAATTTATCCTGTGTTGATTGTCTAACAAGACTGAATTTGTCCCTGAAACATTCACAAACAATTTTGCATGTCAAGATCATCACCCCCCCACTGTCTTTCAGAGGGGGTCACAACCTTTTTGTCTGCCTCCCTCCCTCACCTGCCCTACTCCGTCCTTTCTCTCCCTTGTGTCTCTGCACGCCTTCCTTTGTGCCTCTTTTTGGGACGGATGGACTGTTATTCCTGTTCCCCTCCATCAAGGACTCTTTGAGGGGCCGTCACCTCCACCTGTCCTCGCTGGCGGGCAGCAAAAGCCATGCCAGTGTGGAGGGGGGAGATGCTGTCAGCTCTGGACCTGAACACTCTGCTCGAGAGGACATAGAGGAGGAGTTAAATGAGGTGGTGGAGGAGGAGGTAGAGGTGGGAAGAGAGTTGGAAGAAGAGGCCATTCAGGGAGAGAAGGTAGAGGATGAAGGAGGAGGGGAAGCAGAGGAGGGAGGTACGGAGGAGAAAGAAGAGGTAGGAAGTGAGAGGGAAGATGGAGAGACTCAGGGTGAGGATGCAGACGAGAGGAAAAGCAAAGAAGAGGGGGATGAGATGGATGGAGAGCAAGGAGAAAGTAAAGCATCTATAGAAAGCAAGAAAGGGGAGGAGGAGGAGGAGGCAGAGAGCGAAGAGGTAGAGGAGGATTGCTGTGAGGGTGGTGACGAGGAGAAAGATGAAGGAGATGGTGGAGTGTCAGAAAATGTGAAATGCAGTGAAAAGCTGGAGAACAATGAAAGAGAGGAAAATGGCAGTGATGAGGAGGTAGAAGAGGGCCAGCTCGATGAGACCAAAGGCAGTGATGAGGCTGTTGAGAGTTTGGTGGAGGAGAAAGAAGGGGTGGAAGTACAAGCAGAAGAAGAAAAACACAAATTGGAGGGAGGCAGCGACGAAGATGAAGTTGTAGAGAAATGCTTCAAGAGTGATGAAGATGAAGGGAGCGAGGAGGGGGACAAAACCGACAAAGAGAGAGGTGAACTTGAAAGAAGCGTAGGTGAAGATGATGAAGTAGGGCAAAAAGAAAGTGAGGAAGAGGAGGTAGAGATGAACAGCAAGAAAGAGAAAAAGAAGGAAGAAGAGGAGGAGGAGGGTTGTGAGGTGAGTGACGAGGCTTTGGAGAGATGCTCCCTGAGCCAGAGGAAGCTGACAGAGAGCGACGATGAGGTGCTGGAGAGATGTGTGCAGAGTGAAGGGGGAGAAATGGAGGGGAAGGGGCTGGAGGTAGATGAGGAATCCGATGCCCAAAAGATGCCCCTCACCGCATCGGAGAGTGAGGAGGAACTCCCCGAGGTTTTTGAGACTGGAACGGCTCAAGTCCGACCAGCCGAGCTAGGCGAGAAGATGACGCCGAGCGGCCTTAAAACGTTCGACCAGAACAGAAAGGCTCTTGCTGGCAAGGTGGAGACAAAAAAATGCCCCCTTCCTGCAGAGGTAGGGTTTGGTGTTGCGTGCTCACCCCTCTCCTCCCCCACTCCCCCCACCATTCACTACCCTAACCCAAACTCTGGTCCTGCTTCATCTCTGCAAGCGGGTGCATGTAGCCCCTAGCGTCCAACTCCACTGCCTTAGGGGCTGCCCCATCCACAGTGATGTCATCACTCATACACTGGAATATCAGTTCAGTCAAAGGAGAACCCGTCTGAGCCCCTGAGGACTGGATTGGAAAGTATTGATTCCTTTTCCCAGGTCTCTGGTAGTCTATCTGCTCTTAGACTGGCGGTTGATTTGAAAACTCTTATCTCCCGCCATCGCCTCCCTCCTCCCCCCATTGTCAGAGTCTGCTTGCTTCGATTACAACTCATTGGCCTCGCTTGCATTTTTGCATGTACACTCTGCCTTCTGTGGTGCGTGGTTCTGTGTCTCATCACGCTTTGATGTTTAGTGCTGCCTGTGCAGTTTTGCCTGTGTGCCCGTTTGCACGTGTGTGTTCATTCAGAATGCTTACCTTGTCACTGAGTGTGTGTGTGTGTGTGTGTGTGTGTGTGTGTGTGTGTGTGTGTGTGTCTTATTGCAGGAGTCTGAGGCCAGTAAGAACATTGATGAGGCTTCATCCTCCATGGATGTCAAGGTACTCTGATCACACAGTGTGACACACATCCACCACCATTCATTCATTAATTCCTTTGTTCATTTATCGTTTATTGTCAGCACCTTTGTAAGGGCTCTTGTTCTGTATTCTTAAGCTGTCGGAGAAGGCTCTGGACATTAACGACCTGTCCGGTACTGTCAGCCCACTGGAGAAAGATGACAAACAGGACACCAAAGAAGAAGAGGAGAATGAGGAGGGGGCAGAGACAAAGAGGCCAGAGGCCGCTGAGAGGTTTGCTGTTTATTTACTGTTCCTGGAGTCCTAAATCATGTCTCACAAGGAATTTCAAGTCTTAAATTTAATTTTTAGAGGCCTTTTTGATCCATCATCTCTTGTGGAAATTGTTAGATGCCAAACATGTCTGTGTAAGAGTCCCAACTGTTCAATTTATTTGGTGAAACATTTATGTTAAAAGAAGAGTGTTTTAACCTTGGAATTAGTATAACACCTTTGTCCCTTTTCAGCCATTTGCAGGCTGCTGGCAGAAACAACCCACCAGCTCCGAAAGTTGACCGACTTGTCCTCCACCAGTCCAGCCCCTCACCCTCCCTCTCCAGCCTGTCCCACTCAGAGCAAGGTGCCGGGCTACGTCTGAAAACCGAAGGCCTCGGTACATCTCTGGGGCTGCAAAGACCTGAAACCTCCAGAGGCCGGCTTGTTCGCACTTCCAACACGCAACTGGACGATACTGAAGAAGAGCCAGGCCAGAGAATCCGGAAAGACAGGGAGAAAAAAGAGATGGAGGAGGAGAAGGAGGAAGAGAGGAAGAGGATGGAGAGGGAGGAGAGGAGCCTGAGGGAGAGGAAGGAGGAGAAGGAGAGGGAGAGGAGGAAGGCTGATCGAGAGGTGGAGGAGGAGAGGGAGCATCTGGTGAAGGACAAGGAGGAGAGAATGCGTCTCCTCCGGGAGGAGCTAAGGAGAGAGGAAGAGGAGGAGGAGAGGAAGCTGAGAGAGGAGAGCGAGGAAAGACTGAGGTGCGTGAGGAGAGTCACAGAAGTCCTTTAAAGTCAAATTTTACAATTTCTTCAACAGTTTGTTGTTTTCCTCCCAGTCTTGGTGGTTATTTTCATCTGTGTTGTTAAGAGGCAAAGTCACATCAGAGTGAAGTTTCAGTTTATAAATATATTTTGGTTAGGAGTCATTGAAACACACTAACATTTTACTAAAAAATGCTGTGAGAACTGTTATCATCATAAAAGCACATGTTTGCCCTTCTCCCCAGGGCCCTGCGGCAGCGTCTCCTGTCTAAGAAGAGCGAGGAGGAGGCCAGGCTGAATGAGGAGTCTGATAGGACTCTGGAGGAGCTCAGAGAGTCTGCTCAGAGAGAGAGACAGAGGCAGGAAGACAAGCTCAGGTCAGATCCTGCTGTACCGAACAGGACCCAGGACCATCAAGTGAACTTTGATCAGTGTACATTTAATTACCTGCCAGCCCTTAAATGATTCTGATGTGTGTGTGTCTTGTGCTCAGGGAGGAGAGCGAAGTCGTGCTAAAGGAGTTACGCCTCACTCTGGAGGAAGAACGAGCAGCGGAGCGCGACAGGCTGGAGGCCCAGAAGAGGCGGGACATCGAGCGTCTGAAGGCAGAGTCAGAAGAGGAGCTGCAAGCAGAAAAGAAGAGACTCCAGGAAGAGAGGGAGGAGAAGCTGAACTCTCTCAAACAGGAGGTGACGGATATGTTATTATTCAAAACAAGCTAAACCCTAAAACACACACACACACACACTGGGAACACCGAAGAAAAAAGGAAAGAGCTTGACAAACATCTGTTTAAAAATCAACATTAATTTAAGTTCAAACTGCGTTACTGTTATCAAATATTAGTCCTCCTGTCCCACACTCAAAGTTAGCAGCTTGGCACGTTATCCTGCACACCAGCTGTCACATGTAGGGGAAAGGTCAGCCTCAAGCAGTTTGTGTGGGTGGTTACATGTTATAAAAGTTATAGTGACTCACTCTCCTGTCACCCTCTTCAGTACAGCTCTAGCCTTAGTGCATTTCCTGTCAGCTGTTATTTAACAACAAGAGCAAGAATTCTTGGTTATCAAGGGTTTTTTCAAAGTACATTAACAGGATATAAATCATTTTGTTTAAAACAGTCAGGTGATCTCTGTGCAGCATTGGAGGGACTGTCAGTGTGTTATGTTTAGGTAAACAGCAGAAACGTTTGTGTTTGTTGTATTTTGATTGGTACATGGTGGCTTTGGACTTGAGGGGACACAAATTAATGATCTGTCTACATGTGTGCCTGTCTCTCTGTGTGTTTGCACTTGTTTTTGTCTGTATAAAGGGCAAAATCACTGAGAGGAGGAGGGAGCTCATGAGCCCACGACCTGAACAGAGACTGACAGAGTACCACCGAGAGGTCAGAGAGACAACCACGCACACACACACACACACACACAGCCATGTTTCCATTACTTCAGAGGTCATTACATTTACTTACTTTAATTTCCTGGAGACCTACCATAACCACTACTTGCCTAAACCTAACTCTTAAACTTAACCCAGTCTTCACCCTAGAATTCAATGATTTATGTTAGTTTGTCCACAAAAGGACAGCAAGTCCCCACAATATGTACACACCTTTACGTCCCCACTGCAGGAGAAATACATGTCCACAGAGTCTGCACAGAACAACTTCATTAGCGTGCTGTCTTGTGTATTTCTGTCTTAATGTGAGTTAGGACCTTTTATTAAATTTTCACTGGGATGTAACTTTTTGTGCTGTAGACTGACCTTCACTTTAACTGTCTGTAGCTGGCTGATGTTCTTCAGGAGGTGCGGGAAGAAGTGCAGCGTGACCACGAGAGAAAGCTGGAGCAGCTGAGGGAGGAGCACAGGAGAGAGATGAATAACATCAGAGAGAAATACCTGGATGAGGTCAGAGAGTGTTTACATTTCACATCTACCTCATTCAGTCATCCTGTACAACTTACGATATTCCTGTTTTCAGTATTCCCAAAGTTTCAGTTCTTTGGCGCTAAGTAACGGAATAGTTAATAAAGTCAGTTACAAAATGTTGTGTGTTTGTTTGTGTGTTTCAGGAGACTGCTCAGAGGGAGCGCTTGCTCTCCACGCTGCACGAGGACAGGGAGCGTCTGCAGGCCTCACACGCTGTCCAACTGGAGAAGCTCCGCCTGCAGCTTGACACGCAGATACAAAAGACACAGCTGATACACTCGCGCAAGGTGAGACTGTGCACACAGACATTTACCAACAATGCATCGCTGCAGTCGTGGTGCAAACACACCACCTTTCAAAGTCTAAAAGCTAAACCTAAAGTCTGAAATTATGTGTCCTCCTTTCCACCTGCTGTCCCATATTTTACTCCCCAAATTGAATGAGAGTGAAGGGGAGCAATAACCACTCTATTACAGAGAATAAACCTGTCTCTTTTCTTCTGTTAGGAGTCAGAACTGGAAGATCTGGCAGATCAGATAGAGATGAGAGCCAAAGAGCTGAGGAGCCAGGAGGCCATGCTGCAGACCAAGGTCCTCTGTCCCATACTGTATGTACTATTAATCACTGATACACTAACCAAATCCACATGGGCTAATTTCCTGTATCTTCTCAGGCAGCAGATCTGAAGAGGAAGAGAAAGAAGCTTGGGGAGGAGGAAGACGAGGTGGACAGACAGATAGAGGTGGGACCTCTCACTTTTTCTTCATGAAAAGAGAGATTATATTCGTCCACCTGTCCATTTATCATTTCCCCACCTATGTGTCCAGGCCTATCCCCGGCTGATCCAGGAGAGAGACCAGCTGAGGGAGGAGCTGGAGAGGGTGAGAGAGGAGAAACACCAAGCCAGAGAACTCATCCAGAGGGCGAGGGAGGAGAGGAGCGAGGCTAAGGGGGAGGAGGAGAGGCTGCGGGAGGAGAGAGACAAAGCCAGGGAAGAGAGCAGGAGGGCCAAGGAGGACAAGGAGAGGCTGGGGAGCAAGGTGGCGCTGCTGCAGGAGAGATGCGACCGTCTCAGTCGCAGAGTCAGGTATAGTTTCCTACATAGGCCGGCAACACCCTGTTTGTTTTTACTTCAGATTCAACTTTTTTTAATTACCCAACTCAGCAAAATGCATTGATTGGTCTTATCCTGTCCAATCAGTGAGCTGGAACAAGGCGAAGGAGTGAGCTCCTCCACAAGACCAGAGCCTAAACAGGACAAAAAGAAGGGACAGAAAGCAGAGGGGACAGTGACCTCCAGTGACAAGAGAGACTCATCGCTACATGTGGAAGACCTGGACGACCCGCCACTCTCCCCTGTACCCGACAGTCAAAGCAGCATGGACGAGTAAAGAGATACAATGAGATACTATAATAATATAAGAGTTGTACATTTTACATTGCTGGCATGCAAAGATTAAAAAAAACCCTCACCCTCATGCCGCTGTGTGTCCAGGTTCCGACGCTACATCTCCTCACACGGCGCATCCATCCAAAAAACCAAACTCTTCCTGGAGAGGGAGAGCAACCGGCTGATGGAGAGGCAGGCAGCTCTGCGGGTGGCCCAGACAAGCTCCTCCCAGGACCCCGACCAGGAAGGAGGGGTAACGGAGGAGATGGTGAGAAACCTCCAGCAGGTAGGGAGGAGTGTGACACCGCTTCCTGCTGGACAATGATCGGTGTGGTGACTGGTGAGGCTGGGGGTTGATGTAAAAACAAGTGCTGAGTGCCGGCTGTCTTCTCTCGCTCTCACAGGAGGCCAGAAATGTGGTGGAGCTGCAGCGGCAGGTTCAGAAAGGAAACAGTCTCCTACGGAGGAAGGAGGAGCAGCTCCAGCAGCTGGAGAGCTCCATAGCTGAAGAGGTGAGCAGAAAACATCTACCTGTGTCTGTAGTCTTGCACTCAGTGGTACTTCACTTTGGACTTCATGAAGCCAATCAGCACCTAAAAGTGAAAAAATCCAGGGTGGTGGTGAAGTGAATGCTTATAACAAATCTGTAAACAGCTCCTTTTTTTTTACTAGTCTGTTCTCTCTCTCGATTTTGTTGCTCCCCCTCTAAACAAAATGGACACTTTATGCTTTGTGTTCACTTTTCCCATGATTTTAATTGTGAATCAAATCAACAGGTAAACTCTACATATGGACAAATTCTTGCTTGTATTGACCGCACTTTGTCTCGTTCCTTTCTCTGTTCAGCCACTATTTGAGGACCTGTCACGACTGGCAGGAGACAGGAAGGTGACCTTTGATGTAACTGAATCTGACCTCAGCAGCACTGGGGACGCACCAGATGGGACAGGTAACATTCATAGTTTAACCAGAGAGCCTGATATATTTACTGTTCTACCGCTGTATTACTGATATTTCCTTTACTCTTCTCAAATAGTTGTTTTTTTTCCATTCTTCTTCTCTTTCTCACTATTTCCCCCTCACTCTCTCATCAGAAGGTAACGCCACTGTCCCGGACAAAGTCCAGGAGCTAGCAGAGTCCCTGCAGCAGATTTCAGGTCAGCTCAACACCGTATTGAGTGCGCTGGGTTCACTGGCCCAGAGGCAGAGTGCCACACCCTACACACCCTTCTCTCTGCCTCACTCCACCCCAGCTCCCACCTCCACCTCTGCCCCAGTCATGCCCCAGATGCACACCCTGGGCCCCGGCTCCTTAGCGCCGCCTCCTCCAGTGAGGCTCTCAGAGCCGTCCTGGAACTGGGCACCCCAAGGCAGCTCTGCAGCCACTCCTCTGTACAGCACCCCCCTCAGCAGTGGGCTGAGGGCCTCAGAGGACCTCATCAACAGCCGATGGAACCAAATCTTCCCCGGTATGCCAACACATGCTTCAGAATGAGTGAAGCACCAGTCATGTGTTTTACCAGTCAGTGTTGTTGGTGCTGAACTGTGTCTCTGTTCTTCAGGAGCAGCTATGGACCCGATCACCTCAAGCACCATGAGGCCAACCTCAGCTTACGCATCATACACTCCTGCTAGGTAACCTTTAGCACACCTTTACCTGGGCTGTTATTACAGATTACATACACATCCTTGCTGTCTTAAATGTGCTTACAGTAATCCCAAAACTGTGTGTGTGTATCTCAGTGAACATGGCCGTAGCCTGCGGTCCATCCAGAAGTCAGTGGAGGTCGATGGTCAGAGGCTGCAGGGGCTGATCGACGGCAACAAGAGGTGGCTGGAGATGCGTAAGAAAGACACCAGTGTGTATCCTTCTATAGCACATGCTCATCCCCGCGCATGAACACACACACATGTTAGCACTGTGTTCAGTCTGCATGAAGAACACACAGCCCAGGTTTTCAGCCTCATATCAATGTACCTGTTAAAGACGGACACCCTAATACACTGTATGTTTATACCAATACAATTTACCCTGAAAATGACAAAATGCAGCAACCTTCAGTCACTTGGTTCCACAGTAAATCATTTATGCAGTCCAGTTCTCTCCAAGCAAAATTCAACATTTTCTCCATCACATTTGAAATTTTAATGCACATCAGTCAATGACGTGTGTGTGTGTGTGTGTGTGTATACATACATGCGTAACATCAGCCTTGTATTTCTTTTTACACTCCATTTTGGTTAGTTAATATTATTTATTGATGTCGGGAGTTATAATTTTTTTATTTGTAATGCTACAATTATGTTTGTTATAATATTATATTATAATTATAATTTGTCTGATAACCTTTAACCACTTCACTGTATTGTCATCCATTGTCTGAAGCATCGTTGTGCCTGTTGTTATCTTTAACTCTGCCTCCCAGTCCTCTGTTCACTCGCTATCAGGCTCCTTCATCCAAGAGCGGTCTGGTCCAACTGGGCCTGGACGATAACAACCAGATCAGAGTCTATCATTACTGACGACACGACACACAGTTCAGTCCGGCTGTACCGCGACCGTCACAGAGGACTTTGAGCGCTGATGACTGTGACAGGTCGGTCTTGTGACATTTACACAAAGAGGCCTCACGTTGGAGTCGCGCTTCCTCCTTTGGTTCATTCCTTTTTTTAAAACCTTCAGTGGGAAGGTTTTACAGGGCAAGTCTGACCTCCTCTGCCATGATTGGAGGAAGAGATGAATACAGAAGACTTGGCAATTCAGGGAGCAACATGTCACAGAGGGCTGAGGACTTTATCCTCCAACATAAGATATGGCAGGAGACTTTTTTAAACACTTCAACGTCACGTTTACAGATTATGGCTCCATGCCAGATTTGGACCAAACTGTTGAAATAATTTACTTTACTTTGATGTCAGATAGGAGATGGGTTGCTTTGTACAGGGTGTAATAAGCCAAGACAATCACAGAGAAGTGTCTTAACTGAGTTTATTTACTACACTTGTTTTATTGAAAAGACAGCTGCTTCTCTGCACCAATTTGCTGCTGCAGACAGGATGTAACACTAAAAAAACAGCTGTGCAGAGGTCAAGTTTCATTTGTATTTATGCTACTGATTTTGTAAGTGACTTGTGTGTGAACTTTGTGTTCAGTTTTTGTCAGAATCACTAGAATCACTGTTGCTTTTGTAAAGGTGAAGCCAGATCAGTTTACTGTTTTACATATTCCACATATGCTGGCACAGCTGTAGGAGAGCTGTAGAATAGTGTAAACCTTTAAAATGTGTGCAGAGAAAAGTGTATTTTGTGCATATAGATGTGTGTAAATATTGTATTTTTCTATAAAATATTTTAATAAATAGAATTTGATATTAATGTATCTCGCGTACCGATCTTTTTCGAGACTAGTACCACACTGATTATCATACTGTACTTTGCACACACAGAGGACACCCTACAGGGGCTCACGTGTCTCTTAGATTTCATGGATTAGGTTTAAGTTCATCAGGTTTAAAAACAGGAGTCGCTATCCCAACGTGCAGAAAATAGCCAATTGAAAAAGTCTCTGAAAATGAGACCTTTATTCAGCAACAGCTCATTGCTCATGTTTGACATTAAAATCTGTTTTTTTTCATACAGTACATTGCAAAAAACTCTTTGCATTCAGACTTGAGGGCAGTCGAGAAGTAAATACAATCATCATCATTAATATTCTCCAATGAGAAGGACGGCTAGAGGATCTGACCAATCAGAGCACAGTATGTGACTAACATGATTAGAACATTGAAGGCCACTGACAGACTGGACATGTTCTCACATTTATCTCTGTAAACACACACACACACACACACCTCTGTACAAACACTCACACAGCATATAAACAGCATACAAACAGTAATTTCAAAATGCATTGTTGACTCGTTGGTCAAATGTTAACGCAGACAGTATAAAATAAGTTAATTCAGATCATTTTCTTTTAGCAAGTGTTTACGTTATCTTCATCGTCAGCAGTAAACATTGATTACAACAGTTACATTGATGATGGCAGCGAGAGGACAAAACACTTCAGCATCACTCGACGTCGATCCAGCACTTCAATGGCACGTTTGTGTCCTTTCAGGTGGAGGGAGGGGCTACTGCCCTTCCCTGACTGGCTGATTGGCTGTCAGAGGCAGAAAGGTGCCTGCTGTACAGCCTGGGAAAAAAACAACAGGCTACTGGCTGTGCTTTCTTTTCAAATGAGAGGGACGCAAACGGAAAGAGACAAGGGCGATAAGGCAGAGAGGAAGAGCCGAGCTCATCACAGAAGATCTGACAAATCTAGAAGACGAAGATCTTGTCTCTCTGGACGGTGTCAAGGTCGTCGTCCATGGTCAGGAGGACCTGGAAGGGAACAACAGAAGTGAAGGGTTAGTCCACAGAGTTTCCTGTCTGCAGATTCACATTCCAACAATATACTTTAATTTTAATTAATATTTAAAATATCACATAAATGTTTTGCTATCCGCCAGCCAAGTACAGCACAGAACATGGTTTTGAGGTTTGAAAGTGTACATGTTCAATGTGTAAATGACCTAAAACATGAGCCATACCAGGAAAGATCCAAACATGGCAATGGACGAGAGGAAGTGCCAGATGTCGTGGTCATCAAAAAATGAAAGGAGGATACAGTCTCTATTGTGCTCACGAGACTCCGCTGGGGTTTTCTGAGTCCCAAGAGAGAAACACAAACAGTAAACTAATGCACCTTCATGTAGGAATACAAAGCTGAAGAAATACCGAGTCAACAAGAGCGTTCTCAAGCCAAATATTTTCAAAAAGGTGGAAGTCGACT
Source organism: Scortum barcoo (assembly GCA_023238725.1). Classification (NCBI taxonomy): domain Eukaryota; kingdom Metazoa; phylum Chordata; class Actinopteri; order Centrarchiformes; family Terapontidae; genus Scortum; species Scortum barcoo. The sequence goes on from CM041552.1 coordinate 24,308,550, forward strand.
ACAGTAGGTGTGAAAGTCTTAGTGCTTCTTCTGTGTGACTTCATGTGCACGGGGTGAGTTACTGACCTGCCAGGTGCTGAGACCCTGGAAGAAGAAATACAGTGCCAAGCCCCACACTACGGCCGTGAAGAGAATACACACCAACGGCAGACACTGGATTCTCTCCCCACTCCGCAGCTAAATGTACAAGAAAAGTAACTTACGATATATAAAACATTTCAGCTCTTTTGTAAAATCAACTTGAAAACATGGACACACACACACCTTCATAATGATGTAAAAGGCAAAGTAGAGCAGCAGGTTGCAGATGGCGATGGCCAACAGGTAGGAGGCAAAGTCATTAGGTCTCTCTATGAGGCCATAGGCAGCTCTACAGAGAGGAGAGGACAAGACGTTGGGATGATGGCATTACTTACTACACTGTAAATGTAAAGCCATGTTGTCTCTATTCAGCACAAAATCAAATCAAAGTGCAAACACTGCGTTTACTTACAGAGACCAGTTGACTATGTTCCCCATTACAAGCAGAACCATGCGGTCCTGTAAGAGACGGAGGGGGAAAGGTGATTTACAAGCAGGTCATGTGGACACTGGATACAAGTAGAAGCACATAACCTTAAGACACTATTGGTCAGATTTCATGGTGTTTTATTGACCCAGACAAGTGACACTTGCTGTGTGAGTATTTTGTTAATTTATCCAGACACAAAAAGCACATCGATGCGAACAATGATTACTCAAAACAAAATCAAATAACCATTTCAGTGGATATTTGTATTTTTCACCTGATAGAAGATCTACCTGCATCTCCAGTCTCCAGTTTCTCTGTATATCTTAAGTACCTATCAACTCTGAATAATTTAATGTATTGATGCAGATGCTTCTTGTTATTACTCACAATGTACATGGGACCACTGCACTGTCTGATGCAATCTGTGTAGATGATGTACACCATCCTGCGCAGGATCCCAGAGTCTGAAATAAACACACAAAGGCTAACGTTAGCTGCAGAAAAATACGCCAGTCCACAACAATCCTGATAGTAAATGTGCAGCCTTAAAATGAGCTCTTTACTATGCACTAATCTCAAATATTATTAAGATGAGAATAGCAGTTTTCAGGTTGACATCTTACCCAGCCTCCACCGGCCCATATAGTACAGCTGTGTGCTGAGGAGGAGGGTGGCCAGGATGTGGATCACTGAGAAAATGATCCAGAAGACTGTGTTTCCTTTCCCAAATACCTGCAAGCAGAGCGTCACAAACATTAAGAAATGTCTCATTGTATTTTTCTGTGTGTTAAACATCACCCAGGCCATGACTATCTTGTGGTGTGCACGTGTGTGTGTTTGAGTGTACTTACCACTCCCAGCACAGAAAAGAAGATGACCGCAGCCAGGCAGGCGTAGGCGGTGTAAGCACTTGCGTTGATGTCGGGGTGCCTCTTCTGATATAACTTCAACATACACAGCCCAGCAATCATGTACATGAAGGAGGTGTCTGCAAAGAGAGACAAAAACGTTAAAACAGCCGCATCATTTAAAAGATGTTTTAGATGTTGCAGATGGCAGATTGTCATTTGTGAATTACAGCTCAGATTTATTATTGCCACCAATTAGTTAAACGTGACTTACGCAGAGATCATACTGCATTACATATCCTATGTAGTAAGCACCTTTAGAAGGGTTGAATTCAAGAGAAACAACAGAAGTCCTGGTAGGAACACAAACTGTCTTACCAAACTGGAAGTTGGTGTAGTTGGGACAGACGTGGTAACAGGCACTGAGCAAGCCCTCCATCATCAGAGCAGTCCCCATGGCATAAAACAGACCGAAGTGCTTTGGGATACCACATTCCTGGGGTGGGGAGGGAATTTAGCTAACAACTGAGCAATGAAGCTCAATAAATAATAAATGTTACTCTATATACTAAATGTCTACTACTACTACTACTACTGCAATCTGCCTGAGACCGTGCGCCTTACCAGTGCGATGACATCGTTGCGGACAAGGGCTCGATTGTGGACGATATCTCTTTTGAGGACGATGAGGAGGAAGAGGAGTCCCAGCATCACGTAACCGAGGTTACTGAGGATGTTGTTGAACGCACTGTGTATGACAGTGCAGTTAAGAATCAGTCACAACAACAGGACATACTTGTGTTATTGTGGTTGCAGTAATACACAAACAGACACGTGCTATCCACCCACACACCTCAGAGCTCCCAGAGGGTGGGCACACAGGAAGTTGTAGAAGCAGATGTCCTGGTTTCCTGTCACATTGACAACCTGAAGAACAGATAGTCAGTTAAACATCCATCTACAGATGTGTTACACAATACTTTTTATTGCATCATAGAAAATCACAGTTAATGTCTCATCAGCTTACCGTCTGATAGGTGATGACCAGCTGGATGACCGGCAGGGCATAAAACACAGCAATAGTGGCAATGTTCCTGGAGAGAAGATAATTATTCTTGTTAATAATTAAGAGGATTCGTTTTGTTGGAAGGCTTCATTATATCATAATGTAACAGATTTATATATACACTGCTCACAAAAATTAAAGGAACACTTTAAAGAAACACATTAGATACATCAGATCTCAATATGAAGTTGGATATCTATACAAATAACGACAGGGCAATGTCTTAGGAACAAAAGGATGCCAAGTCTTTTAATGGAAATAAAAGTTTTCAGCCTACAGAGGGCTCAATTGTGTAGACACCCTAAAATCAGAGTGAAATGAAGATGTGGCAGGCTAGTCCATTTTTTCAAAAACTTAATTTCTGCAACTCAAAATGCTTTTCAGTATCTTGTGTGGCCCCCACAAGCTTGTATGCATGCTTGACAACGTCGCGGCATGCTCCTAATGAGACGACGGATGGTGTGTCTTGTGGCATTTCCTCCCAGATCTGTGTGAGGGTATCCCTGAGCTGTTGTACAGTCTGAGGAGCAACTTGGCGGCGCCTAATGGACCGAAACATAATGTCCCACACATGTTCTATTGGGTTTAAGTCAGGGGATCGTGAAGGCCATTCAATTGTTTCAATTCCTTCATCCTCCAGGTACTGCCTGCATACTCTTGCCACATGAGGCCGGGCATTGTCGTGCATTAGGAGGAAACCAGGACCTACTGCACCAGCGTAGGGTCTGACAATGGGCTGAAGGATTTCATCTCGATACCTTATGGCAGTCAGAGAACCATTTCCTAGGCAGTAGAGGTCTGTGCGTCCCTCCATGGATATGCCTCCCCAGACTATCACTGACCCACCACCAAACCTGTCATGTTGAACGACGTTGCAGGCAGCATAACGTTCTCCTTGTCTTCTCCAGACTCTTTCATGTCTATCACAGGTGCTCAGGGTGAACCTGCTCTCGTCTGTGAAAAGTACAGGGCGCCAGTGGCGGACTTGCAAATTCTGGTGTTCTTCAGCAAATGCCAGTTGAGCTCCACGGTGCTGGGCAGTGAGCACAGGGCCCACTACAGGACGTCGGGCCCTCAGGCCACCTTCATGAAGTCTGTTCCCTGATTGTTTGGGTAGAGACATTCACACCAGTGGCCCTCTGGAGGTCATTCTGTAGGGCACGAGCAGTGCTCAGCCTGTTCCGCCTTTGCACAAAGGAGCAGGTATCGGTCTTGCTGATGGCTTGAGGACCTTCTACGGCCCTGTCCAGCTCTCCGAGAATAACCACCAGTCTCCTGAAATCTCCTCCATGTTCTGGAGATTGTGCTGGGAGACACATTAAACCTTCTTGCTGCAGCATGTGTGGATGTGCCATCCTGGAGAAGTTGGACAACCTGTGCAACTTCTGTAGGGTTAAGGAACTCGCCTCATACTGCCAGTAGAGATAATTACTCAAGCCAAAACCAGCACGAGTGAAAAATCAGCCAAAAAAGATCAAGAGGGAGAAACTTGAAATGACCTCCACATGTAAAACCAGTCCTGTTTTGAGGGTTTTCTAATTGTTGCCACTGTGGTGCACCTGTTGTTAATTCCATGAACACCAATACAGCTAAAAGTGATTAACGATGCCCTCAGCTGCTTAACCAACCAGAAAATTATCAGACAGGTTTAACTGATTTCATGCCAGGCCCAATAAAAAAAGTGTTCCTTTAATTTTTGTGAGCATTATATATATGCTGTTTTTATAACTGTGACAATCCCCAGAGTTCTTACTAGCTTAGTTTTACTGCACTATTACTCACCTCTCGAGATGCTGCAGTTGCTGAGCATATGTAGAATTTCAGCACAGATTCACAATCACATTTTTTCCCTATGACATACTGTAGTTAACTAGGACTGTTGGTTAGTAGTTGGTTCGTGAACTGTAGATCGATTTGGCCTACACTGGCATGTAAAGGACTGTTGAGTTGTACTCTTCAATGGTATTCGTTATTCTTGGTCTAACCAGTGTCCTCACCAGAAGTAGATTTGGTATTTCTTGCTGAGGACCCTCTTGTCTTTGCGGGCCAGGTCAGACACACAGAGATATTTCTGGAATAAGGAGAGGACGTTATTACTATTATTATTATTCACATCAAGTAAAAATGGGCGAGGAATGGTGACTTTTCAATGTTATATTTCTTGTAACTAGTCTCAACTACATCAAAAGCAGAGCTGACTTGCGGTTTCCAAAGAAAACAAGCGATGTGGATTGAGGTGGAGAGATGGGGCGTACCTTGGTGCGGACAATGTTTTTGTCCGAGTTGATGTCATCCAGCGTGTCGTAGTCGTCCTCCTCCACAGAGCTCAGAGACTCCTGCCTGCTACGACCAACACTGTCCAGCGATCGCTCTGGTGTAGGAAGGAAAGAGAGGAGACAGGATAACGTCATGGTGGAACAAAGAAAAGAGGCTTTCAATTCACTGGAGGGACAATCTGTTCACTTAGATGGACGTCTAATGATGCTAAGGTTCAAACACATCACACCTTTCAGAATCATTCTGTAATTTTCAAATATATTGAAACCAGAAGTGTACAAAAAATTGTTGGTACTCTGATCTTCACAATGCCAATACTGTTTTTCGGTTGTCAGCAGATTGGGAATCTGGCCCTTGCCAGGCATCAAAATCTAAATCTCATTGATGTGTGATTCTCATGGTGCTGATTTGTCTTGTGCAAATCTCTGATTCTGCGAATTGTGCAACAGTGTGTCACCAATGTGGATGGTGTGGTGTGGATGGTGTGGTATGGATGGTTTGAGGGTTGGTCGATGTTTGAAAGGCTCCTGTCCTGATTAACAAAGACACACAGAAAAATGATGGGGGGGACCAGAGCAGCTCACAGGAAGCTCACTGCAAGCCAAGTTCTGGAGACAAGCTGCAAAGCGACAGTGGTGGGACAGAAAAAAAAACGTGTACGTGTGGGTCCATACCGATGTATCCATAGTTGTTGTCAGTTGATGTGGCGCTATCGGTGATGGCCTCTGAACTGAGTGTGCTGCCGTTGTCAGCTGAAGAAGAGCATGCAGAAAAATGGTTTGTTAACTCTCAGCACAAGGAAAGACATAAGCACAACCAGAACTGTGCACAACTCACCAAAGGAGCCGTATTCATATGGCGAGGCTGGAGTCTTACCTGTGAAGGTGTACAAACACACGTTTAAAATTCCCGAATGAGTATGTTCACAAAATGCACACACATAAACTGGCACCACTACAACCGATGATTATTAGTATGTTAACACTGCACACTAAAACACCACCACTACTGGAATGTTAGTGCATAAATACAGGGAGGCGAGGGAGGCAACAACACATGCAGGGATCCGGTTAGAACAATGGGTGCCTGACATTTTTATTTCAGGCTTAAAATGCCTGAAAAAAAAAAACAAAACAAAAAAAAACACACATTTGCAGTTTCAGTGAATGGGTGAAAATGTAAGCGTGGTGTGGGGCAGAGGCTCATTTGTGGTGTGTACTGCTGCAGTGAGAGTGAAGTGTTTAAAAACTGAAAGCAGCCTGCGGTTTAAAATCAAATCATGTCATCACACACTGATCTGAACAGACACACTGAGAAGCAGTCTCCAGCTGAAGAACCACATCAGCACATTTATCTCAGTAATTATCTCCAGTATTTTTTCACGCAACAACTTCTGTTTTATGCTTGTGTTGGTCTATTGTGTCGCTGGCACTGTTGACTATAACATAATAATATCATATATAATAATACAATATAGAAAGTAATATATTCATGTTTCTTCAGACTATAATACTGTGAGGAGAGGTCAAAGAATACCACTGTGACAAAAATAGGGAAAATAACAGGGTGACAGTAATGTGTGGTTAGTTGTACCTAACAAGTACCCTGGTGAGTCATGTGCATCTGTATCTCTATGATGAAAGCCATAAAAGCTTGACCAATTGTCTTGGAAGAGTGCCAGGTTTACACAGTCCATAAGGCACTATAGTTGATCACACCTCTTTATCTCCCTTTCTATGAGTGCTGTTTATTTGGCAAGAGCCTTATAGTAGGTGAACTAATGCAAGCAGAGCATCTGCAGACAAGCAACACAGTGAGAGAACGGGAAGTAAGTGTATTGTTATACCATCTCCATTCTTCCCAAGCAGAGAGGCTGAACCACAATTTAGCATGTGAGAGAGAGAGAGAGAGAGAGAGAGAACGAGAGATACACATTCAGTATACACAGTCATGTTAAAGTCTACATTAAAAGCTCAGGAGTGGTTACTATACTACATGTTAAGTGCAGTTTAACATTGAATATATGTTATGGCATCAACTCCACAATATAGGTTCATGACTTTAAGAAAATGGTACGCTCCGCGCATCCTCTAACGAGACCCTGATGGGCCAGTCCATCATCGCTAGTTGCTGGGTTACCTGTCTCAGCAGGCGACATGTCAGCAGGGTTCTGAAACACCTCTCTCTTCTTACTCATTCTGCACAAAACAGAGAGAAAAACACACTCATTCACATCATTAGTATTCATTACAGTATTCCTCTCGTAGGGCGCTTGTATAAATCTACATTTTTCGATTAGAGATCTAACCTGGTTAAACTCTGACCAACAATATAAATAAACTTGAACACTGTGAACTTATTATTGCTTTTTATAGATAGTGCTTAAATGGGTTGTTCAGACTTTAATCCAATTTAACTAAACTGATCCCAAATAAGGCAGATAATGGATGATAAAATCTCTTCTTGTCTACTGTAATAAGGATTGTCGGTGGCCACGGGATATACAGGGGAAGATTAACTGTACGTATCACTACAAAAGTAAAACACTTTTCAGATTCACAGATGCAAACATGTCGGCTGTAAAATGTGCCTGTGTATACGAAGTGGATGCAGTAACTAACTTTTGTTTGGGTCACAGAAAAAAGTGCATAATCATACCGCTTGTTCTCCACACAGGCCATCAGCAAGGTGAGCAGGTAGAAGGAGAGGAAGATACCCAGACAGAACAGCATGCCCATCACATACACCTCCACTGTGGAGTGTGAAGACAGATACATTTACTGCAAGCCTATTCACACACTAAGACTGCATGACCTTGACTGTACTGTATAATGAAATGATAAAACATCATTACCTACAGCCTAAACCTTAAATATAGGCCAAACTCTTAAGTTATGCATCATTTCTGTCTACTACTCATCCAGTTCTGGAGAACATATCTTTCATAGATCACATTTGGGAGTCCTGAGTTCAGTCATGTTGTACAAAAAAATCCATGTGGGTTTTCCCTCAGTCTGAACATATCAAATCTGTAAAAATGTGACGTACAGTTGATAGCAGGGGAGACGACCACGTCAAGGACCTTGCTGCGGTTGCCAGCATCGATCAGCTCATCAGGACGGAGAGGGTAGAAGCGCAACGGACCGCCACATGCCTCATCCTCCGTTTTTACCACCACCACCACATAGAAACTGTTGCTGGGAAAGTCTTTTCGCTAGATGACAGAGAGAGACAATAGAAGATATGATATGACTCTGTTTGTGTGGTCTATACGTTTTTTCAAGAGGTTCACTGTGTTCTGTATTTATGCACCACATACACGTTAAACCATACCTGCACAGTGATTGCGCCTTTTTTTGTCATAGTCTGGTACATCCCAATGAAGGCCACGTTGTTGTCAAGGTCATAGACCGGACACTGGAAGGAAAGAGAGAGACAGAAAGAACGAAATTCAATGAGAAACAGGGAGCATTAACAGATTAAAGACACGAGGGAAAAAGAGAATTAAACATGGAAAAAATATAGAAGAAAAAAACAGTATCTTCTCAGCATATCGTAAAATTGACAGTGCTGGCTCTGCATTTTCACTGACACTGTTGCAATAAACTGAATCGTGCCCTCATGTGGTCTGAGAGTGTCACTGTGCCACAATGCCAGGGGCCACTTGAGGACAGCGGCTGTCTGAGGGGATGGGGAGTAATTGTACCTGGATGTCCTGGATGGACATAACGGAGCAGGGAAAGGTCATGTCTGAGTTGACCTTGACGATCACGGTGTCCACCCCATCTGGGAAGACATACTTGAAGTACTGAAAGAAGGGGTAAGAGAAAGAGGAGGAAAAAAGTCAGGAAGGGAGTGGTAAGAGGGGATGTGATTCAGACAGGGTCAACCTTTTCTTTGGCTTTCTGTCTTTCATCAGTCTCTAGTACACTGTTTATAGGAGATACAACATGATGAAACAAAAGTAGATAAACCGACGTATTGTGTGACAATCAAAATTGGCCTGATGGATTACAAGGTTTATCTGAGAGGTGCTACTGAAGGTCAAGAAGAAAACACAAGCTTGTTCTCTTTTTCATGTTTTGAAAAGCAGAACTTCTCAGAGAAAAAGGAGAGAAGCGAATGTCGCTGCATGTTTACTTATTGTGCAAAATCTGAAATTCCCATCATTCTCTATCATCCTCTTTTCACTTGTTCCTTAGCTTCTCTTGCGGTTCTCGTCATCTGTGACACTCTTGCACTGTTTGCATTGTCTGTACTTCTGTGACTGAACTTCCCTGTTGTGGAAGAGCACTTATAAACATACACAGCTATGGTATCGAGGTGTATACCTGAGGTTGGGATGGCGATGCGGTGAAGCTGAATTTCTTGTCTGTCCTGTAATCAAGGCAGAGATAACATGTCAGAGACACCTGTTGGATGCCACAAAATTCAACCCAAAGACAACAGTATTGAGCTGAAAATTCAGGGAGCTGCAGCACAGCACGTTTGTGTTTTTATATCAGGTGTCACTCACAGCAGGGTGAAGCTTTCAACACGGCTGACCCTGAGCTGGTAGTTTGTACCCTGGCTGGACAGAGTAGACACATCCACAAAGAAATACTGGGTCTCGGAGAGGGCCCGTGTCGGAGGCTGGCACAAAGTCCGTCCCACATGATTGTAAGGGTACTTCCTCTGGTAACTGGGGGGAGAGAGAGAGACAGAGAGAGGAACTTGATAAAAAAATTTTAAATGAATTAGTTGTGATATTATATTTAACAAAGTTTTTTTTTTATGCACAGAATGGGTACACACTTTAAATTAAGCATTGTATTACTGTATGAGGAAAGAAATCAAAGCAAAAAGATAAACTTGTTACATGATGACAAGGGAAATTATTCTATAAGATTCTTTAATATTGTAGTATACTACATTCCCATAGATTGACATTTCAGAATCCTTCAGTAAGCTTCAATAAGCTCTTCAATAAGCTCTGGTCAGAATCAATGAGCAAATGTTGCTAAATCCACACAGCATTGCTCAGAATGTGGACGTGACTTTTACAGAGAGCATGTGAGAGACAAAGGTGCTTCTCTGACAGTAAGCTGGTCTCCTGCCGGATCTAAGAGGAGGAAGTGAAAGTCCATGGTTCATTAGTGATCTGCTAAAACATGGCCACAAGGCTGTGTATGCAAGACTACGGCGTGGCCATTCTGGTGTTGCTCAACCAGAAAAAGAGCTTTGGAGTTTGAGAGACGCACATCACTGCTGATAAGCTGTTGGCCAATGGCTAATAAACGGTTGAACTTCTCACGATAAAATACATCATTATGTAAATGCATTATTAAGTCAAAAACTGTGTGTCCCATAGCTTTAATCCAGAGCATATTAAATATATGTGTGAGTGCAGATGTAGTCATTTCCTGCCTACAAAACACATCAACAGCTGGCCTTGATGCTTGCTCCATCCAGGAAAGAAATAACAACCAAATGAAACAATTACACCTCCAAACAGAGAAACAGAAACTCACAGTACCTCCTGGAAGAAATCTGACCCTGACGTGGAGATCTAGAAGAATCTCTCACCTACAGGATGCTACACAGATAGTATTTAGATCTCCTTCTGTTACGAGACTATTAAGTCTGCACAGAGCTCTCTACGCCAAACAAGAGCATTAGCTTAATTTCATGACCTGAAGTTGTATTTGTTTACCATCTGTGGAAGAAGCACCAGGCAGCCACTCCCTATAAGGATCCTTGGATTAATTACTTTACGTAATCAGTGTGTGTGCAGCTAAGTTAGACATACATAAAGTCCTAATGTAAACGGAGTTGGACAGACACAGCCCTGTTCAGTATTGAGGAGACTTGCCTTACAGTCCACTCACGCTTGATTCGTTCAGTTTAGGCATTGTGACAAAATGTCATAACAGCTAAATCTATACACACGGCTCATGTATTCCCTTTTTTTTCTACTTCAGTGTGGAATTGCTTGATTCGACATACATAAACCAACAAACGTGAATCATTACTGTATGCTGACCATATCTTGGATATGACCTAAATGCTTTGGGAATTGCTCAAGGCTAATCTGCTCTACAATTTATAGAATATTATGTACAGAGACCAGACCTCGGAGGATTTAGGTTACTAGGCTTTTAGCACACTAAACATACTACAATAAAACAATTTCCTCTGGTAACATATTAGAAATGTTGCTGGACTGCTGTTAGTTCAAAGATAGGATGGGATCTTCACGTTGAGTATGTGGTGAGTGAAAGGGGACGAAACGAACACAGCATAGGCAAGTTTTTTTTGCCAGCTGATTTTGAAAGAAAATACATGATCATGCTTCCAGGCGAGCTCCTGATGTGAGGTGGGGTTACTCACAGGCCTCTCAGTATGAGGGGGACTTGAAAGGAGAGCACGGCTTGCTTCTGTCTGACCACAAACAGGATAGGACTCTCCAAACCCTGCGACATCACATCCACTGACACATGCACCCCCTCCGTCTGAAACCCAGAGAGAGCAGAGACATCAGATCACATTACGCTATTTCTCTTTTAGTGGACTGTAAAAACAACCCCACTCATGAGCCTATTTAAACCCACCTTGTTCCTAGAGACGGTGTGATTGAAAGCATAGATGGTCTGGTTCTCACTGGTGACCGTGTCATTGAAGGTGACATCAAACTGTCCATCTTTCTGGATCACATTCTTGGTCTCCATCACCGCCGAGCTGCCGCAAACAAACTGGGTCACAAACAACCAGAGCAGCGCCGCGGGGCCGGCGAGGATCCGGCGAGCACCGGCTCCACTGCCGCTTTTATGTCGAGATTTCCAGCAGCTCCTTAACACCATTTTGTCTGGCAACGTCTTCCCAAACTGGCGACTAACACCTGATGTTTATTCTCGCCGGTGCGGCAACTCTAACTCCACCCCATTCAGGTGCAGTAGCAGGCAGGCTAACGTCGCGCTGTTACTTCCAACAACAATAACAACAGCAGCAGCAGCTAACAGGCGAGCAAAAGAGACACTCTGGTGTTCACATCGGCTCAAGACTTGCCCCGCGTCCCGTCGACGTCCGTGACCAGCTCTATCACCTGTGCAACGACTGACACAAGTTTCACAACAACAAAAAGACGACAGCGACGCTCAGCTCTTCTTCTTCTTCTTCGCCTGCTAGCTCGCCGTGCTAACGTTAGCGCCGTTAGTCGGACAGCTCAGCTCCAGCGTCATGAGAAAAAAATAAAGCAGCACAGCAGCGACTTTTTTCTTTTCATACAGCCGGTCCGGTATGAACGGTCGTCACGCCCCGTGTGCCCGTCGCATTGTGCAAGAGGAGAGATTTGGGTGTTTATAGTGAGAGATATCTGAGTGTGTGTGCTTTGTGCGCCCCCTCCACGTTCACACAGTAAACAAATGGAGGGCGGCGTCATGACGTCATGCCGCCGTCCACTCAGATATGAGGAGTTTTGAATCAACAAATAAAATGATTGCTAATGTGCAGAAGATATATTCGATGTGATGCTTTACCTTGTGCGTTATATGTGACACATAATTCAGCTGATGATGGAAACATTTCAAATCCACAATTCTAAATGGGCTTCAAACCAGTTAAAAATATCAAAACATAAAAATATTCAATATTTCACGTTTGTTTTATCTCAAGACTGGCTTTTACAACAGTTTATTTAATCCCCCTGAAATACAATGGTTTGTGCACAGTTTGGGCAAGCTTTATGTATGAAACTTGTTGTACCTCTTTGTTGTAAATAAAGACATATCAGCAGTTTGCATTTCTTACACAGGCACTCACAAAATCATAAAGAAATTGAAGATTAACATACTATATTATAAATACTATGCTATGTGTAATTTAGTGCAAGTCCATCACAGAAAATACGTGACTTTTTTTATATCGACAAATGATCAAAGGACAGCAGGAACAAAAGGGATACTGTGATGAGAAGAGTTGACCTTAGGTTAGGTCACTTATCTCCATATGACCCAACATTAATTAGGTAAAAGCATGATCTTCAAGGGGGTGATGGGGTGAAATAAACAGTTGGCCCCACATTAATTTTGTCAAATCTTCCCTTGTTGCCCCCAGGTACTCTTTAAAACCCACAGCAGACTACAAATGTCAGCTTTGTTGTGTTTTGCTTTGAGCCCCAGGAACTAACCAGCAGTCATACACTAGTTATTTCAAGTACGTCCTGATATCAGGTTTTCTGTGTGTTTTGATATTCAAGAATATCAAACATGCTTCCACAGACACAGGGCTGAACTACAAACCAAGACTTTATCTTAGGTAATGTAGGGCTGGCCTTTAGGTTCATATCATTAGTTGATATATAAATTCTTAATCAAATTAATTCAATCCAACTGACACACTGTGGCAGTATGTCCTGTATACTCAGTCCCCTATGCCCCCCGTATCTACGCCCCTGCTCTGGGCAGCTGCCTGTTGTGCTCAGTTGGTAATCCAGCTTTGAGTGATAAAATGCAGGAACTCCTGTCTACCATGGAGTGGTGCTGTCTACAACCTGGTGAGATGGTTGTAGGATAGAAATAGATTGTATTTTCCCACAAAGCCTCCAATAAAAATAACTCATTCCAAGGCATTTCTGCAGAACAAGTTAGAGTCAACCACACATGATATGAAATAAACATGTTGCTCAAATTACTGGTGAATTTAACATGTAACAGATATTTTAAGTTTTTATAGATTTTTTTCATCCATGTATGTGTATTTTATTACTGAGCCTACTGCTGGATATTTTTGTCCCTTTTATCATTTTGATTTCTATGTTTTATTGTCAGTTGTTTCGGTTATATTTATATCACCAGCTTGTATTATTTGCCTCCATTTTCCAACAGGGCACAGTTGCAAAAGAGCATCTTTGTTAATAAATATTAAGCTAATTTATTAAAAATCAACAAATTAACAAAAGCACATATTTTTAACATTAAAAGGTTCAGTGCTGACTATGAAACATGACTGCATACCCCGTGTCTACCGATGGACAGCACACAGTATTTCTCTGAAATGTGCTCAGTGTTGTGGGCATAATGTTCTTTGTTTCAACTCCACCTGTGAGGCAGAGCTGCAGCTGTACTGTGTGTCCAGTGTGTAGACATAGCCTACATTTTGGTACTGATTTCACGGGGTCACATTAAAAATAAAACTGCCATTAATTTCTATAAAAGTATGTATGTAAAATATATAAATTCCAAATAGCCAAAGTAAATGTGCTACATCTGCCCAATTTAGCATTATCTATCTAAATCATTCTCACCACAGTATGGACAGGTTAGCGGAAAATACTGTACAAAACGTCGTTACTGTGCCATTTGAACAGTCATTTATTGAAGGTCCCTAAGTCAACCTCCAGCCAAAAACAGTGGTGAAGCAGCTGGATAATATCAGGGTGTACACGAACAGCGTGCACGGCCGTGATTTGTCTCTTTGTATCACTGCAGAAACGGTGAACATTATCTCAGAATGCCAGCTTCGTGGAGTGCTGATTTCCTGTTTTCCTTTCTGCTATGAGCAGCGTGTTTCTTTAAAGCCTCATGAAGCCGCGCTGATCATACACAGTGCAGCTGTTTGCGAGGAATCACTGAATCATGGGAACCGGAGTGATAATGCGCACTTCTTTGTCGCCAAGGCAACCACAATACGTTTCTGTGGATGAAGTCATTTGTTACGCTCGTCGTCGCCATGGTTACAACCTAGAGAGGGCGCTGCGGAGGAGCGCTCCACGTAAAATGACGCAGGGCGGGGGCGTGCCCGCGGTGCGCGCTGCGCAAGGCTGCTTGTTGTTCCCGCAGAGAGGCGAGAAGATGGCGGCCGTGTCAAGCGGAGGTGCTGCTGGGTCCGCTGCGGCCGGGATTACGCACTCTGCCCGACCGACCCACGCAGGCATGGGCTCCCAGAACCGAGCCCAGCCGTCCTCCGGGATCAGCCACTCCGGCCGTACCAGCACGGCACCCGGGTGCATCACCAATCCCGGCCACACTTCGGCCACCAGGCCCCCCCCAGCCCGAGTGGGCCACTACGAAATCGAGCGGACCATCGGCAAGGGAAATTTCGCGGTCGTTAAACTAGCCACACACATCATTACCAAAGCAAAGGTAAGACGGCTGGTGTCCGAGCGGCAGAGGTGAACATTTACAAGTTGTCATTGTTTTGTTTCACGCCTTTCGGGCCGTGTAGTCGGGCTGACGCTGGGGCCTTCAGGCTCCGGAGACACGGCGGGCAGCCCGCTTTGAGGCGCCGCCGCTCGGAGTGGGGGAGTCCGGTCGACTCGGGGCATCACCTCCAGTTGCTGGATACATTTACCGCAGTATGAGAGAGATTTCACGGACATTAGCTGGTGGTACGTTCAAGACACGATGATAAAGGCCCGAGGTTAATGTGTGGCAGAGGACGGAGAGAGAGAGAGGGTATCGACGAAGATGAAAAACACTCAGGACGTTTCCCACTGTCGGAGCTAGCTTAGTTCACTGGCTAATTAGCTGTTTGGCTGGAGGCAGATTTCTCTCAGACAGATGCCAGCTCTCAAGGTTAAAAGCTGACTTTAAATTAACAATGAACTTCCAGAGTTGATAGGTTTGGGGTTGCCCCAGTGTTGATGCTCCTCTGTGAAATTCAGCGTAATAATAGAACCGAAAACTGTTGACTGTAGTTTTTTTCATTGAGCTGTCTTGTCAGAGAATGAATTTAAAATCAGCAAACCACTTTCCTTTTTTATCATGTGGCGCTGGGAAAGTTTTTCATGTCTTTTCAAATGAAATACAATCTTGTTGTCTTTGGAGTGGCTTCACCAGTTTGTCATAACTGTATTTCAACTTTGTTATTTTTGTGGTGTTTAGATGTGACACCTAATAGCCGGATGACATTTCCATTAAGCCTCCAGCACAAAAAACACTGACATGGCCACATTAGTGGTTTCAGATATGCCATCACACACTTTGAGTGCACATAGATGCTTTTGCATAGAGTGAGCGACAGTCATCATGTTGGGTGATTGACACACTCACTAGCAGACACTGTTATCAACAAATTATATTCACGTAAAGCACTATTAATCTTGATGAGTAAATGTGTTACATTGTGTTGGTTGGTTTACCAGAAGTCTGCGTTTGTTGCAGACAAGAGGTTTGGACCTTTATGGTAGTTAGGGGAAGTTTGGGGCATTACAAGAGGAAGGCTTTGCTCAGATATTACCAGTAGTGTTTTCCTTTTGTGCTGACCTTTTGGATGACTTGCCTCAGTGTTTCAAAGCTTTATCTGCCTGTGAGCAGTCTGTCTTCTTGGCTGGAGTGGTAGTGCAGTCCCAAAAGGGCTAAAACAAATAACTAATCAGAAAACCCCAGTTGGTTCATTTGACAACAGCAGCATCAGCCTTTTTTTGTGCAGAGAAACACTTTGATTTCCAGCCTGTTGGAGAGACACTACTTATGATGATACTTCCAGTGAAGTGACCCGAGACTGCTTCCTCTGATGACATGACTATTGCGATCAGTATTCACGTGCCTTGTGATGGATGCTCACTTGAACACTCACAACAAATAAAGGTAGCTCCACATGGTTGAATGCACTTTTTGTAAGTCACTTTGGATAAAAGCGCAAGCCAAACAAATATAATGTAATTAAATTGTATCTGTAGGATACACTTAAAGACAGCTCCTGCAATATATGTGTATATATGTATGTACATGTTTTTCTTTACCTGAAGAGCTGTTTATTCCAATGGCACAAATAAAGGTGTGCCAAGGCGGCTGAGCGTGCAGCTTTCTGTGCCCTTGTTGACATACACACAGACAGGCAGACACAAGTCATTTGGGCGCTTTGTGCCACATAGTCCAGAGAACTGTCCATTTAGTCTCTCAAGGCCAAAATAAACTTGTCATTGAGTGCCATGTAGTGTTTTTGAATACTGCAGAAGACATTTCATGAAGTACTTAAATGGTGACATGACTATAAGGTGATGTATAGACAGCAGTGTGTTCAATGTGTCACGAGAACAACATGAAGACAGTAGCAATGTTATAATGCGAGATTGATGAGCTGGTCATAAGACTATATTGTCTGTGTGTATGTGTGTGGCTGTGGCTGGTTGTCTGACGGCGTGTGAGAGACAGACAGGGAACAAAATGACAGTGGAGCACAGACTGACAGAATGAAAGAAACGTCTTGTTTGTTGTCTACTGATGGTGGTGGTACAAGCTGGGTGGCTCATGGTTTTCGTCAGGGGTCTCAGCATCCCCGGCTGCTCATGAATATCAGAAGAATAGGAGTGTGCTTTTACATGCCCGTGGATATTATGAATATGGATATGATGATCAGTCATCAGATAAAATGCACTGTTTTTATGGCCTAGGTTTTATAACAATCCAACAAGAAATGCTGACTAGTCAAAAATAGCCTAACAACCCTCTCAGTTGTTAGATGGAGCTGGATGGTATCCTGCAGTGCAGTCACACAGAAGAGGACCTGATTATTTATACTTGGTAGCATAGCAGCCCAGAAAGGGATGGTCCCTTGCTATGCCTCATTTTCTCCCTTTTTTGTTTTGTTTGAACCTGGAACATTCAACAGACAATTTGTCTGAAGTTCATCTCCCCGACACTCACTACCATTTCTACCATGTGTTTTGCAAATTGTCATGGGGGCGGTCAGCGCGCTGCACCTGGGTGTTGTAATAGTGAAAGTTAATCTCTTCTAGATTAAGTCAAGCGAGTGACGTGAAAGTCAAAACAGGAGTTTTGATACTCTCACACAGACGCTGTGCTAGAGGGAGATGTGCCACACTTTGCTGCTGTTTGATGAGTGTTAATTTCAGTGTTCAGTCGCTCCATAAACTTTATTGCTGGTCATGACCTTTCAACAAGGGACATAAGTTCTCTATTAGCTTTCGGCAACACTATAAACCAGTTGTTTAAGTTGTAGCGGTAGTTCTCACCACTGGATGACTAAAGGGACTCTGGATTAAGACCAGAACGTCATTGTTTGCTGGAATTAGTGCCACAGCATCATCAGCCAGTTTGTTCTCTTTGAATTTCATTTTTGATTTTGCAAAAATGAGGTACTAGCCGTGGTCAGCTTACAGGAATTACTGGCATTTTGGTTGCAGCCCAGCAGTGTGAAAAATATCAGTCAGTGTTAGTACATGAATATTTAAGGTAATTGGCATGTCAAAGAATCATTTGGTGTTTACATGCATTACAGTACAATGTTACATGTTGTCAATGTTTAATAGGAAGAATTAATGACAGATATTAGTAAATTTTATATACACAGATTTAACAATCAAACTAATGATATTCTTTTTATTATGAATTAAACTGTTGATTGATCTTTCTAAAATCACCCGATTGGAGAAGCTGTAATGAGCAAATATTTTGCATTTGTTTATAAAATAAACACTGAATTTTATGCTTGTCGACTATTTGCGAAATCTTTCCGTTTGAAGTTTGTGTCCATTCTTAAATGGAATATAGTCAAAGACAGTATTGTTTATCTCCACCAGTTATTAATGACTCTTGGGTTTCCAGAATAGCTTCATTATAAAAATGACCTTGAAAACACAAAATCAAAATATACGAAATATGTTGAAATGAGATGTAGTATATCAACCTGTACCGAGGCTGGTTAAGAAATGTTCAGTATACATGCATTGTTTATTGGATGTCATACAAGGATAGCCTCTTGAAAGAATAATTACCTATTCACTGCGGTTATGAAACTCCACTGCAATTTGATAGGCTATTAATCAGGCCTGTAGTCGCCTTGTGTTTCAGTGCACATAACTTTAGATAGATATTTTAGATCCTTGCCACCTTCCTTTAGAGATACCACATTTGCACATTGTTTCTGCATCCATTTACCAACCATTGAATATAATTGATTTTTTTTAATGCACAATTAATTGATTTGACCAAAATGAACATTTCCATCAATAATCTGGCTCTGAAAATTGTAGAATTTATTCATCACCTCGAGGTAAATGTTTAGTGACAGCAACAAATCTTCTTTTACTACTGCTTAAAAACTCTACATGTCTTGTATGTATACTACTCTGTATTGTAGGTATACTGCTCATCACAAATCACAGCAACCTGAGTTTTTATTTTGAGATTTCGTACTTAATCTGATCAGTCGTAAAAAATACACTACGTTGACATTTCATAACATTTTAAGCTGTAGCAGAAATGTGCCACTCTTCTGTTATAATAGACGACATCAATAAATTGATTACTATTTACTATTTACTATCACTATCAATAAATTGATTATTAATTGATTACCAAAAGTTGAATGTCCTGTCAGTCACGTACTTGACTAGTTGTTTCAGCTTTAGTAATGTCCACAAAATGTGCTGCTTCCTGTCTCTCCGAACGTACCTGTATGCTGGCAGTGGATCACATTTGAGTGGCTATTTGAACATAATCTTTTCCTTGTGAGTGTTTGTCATGTTTGATAAGCCCACAGACACACAGTGAATACGCAGGGCTGCCGCTCTATGATTGTGTGTGTGCATACTTGTGTGTAATAGCCTGACAAAGGAGGTATGGTCAGTGCCCTTGTATGACCTGACCAAGGATCAAGTAAAGACACACTTTAAAAAAAGCCCATTGTCTTGTTGTGCCCACAGCAAGGTGAGCGAGATTGGTGAAAGATGGCACTGTGCAGCATGTCCTGACCTGTATGTCTGCGAGGAAGCGGGCCTTCTCCCCCTCCGCTCTCCTTTTCCTCTTTTTCCTGTTTGCTCCCCTTTCCTCTCGAGTGTTTTTTAAGCAAGAGAAGGATGAGCAGGAGGAAGAGGGCAGGCAGGATGGCAAGCGTTAGGTAACAAGCCTAATGTACTGTGTAACAATTTCACTCACTCACTCCCTCAGTCACACTCACGCACAGCTCTCCAACATGCAGCATCCCCTCTCTGTTTCTCAAAGACACATATACGCACACTCAAGTGTGATTTCATTTGGGTGAATAATACGAAAAAGGCTGTGTTTCTGCTTGACATATCTTGCTGCCCTCTAGTCGTCTTCTGCTGCGTTCTTAGTTATGTGAATCCACAGCTGGCTTCAAAAGAAGAACATATAGCCCTTTTCCACTAGGGCAGTTCGAGGGCCGGTTTGGAGCCGGTGCCTAATCTCTGGAACCTAGTTCTTCCCGTTTTCGACCGCCTAAGAACTGGCTCTCTCGGCCAGGAAAACTGAGTTCCACAGCGGCACCAACTCTTTGCTGGTTCTAGAACCAAGAACCTGCTTACGTCTCGGGCTGGGGGCGGGATTATCGTGACCAATTAAGACCAACCAAAACTTTGAGGCCGCCATTTTTAAAAAAACAGAAGACGAGTAGAATGGACGCCAAACTTAAGCAGCAGTGGTCCATGGAGGAGACTAACTGTCTGCTTGCACTGTGGTCTCCCAAGGAAATACAGAAAAAACTTGAGGGAGCAACGAGGACAAAGCCAGGTATTTGAGGAGCTCCAGCGTGAGATGGCGACAGCGGGGTATGACCGGAACATTGAGCAAATAAAAGGACGACAGGGACCAAAGAAGGGACCTGGGGAGAAGCGGCGTTGGTCGGCTGAAGAAAAGTCATCATTTTTAGCTGCTTGACTCGGTCCTCTGCGACAGACCGACATGCCAGCTGACCGGGGCCCTGAACTCCGCAACAGCATGTTGCTCGAGGATATGGTGGATGATACCACTCAAAGTTCAGCGGATCCTCGTAAGTTTTATTTTTTTATTTTTAAGATGTTTCGCCTTATTGACAATGAATTATGCATGCATTTTAAGCTGGTTTTAGAGCTAATATTACAAATTTCTCACATCAGTATACATTAGTACGCTAGAAACACAGGGCTTGCTTGGGGAACGTTAGCTGACCAGCAGCTAGCTAGCTAGCTACCCGTGGTAACAATAGTTAAAGTTAGCATGCTACTTCCAACGTCAGTTAGCCTTTTGCTTAACAAAGCTCTAACATTGTATAAATTGTGATGCAAGAGTTTGTGTTTTGAGGCACTGATTTCTTATTTTTGTTGTTGTTGTTGTTGTTTAAAGTGCTATCTGCCATTGAAGATATTGATGCCGACCAAGGGCTTCCGCCACCACGGCACTGCAACTCACCTGCACCAAATAAATAACTGACTTATAACTAGACTCTGTGCAATAACGCTACACTTCTGTTCACTGTTCATTTCACTGTTTCACTGTTTTGCACTCATTTATACCTGAGATACTATATATTTCTTATATGTATATTCTCAGGCACACTCCCTCTGTACTATGTACAGGTATACTTACAGTTATAGTTATAATTGTTTATCTTTGGATTTTTTTAATTCTTTATATTTTATTATTTTTTAAATTTTATTCTATATCTTGCATTTTTTCCTGTCTATTTTCCACTGTGTGTTTTGCTGCTGTTGCGCCTGTAAATTTCCTCCGCTGTGGGACTAATAAAGGAATCTGAATCTGAATCTGAATTGTTTTGTACACAGGAAAGAGGAAGCACGACGACAGCCAGGAGCTGCTGCAGTATCTGGAGAAGGCGACAGGTTCTTACAGCACAGCAAGGACATGAACGACAGCCTACTCAAGAAGATGGAAGAAGATACCAGCACTTTGCTTGGGCTGATGGGACGCATGGTCGCATTAATGGAGGGTCAAGCAAACAAATAAAACAAAAGACACATTGTACAGTACTTTTAAATTTTTGAACTTTTTGTATTTATGTATCAAAATAAACACTTTGTAAACAGACATGTCTGATTCAATATGCTTAATGAACAGAAAAACATCACACAAAAACACATTCACTCATTCCCCCTGTTAAAATAGTCCATTAATGTGCAGCTCTAATGTCAGTCCCTTCTGGATTACCATGCTCAGGTAATGCCCACATAGGAGGCTGAACGATGACGGGCATGTCTGGGTGCTCCTCAATAAAATTGTCACCATGTTCCTCACATGTTAAGAAGCACACAGCATGCCAGCGACATTTTCTTACTGTGCTCCAGCTTGCAGTCATTTCTTTTTAGGAGGCACCTTCAGCGTCGTTTTAGTCTTCCAAAAGACATCTCCACAACCGACGTGCTCTGCTCAGTCTGTAATTGTGTGTGTGTTGTTCAGGGGTCAGTGTGCCAGTGTCAGAAAAGGGCTTCATGAGCCAATTCTGCATGGGGTAGGCCGGGTCACCAATCAGGTAATGTCCAACGTCACAGCCAGAGATAGTCACTTTGTTTTGCCCAAGTACTTCCCCATCACTTAGGGCTTCCCACAGCTGTGACTGCTGCCACAGTACTCTTGCATCATGCACACTCCCTGGATAGCCATACATCCCAGAAGAGATCTTTGCTGTCCACAGCCGCTTGTACAACAACAGAATGCAACCTTTCCGGTTAAACAGTGCTCAGGCCTACCCCAAAAAGATAGCTGTACTCGCTGCCTGTGGCCAACTTCCAGATGGCAGTTGCCACCCGCTTGCGGACTGGGACACACAAGCGGTAATTCGTGTTCCTTTTCCTCGTGACATGACATGACTGACATGACTGCATTGCAATGCAATGTGACTGATACCAGTGTAGTCAACGCTAGGTAGCTAGCTAGCGCTTTAGCTTAGCTTACAACAAAGGCTAACAATAACACCTTACGTTCAAAATCAAAATGTGTTAGATAATTACCTTTCTTCTTGAATATAATCGCCGCATATAGCAATCACGCCGAGCAGGCAACAACGCATCGGAACAGTCTTGTTTGGATGCCAATGTAGATTTTCAAAGCCAGAAACACCTGAAGAAGTACGGCGCCCGCCATTCTTGTTGTCTTGTGACCGAAGTTGGCACTAGTGTTGCTAGGAAACCGGAGACGTACAGAGTGACTTAATGACGTGGCTCTCTAGCCTGTAAAGCTGATGGGAAGACACAAATGAGTTCTTGGAAGGTTCGTAAGTTGAACCAATTGTGAACCGGCACTAGCACCAGCCCAGAACTAGCACTAGGATCACCTTAGTGGAAAGGTGGTAACAGTAACAGTCCAATATGTGTGTCTGTTGTGTGTTGTGACATGACATGAGGGAGGAGTGTTAGGGTAGGTTTCGTCAGTATGATTCTATTCCTCATTCAGTTCCTGCTGAATTTTATTTTATTTGTGCTTTTACAATTTCATGTTGAGTCCATTAGTTTTCTTAATCAATGGTCATTAAGTTGTGGTTATCATGATGATACAAATGGAAGTACGTTGGCCTTCATGTCCCACAGAATTTACTCACCATAAAGTGTGGGCTCTGCTACGCAAGAAGAAAAAAAAAATGGCAAATGGCAGATGAACATGTGATGTCCAGTTTTTCCACACTGTAGCATGTCCCTGGTCTTATACTCTCATCCTGACACACTCAACTGAGTCATTTCCACACAAACTCAAACAAGTGTACAACACACGAGGAGAACATCTCTGAAAGGCATTGTGCTGACTCATACTGCCTGTGTGCTTTCATCTCGCTGCGTGTGTGTGTGCGCACGCGCATACAATACAGTCACAGTGCTGCTGACCTGCCGCAACCATATCGTGTCTATGTTGGTGTGTGTGTGATGTCCTCGTGACTTTATACAAACACATACACACGTCACAGTTTTAGCTTCATATACCAAGCAGCTTCTTGTGAACTATAGTAAAGACAAGGTTTACACATATATCCGTGATGTCATGTTTTCAACTTAAACAGGCGTGTGTGTGTCTTAAACCCCCTCACAAGCTGATATGGGTTAAGCCTGAGCATTACACATCTTGTGGGTGTTGTAATCTGTGTCACCTGTTGATCAAGGTTAACCTCATACATAATATCACCACATGGCTGTGTGTGTGTGTGTGTGTGTGTGTGTGTGTGTGTGTGTGTGTGTGTGTAAAGGCCACATTACTTGGCCCAGCATCCCACTGTAGACGTTACACCATAGACCCAATTCTCTGTCTGGGATTAGCCTCATTATAGTTTAGTCATGGAAGGATGTTTTGAATGTTGGAGAGTCCTAAAGAAAGCTGGAGGGCTGCTTGACCATCACATCTAAAATGTTATATAACTTTGAATGGTGTTTGATTTTAGATCATTGCATTTGTGCATTTGTGGTCAATAGTTGATTCCTCATATTTTACTTGCAAAATCTAAACTTGCGTAATAGACCACGGTAACTGTGTAAGCAACTCTTATTAGAGTATTATGATGGATATATATATCACTGCTTCTAGTATTACTTTGTCACAAGATATAGGGATGAATTATTTTTTATTGTTGATTATTATGTATTTTTTTGTGCTATATTGATTGCGTACTTTTGCACTTTAATTGCCTGTTTATTAGATACATGTACTGAAACTAATCCAGTCTAATATAAAAGCCCTCCCATAAATCCAGCCATCATTAGCCATCATTAAAGTATATATATATATATATATATATATATATATATATATATATATATATATATATATATAATGTTAGTTTTTGTTGAAACTCTTTTAAATAAGAGTTGATTTTACTTTAGTCATTTTTTGAGGCTGTTGTGTGTTACTGTTGGACTATATTGCATTATACTGAGAGCTGCATTTAATGTTTTGTCCATCCCATTTATATGAGTGAGGGTAGTCTAAATGAATATTAACTGAAAATAGAAACTTTGAGACTTTGTTCTTTGAGATTTGCCATCACGTGAATTTGAATGGCTAATAAAACAGGTGACTCATATTTATATAGCTTATATTGAAGAATCGTGGAGATGCATGCGCTTATGCAAATGGCTTACACACAGTCATAATGAGAAAAGGTCACTGTACATAGGCTTTGCTGTGTAAACACTTTGTTAGGAATGAGTGGCTGGTTATTGTGGTACACGTCTAATAAGATAAGTCAGTGCATAGTTTTTCCAAAACATCACTGTGCTGAAAATGCAAGTACGTTTTCTAGTGTTTAGTGCTAACCAGTGACGATGGCAGTTCCCTGTTGCAGAACAACAACAAACTCGTGTCTGCATGAGGGCAGGCCTGTAGCACACTCTCACACTGCTGAGTACAGGACTATGATTGTGTTGTGGTGTTAACATGGTAGTGGGTTCACAGCACCAGTGTCTACCTCAGCTAACCAATGCTTTCATGTGCCCATATATATGTTCACACAGGACGTACGATGCCGCCTCTTTAAGCGCAGCTGTGTCATTACCTTGTGTATAAGCTCATAACAAGCTCCCAGTAATCTCAGTCTTACTAGCCTCTCTGTGGTGGGTGCATTGTTGTTTTGCACTTGCATTAACGTTGACAGTCACCTCAAACCTTGTGTATATGTTTAATAATCAATCAAGTGTGATAAGAGGGAGATTTCAGTGCCATGTAGTGATGTGGGCCAATTACTACAATTTGCATGTACTTTACGTCTTGTTAGCATGAGTGAAAACATGCACACGTGCTACTTAACACAGCAAAGGCCTTGTAGGTAAGAAGTTCAAGCTGTCATCTAGTGGCCATGTTGATAATGAGCTGAGACATTTCAGGGTCTGGATGAGCCCCCTCAGCAGATGACATTAATTGACTGATGGAAGGGTGTGTTTGCTGCTCAGTTATTAATGGGCTGTGTCAGGAAGAAAGAAAATGTAAAAGTTTGAACAAGTTGGGTGAAGAAGAAGAAGCAAAAAGTCTTATTTGTTACCTGCCTGAAGTAGACACGAAGCTGGAGTTACCCGAGTCGAAACACCAGTAATCCACCAAAGAGTCTTCACTGGTTGATGGTTACACAAAGTTGGAAAAATGTTAAAACAACATTAGGAAAACTGAAAAGGCTTGTTAAATAAATGAAGAAATCGATGAGATTCCCGTACAGATAGCAGCACTGACTTTCCTGAAGTGTGTTGTTATTACGGTTTTGACCAATCAGGAACTAGTACCCTTTTAGATCGAGTGCCTCCCACGTTTGAGGGGAAGAAAATGAGCTTTGGTTGCTTCAGCTGTGGTGACACTGCTCGCAAATACACAGACCTGAAGAGAAGCACGAGTAGATTGTTCATCTTTCGATTTCCCCATTGCATACCTGAATGTTTTTGAAGATTTGTATTTTATTTTTTATTTTATTTTAATTGTTTTATGGGCATCAGCCACTGTTGTGTGTTTATGATGTACAGTAAATGGTCCAGACCCCTTTACAGGCCACCAGCTGCTCTGGCATGGTGCTGTGTTAAGGTCACTGTCTTGTGATTGGAGGGGCTATGTGACACTTCATCTTATTGCAGCCGGCCTCTCAGCTGTGTGTGTGTGTGTGTGTGTGTGTGTGTGTGTGTGTGTGTGTGTGTGTGAGAGAGAGAACCCGGATCTTTTGATGGAAATTTCCAGAGTCATGGAAGCTGGTGCAAAGCAGACTGAACACCCTGAGGCTAATAAAGTACCCGCTCTCAGTCACAACATATTTACTGTACTTTGGCTGGAGCTAAAGCTGGAAACCCAACCTTTGAGATATACACTCCACTGGTCACATGGCTGTTTGAGGAGTACAGCTTACCACCTAGCATCACCTCTCTTCTAGCGAGGTCAGTGCTTGTTAGCATTAGCATTATTAAGTTTTCAGTTCATACAAGGGATGCAAATTGGGAGCAGTTTGCTTAATTTATTGTCAGCCATGATAGCAATCATCCAGTCTCTATTCGAGAAGAGACGCCAAATTTGAAACCTGAAATGTTTTCAACTCCTAAGTTACACTTTGTGTATCTGGTCATATAGCCACTGAGTAGTCTCCCTGGAACAATGTTTCCTATCCAGACACACAAACCTCTGTACAATCGTCATTGTAGCCCAATTCCCCCATTTTTGGATGGATTCACTGTCATGATGAGCATAACATGTGCATGTAGATGTCGCTATACGGCTGGGTGTGTGTGATCCAGATGTCCTGTCGTTACCCTCCAGAAGACGCAGAGGGGAGCGATTACATCAACAAAACTGGAAGACTGCCAGCTCCAGGAATAGATTCCTAGAGCTTAAAATACCACATAGACAAACAGACACGTACGTACATAAATACATACATACTTGCATACATGGCACGAGATGTTTGTTGAACTGATACTAAATAATGCTATTTTTGCTGATGTTCAGTGTCTTTTATATATTTACTGTTTCAGCAGCAATATGCCTGTACAAAACAAAAACTGAAATATAATTGCATTAGGTGGGTTATAAGCTTAATGCTGGGGACTTTTTCACCATTGTCATTATGATAATTATTATAAGAAACCTAAAGGACGCATCTTTGTGTTTTTAGTTAATAAGTCCTCAGCAAGAAAAAAAACAAATAATTAAATACACAGTACAGAATGCCATGGTTGGTAAAAATCAGTTTTTGTATCTGAGCACACGTAGGGAAGATGTGAACTCTGCCGATACACGTGTTTTCCACAATTGTTCGATGCCCTTGAACGGAAGGGCCCTGCCTGAAGGGAAGCTACACACAGACACTCACTGATCTGGATTAATGCCACTGTTAGATGTGGCTCTGCACTCTCTCAGGAGCCCCCTCTTCGCTCTCCCTCACTTCCCCTTCCTGTCTGCAACAGGAAGTCAGCTTTGTAGGGCTTCAGATGGCCTCATCTTCCTCATGTCTGTTATTTGGAAAGAGGGAGCTTGGGATGGCACTCAGTAGAATTTAACGGATGAGTTGTGTGTGTGTGTGTGTGTGTGTGTGTGTAATGCCGAATGCATGCTTTTCATTTTTTCACTTGGACTGTGCGATCGCTCATCTATTTTTGGAAGACGCTGTGTTTTGGGGCAGCCCCATTAGCTTCGCTTGATGAAATCATTAAAGTCGTCTACCCATTGGTAAGTGGTGGCGAAGCAAAGCCCCTGTCACACACCATCACCGTTTACGCTGCCGGACCCATTGTCGAGGGCCCAGCAGTTACACAAGAGTCGCGCTGGCAGTCGAAGGTCACGGCTCAGGTCAGGTTACCCAAACAACCTGGAATTCAGATAAAGTCCAAAGTTTGACAAGCCGCTGTTTGGATAGTCATGATCTTAAGAAGTGCCAGTAACTCCTCGTAGTATATTGTGTTTTTTTCCCCTCCCTAGCTGGTGGCAGATAATTATTTGTGTTTTATTACTGGTTTTTGTGTGCTTGTTAATGGATTTACTGTGCCAGGTCATGCTAGATGGAGTCTGTCTGACACACACCCTCCCCTTAGCTCCTTTGCTGTTTTTTTTTTCCTTGGCGCTTTGCTCTTCTATGATTATTGTGTCATCGCAGCAATATTGCAAGGGCACTGTGATCGTGCCCTGGTATAGTTGTCTGTAATTTAAGTGTCAGCTAAATGCCATTAATGTGCATGTATTTACTGTATTTTAAACACTCGAGAGCTGACAAACGTGTCACATGGTTTAAGATCATTTCCTTCTTGTTTTGTCTCCTCACTCTCCTCTCTCTTTCTGTCTCTTTCTGCCTTGCGTACCCCCTCCTCCTCCTCCTTGTTTCTTCCCTAATCTTGCCCTCTTGCTTCACCTCGCATCATTCATCCTCATCTCTCCCTCCATCCTTTTCTTGTCTCTCCGTCTCCAGGTGGCTATAAAAATAGTGGATAAGACCCAGCTGGACGATGAGAACCTGAAAAAGATCTTCAGAGAGGTGCAAATCATGAAGTTGCTGAAGCACCCCCACATCATCCGCCTCTACCAGGTACACACTTGCACTCACCCACAGAGCTGAAAACGCACTCTGCTCACGTCGTACACCTGAGACCCATGGCCCAATAGGAGGAGAAAAAAGTGAAATATGTGTTTGTTGAGCAGGATCTGATGATGATACCTACCTACCTTTTTTTTTTTTTTTTTTTTTTAAACTTAACTGTATCAAGGTGTTGCAGATTGTAGGCATTGGTTAGTATTAAATTGTAAAATGCACCTGGTAAATTCAGTTTCACATTTGTGGTTGTACATTTGGCGTGATACCCAGTACAACCACAAGAACTTCACTACGGTGACACTCCTTGTAGGGCTTTTTCCTATTTGTTTTCTCTACTCAAACATTTCCATTTTATGGAGATTGTAACACCAAACCAGCCAAGTCACGAGCCGCCTTCAGCAGCATCTTTTCTTTCAGCAGCAGTTTAAAAATAATCTAATCGCTCTGCCCTAAAACTTAATGTTGAAATCCTCACACATGCATACATCGAACACTGAGTAAATGGCACTTTTTGTTCTATTTAAATCTTCCTGTTTATTTGCCAAACACTGCTTACTCATTTTGTTGTGTAATGGGTGAACCGCCCATCAGTAAATGTTGGCCTGTCAGAGGGTCCGCAGGTCCTGATTGTTATCCTTTGTTTATGTGTTTAGGTGATGGAGACAGAGAGGATGATCTATCTGGTAACAGAGTACGCGAGCGGTGGAGAGATATTCGGTAAGGGAGTAGCCCAGTCTTACCTTGATGTAGACCGTCTTCATCATTGCTGTTCCCTCTGCTTTTTACTCACGGTTTACATTTACCTTTCCTTTCCGTCTCTATGTTGTTCACCAAAATTTAATACAATTCTCTTTCAAATATCAAACATAACTTGTCTTTAAAATGCTTGGCAATTTTGCTGTGTAAGAAGTTTAAATTTAATAAAGATTTCAATTAAAGGTGAGTTTTTTTTTTTTTTTTTTAACTACCATTTGTCTTGTGTGCCACTTATAGCATTGACTTGATTTGTTGATCCATTTTGCAGTGCAGAACAGATTTTGACTCCTTTTAGAAAACAGAAAATGGATTCTCTGTTTTCTAAAGGAGTCAACAATCCTGTCTACATTCCTCTCTGATGGTTAGACTTGTCATTTATTTGGCCAAGTCAGAAGAGAATAATAGACCTCACCTCTTGTATATTCAAAATACAAATGAGTACCATAGACCTAAACTGCACGCCATGTGTCTTTGTGTGTCAGATCACCTGGTGGCTCACGGTCGCATGGCGGAAAAGGACGCCAGGAAGAAGTTCAAGCAGATTGTGGCAGCAGTCCATTTCTGTCACTGCCGCAGCATCGTCCACAGAGACCTGAAGGCTGAGAATCTGCTGCTGGACCACAACCTCAACATCAAAATCGCAGGTGTGTGTGTGTTTGTACTTAAGAATGCAGGGTGGGAAACTTAATTTTGTGGTTTTGGGCTGTCTTGCTGAGTGGGCGTAGGCAAGTGTCAACATGTGCTTTTGGAGCATTTTCCTCATTTGATTAAATTTACTCCGAGGAAAGTGATGAGATTGAATAAACTTCTCCTCTCCCCCTGCTGTCAGATTTTGGCTTCAGTAACCTGTTTTCTCGAGGCCAGTTGTTGAAGACATGGTGTGGCAGCCCGCCATATGCAGCACCAGAACTCTTTGAGGGCAAGGAGTACGACGGACCTAAAGTAGACATATGGGTGAGTAGGCCTTCAGGTATGCAGAAAGCCCCGTTGGGCTGCAGCACAGGGTGTAGCTGACTGTCTTGAACTTTCCAGGATGACAAATGAAAAAAAAAAAAAAAACAATCAGAATGAATGAGTAAGAAGCTCTGAAGGCTCAAACCTCTTCGAATATATTACCCAGTTTCTTCAAAAGTCTGTTGCACTCTGGATTTATTAATACTTGAAATACTTGTTTGTTGTAGCCCTGTTTCAAATTATGTACTCAGAGTTTGTTTCCTGCTGTCTTTTCTCTGTACAGAGCTTAGGTGTGGTGTTATATGTGTTGGTGTGCGGCGCCCTGCCTTTTGACGGCAGCACTCTACAAAATTTGCGGGCACGCGTCCTTAGTGGCAAGTTCCGCATCCCCTTCTTCATGTCCACAGGTAGGACTCCCGTCAGTTCTTCCTTTTGCATAATATAAAGAAAATAGAGAACCACTAGTGAAAACATGACTCCACAGCGCAGCCAGTGGTCAGACATGCCATACAGTACCTTTAACTGTGGCTTTGATCAACGTAAATATGTAGTGGCGACATTGGAGTCTAATACTGATGTGTTTTCACTTTAGGACAAAGTATATATATCTCAGCATAAACTCCTGCAGCATATTATATAAACAGATTCAGTGGAGAGAACACAACAAATAGATATACAGTGGAGTGGGTTGAGAATTTTCTGTGGATGTTGAGATACTTATTTCTGCCATGGACAGCACATCTGAATAAGAATCTGCTATAACCAACATGAACCACTATTCTTTGCTGCCAACCTCTATAAGAATATTTTCACTGGACTATCACTTTAAGTCACCTTTTGAGACGTCAAAAGAAACGCTGTCTGCTTTCATGTGGACAATCCATGCACTTCCTGAACATGAAACAGAACTACCACAATGTAGAAAACAAAACGGAAAGCATGGTTGTTGTTCTCTGTGAATAATACAGAACATTTTAGTCTGTAAGACATTTGCTGCTAATGTTTACCATCCCTTTGCATGTTTTCCAGTGAAGCTGCTTAAATGTGTATTATGTTTCAAGTTGTGTGATCGCACATGGGTGTGTCTGTATGTTTGTGTACCATTGCAGACTGTGAGTACTTGATCAGACACATGTTAGTCCTGGAGCCCAGCAGACGGTTGACCATGGAGCAGATCTGTAAGAACAAGTGGATGAGACAAGGAGACCCCGACCCAGACTTTGACAGGGTGAGACCCCAGCAGTCAACATCTTGGCTTCAGGCAGGGTCGAGTAATTATCATTTACCTAAAGCGGTATTTCACCTGCCTAATTTTCCACCTTGGTGTCGGGTAATTGTGTTCCTCCCTTGCTGGACATTGTATGAGTCCCCAGTGTATACTTTTTGTGCAGCCATGTGTGTTACATTAACAAAATATTCTTCTTGGCAAATAATTTGGTTACCACCAGCGATATTAAAGATTCATCTTCTATTATGATACTCACTGTTGGGTTTTGAGTTGAATAAGAATACCGATAATACTCCCATATCTGTACATTTAATTCTACTAAAGATACAACCAGCTCCAAGTTAGCTTAGCACAAAGACTGGAAATAAGGGGAAATGGCTAGCTTGGCTCTATCCACCTACCATCATCTCTAACGGTCACTGCTGAACAGAAAGTGAATAAGCGTATTTACTAATGCTGGGCTTACACCAAACGATTTCCACAGTCCCAGACTAAAAACTGAAGAGTCTTTAGTAAATCTTAGGAGTTTTACTGGAGTCACAGTGCGCTCCCATCATCTTGATTGTTAAGTTTAAGGTGGTAATCTGCATGCTGTTTCATATCAGTCTTTTCCTAGTCTTGGGCTTGTGATAATATCAAACGTGTTTGATATTATCGCAAGTCGCAGTGACGTAATGAGCTCTGATAAAAGGGGAAACACGAAACCTGACAGTCAGAACAAGAACAACAAAAAACAAAAAAAAACAAACCACTGCACACACTTGAGCAGCTGTAGCCAAAAGCTGCTTCTCCTCCATTTTGTAAATTTCTGCTAAGAGCATGATGGGAAAACATTGCATGGTGGGAAAAAAATGCTAAAAGAATCTAGTTGTAGTCTTGTAAATAGTGACCCTGCAAGATTCACAGTCTGCAAACCTCAGTCTGAGACTAGGCTGTGACTAAAAACTCTAAACACTTGTCTTTAGATGTGAGCAGGTGTGAGCTGTTTTCCAAGAGTCTTTTCCAAATCTTTTCAAAGTCTGATGTATGGGTAGCATTAGATAGATAACCAATCCCTAAACTTAAAACTTAAAGTGGATTAGGTGCACCAAACTGAAGGGAAAGGCAGTGGAAGTTTGACACATGACATTGCTGTGGCCCTGACTGTTCGCCATCCTCCCCCCTCCACCTTTTCTCCCTTCCAGTTGATAGCAGAGTGCGAGCAGGTGAAGACGGAGAGAGAGACGGAGCTCATCAATGAGCAGGTGCTGATAGCCATGTCTGAGATGGGTCTGGATCGAGAGCGCACACTTCAGGTTGGACACAAATACGTGGCTGACTTGCACTGATGTATTTATAATTCCCCACCTTTTGTCATTTCGACAACTTGTTTTTGTCCCTTTTTTTCCCCCTCTCTAGTCCCTTCAAACTGATGCATACGATCACTACAGTGCCATCTACAGTCTGCTGGCTGACCGCCTCAAGAAACACAAGACCTTGCGTGTTGCCCCACCCACACCGCGCCCCATTAGCTATCCTCACAATGCTGTACAGGTTAGTCATTGTCCGTTAGTGTTGGCATGATGTAATGTCACAGCCCATGTGTCAGTTTTCAACACAGTTTGGTGGTATTTTGGATAGTCTGCTATTTAAGCTTTATAGCTGTTAGATGATGTCACTGTATCATCCATCTTCATTCTCATAAAAGTAACATTCATTGTGAAAGCTTAAAGGAGTGATTTTGTCAAAGGTAGCTTTTGGACAGATTTTTTTTTCCACAGTCTAACTCACAGAAGTCATCCTGTCTGTCCACTGAATGGAGTTGATTAGCTTTAACCCACATCTGCCAATCCCACTGTATTAAGAGAACTGTTTGAAAATTAGCGCAGTCCTCACATGATTTCTGTCTGTGTGCGTGTGCCCAGCAGACGGATCCACAGGGTAATCCCGTTAGCATGACTGTTCCCCACGTCCAGCTCATCAACCCAGAGAACCAGATTGTTGAGGTGAGTGGACGGTGGCGTCCGCCTGGTTGCGTCAGCCTGGTTGCGTCAGCCTGCGAGTCAGTGGCCAGCATTAGGGTCATCAGGTCCGATAATCACGCTAGGACTCATGGTGTTCATGAAGTTTAAATCCAAACCATGACTCTAACCCTAACTGCTGCTAACTTTAAGTCTGACTGTTAACAATTGTTGATGCTCCTTTATGGCAAAGAATTACTTCAACATGTTTTGGTAGCATAAATCAGTCAATGTGACATCATCTAGTCTTCATATTTTGATGATTTGCATGTTTGTTACACTGGCTTCCTATCCAGTATTTACAGTTTACTACTGTTAGTGTTGCCTGGGATCCATCTCGTAGGCTTTGACCAGGCACACATAGTCACACATACGTGCACACACGCTGGAACATAACACACACAGCCTCAAAGCTGACTCACAAATGCTGTGAAACACAAGAATGCGTCAGATCACTGCATTGCAGCAGGGATTTTAATAGAAGACCTAAACTTTGAAGCATGTACATTAGAATAGAAATTAATTTAAAATGCACATTCTGTTTTAATACATTGCCGGACATGAACACAAGCATGCAACACACACTACCAAAGGGCATTACTAATGACTGAATATATGTATGTGTTAATTGTTTAGCCGGATGGCAGCATGGCACTGGACAGTGATGAAGGGGAGGAACCATCTCCTGAGGCCATGGCTCGCTACCTTTCAATGAGGCGGCACACTGTGGGGGTACCAGACCAAAGGTAACACATAAGCACACAACTCTCCAACCTACTCTGAGTGATGTTTGTTATGTTTGTTATGTTGTCTTATGTATTTAAATACGTAACTCTGAATTACTTGTCTTAATCCATCATT
Source organism: Scortum barcoo (assembly GCA_023238725.1). Taxonomy (NCBI): domain Eukaryota; kingdom Metazoa; phylum Chordata; class Actinopteri; order Centrarchiformes; family Terapontidae; genus Scortum; species Scortum barcoo. Next base: position 24,342,754 of record CM041552.1, read on the forward strand.
TCCTTGCATTGTTTTTACGCTGGTATGTTTTGTTAATGAGTTGGTAAATTAAATTCCTAGATAAACCATTTGGTTAAAATAGGTCTTTGGCACTTCCAATTGTTTCTTGTGGGCTAAGACACAACTTTAACACTATATTCATTCATATTATGCATTCATATTATTGGATCTTTTGGTAGATGACTGCATTGAAATTGCATTTATTTAAGTCAGCTTGTGATAAGTTTTAAAGCAGTCAAATGTAGTAGTTGCCAGCTTTTATAGTGTACTAAATAATTAAAACAAATCAAACACATTTTTTCTACAAGTTAGATTTGTCACTGGCTCTGTACATTAATACAGGGATTGGGGAGTGTCGGGTATTTAAAGTGCATTTAAAAAATCTATCTCAAATAAGATTTTGACTACTGTATGAGAACGTTTCTAGCGCATAAATGTAGACAGTGACCCCTTCTTGATGTTCCCCCTCCTCTCTACAGGACAGAGATGCAGGAGGACCTCCAGAAACTGCCACCGGGTTTCCCCCGTGGTGCAGTGCCGCAGCCCACCTTCCCCCCACTGGCCACCACTATGGGCCAAATGCACACTCTCATGCCCACACAGAGCTTGCAGCCCACACAGCAGCTGGAGTACAAGGTACAGTCATTTGGTTTAGTTTGGGGCGCATGGTGTTTTTAAGTGGCATTAAAAGGCCTCTTGAATTAAGTTAATTTGTAGAAACCTGCATGTGGAGGGTCTAAATATAAACATGATTGATTTTTTTGCTGATCCTCTAGGAACAGTCCTTGCTGCAGCCACCCACCCTACAGCTGCTCAACGGCATGGGGCCTCTTGGTCGAAGAGCTTCAGACGGCGGGGCCAACATTCAACTACACGCTCAGCTCCTTAAGAGGCCCCGGGGGCCCTCGCCACTTGTCGCCAGTCCGGTGAGGATCTGAATTTCTGCATGTGTGCAAATTGTATCTTCTCCCCTAATATAAACGGTAGGAGTATTGACTCATAAACTCTTTGCCTTCCTTAGCATCCTATCCCTGCAGTAGCTCCAGTGGATGAGGAGGGTTCAGATGGAGAGCCAGACCAAGAGGCAGTACAGAGGTAACCCACGATGTCGGTTTTTGGTGAAGGGCCATACTGTACAGAGGTGCTGTCTAAACTGGATACTCTGGGGGGTCCGTAACCTGTGGCAGCAGGTCGATAGGTTCTGTATGAATGTTGAAATAAGGGTTGAGCTAGCTTTACGTTTTCTCAAAGGCTAATTTTTGTTTAAACCGTTATTATTAGTTAGATTTGCACCTATTCTCTCTCTTTAGGTTTGATCTTGCATAAATTAAAATGATCAGTTTAGTTCACAATACAAATCTGCATCAGTGCCTTCATTGTACACAAACAAACCTTGACATGCAGTACATGATGTCATTTCTTAGACTAAAAGCTTTGTCAGCAAATTTTGGAGTGGGTGGTGTGTTAAATCCATCTAACTGAATACAAAAAAAAGACGCAAGGCTTACACGTTAAATACTAGGTTAATGGACAGAGCTTTGACATAGAACTAAAATAAGGTCATGGTAAGGATAGGCATGGGTTTGTACATGGACTTGTGGGGTTGATTACAGGAGTCCAGGTTAGGACTTCCAAGCTGGTCCTCTTCAGACAGCACCCTCTGTAGACGTCGCTGGTGTCCTGGGTTGCTGGGAGTGAGTGCCTCTAGGCTGCTCTGCTTTTCCCAGGGGAGGTGGCCACTCTGCTGTGGTGCTTACCCATCTCTTCTCCTTTCTCCATCGCGCAAGTGCCTTCTGCCACAGTTCCAAACTGAATCTGCCACCAAATCAAGCCCTCCTATCTCTCAAACTCTTTTGAGAGACTCTTTCTTTATCTCTCTCATTTCAAGTGCCAAATTATTCTCTGGACTTTCTCACGCTTTGCTCACAGCTTTGCTAACTCTGAAGCTTGCAAAACCAATGATTTAAAAGATGGCAACCAGTCCAATCCTTAAATTGGAAGCTGGGGCATTGTGGGATTCCCATAAGCTATAACATCCATCTGTGGTGTAATTTTACTTTATGTTTTTCTGATTGGCTAAGATGATATGAATGATGGCACCCATTGGGGTGGGAAGGGGCGGGCCTTTCCCCCCGTCTCCATTAGCCAATGAGGACAGAGAGCTGACCAGCGCTGCTTCCTGTCTCCCACCCTCATCCCCGTCCTCCCCCCTCCCTGCGGCCCAGGTACCTGGCGAACCGCTCCAAGCGGCACACGACGCACGCGCTCATGAGCACATCGCATGGCGAGCCCTCGGCAGAGTCACAGCGACCCCAGGGCCCCCGCCAGAGGGCGGTCTGGGTTCCCGACACACACACCCGGTGAGGGGACACGCCCGCTCCGAGCTGTATATGCACAAACACACACACAAACACACAGACTCATTAAATGGGCATATTAAGCCTAATTCTGTCTTTTCTCTCTGACCCACACACACACTTGCTTGCACACACAGCTGATTTTATACACACATTGGTGATGATGTACTCGCAGCAAGTGAAGGTTGTGCACCTTCTAAAGAGGAAGCATATATTTTTGTCAACAGTGGTGTGAGGTGGAGGGTGCACATTACAGACACATCTCCACATCACCAGTAAACCAAGAGACATAATAACTGTTTTTCCCCACAAACCTGAAAGGATTAAGTACGTGACGGGTTCACTCCAAAGATTTAGCATATTGTTCTTTTAAGAGAAACCCATGAAAACTGGATGGTTATGTCTGTGTATTTTCTCTCCAATAGCGGCCATATTTTTGTGTTTTGGTGTTGTCCATGTTGTAATTCTAGCTGTTGTCACCTGTAAGTATTCTCTCCCTCCAGCACTGTTTAGAAAGTCCCTTGAGATACTGAGTGGGCTTTTCTTAAAATTTGGATGCAGCAGTGGCAGAACCTGTTGTCTAAAACATGGCTTGATGTAGATAATGTGTGTTTGTCTTGAAAGAAAGCATGTCCTGTTGAGCTACAGAGGAGGCTAGAATCTTCCCTGTATTCATGGAGTATGTGTTACCAAGCAGAGAAGTGATCTGCTGGCCTTGTTTTGATGAAAAATATATTTCTTTATGAAAATGGCAGCTGCATCATTCAGTCCTCTCAGATATCCATCCTGTTCAGTAATTTAGTTCTCTATGAAGCATGCCAACACAGTGGTGTTTAAATAGTCTCTGCTGTGCAGTGAAAACTAGCTTAACTCCTAAGCACTGAACAGAGAAACATCTGTCATTAATGGCAAGTAGAGGAAAGGGCTTGTTTTGTAGAAAAAATTTAAAAGCATTTGTTTCATACTGACAGTGTTGCCCACACACAAACTTCCATTAACAATGTTATGGATATAATGTAATTTACCTAAGTTTTGTGTTGTGACTTCAGCGATTAATGAGGTGCTGTCACCTCTGACACAGTGTGTCAAGGATTTAAAACTGTAAAACTGCAACTCTCAAAGTATTAGAACCAACCTAACACTGAGTTGTAGCCCAGTTCCACTTCAGGGTAACCCGTCTGCTCCTCAGGAGGGATGAAGTGTAAAATCAAGAATAGATATTGGATTCTTTTAACATATCAGTTCTGTGAATTGTGGGCTGGTCTTTCCTGCACTCAGCTTATCACCATCAGATACTTTCACTTGCAATATTTTGTGCGGGTTCGAAGAGCTCAAACTTCTCGTGTCTGTTTCTGTGTCTGTGTGGCTGAATATGTGTGTGTCGACGTGCCTGTGTTCTCTGTCACCTTGTGTTTGTGTGTGTGTTTTTGTGTATTTGTGTGTCTGTGTGTATTTCCGTATACACGTTTGTGTCTATTCCCTGCGGTCCCCTCCTCAGGTCCAGCTATAAGGACTGTAACACCCTTCATCTCCCCATGGAGCGCTTCTCACCTGTCAGACGGTTCTCTGACGGCGCCGCCACCATTCAGGCCTTCAAGGCTCATCTAGAGAACAGCAGCCTCATTAAGCAACTCAAGCAGGTACCTCACTCTACTCAATATCCAGGGATGTTGTCTCCTATTGTCTTACTAGCCTAGCTGTATGAAAAGATAAGTGTTGCTTCACCAGGTGCTGAGATTTCAGAAACCCCCCTCTGGCCTGTATTGTGCTTTGCTCTAACCCCTCCTGCCTTTTCAGCCACTCAAAGGAGGAAGACTGCTTGGTGCTTGAAACAGTGGTGCAACACATTTGGCTCTCAAGGCAAAAAAGCAAAAGCACAGAAATAGTGATACACCAGATGTAACACAAAAGTTAAAATTGCATCAGCTGGTCTGATGCAATTTTGACTCTCCTGGGAATACAAACCAAGATCCCTGGTGGTTAAAATCTGCTTTATGAGCAGAGGTAAACTCAGTGATGCAGCATTCAGTGTTAGAGCAGCCACTACCTGCCTGTGGACTACTGTGGTGAACCCCTATCTGCTTTCTCAGGCCTCAGCTACAATCTCAGTGCGTAACAGTAACAGTCAAGCTACAACAAGAGGCTAATGGTGTACACTAATTTCCGACAGCAGTATATTTAAAAAAACAAAACAACAAAAAAACTACAGTGTTAATCTGAGAACATTTAGTGCCATTATTCATCTCTGACTAAGTGTGTTATGTGGAGTTCAGATCAGTTCTTCAGAAGCTTCTCAGGTCCTTGCATCAGAAATGAGGTCTTATCCTGTGACCATCATGGTGATGGTATGCTAAGACTGAACAGGGGAGTGGGAGGTGAAACAGGGTCACAACATCAAAGGAGAGAGGCTTACTCACTGTGACCAGCAATGCCACAAGAGATCGAGGATTGAGTTTGTTCCATGATTTATGAAACTCTACCATCCAACCAGTTCACCTCCAAATAGAAATAGAAGTGAAAGTGTTAACAGGTCATGATGAAAGGGACGAAAATCAGGTTTTGAGATGACAAGACTGCTACGTGACCATTCATTCCAGATATTGCTGCACTAATCTTTATCCTCGTCTTTGCTGTTCTTAATCAAGCATCCAAAGGGTAAATTAGGCGAACCAATCTGAGCCTAGTTATTAAACACAGGCACAATTTAGACTCACTGTAATCATGACGCACAACATAAAGTATTTCATAAGGTGAGTTCACGCTGAGGCTTTCAGTTGAGAAAGTCTCAAGCTGCTTCTCCAGACATCACATCATTTGCAGTGACACTGCAATGGGATTAACTCACTCAGTAGGAGATGGAGGTAAGGAGAAGGATAATCATCATGTTCGCAGTGGGCGCTTCACCTTAGGTGTGCGCTGACGTGCTGGGATTATCATTGCTCCCCAGTGTTAAGCGGGTTAATACGGGTAGAGGAGTGGCTAACACACACGACCTTTACCCTGGACAGGAACGCTGAAAAGAACGCAAATGTTTATCAAACAACTTACCACTAAATGTGCAGATTTTACAACTGGGAAGAGACTGGCTCTAAAACGAGTGCAGGGACGATTCTACGACTATACCTGTCAGATCCCCCTTTTTTAAGTGTTGCCCATGTTTGTAGATCTGACACATCGCCCTCAGTTGAAAATGTTTTCCTTGTTTGCATGCAAATGTAAAATGTGGCGTTCGTGTCTGTATTTCCGATAGGAGTGTGAGCAGCTCCAGAAAATGTACGCTGCCCAGCAAGATGAGCGATTCCTGGAGCACACCCAGCAACAGCATATCCGCTACCAGCAAGAGCAACAAATTGTCCACCAGCAAATCCAGGTACGTGTAGCTGAGCAGCAGCTGCCACACAGATGTCACTATAAACCAAAACTACTCTCTACATTCACAGAAAGCACTGTGATGTTTGTAACAGTTTCCAACCTTTCATGCAGGATGGGTTGGGCTACGTTACTTGACCTTATAAAGCACTGTGGCCATACTTGCATTACATTATATATGCATTATATTGAACTACATGGATATCTATAAAGCATAGATAGAAGAGCCATAAATATTAATCTGACTCACGTGAGGCCTGGATATCCTGCACGTTGGCCTCATTTGACTCATCAGCTGGATTCCTTTCACTGGCGTGCACACACACACACACTTTAGCGATTTTATCATTTTATTCAGCCTCTCACAGTCACAATCACGTTAACAGACCATGCTATATCGAAGCTTTGAGTCATATTTAATTTCTCTTACCCTGCAGGGTCTGTCTTTAGGCCATGGAGAGAGCCAGCCCAGTCACCTAACCCACCAGCTCCAGAGGTGAGCACACAGACACACACACAGACACACACACACGCACGTATTACTCATCAGCTATTGAACAGTGAACAATGAACTTGATACCGTGGTGCAGTGCTATCGACTGAAGTGTTACATCATTGTCGTATCTCTCTTCTCCTCTCCTACTCTGTCCTGTCCTCCCTCAGGTTGCGTATCCAGCCCTCCAGCCCTCCGCCAACACATCCCAGCAACCACCTCTTCAGACAACCCAACCAGAGCCCTCCGCCTGGCTCTGCAGGCATAATGCAAGGGCATGGTTAGTAATACCATTGCTAGAGTGCTTGAATGCTTCTTATCTTGTAACTGATGTGTATGCAGTTGCTTTTTGAACTTGAGACACATAGATATAGATAATACACTGACAGTGGTTATTTAACATTTGGGTTGTTATGTTTTTACATGTTTTTGAACCAGATTCTAGGCTTCAGACTTGCTGCGTGTGCGATTTAGTCTCCAGATTACTCACTGGCTTTTGTCATCTGTGCACAAACACTGACACACGTTCATTTTTGACACGTTATGACAGATGAACTAGAAGGCGTAGTTCATGGCGCAATGAACATAGTTTTTTTTTTTTCCAACTGTGGTACAGCAGGTGAGTAAACATGTCGGTCATCAAGAACACAATAACTTTTGATTACCATGTCGAGATAGCAAGTGATTGTATTTACTCATTTTACTGGTACCACTAGTTTAGATGCCAGTCAGGACCAGGTCTAATTAGTTGAAGAGTAGCAAAACAAATTGTTGCTGGCACCCATCCAACTAAGCTCAAATAGACAGCACAAAGACCAGCTAGAAGAATGATAAACAAGTTCATGAATCAATCTGTGCAAGAGCTTTCATAAGGTTTTGCTCTTAAGACTTCTCTCCTCCCCTCTCGTAGGAGGTCCGTCGTCAGTGCAGTACCAGCACGGGACTGCAGCGCTTTATCAGGGCCAGAATGGCAGCCCACCTCCCACAGGCCTGCCTCGAGTCTCTTTACCAACTAATCAACAAGCAGCATCTGCTCGCCCCACCGTCCCATTGGCACAGGGTGTACCTCAGCAACAGCAGGTAACTGCGGTGAAAGTCACTACAATAATTAATAGTTTTCATCATTTTCTCTGCTAATGGTTTCATGTTTTAAATGGATTCTCTTTTACTAAAGATGAATGATCTGCCATTTTATTCAAATATTACATTATATTTACATTATATATATTATATATATGCTGTGCAAACCATATGACTTTGTATAACATTGTAGTTGGTGGCAACATCTGTGGCTTTTTAAAAGCAATACTCTGATCAGTAATGCATATTATCATTGGCTCTTTGTACAGGTGACCATTCAGGTTCAGGAGGTGGAGCTGGGAGGCGGGGCGCAGAGACAGGGCAGCTTTTTGTCCACACCAGGGGGACACAGAGTCCTTGGAAAGCAGCTGAGCGCAGACAACGCTGAGTCGCACAGGTGACCCCACCCATCCTGTCACCACGTCCGCTGATGGCGACCAAAACTTCCCAACAATACCAGTGGACTTTTTTCTGTTTCCCTTTTCCCATCTTTTAATTTTGTTTTTATCCCTCTCCATGACCCTGCCACCCACAACAGAAATCGTTGTACTATTTGTCTTATTTTCATGTTTGACATTGTATGTTTCTCACTCTTTTGTTTGTGTTCTTCATTTCTGCCATGTCTACTGATTTTCTAGTTTTCTATTTTGAAACTTCAGACAGTAATACTGGTGCTTAGTCCAGACATTTAATTTGTGAAAGAGCAGAATTTGAGGATACTATTTGTTACCAGTATTGAAAATTCATGTAAATCCCTCATCGACTTTGCTGAGATGACATCCTCAACAAATTCTCCTCCTCAGTCTAGTTGGGTGAGTGGTTGGATGTAAGTGTTTTGGAAGTACATTTAGAGTAGGTCATCAGTCATCCTGTGACCTCTGACATTATCACTCCATCAATAGTCCCCCTGTAACCAGGACTGCCTTCACTGAGAGAATGTAACAGTCTTCAAATACCCAATCAAATGATTTCCTTTGGAAAGGTTTTACACCTCTCAGAGAATACTGGACTCCTGGACTCGACCTGAAGTGTTTGCTAGGCTGTCTGTGTGCGGCGATTTTATGAAGGAACTCTGTCGACTGTTGAAAGTGTGGTGCCGTGTTTGCACTGTGCAAAGAGGAATGACAGCACGTTGATGTTTGACAACAGGGATGTTAATCATCCTCTGCTTTCCCTCTTTCTCTCCAGTCGCAGCCTTGGTCGCTTCACATCAGGCTATGACCAGGCTCAGTTCAATCCCCACCTCTTCTCTGGCGACACCGCCTCTCGGGGCGCCTCCGGAGTGGTCGGCTCCTATAGCCCGTATCTTCAGGGAGCCTCCCTCAAAGTCCCTGGCCTGGAGGGTTACCAGAGCGGCGTGGTGGGGACCAGCAGCTATGGCACCCCCTCTACACTACAGCAGGCCCTGCTCTCCCCCACTCCGTTGGACTACCGCCCCCCTCAACAGCACGTCACTCCCACCCTGCAGGGTCTTCTGTCCCCCCGCCACTCTTTAACGGGCCACGCCGATCCCAGGCTGCCCCCCCAAGACCTGGCTGCCCTGCTGAAGAGGCAGAGCCCCCGGCCATGTCCAGCACCCCCTACACCACCCAGCGGCGCGCCCCAAGACTATGGAGAGATGCTTCTTCTCCGCCAGCTGAGCCAGGGTGAGAGCTTGGAGCCACCAGCACCACAGGGTGCCTCTGGAGGCCAACACTACCACCACCTCCTCCAGATTCGACCCCCGGAGGTTCAGCCACAACAGCACCCGGCCCAGCCACCTTGCCCCACCTTACCTCACTCGGAGAGCATGGAGGAGGATGAGGTGCCGGCTGGCTACCACCACCCACATGAGGGCCTGCTGGTCAAGGCAGGAGAAGGCCATGAGCTCTTGGGGCCTCCCCGAGGAGGCACCCCGCCCTACACCTCCCCGACTCACAGGCACGGTGGCTACATACGGAATGCTCCAGCAGCTAGAGGTAGAGCTCTTTCGAGCCCAGAGTCTGTGTCCACTGACCTTTGTGTTACTGCTTCTGTTAAAAGATCTCATATTAATTTTTGCTTCAGAATAGTTTGTTTTTTGCTTTTCTTAGAAAAATCATCTCTATACTCACTATACACATATGCTTGATCTTTTTTTTGTCAGAATCTGACCACGTGGAGTGCAGGCCTCCAGGGCAGGCCATGGAGGTGCCTGATCATAATGGTGTGGGCTATTCCCGAGGTCCCCAGAGTGACGCCTATAGGTCCCGTGGACAGCTACAGCGCCACCACACCATCCAGACGTGTGATGATGCCTATGTAAGTTAAAGTTAGCCGCTAGCTCCTACTGATCACACTTTGATGTGAGAAGCTGTAGTTAAGCCTGCAGCATGAAAAGTGACTCATCACTCTGGGCTGTTCGTTGTACTACAAGCCTGATACCATCTACCATCATCTTGCTTGCCAGTTCAATGCTAAACAGAGCCTGTTCAATAGGATGACAGCTGATATAGGAAGAAAGCAAATGTTTGCCTGACTGAATGAACCGAGAAGTCGTATCTGTTCAGATGTTTTTGGGTTGCGGGGGTATATGGACACACAAGAGGCGTAACTACTCATCCAAACCAAAGTTGTGACTCATTATAGCTGCTAGAAGCTGTACAATAAGTATCACTTTCTCTCCAGGATCAGGCAGACCCCATGTCTGGGATGAGCCTGTTGGCCGGGAAGGCACTAAGCTCCGCTCGCATGTCGGACATTCTCAGCCAGACGTCACTGACAGGAAGCCAGCAACTGCACCAGCGGGAAGAGTCGGGTCAGTGGCAGACACTCATTCATCTGGTTATTGAAATACACCTGAGATGTGGTGACTTTTTTTTTTTCCCTGATAGTAAAAAATCCTGTTTCTCCTGCAGTGTGTGATGTGGAAGGGGAGGTCCATGCAGCAGCCTGCTACCCCTCCTCCTGCACCAGTGACATGCTCCTCAGCTACAAGCCCCCTGACCTGCAGTACAGCATGGAACAGGCTGGGGTCTAGCACAGGTACACAGACTCACACGCAGCAAAGGCTTTGGAAGTAGTATTTTCAACATAATCTTTATTATTTATACATGAAAGATTTCAATAGTGACAAACACATTTAATAGGAATTTATACAGTTGTAAATGCAAGATTTTTCCATTTCTTTAACAACTTTCTCTTCAAGACCTCTTTTAATCCTAAATGAGCAGGTTAGCAGCCACATCCCGTCTCAGCAATTTCCATCACTTTCTAAACTCATTCATGTGGAGTTTATGTGTACAATAACCACATAGTAAGTGCTTTTGACCTTGCTTTTATGATTTACTTAACAGGCGTTATCTTGTATAAGTTCGTGTTCACCCGTTTGCATGGTTATGAGGTGTGACCTCACTTTGACCGTCTCATGTTGTGTTTTACAGTACTGAACCTCAGTGGCTGTGGACACGAATCAAACCAAAAAATACAAAACGTTTATGTAGACCATTGTAATTATTTTAAATTGGTCCACTCCCATAACGCAGATACATAAAATCCAACTTTCGAGACACATTTTAAAAGAATGGTCAAAACTGAAGCAGCAGAGGTTCTGAAATGCGACTTTCATTCGTTTTAAAAAATCATCACTACCAAGCCAAGCCCACCAGAGACTACAAGTATTGAGTGTTTCTTCTTTCCCTCTGTCTTCCTCCAGGAAAGTTGTATCCTGTGTACAGCGGTCCATATCAGCCATCCTGAGTTGTGTTGACTTGAGTTGAGCAGCATCACGCCAAACCACCGCCGTCTGCCCATGCGGGGGCGCTCTACGTCCATCTGTCTGTCTCCATGTGTCCCTGGGAGGGCAGTCTGCGCGAGAGAGGGGGAGTGTGGGTGGGTGTAGACATTAAAGGGGTGGGGGTCACGGACGTGGGCCTCTGGGTTCAAAGGTCAAAGTGCCAGCATTTTCTGCATGGACATCCAGCGTTCATTGCCGCAGGTTGTCTCCTCTTTTCACCTCCCATCATGGGTAGTTCGGGTTTCCACTCCTCCCTCTTTCGACTCGACCCCCTCACCTCCTCCCCCTGCACACCTGGCCCAGCCCACCTCGCCCTCCACAACCCACCTGCTGCCCTGACCTAATCCTCCCCTCTCACCCTTCGTCTTCTAATAACTGTTGGCATACTTCATTATGTGCCTCATCGGCCAACGCATCGATACAGTCTTGCAAGGACATAGAATTCAATAACACAAAGAAACATACACACTGCTGCCACAGACCCAAAGTATTCACATTATGTGTGTGTGTGTGTGTGTGTGCTGTGGCAAGTGCATTGTGTGTGCTTGCATGACTGAGAGGAAGAGGTGAGCGGAGAGGAAAGGTGAGGTTTGGTCTGCTCCTCTGTCTCTCCCCCCTTCTTGCTGCTGCCCCGCAGCAGATCATTCCGGAGCGGGCTGAAATCTCGGCAGCGGCGGCAGCGGCGGCCCCCTTTTTCGGCCGGATGGCGGGCGTTTTGGGTCAGGCTCCAACTGGGCAACAACACCGCTCTCTCCAAAGATGGAGCTCAGTGACATCGCACAGGACAAACCAGCTCTCTCATTGTTTTTTTTTTGTTTGTTTTTTTTCTTGTTCTGGCATTCATTTTTGTTTTTGTTTTTTCCTTTCATTTTAAAATTCATTTTTACGGCTAGTGTCCATGTAGGCATTATGGTCAATATTGTTACTCTTATTGTTATTACTGTTTTCTGTAAAAGAGGTTTTATTATAATGAATATTATTATTATTATTATTATTATTATTATTATTAAAGGAAAAACAGTTCTGTGTTGCAAGGAAGACAACATTGTTCTTTGATTACTTAAGTAATTCTGCACTTTCGGTTCAACCTATCCTCTCTCTGTCTGTTTCCACCCCTCCTGCAGTTCCTCGCTCTCTGTCATGCTGTTAACCTGCTTTTTCAAAATCCACCCTTCCCCACCTCCCCCAACCCTTCCCCACCTCCCCCAACCCTTCCCCACCTTGTGTTACCCCTTTTCTCCATCCTCCTATCCCTTGTCAGTGACAGTGTGTTGCATTGTGGATAGTTTTACCGGACATTTGCTCCTTTCCTTGTACAGTGATGCCATGTATAGAACGCTTTTGCAATTTCTGTATCAGATCTTTTCTTTTTTGTTTGTTTTTAGATGTTGCTGGGGAGGCTTTTTTTATATTGGTATTGTTTATCATTTGTATTTTTGGATTTCTCCAAAATGTTTTTTTTTTGTTTGTTTTTTTTGTTTTTTTTGTTTTGTTTTTTTGTTTCATGAATCTTGAGATTTCTAGCCAAAAGAGGACAGAGAGAAGAGAGACGGTGCTCTTTCTGTGTCGTAAAAAAAGATTGTTCTTATTTGTTTTAATATTATTATATCGAGACACTTGAATACGAGGAGAGAAATTATTTTGTGTTGCTTTTTAAACTATCATTTCAATCGATGTTGTTGTGACTGTCATTCTTGTTGATGTTGGGCCTGTTTTTCTGTTAATGGGGTAGTTGTGGCAGGCTATACAGGGTCAGGCTTTGGGCTTTGTCTGGGTTGGTTCGGGTGCTACAGAGACTTGACACTCTTAAAAAAAGAAAAAACAAAACAAAAAAAAAAAACAAAACACAAAAAAGAAAAAAAACGAGGGAATAACTTGTAAAATAGCTGACATATCATCGTAAACATCACAAGTGTGGAGACGGACAAACCCACTTCTCTTTCTTTCTCTTGACGCCCTACCTATCTGCTGTGATCCTCCCACCATCTCTTTTACTACATCGGGCTTCTGATCGGACGGCGCCTTAATGACATCGCCCCTGCTCCCAATCGAACCCTGTTACTATGGCAACCCAGGAGGAAACTACTACTACTCGAACCCCTCTCCCCTCTTTCGGCTTTTCTTTTAACGTATCTGATTTCCCCCCCCACCTATCCAAAGCCTGGAAGGGAACCTCAGAGGGGGTGATGGCTGCGTTTCTTGAACTGTCAGTATGGTGATGTTGGCCTCCAAACCATAAAAGGGAAACATTTCAGGAGGTGACCGTAGGAACGAACTGTTTGAGTTGGACTTTCACAGCAGAGGAATACAAGGTCGTGGTCAGAGCGGGGCAGGGTGTGCCCACCTTAAATACGTCTACCAAGGTCTGTGCCATAAGCTGAGTCTGGCTCAAGCACAACCAGATGGGAGGCTACAGCACACTGGGGACCACAGCAGAAGATTGAACACCCGCGCCCCCCCCCCCTTTCTTTTTTCAGCCCTTTTTTTCCATTTAATTTTATTGTTTGAGCTCTGTTTATCCTCCCGTAAATAATACCCCTGGATATTGAGTCTGTTTTGGGCCAGCAGCACATGATGGTGCAAAGAAGCTCCACCTGTATGTGCTCTAGACTGGCCAGATTTCACAATACCTGGCTGCACGGTTGACTTTTCGTATGCTATATACATCTGAGAGCTGTAGATGCTGTCATGCAGCGCCTGTGCTTTCCATTTGTGCCGCGCCACTTCCTGTTTACTGACATTCACTCTTCTTCAGAGATGATAGGATTTAGCTTTAGCGGTGAACCCAACTAAAACAGGAGAGCCACACGGGAGTAAACAGTGAAGCGGGGCGGATTCACGAATTCAACAGGATGTGTCTTCTCTTTCTCCCCAAACTGTCTCATCGGGCAGAAGAAGCTCGTTTCCGCTCCATCTTGGGATTTCCTCCAGCTCTCATTCGTTCCGCTTCCAGATCTGCCCTCCTGTTTTCTCTCATTGTTTCCACCGAGCCAAAACTGAGATCTGGAAGAGAAAGAATACTTGCTGGGTACTGGAGAGGAAACGGCCGGAGTGGAAGACATCGCATGTCTCTTGTCCCATGGCAGGATAGAAACTCTAAAATTAAGACCAGAGGCTCCATCTTGTCTCATAGTACCGGTACCAGAGCTGTTGTTTCAGATCTGTGTTTTGGAGGGAAAGAGCAGAGGCACACAGGAAAGGACAGCTCCAATGTGTGGAAAACAGATGATTCACAGGTAATGGGAGGAGAGAGCTGCCTCACAATCTTCTGCCTGATCAGACTGAACCCCCCCCACACTCTCTTTTTATTTTCTGTCTTAACTCTTCCATGCCTCCTCCCTTTCTTTTTTTTTTCCTCCATCCCAGCCTCCCTGCTCAGCAAGCCAGCTCTCTGCTCTACTCCTGTTTTTTTAGGTTCATTTTGTTTTTCTATTGGTTCATTTTGTCTTTTTTTTGTTGTTGTTTTTATGTTCATTTCTGTTGAGTACAAAAATACTAAAGTGCAACAACAATGATTAAAAAGAATATCAACCAAACTGAGATGAATAAATAAATAAATATATATAAATAAAGAAATAATTTAAAAAGCTCACGACTTGTGTGTCTGTGTTACCTGCTACATGTCCATCATTGTGGGATCATAGTAAATTTCAGCACTGTAACGTTTGATTTTTTTTTTTTTTTAAATAATCAATTTAGATTTTAACTTTTCGTTTTTTTCCCTTTCAAGGAAGGCACTGACTTTATTCATGAAAAACCGCAAATCATTTTTTACAGAACTTAAATGTACCACAGTTAAAATAAATAATAAGGTAATTGGGTTGTTTTGTATAAAAGTCCAGCTATCGAACACCCAAAGATGCAAGACAGAAAATGCCTGGTAGTTGGAAATGGTTGGCATTTTTTAAAGTCAGTTATCAAAGTAGTTCCCCATTAATTTTACGTCGATTGACTAATCGACTGATCACACCATCCTCTATTGATAATGCAGCTGTAAGTGCACAGCTCAGAGTTCAGTTTCTACATAGATAACAAAACACAAAAAACAAATACATTAATGTGGAAAAAAAGTTGGGCTGATAAGGTTGAAGAAAACTAAATGCTAAAGGAATCTAAAACAAAACAAACAAATGACAAAACCTGTAATTATACTGAAAACAGATACATACAGTATTGCTACCATCATTTATGTCATTCAAATGTTTTACTGATTTGAGAGCTTTAAAAAAGCAATAATGATATATTGTTTAGCAACACGGACACATACGTAATATTAATAGGATCCCTGAGATTAGTTTATTTGAAGAATTGTGACCAACATACATGCTGCATGAGACATTTTGATCTATTAGTCAGTGCTCTCTAGTGGACAAACTCCTCCTGCTGTATGTAACGGTGACACTTCCTCAATTACCACAAACCTACTTTGGCGTCTCTGCGCAGCACTGTCATGTTACTTATACACTGATGCAGATACATCAGCAATAAACTGATATCTGATCATCTCTAATATCCAATACCTGCCTGGCTGATCTACCTTTGCCTGTGATGTAATATTTTGTTTTATTCCGCAGCTCTTTCTAATGGAGGAGAAACAGAAATGAGATCTAAATCTTGAAAAGTGCAAATGATTGTCACATTTCTTTGCTTTTTAGATAGTGCAGCAAGAAATGGAAACCACTGGCTGACTGTAAAGTGGGGAAAAGGTCGTAGATGGGAGATAACAATGCAAACTGGTCCTTTGAACATGAATGTAGATTAAGACTGTTATCTCCGCCAACCGTTGCTGTCAGCAGTGTGTAATCTGTATCTGTTTACATTTAGCGATGCAATACTGAGCTTAAATATGCAGCTTGTGTCGTCACCTCGTGAAACCTTACCACGCTCTAACCTTCCGTTGACCTTGTTCAACACATGAAAGAAGTTCCAGGGAAAGGACATAAAATGGTTTGGTGGATGCAAAGCTTTTTGACCTTCTCAGTGAGACATGTTGTACAGAGGAACATAAGGACAGAGGTACCTCGGGGGAATAACAGGCTTTTTTCTCCAAAAACCCCAAACAAAACCAGTATTTTTTATTGTAGAAGAATTGGATCAAAATTGAACGGGAGTACTCGCTGAAGAGTAACAGAAACTTGAATTTTGGCATTAGCACAGGAAATGTACCTCCTCTATGAGTTTCTTTTGTCTGGCTTTTGGCTGCAGTGCTCTGCTCGCTGCTGCTCAGGTCTGTACAGCTGCACTGCAGAGGCTTTTCAGTCTGAAGTAATTGAGCTCAGACAGTGTGAGCCGTATAGAGTGTCTCTGCCTTTGTTTATCGGGGACTGCTTTAACATGCCCTGTGATGGACAGGCATTAAGGAGGACAGGAAGAGATCTGTTTACCCCTCTGAACTGACAGTTTGCTCTCTTCTATCCACCGCAGCTCTACGCTCGATCACCTGGTGGATCGTTAAAGATTGATGCTTTGCACAGAGCCCCCTCCGTTGTGCTCTATATCCTCCTCTCCTCTCCCCTCCTTTTCTCTCCCTCACGACTCTGTGCCCACTCGCCTCTCCCTTCTCCTCCTCTGTCTGCATTCTCTGCTCCTCTCCCTGCCATCATTCTCTCCTCTCTCTCTCTCTCTCCCCCAACCTTCTCCCTCTCCATCTCCTCAGCTGCCTGCTCCTGTTCTCCCTCCCACCCCCTCCCCTCCACCTCCCCCTCTCCCACTCTCTCGTCCTCGGAGTGGCGGCAGCGTGACTGCCTGCGTCAGCCAGCACTGCCAGCCCCTGCCAGCGAGTGAGCGCTGCTGATGGAGCCGCCGTACCCTGCAGAGAGCCCAGTGTGTGTGTGTTTGTGTGTGAGTGTGTGCATGAGTGTACGCAGATGGGAAAGCAACTGAGTCAGGGAGGGCTGCCTCTCATCTCCTCTCGCTGTTATCACCATCCTTCACTCTCCCTCCTCTCCTCCTCTGCTGCCATGGAGCTCCAGCAGGCTGAATCACAACAGCGTCTGCAGAAAGGGCTGAGGTAATACTGTGTGTCCTACAGGGCTTTCTTTCTCCAGTGGAGCACACACATCTGCATTCAAATGCTTGCATGCAGCCTCGCAGAGTGCAGTGTGTGTGTGTGCAATGTAAGTGTGTGTGTGTGTTTGTGTGTGTGTGTGTGTAGACCTACAGTGTAATGTAGAGCCCCGTGCTGCCTGTCACATTGCTCTGATTGTCAGTGCAATCCCAGCATCCTCCCTCAGCCCGAGGGGCAAAGAGCTGTGGCACCTTCCCTCGTGCTTGCATGCGTTGGAGGGGAATGATCTCACTCGCCTCCATAAGTGCGGCGTTTCCTTGAAGGCTCAGTTGTTCTGCTGCTTTCGTCCGAGGTGCTCACACAGATCACGTGACCCAGATTGCAAACAAGCACTAGACATTACTCATTCCCCCGCTCTTACAGTGTGTGTACGCGATCACCATGGATCCAAGCAGGCCTGTGAGTGTTTTGTGTTGTAGTGATGGGGTAAATCAAATCTGGACAAGCAGTGCGTTAGCAGGCAGAGGCATGCCACTGACTGTCTGCGTGCTGAAACTTTCACTGCAGTAGCTCTGTCTGCTCCTTTAGGCAAGCTCACCCAAGGCTGAATTCACCAGACTCACAAAACAAAACCCACATCTTCATGTACCCCCAGTGGAGCTGGGCCATATTAGATAGCTTTGTTTGATTTGGCGTGCCCACGTTCTGAGATGTCCGCCTCTGAGATTTCTGCCAGTGGCTGCTCAGGATGATCTGTACAATTGTCCACATGTAATTTCTTCCCTCTCCAAGCAGGTAGGTGTGTGTGCGTGTGCGGTGCTCCGCTGGGCCAGTATGGAGCGTGTGTGTCTGGGAAGGTGGGCCTCTTCGGGCTCCGCTGTGGTGTTTCTTCACACACTGGCCTTATCCTGGACAGGTACGACACACTGCGACTGTAACCCAATACACAGCACCTGTTCCTCTGGCTTAACTGGAGTTCAACTCAAACTGACCCCTTGTTAGTTATTGCACTGGCCTAGACTAACGACAGTTGTGTTAATAGTGGGTCACAAACACGACCGTTGTCTCATCCATTTTGTAGTAAATGTACTCCTTCATCTTGAACATGAATCAACATAATAATTTAATTTCAGGTAAATTGTGGTGGAATTTTCCTTAAAACTACTGTTGGCTACAATGAGAGCTCTAGAGGATACAAGTTGTGATGGAGGCAGGTTTATTATGTATAATTATGTATAATTATATAACAATAATAATATATAATATAATATATAATAATATGTGTATACACTAAATACGTGTTACTAAATATTAACACTAAAAATCACTCTACCAAAAAAGTTTGATACACCAGCAACATCCAAGTACTTTATTGCTGAGAGTTAGATGGGAAGATTGACTGATTGTCAAACTAAACTAACTTGTAATATTTGTGGAGAATAAGATGTTGGTAAACTGTCACACTGACCAGAGGGTTTGCTGTTTTTATGTTTTCTAACACGGTTTGCTGTTTTTATGTTTTCTAACTTGAATAATGAAACAGTTTCGCCTTATTGGACCAATCACATTTGACTGAACTAACCACACACATCATGCTAGTTTGTCTTAAAGGTGTCTAAGTTGGTGGATATGACATGGATATGGACATGACTTCAATTCTTTACATTTTAAAAGAAGCATACATGTTTTTTCTCCTATAAAGTCACACATAAATGGAAATATATTGGCTACCGTTTCAGTTAGGCTGGATAAAAGCAGCTGTAATTTGTCATGTTTTACGCACGCTGTGCACAGGTGCGATTGAGCCCACCCCCAAAATTGATGGACGGCAGCAGGCAGCTGTGACGCTGCAGGAGAACATGACACACCGGTTCAACTGCCACTCAGATGGCTGGGATCCCCGCGCCCCTCCCTTGCTAACCTGGTACCTGAATGGGATGCAGCAGGAAGAGCCATCACCCAACCGCGGGCGCCTGGTGATGACATCGCATGGAGACTCAGAGGCCATGAGACCAGGGGCCAGTCACAACAGCACCTTCTCCCTGCGGGCCAGGAAGTGGGACAGGGAGCTGGTGTGTGTCGCCTCAAACCCCAGGACAGGGGAGAGCTACAACGCCACAGTCACGCTCAATGTCCAGTGTGAGTCTACCACTTCAGGACGGTAAGGCAATGTCTGTAGAGGCAGCGAATAAGGTTCCTATCTTCTCTGTCCTAGTCCAGCCAGAGATCCTCAGGGTGAACGCCCACTACAGTGAAACCTCAGACCCCGGGCTCTCCCTGGTCCTCTTCGCCTTGATACGGTCCAACCCGCCTGCCACCATCACCTTCGTGGACCAGTCCGGCCAGCTGCTGGCTAACACCTCCGACATCCTCCTCCTGGACTCGCGGAGCTACCCGTGGCTGACCAATCACTCGCTGAGGGTCATGCTCACCAGCCTGTCAGGGAACGTCTCGCTGAACGCCAACAACAGTGTGGGAACGGCGCAGAGCAACCTCACGCTGGCAGGTCAGGGATAGTAAACGGTGAAGGGAAAGCAAAAAAACTCTCTCTTATACTGAACTAACTGTGTCCCAGCTGATACTTCATATTTACCACACAGACATGAGAGTGCTATCAGTCTTCTCTCATCTAACTCTCAGTAAAAAAACATAGTTCCCAAAATCTCAAACTATTACTTACTCTCTGTCTGTCTGTCTCTCTCTCTCTCTCTCCAGAGTTCCTGCAGTCTCGTGTGGAGGTGCCCATGCTGGGCATAGTGACTGGGGGAGCCATGGCCTTTATGGCCCTCCTCATCCTCAGTCTGATAGTTCTCTGCCTCATGCAAAAAAACAAGAGCAAGTCCATTGGTGAGACTTTAGTGCGTTTGTGTGTGTCCGCTCACCGTGGTGTGCAGTGTGTGGTATGTAACGTTTATTCAGAGGGTTAATGCATCTCCTTATTTATGTTACAGATGAGCCGGTGGAGATTCTGATGACCAAGAAAAGGTAGATAAAGACAATCATCAGACTTGTCATTGTGTCATTTGAGTGAACCATCTGTATAGAATCAGAAGAAAAAGTATGGAAGGAAGGAAGTAAAGCAGGCCAAAAAGACTGGTGGAAACCCAATTATCCAGTAACATAACACCTGATAGACACTTCTATTCATACGTTTTAGTAGGCAGTATCTCTTTTTGACCACCAAGTGGTGATATTTAACCCTGATGTGGGGTTAAGTTTCCACTGTAAGTCAGTATCCTTGTTGGGTAAAATGTGAGTCTTAAGATTAACTAATGGAAAAAATACATTGATTCTGTTCAGAAAGTGTGACTCTTTCTCTAGTCTCTACAAGGGGCAGAAGAACAGCTTTATCAAATATATAAGGACCACTTCAGACAAACTGTCCTTGGAGGCTTATTTAACTTTTTGAGAAATCCATTTATTTGCTTTCTTGCTGCAAGTTAGATGAGAGGATACATATCTTACAATCTCATGTCTCTACAGTGAATATGAAGCTAAAGCCAGTGGTGAGTTAGCTTAGCTTTAGAAACAAACACTGGGAACAGTAACAAAATCCACCAACCAGCAGCTTCATGGAGTCAGGTCAGCATAAGGAGCAAACATGATGTGAAGTGTGAAGCAATGAGCTTCAGAGTCGATGGTTCTGATTCTGTTCACTTCAGACAGAGCCAGGCTACTCGTTCCATCTGCCTTTGTGCAAGCTTCATATACACATGCAGCAAAAAAGCAAATAAGTAAAATTTCCCAAATTGTTGAACTATTCCTTTAAAGTGTTACATATTCAGTTGTGGCACAGTTTGAACACTGGACTCGGGTAGAAGGTGTCTTGCAAACTGTACGATGCTAATGTGCTGACAAGGGCTCTGCAATAAAACACAACATTATACATAATCACTTGTAGGCAATGAAAACTCCTTTGGTGTTGACCACAATCAATTGAGGGTTAAGGCTTGCACTGGGATTTTTAACAAGTGGATGGTCTCCTTTTATAATTCCTACAACCGCCACACTGACACTGTAACACACCACACATCTCATCCCAGCATCATTTCCATCTCAGCGTTATCACTGGATTGGAGGGAAAACACTGATGAAAGCAATTTTACACTCTCTTCATGTCCAGTCTGCGGACCAAAAACAATAACTTGTCTAATCCCAGTTGGATGTCTCTCCTCCGTACTCCCTGCACAGTGACTCTACCAACCTGAAGGCAGAGAAAGCAGATAAGACCCACATCCCCCGAGAGAACATGTCTCTGCCATCCAACATGCAGCTCAACGACCTCAGCTCTTTGAGAAAAGGTACAAAGTTGAAGACTCACTCCTGAATATGCAGACAGAGGGTGGATGTTATTATTTGCATGTATTGTATTTAAGACATACAGTATAGTAATGCGACACAAGAAAGTGAGCCTGGAGGTTAGCTCTGTTGAAACACAAGTCTAAGTCAGTAAACACCATCCAGTACAAATATTTCAGTTGTCCAATCAATGCTCAGTGCAAAGGTTGGCAAAATGGAGCCTGTTACAAGAGCGTGCCTCGCATGTTGAAATCTGAAGTGAATGACAACACTAAAGATTCAGATAAATCTCCTGTTTGGTATAAAATACAATCAATAGGAGCCCAAGTTGTTCTTATGAGTGTGCAAGTTCAATCCGTAACTCTGACAGGCCTTGAATGCAGCATAAATGGCAATTTAGTCAGTGCTGGATCATGGGGACCCTCTCTCAGACTCTCAGGGGCCCCAGTTCATTATGTTTTAGTAGTTTGCTGTCACTTTTTTGCCCCCAGGCAGGTAGGTGAACTACTGCTTGAAATACTGCTGTTGCACAGTTAGTGTTTTTAGTTGTAGCTGAATAATAAGAAATGAATATAACAGTGTCTCAGAATTGAAGTACTCATTAAAAATTATCAGTATTCAGACACTGCACTGAAAAAACTTCTCCTGTGTGTTGGGGAACTCTATGTTTTATGTGTTCACAGGAACTGTAGGAAGTTATTTGGAAATTAAAGACCTGTATAATGTTTAGTTCACGGTACAGTGTTTTACTTACTTTCACTTACTGCTTTACAGTTTCGCATCATCCCATCAAGGCATCAGAAATGATTTTTTTTTGCATGGAAAAACAGTGTGTATTAGTGTGTATTTCCAGGGTTTAAAGCCTTTACATGCAGAAAAGAGCAAAGTTAAAAGATGTGTAGAGATCACAGATGTTTATTTGCCTGATCCAGCCTTTATGCTAAGCTAAGCTAAGCGGCTCTTGTTTGTAGCTTCACATAAAGACATGAGGGTGGTATCAACCTCGTGTTATTAGAAACAATAAGTCTGTTCCCCAAACACTATCCCTTCAAACTCATCACCTTTGTGTTCTGCTGCGTCCGCCATCCTTCATCACTTCTCGTAGCCCGAGAAGCTGCCCAGCAGAACAGCGTGGGAGAGAGGAAGAAAGAGGAAGAGGAGGAGGAAGATCTGTCTTTAGCCTACGCCGCCAGAGGTCAGGGAAATACACTCTGATACTGCTGCATTATTTATTACCTATACTTCAGATTCAGTGTGGAGGAGCAGCAGCGAGTGTTGTATTTTGTATTTACCGTTGCTTTCCCCGGTGTTCCCCCAGGTTTTGCCAGATATCCGATGGTGGGCTACATCTACAAGGTGAACAGCACAAGCAGCGAGGAGATCTGGCTCTGACTGACCTCAAAGTGACACACACACACAGACACACACACACATACCGTGCTACCGTGCATGCATGCAAGACTACTTCCAGTGGTGCAGCTTTCCAAGAGGAAACCCAGAACAACTGCCAGCCAGTCACTCAAACCAACCATGGGCCACCATCCAACTGGACAGGATGACCGGGAACCAGAAATTATCCTGTTGTGGAGATCTTATCT
The DNA here is from genome assembly GCA_023238725.1 of Scortum barcoo. Lineage (NCBI taxonomy): Eukaryota > Metazoa > Chordata > Actinopteri > Centrarchiformes > Terapontidae > Scortum > Scortum barcoo. The sequence continues at coordinate 24,365,711 of CM041552.1, forward strand.
GTTTGTGGGCCACAATCAGTATCATCACACTCTGTTTCTCTGACAAGTTGGGCTTGAATTTCTCATCCACAAAACAAAACTGTCTTTTTTTTCTTGTCTTTCTGGATCAAGTGCTCCAGGCTATACACTGCTCATGTGTTGTGTCAACAGGGGAACAGTTCAAGAATGAACTCATAAAAATGCTCATATTCTGTATGTTTTGACATGATGTCCTCCTGTAACCACATGCTCATAACGTCCCCCTCCATGTTGCATTACTAGAATGCATTTATTGTCCTATGGTAACACCAGAATGTCTGAGAAAATGTACTGTATGTGAGATTTTACATTTTGACCAATAATAGCCAATAAGATGGTACATAACTATAAAATATGTATTTGTATATGGACATGTAACATGTCATGTACTGTATATTTGTATGCATAATGTATATGTGTATAAAAGAGGATGTCTAATAAAGATAATACTGAAATTGTATGAGCTAAACTGTGGATTTGCTGTGTTTTTTTTTATACTCACCAGGGGGCGCTCTCAGGTGCTTAATAAACCAAAGAATATGGAGAATTTTCTGTAAGTCACGAGGGTGATGAGTGGTTTTTATACATGAAACTTGTGATGAGTTTGTGTTGCATTTGTAAGAAAGAGATGTTATATTCTGCTTTCTTTATTTCTTTATACTGTAGCAGGTCTAAGAGAGAAATAATGTATATCAGTGTTTGTGATGGTGTGTGTGTGTGTGTGTGTGTGTGTGTGCCAGGTGTTAGCTATAGGTCACAGCTGGTTGTGGCTTTTCTTCAGACAGGAAGCTGTTTTTGTGTTGTGGGAGCATCACTTTGCTCTCTTTCTGCTGCTTCTGTTGTGCTGAGCGGAGAACACACTCTAGTCTGTCACACACAGTGGGACAAACATTTACAGCGCACAGGGAATTGAAATATCAATCTGAACACACACGGTTGTGTTCATGTTGTTTTAACCGGTGGAGCTGCTCAACACGTTCTCCCAAAGCAACCATACAGCAAGTAGACGGCTGATATGTGGCTGCTGGTGATTTCATTTCCATTGTTAAAATGAAGATCCTCCTTCACAGGTTGCCACTCATGTCTTTTGAAATATGTGAAAGCTTCTTTGACTCCCTGGACATACAATAATTTAAAGTGGCTGATCAGAAAGTGCACTTAAAGTATCAAATGCAGAGGTACCCAATGCAGAAAAATCCTTTGATGTATATTAGATTATTAGATCATATCTCTGATGCCATATTGTTTCAGCTGTTGCAGTTAGTCTAGGTGAAACTAATTATAACCGTGTTATAAAGTGTTTGTATAGTTTAATCTATAACTGTATGTATAATGTAACCCAATTGTATGCTTTGTATGTAAAATGTAATTGTTCAGAGATGAGTGACTATAGGTCAAATACGTGTAGTGGAGTAAAAATACCCATTTTCCCTCTGACTTTGAGTGGAGCAGAAGTGTAAAGTGTAAGTATGAAGTAAAGTACTTAGTTAAATTCCACCAGTGTCTGACATATGTTGCCATTTGCTGGATGTCACAGAGGCACCGAGTCCTCCAGATATAGAAATCAGCAAAGCCTGCAGAGACGGAAAATAAACCAATCACACTCACTTCCTTCTCACACACATGCATACACACACACACACACACGCATGCATACGCAAACTGCGATACTTCAACAGACGGAGAGTGGATGCTCTGACAGCAGGGACACGTCAGCTCTTTATTTTGAGGTCAGTACTTCAAATTTGCTGTGGATATCTTAATGAACGTCGTTTGTGAATCTCAGATTGTGCTGTGCAATAGTGTGTGTTTTGATGGATCCATTAACATGTTTTTTTATGGTAAAGTCAACTAAACCCAAAGTCAGAATTTGTATTATTACATCACTGAAATGATTTTTTTTAAAATAACACCCTCAACTTCACCTTTCATCATCAGTTACCTTTTACCGTTAGTTGAATAAAATGGTTGACAAGGAGCAGAAAATGGCGCCCTTCCTGTTTTCTGCTGCGAGCTTACGCTTACTTACAGTGATCTGAAATATCTTCCTCTGTCATCGGCAGAACTTAGAGGCGTAAACACACCATGAAATGGCAGATCATTTTCCCTGCCTGGCTGCTGCTTTGCACACTGACAGGTAGGCCTCAGTCGTGATTGTTGTTTTTAATGACACAAAATCAAAATCAGCTATGTTGAGAGGGGAAAAAAGTGCCCTTTAACTATTTCTGACAAAGCAAATGTGCCACTTTCATTAAAGTCAGTGGTTTCATGTTTCTCTCCCAATTTCTCCCACAGCATTTGTCAGTTGTGCTGAAGGTAAGAAGACAGCTTTAACTGTTCAGTGAGATTTCATAATTCAATGTGAAATTAAGTTTAAATCTATCTTCAAGAAAGCATGCAAGAAGAAGTCAAATAATCAGCACATGTTGCGATTTTATTGTCTTTTTGAATATTGTCTAATTTGAATATGTTTTTTTTCCCCACACAGACATTAAAATAAAAGTGAAAACTGTCTCTGATGGGATTGAGCTGTCTTGTCCTGATTCACAAACCATTGTAAAAAGTGGTACTGTAAAGAATTTAACACTTCCATTGAAATATAAAGATGAGAACTCAGGAGAGTACCATTGTTTGAAACCTGACAATGATGGCCAACACACTGTAGCAGAAAAGATTTATGTGAAATTTCGGAGTAAGTGAGCTTTCCTATTTATTTGCATTTTTCTGAATTATGAGTTCAGCATTTCTTGAAAGTAATCACTCTTCAAAAAATTCTGATTCTGAACTATTGTTTTGTGTGTGTGTCTCTTCTTGTGTGTGTCTATACGCGTGTGTCCAGCCTGTGACAACTGTGTAGAACTTGATCTAACTTCGATAATAGGGATAGTTGCAGGAGACGTGGTGGCTACGACTGTGATAGGAGTGGCCGTCTATCTCTTTGTGTCTCAGAATCGGATCCGTCCAGTCACCTCCAACAAGAAAAGTAAAATATTATCTATCTATCTATCTATCTATCTATCTATCTATTCATCTATCTATCTATCTATCTATCTATCTATCTATCTATCTATCTATCTATCTATCTATCTATCTATCTATCTATCTATCTATCTATCTATCTATCTATCTATCTATCTATCTATCTATCTATCTATCTATCTATCTATCTATCTATCTATCTATCTTGAATTTGAATTTGTTATTATACTATACTATACTATATACATACTAAAAGTCTGAACATTCATACTGTATAGTCATATGAACTGAGATGAAGTTTTGGGTGGTGCATTTGCAATGAGAGGGTAAAGAGTATAGAGAGCAGAGTATAATTCTGTAATTATAAATAAGAGTCCTGCTCTGAAGTTCCAGGAACTATTTTGTGTGTTTTCACAGGAAAGAAAATCAACTGGCAGTGAATGATTGTTCTTAAATTATCTCCAAAATAAACTTGTGATCATTCCTCCAGTTCATAATGTGGCTCCAATGGAAGTGGAGGGGGACAAAATCCACATTTTGGATTTTGCCCAGAAATGAATCGGAAATATATCTGTAGTTAACATAAAGCTTCGGCAGTAAGTCAAATAAAGTGGATATCCTCAAAAGTTACAGTGTTTAGAACAAAAATCCCTCAGAATATCTGCCTACCAGCATCTCTAAAGCTCACTAATTTACTTGTTATACCTCTTCTTAATCTTCTCTGAAATCTGTGTAAAACTGACACATTATTATTATTTATTATTATTATTATAAAACATTATTATCCTAACGGCTGACCAGCTACATACTTAGTGTACAGAGCAGTAGTATAAATCTCCTCATCTGACTCTCAGCACAAAAGTGAATACGTTTATTTCCAAAAAAACTTAATGACTTAAGACTTAGTTGAACTAGAGCGTTGTTATGTGGAACTGTACCATGTTCTAGATAAGTTTACAGTTTACAGTTCATCAAAAGACCGGTCTCCTGAAACATCAGTGTATTAACTGAACTAGTCTCCTAAGTATTAAAGTATAACTCAGATAATTTAGTAAAAGCAGTAATACAAGCATTAATAAAATAAGAAAATCATACATTCGCGGTTGAATCATTTAAAAGTAGAAAAAGGCAGCAGCGGTAAAATGTCCTCAAAATGAAAAAAAAAAAACGGCTTTTCCCTTGTTAAATTACACACAAACTAACATACCTATTAACAGAACAGCAGTAATAATAATCAAAATAGTAACAATCAAATTAGCCTCTGTTTGCCACTTAATTCTGTTTTTGTATTAATATTATCAACACGTGTCCTCAGGCTCTGACAGACAGCATCTTGTTCCAAATGAAATGAGCAGCAGCAGCAGCAGAGCGCCCAATGACCATTACCAGGTAAGCTGTCACATGGGGGCCACAGGTGATTGTTACTTGTAAAAATGAAATGATAAATGACTCTTGTCCCATCACTTTCTCCACCCCACCCTTCCTCCCTCAGCCTCTGAAGCACAAAGGTGGTCAGAAAGAAACCTATGACGTCCTCGCCAACAGAAGATAGAGGGCCGGTGGCTCACTGGCTTCTACCCCCGGACCCCGCAGCTGAAAACATACTGTTTGTGCATCGCTGGAACTCGAGAATCATCGGAGGGAAAAGTCTGTTCTACGATGGCCGTCACTCATCATGATGTAATTTTCTCTGTATGATAGTGTTTTTGCTTAGCCTGCCTGTAAGATGTTGCTCCAAATGGACCACTCACATAGTGAGTGACCAGTTTACCTGTTACTGCATATCATACTTCAGTATTCTTATTTTGGTAGCATTTTAGCTGACCAGCGTTGTATTTTAATCTATGTTTTTCTCTTCTAATGATGTAAGTACGACTACAACAGCCACCTCACCGCTTACTTTGACAAACAAAACATTATCATTATTCAAACTTTGAGGAAATTGAGGAATAAAAATGGCGGTGCCTTGTTATGTTGGCAGCTATTGCCCGGGATGGAAAGTAACTAAGTACTTGCTATTGTATGCTTCAACCTCAGTGTAGTTCAGTGGTAAATAGAGTGCTTTTTAATATCTGAAATTTAGTTTAAAGCAAATGATTATGACTTTTTTTTCGTCTTTAGCTACTTGTGATTTTTATTAGTCTGTTTCATTGAAGCACTGGTCCACATCACTTATTTTCTAGATTGCAGTTTTCTTTTTCAGTGGTCCGCCATTCTCACGCATTGATACTGGGCTCGCAGTTTGCTGTTCACACAAGCCCTGTAACCACATAAACACAACAAACAAAAGAGCTCATTACCACTGAATTAACAATCATGTACATGGAGAGAAACAAAATTGTCATCCGTACAACAGAAATGAAGCCAAACAACAAAAATATAACTCAATATAATAATTACTCAAGAATTCATTGGAAACTTGATCTTTCTTTTCTTGTTTATACAAATAAATATGTATTCTTTAAAAAAACATATTTCTCGTCTGAATGACCTTATTAAATTATATATTTTCCATCCTGTGCTTTCACACATTTAAGGTAGGGTTGTAAAATACATTTCTAATTAGCTGCCACGAGGGATTTCTACTTTCACTAGGTCTAAGTTTTGTTTCTTACACAATTTTCCAAATATACATGTACACAGTTTAACTGGGGATACTGTTATAGCTTTTCCAATTAAATTGTCTAGTATCCTCTTGAACAATATGCACTGGGAATGAGCTCCTTGGCTCGTACATGACATGTTTTGTACATGTTTTCTGTACTTGTTTTCACTTTCTGCTGTATATCATACTTGATAAGTGTGTTGAGCAACCCAGAAGAACAACCTTTGATATAATATCTTTGGTGATTGTGTCACAAGGACATTTTTGAGTAAATTTAACAAAGCATAAGAGGCTTTCTGACTGACAGTTGGCCAACTCAGACTGTAATGCATTACAGTCACATTAGTTCAGTAAGAGCACTGCAGAGTCGTCTTTAGCTACTTGTGATTTTTATTAGTCTGTTTCATTGAAGCACTGGGCCACATCACTTAACAGAAATCAGGATGCGACAGAACTAAAGCTTGTCTGATGATATCTAGTGGCATAATTATTTTTAATCTCTTCTTACAACTGACATACACGTTCTAATTTTGTTTAGACCATAATTTATGAACCAAGGTTACGCCCTGAAGTTTCGTCTCTTGTACTTGTTCAATAGATACATTATTTATAATAAATTTCAGTGTTGATTCAGCTTTTAAATGAGACCTTGATCTCATTATAACTGACTTTGTTTTACCAACATCAAGCACTAATTTGTTGCCTGTTACTCATTCTCCACTAACTTTAACGTGTTATTTAAAATCATTCAGTTTTCCTATGACGCCCATGCATATATTGTTGAGTCATCTGCATACTTAGCAATTTGTGCCTTTCCATAGAAAAGCAAACAACAATGGCCCTAAACATCTACCTAGAGGTACTTCAGTAAAATGCGTCATTTCTGACAAGCTGCCATTAAAGAAAACTGTCTGCGTCCTATTTTTCAGGTATTTTTCAACCACTTTTATGCAGTAAAAGTCACTCAACATGTGATGAATTTACAACAAGTGACTCCTATAGAGTGTGACTTTGCATTTGTAAAACACCACCAGTAACACAGGTCTCATTAAATGAACTGGGACACAGTCTTAAGTATTATAAAAAGTACTTTTTGATGATAATACTGTACTTTGTTTGAGTTGTTGTAGTGGTACTTTTACTTGGGTAAAGGATCTGAACACTTCCTTCCCCACTTTCTATTGCTGCTGTATGTCATTACCATCTCAAGAGTGAGAGGTCTATTTCAGTCTGTTGCACCAAAGATATGAATAGATAGGAATACAGATAAATGGAAAGAGCACTAATAGAAAGAATTACACAACAGTAAAGACATGAGCAGAGAAAAAGGTTAAAATAGTAACAAAGAAGAAGAGGAGGGAATGGATAGGAACAGGAGGAGAGAAGCTCCGGCTGCCTTTAGAGGAAGCCTCAGCATGTCAGATAATCTAATAGCTTAAATTCTTTGATCACCGCTCGGAGTCGTTCGCCTTCCTCTTGACGTTGCTGTGACAAAGCTACAAACTGCAGTTTTCTACATGAGGAGGAGAAGAGATCAAACAACAGAGCTTAGACAGCTCAGCTCAGAAACACAACCCTGATCAACCCCCCCCCACACACACACACACACACACACACACACACTTCAGCTCGTGTATGTTCTCATGCAAATGTGTACATTCGTGCACGGATGTTCACTCACACAACCGCACACACTCGTCAAGCAGATCTGGGTCTGTGTGTGGGGCACGGGTTGACTTAACTTGCAAGGCAGTGAGATAGAGGAGCATACTGTACCCCCCCCACCAACACACCCCACCTCACACCCCCTTCCTCCTCTCTCCCTCTTTGTTTCTCTCTCGCTCAAACAAAACAGCAGATGCACATAAAGATAACCGAGAGGTGAGTGTGGGAGTGTTTCCACTAAACTCTACATCTCTGATTTACATACAGTGCAACAGAATAATCAATAATTAGTAGTCTGAATGAAGAAGAGATATTACGTGGCGTCATGTTTCCCGCCTTCATTTCCATCAGTGCACCTGTACTCAGTCACTGCTGGGAAAAAACGCAGTTGTACAAACACAAGTGCAAAACATGACACTACATTTCCACTGTGTGCAATATTGATATAATATACATGTGTATGCAGTTATAAAATGTCATTTGTTTCCAAGGACGGGATGCTTTGTCACTCACAGAAGAGAGATTCTAGCGATGAAGACATATTGATGGTGACTGTGTGCTACGGATATGAGCTGCGGCTTTGAGGCTTCATAAATAGCATTCAGTTACATCGGCAGAGGCATCTCAGTAATGTTTCCAACCATGAGCAAAGATGAGAGCGTTGGTGACTGTGGTTTATTTATTAATGACACTTGTAGCGCCCATTACAGTAGCAAGAAGATTGTTGCAGCAGATTAGAATGAAAATGCAGCAGCACAAAAGAAAAACAGTGAGCACATTGGTGCTGTGAGCAAAATAACGCAGTAACATTTTACATTTTACAATTTAACAATCAGAAGTGACACTGACATGAAGATATATGTACAGAAAACAGGTACACTGGAATCTCTCTATTTGAAATGACAATACAAGTTTTTATTAAGACACCGTTGTAAATTAGACTCTCTGCAAACGTTTTATGTTAAAGCGACAGTACACGACAGTACAGTACACAAGTACAAAAAATACATATATAATAAAAATGACATACCTATACACGCAGTGGCCGCTTTGTCAGGTACACCAGTACAATCTAATGCAATCCAACACAATAGCTCTGCCACACAACCTACATTTGCTTATAATATTATATTTTTGGTGATGTTGTTGAAATTCAAATTTCAAATTTTATGTGTGTTGCTGAGATCATGGTTAGTGGTGGTGTTGTACTGGACTGGAATATGTTTAGAGGTGTTTGCAATTTGGTGTTACAATTCTTATATACATGAAAGGAGCAGAATATTAGAAACGCAGTATGATGCAGCTAAGTACAACACGGCCGCTAGCTATGACCTCAGTGCAAAAACATTTAACAAACACCGGTATGACAAGAGATTACGATACAAAAGGCTGTAAGGTGTACCTAATAAAGCAAACACTGAGTGTACGTTTAAAAAATAAAACGTTTCTGCTTCCACAGCAAGACACTGGCTGGACAGTTGTGCTCACAGTACTCAAAGATTACATTTACATAGTCCAAAGCAATAGTTCCCAAACTTTTTTGACAAAGCCCACAGGCCTGTCAGATGGGCTCAAGCAATCTGTCATTATACCTCTTTCTTTAGATAGGGATCCCTGTGATGGCTCTAAGGAATTGGTCAATAGTATTTCATTGTGAATAAAACACAACAGACATAACGATCCTGGAGCTGATTGATGCTTTTTTGTTTTGTTGTCGGTAAAGGCTGAATTAGTGCCATTAAAAGGAACTGCTACTTTTAGCTTTTTGTTGGCTTTTTTTCTCTCTAGTTTACATTTTAATGCTTGGTATGAAAGCATTACAACTGACTCAGGTTAGTAGAAAACTGCCTACCGACTACGATAGTTGGTCGAGTTGACAAGAGTTTGTTGTGACAGAAGAAGAAGATGGAATTTGTGTAATTTCCTTATAAACACAAATGTGTCTACAAACATTATATTATCAGATCATAATTTGTTTTTTTTGCAAATTAACTGAGCAACACTTTCTATGGACCGCTTGGTATTTACTGATCTACAGCAACCTGCAGAAACAATGTCCATGTTACATGTTATTTCTTTGGAAGTACTCCTTAAATAGATTTTTCAAAGTAATTCATGAAAACTGTGAGCACCACAAACTTAAAGCCATTCACCTTTGTTGTACAATAGTGGTGTCAGAATGCCGAATGGAACCTAAGCTATCGTACCAGGCCAGGAAATATCAGGGGCAAAAGAGAAAACTAGTTTTTTCTTCCGTTCAGGTTTAAAACCAAAAGAGCAAATGCCAGAGTTGATGACTTGTCTTTATCCGGTCCTGTTCACCATCGAGTAGGTATCCTGGGAGCGAGTGTTGACGTTCAGTTGCTGCCAAAACACAACAGGAACAGTGTCAATTACAGAGTCCTTCAACAAAGGTGAAATGTTTCATTCTAAGATTGTTGCAAGTAAGAAGAAGAAGAAGATTTTTATTATGTTGAGCATGTTGACTATGAAAATGAAATTATTGATTTACATGGTGTAAGGAAACATGCGTATTTGCTTTGAGTTAGATGGGAATATTTAAAATTTTATGACAGGTTACATATTGGACTATTTCTTGGCCGGACACAGCTACTTCCTGCAGTCTAAAAAAGCCCAACGCGGCCTTACGCTTTGTTTTTTGTACAGATTTAACAAGTTAATTAGTGAGTTAGTGAGTGTCTTCGCTCTTTATGCTAAGCTAACCATCTGTAAACTAGCTGTGGTATACAACTTTTCATCCAACGCTCGGCAAGACGACAAATACCCAAACTATTTCTTTAAGTTTTATAAAATGAATATATAAAAATTTTGCTCTATGATCTTAGCGTGAATTCTATTTTCGGGATTATTTTGTAGAGACAAACTGGGACTTTTGATCTTCCTGCATTTGGTCCTTTACAATCTTCGGAAGAAGCATAATTGAAGATTGCTGCAGCGCTTAGATTTAGTCACTCTCGAGAAAAAAAACAAGTTGAATGGAACTGATGAAAATGCAAAACTTTTTCCACACAATACCTCGTAGTCAGGAGATGGGACGGGTGGACCTCGGCCTCCTGAGCGAGCGGGCGCTGGAAGATAAAGACAGAAATATGTTGATTTGGCACAAATATACAAATGATTTTTTTCGTAACTCAAAATTAAATCTAAGTGATGAGACCACACCCAGGTAGTTTTAACACATTAGATGCTTAAAAATAAGTGAAATAGGATGTGCAGCAGCTGGATGCGCTCCATTAGGTAACCTTTCAGATGCATGTGTATAGTAGTGGCGTATTTTTTCCCGATCTGTGTGGCTCTAACCTTTGGGAGTGAATGACGGTGCAGCAGAGCTTTTCTTCTTGGTGCACCTGAAGATAAGCAGCATCAGGCCTGCTGTCCCGACCACATCCACACAGATGATTAGAGCAAACAAAGTCCCGTCCAGCTCAAAACAGTCTTCACACACTGGAGGACAGAAACCAGCAGCAGAACAAGTGAAAGCTCAGAGAGGACCACGAACACAGCTCGCCCATCAGTGGCTATTGTGATTGTTTTACTCACCCTTTCCTTGCACATAGAAATAATATGTTTTTTTATTTGAGTTATCTTCTCCATATTGACAGTAGTAAATGCCTTTCTTCTTATTGTCGTACTCATCTTCATATGTAGATGATGGATCTAAAGTGAGTTTATTGGGGGTCTTTTCTTTATACCAATCCCCTTCTTCTGGACAGGTCAGTGTGAATGTTTTCCTCCAGAATGTTACTCCTTAAAACACACAGATAGACGTTAAGTGTCTTCGTCGTACCAGCTTTAGTTCGTCATTTCATCCAGATCCTTCCTCCCCACTACTTTTCTGGGAGAAAGGAGGGTGATCTGAGAGCTGAGACCTTATTTACATCTGAGCCTGATCATTTTTCTCTTTCTTACTATGTACCACATCGTGCTAATGTCTCACATATGCAGAGATTGAAATGTTTCCCTTAAGAGCCTGCAGTAAATAACAGAAATACAACTAGTAATCAGTACAAAATGTGTCCATCTTTTTCACTTTAACTAAGTGGGATAGTACACTACAAAAAAAAAGAATAAAGAAAATTAAAACATATTAGAGTGGGCTGAAACACAGGAAAACACTTAACCTTTCAAACAGCAGTTAGAGCAGGCCAGGCATGTGAGTGACATACAGGAAACTGGAGATGTTTCTTTTGAAGTGCTGTTCGAAATCCATAGAGGTGCACTCAAACCTTATGACTTTAAAATATGAGATCAAGTGAATCAGAATACAACATTTACCTCCTGTAGCGCTCACTGTAGCTACGAAGAAGAGGAGGATGGCGAGTGCGGCCTGGACACCCATGCTGCTGATTGTTGGTACCTCTGTTTCCTGTTCTGTGTTTTCTGGAGCCTGCTTCTCTATAGATCCGATGTGTGAATGCATCCACTGCAAGACATACAAAAAAATCAAGCTGCCTGTCCAATAAGGCAAAATGATGCAAAGAAGTAGACCTGATGGCTCTCTCTCTCTGTCTCTCTCTCTCTCTCTCTCTCTCTCTTTCTCTTTCTCTACACAAACACACACACATACACACACATGTTACGCCCCACAGGAAACGATTTTTTCAAGACGAATTCACAGTTAAACCTCAAAAAGAAGTCAAACTGGAAGAGTACGGTGTATAGAAATATTCCTTTAATGTATTTATGCCTTTTGATTCAGGTAATTACAAATGTCTGTTTTAAAAAAAAAAAAAAACTTTTATTCTACTTATGATTGTATTTGTAATAATTCGTATGGCTCTCTTTTCTACTATTACAGTCATACTGTGTTTGTAGATCTTTTATATGAATTTCACCATATCTCTGAGGTAAAAAGAACAATAATTGATTTTGATACCTTTCAATAACGTGTACATAAAAGCTGGCCAAGACATTAACTTATTTCTTAGTTATAAAACTGATATGTAACAGTGCATATGTGAAAATGTCAAGCATCTATACAGGCCACAGTTACGGCTGTAAACGATGTGCTCTTTTAGGTTGACACTGTTGGTTTTTATTCACTTTTAGGAAGTTAACATGTGTGTGCGTGCACTTGCCATTTCACAGTCGCACATTTTCACCCAGTAACATTTAATAACTCCCTTTATGCAATGAAATATACTGACATATCAGCCATATAAGTTGAGAAGTGATGACCTTTTTGAACTTGCTGACATGCTTCAGGGTACTGTTGCAGAGGGAGAGCAGATCAAAGTGCAGCTCTGCCCCCAAGTGGTTCAAACGCAGCTTCCACAGCTTCAGTATTTCAAATTCACACCTCACTGCTTGTTTTTACAGCAAAGACAGCACAGTCCACTCATTTCAAAATGCTTTGAGAGGAAGCTGTTGATGTTCACAGACTCACTGCGCTGTTATCACAAAGTTTTTACCTGTAAAGTGGAATTAAGCATCTTGTTTGTCTGACTTAAATAAACAATGTGAAGTCATGAGTGCCATGGCGCACAGCAGGGCTTTAAATTTCATGTTGTTTTAATGCATCATGATACATCCCATCATGTGACATTAGATCATAAGTAGATTATGCTATCTGCATACATTGCATATCCAGTACTGATGGATTTTTGACACCTTTGCGCAGCAGCTTCGGAGTGGCGCCGCGCGTGTTTTACGCAGCAGCAGGTTGGGTGACCATCAAGAATTTGCAGGCTTTTGGTTTGAACTTGTGTGTGTGTGTGTGTGAGAGAGAGAGAGATAAGAGGGCTGCGAGGAGAGCGGATGACTTTGTTACTCCGCCCGATATTTGTGGTGGGAGGGTGCTGAGACGAAATGTATGAGGGCAGCGGCGAGTTGGGACGCGTCTTTGGAGAGACAAGGTGCGCAGGGCTCGCCGTGACTTCATGTTTTTATCCCTCTCAGAAGGGGATACACAGACTTGTCCTTTTTTTGTTGTTTGTTTTTCTAGTCTCTGTGAGTCGGTGGAGGAGTTTGCCTGCCTCCTGGTCTGTCGGTCGCCGGACAGCCTGCCGTCCATCCAATGTGCGTAAAAGGGCTCTATTTCCTCACCGTCCTGTCTGGACTCGCAGCTTCAGGTGAGAGTCAGGTTCAGTGTGAGTGGATAAGGCGAGTGAAGAGATGTTTTTTGACTTACTGGGACGGGCTGTTAATCAACACTTTATGTGTACTGGCCATCATACAGTTCAGTGTGATTCATACGAGTGTGTTTTGGTTTTTCAGGTTTTTTTTAAAAAAAAAACAATTAATTGTTGTTAATTGTTGACCTAGTATACAGTATCCTATGTATAAATACATGCTCCACAATGAAACACATGAGATTAATATAAACAGTATAAAATAGTCTTTATAGATTGGCCGTGTGTTTTAGGGTCTGGGCTGTCCAAAAGTGCTCATTGTCAGTGTGTTTTTTTTTTTTTTCCACATCACAAGTGTGTTTTTTAGATACAACAGGATGAGCCTTCAGAGACCCTCTCGATAATGGCGTTTCAAAGTAAAAGAGTAAAGCCTGGTCCTCTGTTCATTAGTGAAAGCTCCGCAGGGACCTCTAACCTCCATCTCTGCGCGCCGCCGTGCGTCACTGGGAAGCGGAGATGTTGGCACAGCGAGGGTCGCGGCCAGAATTCCTGTAAAAACCATAAAACAGAGACGGAGGGGGTTGACTTTTGACAATGTAATGACTTTACAGTATTAACCTGGCACCGAGTCCAGCCCGCATTGTGTTTGGCTTTTTCTGCGAGCTTCCTGCATTTCCTGCCTGTTAATGCGCATCCGCGCTGACGTTCACACAGACTGTGGAGCAGATAAGTCCACCTGCTTCCCGAACGAGGGGGGTCCAGGATATGTTAGCGGGATCATAACAGCAGATACACACGAATACGGAAATAAACATGAATAGATCTAATCTAAATGGCATATAGCTGCTCACGGTCAAATGCTGTAATGGCACGGCTAATGGAAAACCTTTTAATATCACAAATTGGCATATCAGTGGCAATTCATTCAGGTTGTTTAACCTTGAGGTAATCTGTGTCCATCCCAGTTAAGTGGATTATATTGATTAAACATGTCCATCCACTTGCCAAAGCACCATGCAGGGATTCACTGTAGTAGCAAGCTGCTTGTGTTTACAAGGAGCATGGGCCTGCAGATCATTCATAACACAGTCAGGAGAGTGACTAAATATACTGTGTGGATATAGAGGGGCAGATAATCAAATGACAGCATGTGGATGAAGGGAGAGCATGTTGGAACTGATTACGGCTCAGCAGCATCTCAAGTTCGCGTGTCTGCTATGCTGTAATCACTTCCATTGCCTTCGGCTTTATTGTGCTGGCAAAAACGGCACGGCGTGATGAAACAAGCCGGCAGACTTATCTCAGTGCCATGATGTGGTGTAATATTGCAGTCATGTGTGCAAAATAATTCAGTTTAATTTCTCTCCTTTAAACATCCCATCCCCCCCTTCAGGTAGACTTCAGATACATACACACATCAAAAAAGGCACACATTTGCCCATCAGCCCTCCACAGTTTTGACATGCACTGCACTGATCAAAGACAGTTAGTATTCACCGGCAGACTCACTGCAAAGAGGCTATTTTTAAGGATGTATGGTATAGACCAAACAGAATAATCTCTCTCTCCTCCTGCAGCTTCAAACAAAATCACAGCAAGTGCTGCAGTGGTGAAAATTCTCCATCGCTCTCAAAGATAAATGCACAACTCCTCTGTGTATTTAGTAAAGTGTGTTCAGCAGGTGTTTTGTCAAAAGAAAACATTATACATCATAATTTGTTGCTTTTCACAGCACCAGGACAGGATTGCTGCCTAGATCATTACAACATTTGGACTTTTTTTTTTTTTTACACTTGTTAGATGTGCTAGATGCAGGATCAGTGAAAGTAGAGCAAAGTGTGTGTGTTTTAGGCACAGCACAGTCAACCACCACAGTAGTCAGGATCAAAGCAGAACTCCCGGGTACTCCTGTGAACATGTACTGCTACATGTTGTCAGTTACAGCTGTCACGTGTCCCCTCGGTTGAAAATGTGCTTTGTGTAACTCGCCTGTCACCTCTGTGTTATAACAGCTTTTTTTTAGGAAGGCAGGCCATGTGAGCAATGGAGGTCTTCAGACAGGAGTTTGATACAGGACCCCTTAGCCTGCAAGACAGGGCCAGAAGATAAAATTGTAGAAAAGAAAAGAAAACAGACCTTCTGAGAGCTGTGTGCTGTGGTCAGTCTCCACCACAACCTTATGTTGATCTCTTGTTATATTGAAGGAAAAATCTTGAAATGTAACCAGTAGCCTTCAGCAGCAGAACATATAGGAAATGCCCCTTTTTCAGTAAACAGAATCAGCCTGTTCTTCTTTGTTCTCTTCTTTGTATCTTTCAGACCTTTATTGTGAAAGATAATGTAGCACCTTACATTTAACTCAGTTTTTCCCCCATGTTTGATCACTTTGATTCAGAACAAAATAGCAAGTCACCCACACCCTGTGACTGGATAATTGGAAAAGGAAACACACTGAAAACAAACTCTCAATTAGATTTAACAACTTCGACCCTCATTCCTCCTCTGTCATGACCAAACACAGACAAGCGTCTGAAAGTCTTTTCTTAACATTTCTGGATCCCCTGCTGTTGATGGGGAATCTGTCCCTTTTGTTTCCATGCTTTACTCTAATTCCTCATGTCTTCCTCTAACATTTTTTCCTTCTAGCAAAAGCCTGAAATGCTCTCAGGCTGACGTGTTCCAACCTGTCCTGACTTAGGTTTAGCACACGCATGCACAGACGCACATGAACAAATAGCTGTTCCTGACTACACGCAGTGTTTACACTGACTGTTTAGGCTTCACTTCAACTCCGTTTGCGGCAGATGAGCAGCCTCTCGCGTGTGTTACCGGGATATAGCAGTTCTCCCTGTGCCACGGTGCCTCTAATCTCACCACAATAATGGGTCAGAGTAACAAAGCATCGCTGTGGTTTTTCACATGCTGCACCATGTTGACGCACCTTAGGAGGATGGCTGGCATTTGTGTCGGCTGGATGGGATTGCCTGGGGGTGTGTGGAGTTAACAATGATGCGTTCATATGCAAGAACACGCCAGTCTCCAACACGGTGGGCTTAGGGCGCATCTGTGAAGTGTTTGAGTGAGGAGGCCAGGCGCTCCCTGTGTAATGTTTAAGTCTTCGACTCCAAGTGTAAACAGGGATTTAAAATATATTTCTCGTTGAACTGAAAGTGTTTGTGTTTGTAGGTTCATCTGAGGTTTTGTGTGTGTGTGTGTGCGCGTGCGCACGCATGGCAATACACATTTGAATTTCAGTTGCTGCCTGTTGGTGAGTGTGGGTTTCTGTTTGTGTGGCAATGTTCTAACAAACTCTGTTGGCTGGTCTCTTGTTCTCAAAACAGTTTGGAGTCATATTAAACAAGTAGATCTCCCAGTTAAAGCAACAACTCCATTTACCCATAACTTCACTGGCATAAGGAAAAAATGTAGTTTCCACAGAGTATTATTCATCTAATGAGCAGAAAGCTAATGGAACATCCATCATCAGCTGCCACTGGTGAAACATTTATGATGAAACACAGAGCTGTCACGATGATAGAATTTCCCAGGTCGGGAAAGTTACTCTGACTTAATTTCCTTTTCTTTGTCCCGTATCTGATTTTCGTATGTACTCCAGTACATCCAGCCATTGTTATTTAAGAGTGAACTCTGTGTTGAAAGAGAAGCAGAGGCAGCTACTCATCCAGTTTTGCTCTCTAATTATCTGACACAGAACTTAGCAATTGAAATGAACAGATGTAAGTTGAGGAGAGAGGGGGTTGGACTGCTGGGTGGGGGGGCGAAGGATGGAAGGGTTCGGTCACATTTGTGCATTTGAATGTTTCGCCAGCTCTCATTCATTCCTATTGAAACTCACATGACGGATGTATGTAAGAGTGCTTGTCTTGACTGTGAATTATATTGGCCCTCCAATACTTTAACAATGCACTTTCATGAAATTTACGGACCTGCAGGAAACACACTTTCACAAGAATCTTCACAATGAATGCAGCTGAAGTTGACATGTCCCGACTTTTAGTCCCTAGTATGGCTAAAACCCCACGAACACTGGATCCTAAATGCAACTACAAAACATTTTTCATTAGATACCCCACGTTTTTTTCAAATTATTTCATTCTGTTTCGCTGTTTCACTCTGTCTGTCTCAAGCCAAATTTTTTTTCCATTCGGTGGTATGACCTTAAAGAAGTGTGTGGTGTTGTCTGTATCTGCAGAGCCTCTGCCCTCGCCTGGGTTTTCTTATTTTGCTGTGTTCATGATGTTTCTGGGCATCAACAGTGGACAGTGGTGTGCCGCCCACTAATCAATAACAGCAACCAGGTGTCAGATTGCATGAGATCACCAGATGTGCGTTTGCTTTTAGCTGGGCAGGAGCGGCCATCTTTGACTGTTTTGGTTACTTGCCAAACATTTAAAGCTAGACATTTAAACTTTTGCTGACCACCTGAAGGCTGAAACCTACTGTAATAGTGGCAGAAGTGGAGAAGAAACGCAAAGTCTGTGACCTGACTTAATCATCTTATTTATACAGTAATATCTATCTATCTATCTATCTATCTATCTATCTATCTATCTCATCTATCTATCTATCTATCTATCTATCTATCTATATATCTATCTATCTATCTATCTATCTATCTATCTATCTATCTATCTATCTATCTATCTATCTATCATATATATATATATATATCTATATTCTGTGCTCTGTCTATGTCTACACAGGATACGTTCAGCAGACACAGTACTGAGTGCAGTTCACCCACGTTTTGGCAGCATACAGACCCCAGCACACATTCACTGTAGTTAAGCATGTAAAATGGAAGAAAATAGGACATGTTTAAAAATGTATAGTGCCAGTGAAATGGCCTTTACGTGGCCTGTGCAGATAGCTGGATTGATTAAATTAGAAGCACATAATTTCTCTCAGATGTACGCGAAATGGATGACAGAAAAACATGGCTCACTTTCTGTCTAGACAAGCAGTCACTGTATTGAACTGGGGCATTTAATTGCTTATTAATTTAACTTTTCATCTTTAAGAGGAAAATGTTTTTTTCTTCGTTGCACAGTCCTGCTTTCAAACAGCTTCTCTCAGATCCACAGGCAATATCATGTGACTATTTTTACAGGCTGAGTTGCACTGCTTGTGTTAAGTAAACTATGATTATATCTGTACAATTAGTGGCATGCCCCATTAAGGTGGAAAGCAAAGAGCAGAGGTGTTTATCTCCTCCACAGTGTGGTGTCTGATCTGTGCACATCGTCCTCTGTTGACTTATTCATCTGCTCAGGAGCAGAGGTGGAAGTCACAGTGGGACTGGATTCACTCTGACTCACATCCCTGTATGACACTAAACACAAGGCTGGTCTAGCCTCGTAGTAAATACACGTCTTTTGAGCACTGGGCCGCTCTTCCAACAGCAGCTTGTGGGTGTGTTGAATCAAAGCATACGTGTTGGACCCCCCCCCCCCCCTCCCCCTCAGGAGTTTGTAATCCTGTGGAGAAGTTGTTGAGTCAGCTGCGGGGTGGGAGCGGAAGAGGTTTGATGGATTAAACTCTTATCCTCACTCACTGACTACACGTTTCCTCTGGACACCGCCGCCTGATGAATTACAATTGGCCTGGAGGAAGCAGGAGAATGAGGGAGAGTTACAAAAGAGAGAGATGCTTGGCCTGTGTTAGGACTGACCTTTAGACTATATTCAAACACAGTCTTGTGTGTTACAGCTCATGTACATCTATATGGTTAAAAGTGGAACAAGAGGAGTAAATACATTATCAAAAGACCATCTGAAGTGTCATTTTCATACAAAGAGCGACTCCCCATAAATCAAATTAACAAGATCATTCAGATTTGCTGCTCCAAACACCCACTGTCTGGTTCATCTCTCTGGCACTGATATGTTTTATACTTCAGCTTTATTTGGAATGATAAGCATGATCAAAGATGGTCGCCGCGGATGAAAGAAAGCAGCGGCACCGTCCAAGGAAAATCTTGCCCATTATGTTTGATTGACAAGTGGAGAGATTTTACAGATGAGGACAGATTATAGAGTTGAGAGAGGAGAAAGGAAGGTCTTACGTGTGCTCTGAGATGTGCACGTGTTTACTTTTATCAGACATTGCATGGCCACTGAATATGAGGATGTTTGAATATTACACCTATATGTAATAGTACATGTCATGACAAAAAAACCCATAAATCTAGTGCTTTAACAGCCGCCACTGGGGAGGCTCCCATTCAACCAAAGGAGCATCAGTGAGGTCGGCTGCTGATGTTGGGTAATGAGGTCTGAGCCCGCAGCTCATCCCGGAGGTGTTGGATGGAGATCAGGTCAGGGCTCTGTGCAGGTCAGTCAAGCTCCTCTACATGAAATGGGGCAATCATTTCTTCAATGCTTTGTGCATGGGGGTATTGTCATGTTAAAACAGGAAAAGACCTTCCCCATTCTGTTGACACAGGCACATAAATATCATATCGTATCATGCTGTAGTGTGAATATTTCCTTCAGCTGGAACAAAGGGACCCCAACTATGAAAAACAGCCCCAGAGTGAAAGTACAAAAATCTGTGTGAGCGCATACTTTGGCCCCACATTGTATTTGCTTGTGTTGGCTGCATGTTTGTGAGTGGAGTGAGCGGAAAACTGCGTGGAGAAAATGTACAGCACAGTATGTTTGTGTCCATTTCAGGAGTTCCCTCCCATCACACCACTCAGCACCCACCCTCTGCCTCAACCTCGTGTCCTCCTCCTCCTCCTCTGCGAACACACTGTTACCTGAACCCGCTATTCCCAGCACTCAGTCCAGTCCTGCATGAAAGACAGGCCTTGTGGAAAAAAAAAAAAAAAGAAACAGAAAACTAACCTGGGCTTGTGAAACCTCTCACAAAGGAGAGAAGAGGCTCTTTGTCATCCACTGAGCTCTTTGTGCAGTTTTGGTCCTGTCCTAAGTGTTTCCTCCTAAACCGGTGCAACAGAGAATCGGGTTTCCTCCGGTGGTCCCTTTGTTTCTGAGCCATAATGAAGAGAGGAAAGGCACAAACACACACTGTCTAGGAAATAATGTAATGAAACCAATTTCCTGATTCAGAGAGTCGTGCCAGCCGCTTGATTTCTCCTGCAGCGTTTCCTCCCCTCTCTTAAAGTCCAAGAAGACTTAACATCCTCTCGGTAAATAGAAAGACCAGATCTACAGCAAACACCATAAAGGAAACATCTCTCAAACACAGCGTGGGATGTCTGTCCTTTCCAGATATACACGATACAGACATACACGATCATGAATATTATTAAACTGAACTCAGTGGAGAACCGTTTACTTCCCTCTGGCTTCCCGTTTCTGTTTATAAATCTGCATATTTATGAGCAACTGCAACTCTCAAGCTGCAAGGCGACACGGAAACTTTGACAAAGATTTTGATTGCACAACGAGGTCGGTGTGTTTTGTCCATTTACTGGACTGTTTTCGAGATATTTACAGAAAATATTTCAAATACCGGAGAATGTTTGCCGAGCAGTTATGAGTCAAGTTCGATATACCGCGCGTTCCTCTGTGCAGTGTGAAACACACCCAGAATGGCCTGAAAATACCAATGTTTTGGGAAAAAAAACCCACCTCTAGCAATGGTATCTAAGAAGGATAATTAAATCTGATGAGACAGTTCTGTTTGTTTGTTGGCCTGTTTGAGAGCAGAAAACCTGAACAACAGAGATTTTACTGAAAGAGTGGTGGAAAGCTAGGCCGTGCTCCGAGGACGAAGTGATTATTTTCTGATGTGGAACATGCCATACATCAGGAGATTGTTGTTCAGCCTTAGCAGAAGTATAAACTATCTGAGTGCTCTGTTTAACCACATAATAAACAGAGAGTTTAATATAGCAGCCTTGAATATGAAACTGTAAGAATGCAGACTTGTCAAGCTTTGGATGTCTGTAGTGGGAGCAATACTCAAAATCTAAAGAACTTGTTGTTTTTATTTCTAAAACAAAAACACGAGAGAGAAATGGATCAAACAGTGCATTTGTCTTCTTTAATTTAAGCTCCTAATTTTAGCCCACTGGCTTACTACATACAAATGTAACTGAGTGTCACTCCTAAAGCCAAGGAGCATATCATTATCATTATCATTTGTTGTGCTACAGGTTATGTTAATAAAAGGGTTCACAATGTTACATCCACTGTTCAGTATTTTTCCACTGTGTGGGAGCTGAGTTATACTAAAAAGCTCTTTTAAACAAATACAGTACTCTTCCTTTAATGTCTTCAACGTGGAGCATCAACTGGTTGATGATGTACAATATCATGTCTGCAACCATAAAATGCCTAAATAAGACCTTTATTCAGTGTTTTTAAAATGAAACAACTGCATGTATTCAAGTGATCAACTAACTGACTTACTGAATTTTTATAAAGAAGAAGAAGAAGAATCCTTTATTCATCCCACATAGGGGAAATTAACATTTTTCACTCTGTTTTTATGTTAACACACATTTTTACATATACATAGGGAATACACACACACAAGCTGGCAGGGAGAGATGCCAGAGTGAGGGGGCTGCACCTTCAGAGCACCCCGAGCAAGTTTTTGGGGTTCAGTGCCTTGCTCAAGGGCACCTCCAGGCAGTGCTCAGGAGGTGAACTGGCACCTCTCCAGCTACCAGTTCCACCTCCATGATAGACTGGTCTGTGGGGGACTTGAACCGGCAACCCTCTGGTTCCCAAGCCAAGTCCCCACAGACTGAGCTACTGCCGTAATTCATGTTATCATACATACAAACTACAAATGTACTGCAAAAGTATGGAAAAACAGCCGGCGTAGCGATAAGAGGAGTGAAGTAGTAAATGGTCAAATCTGATCTGTACAATATAACAATACAAAACAATATTTTGTTTTTCACCTGTAGCAGAATAAAAACAGACTTCTGCCAGCCTTTTCTTTTTCTTCACTGGCACGGCACATGCATACACATATATGTCAGACTAAAGATGCATGGTAGAGGTTAAGCAGTTTTAAATCTGCCTGTACTTTTTGACATTGGGTGAAATATTACATGGGTAGGTCAAACACTACTTGATATTTTTTCTGCCTCTTTGGAAGCCTTTTATACAATCTAGGGACGGCTGCCAAGCCAAGCAAACCTAATCACACTCGAGTGGTGGACTTGGTTTGATTATTTTACAGCAGATGAAAGTATTTGCCCCCTTTGGCTTTACAGCGGAGCAGTGTAGTCTGCAGCAGGTAGTGTTGACAGGTAGCATAAAGGTTCAGCAGGTCCATTTTATTGAGATTTTATTGGACATATTGACAGATTTTATGGACTAATGCCAACAGTGGTACATCTAATGGAGAATCCGTGTGTGTGGACCTGTGCCAACACTGAGCCTCCCTGAGAGACGCCAAACCCGACACGTGCACACACATGCACACACACACAAACACACATACATATACACACACATACACACACACACATACACACGCACACACACACATGACAATGGAAAATAATATTTCATGACCTAGTCCATCTGTCCCCGGTGCTGTATCTGTTTATAGTAAGAAACATCTGGAGTTTACATCAACAGGAACACACACACACACACACACACACACTCTCTCTCTCTCTCTTAGAAGTTTGTGTCCAACAAGATGCTGACCTGAGGTGAGGTCCCATGTGGGTATTTGTTGCTGTAGTAGTTCTGAGTTCATGCAATCAGTGTCAGCACGATCTACACAAAGATTCTAATTTTCTCTTTTTAATTAATAATGAAGGGTGTAATAGATCTCCTACACATGTTTCACATCATTTAATGACTTTAATGAGGGAAATATGGAGTACACGCACAATCTTAATGAAGACTGACATTATTTATTTTTTGTCTTTATACGATTCCTATATTCCTATTCCTTATACGAGGCATATATAAGAGCCTTTTAAATCATTTTAATTCATTTATAATACAGGTACATATACAGGTATAGACTTGCAGATCTAGACATACCAATTGTTCTGGGATGAAATCTGGATGAAATTTATAGTTTCAGATTTAAACCTCTAATCGCCTCATTTTATATTGTTCTGCAAATATTCTGCAAGGAAACTGCACCATGCCAGACAATGTCTGCAATGTTTGAATCATTATTAGGATAAATTCACATATTTGTCTGCACTCTGGCCCTGCCCTGCTCTGTAGGGTACATAACTCCATCTTAATAAGCTGTGAAAGCTCTCTCTCTCTCTGTCTCTGGATGCTGGGTGTGGTCACTACTGGCCGGGCAGGATGTTCGGACATAAACAAGTGTGACATGCCAGAGTAGAAGAATGGATAGGCAAACAAGCAGGCAAACAAACAGCATTATCTCATCTCCTCTTTACAGCCTGCAATTATGTAGAAGAATACATTTTCCATCATTTTGTTATCCTCTAGCTCCATCCGTACTGCACTCACCCCTTCATCTACTCAATCACTCTCCTTCATCACTTAAGCTCACTCTCTCATCCCTGCCTGTTTGTCTCGCCCCCTCTTCCTCTAAATGAGTAAAATTCTGTGCTCTCAATGTCTTCACTCATGTAATGGCATGCATCCTCCTCAGCAATTAGTGCCTGCTAATGACCAATTAAAGAGTGATCATGTACTTTTTGCCGCAGGGACAAATTAGTACTGTAATTGAGAAACTGTACGTAGCCCCAACCGTTCTGTCATTCTGCTAATATCCATTTTGCCTTCAAAAAGGTCTAATTAACCTTAATTCTTAATCAGCTCAGCTTGCGTCAAAGGACGAGGCAGTTGAAAGCGTTTTACATTTTTGCTGTTGAAAGGAGATTAGCAACGCTTATTTAAATTTATGTACTGCAAACAGATTGGTTAAAGGCAGAAATCTGAGGAAATGAGGTGTTGTGGCCTGGAGGACCTACTTTCTCTCCTCTTACATGAAGCATGATGAATCTTTTCAATGTGAGCTTTTAAACAGTTTGGTAGAGGAGGATAGGCATTGCACCACATTACTCAGCTAATCTTCCGTGTGCGCTACATGCTCTGAAATAATGATGGAGTAATGGTTTAACTAAACACAAAGCACAGCTGAGGCTGAAGGGAATGTCTTTAGTTTTGCAGGTATTTGGTCATAAACCAAAGAAGATGTAAATGTTGATGATGAAAACTTTAAAAGATATACCAATGTGACTAATATTCATGCTGAGGAATGCCTGAAGAAGATTTTGTAGCCATCCAGCCAACACTGGTCAGTAGGATTGATCATATGGGGAAAATTAATGTCAGGACATAATTTTACAGTAATTCATATAGTAGTCCAGTCTGGACCAAAGTGGTGATCCAATTTTGGCTGACTTTGCCATCCTCCAAGGCTAGAAAGAGAAACCATGTTTTCCCAGTTTGAAACGAGGTACTTGTACTTGTTAACAGGAGGGCTGCTCATTTCTTTGACACATGCAATTGAATATACAACACTTTCTGCTCCTGCTTCTCCATTACCCCTCTTTGTCAGCCTTCACAGGGAATATGGGAAATGAGACCTGTCTGCTGAGTTTCCACACATACACACATGCACACACGCACATGCACACACACACGCTTACAGTCGAGCCAAGGAGGGGAGTCATTACTGGATGTACCGATACAGCCAAGCGCTGATGGTATCTGCCTAATGAATATCCTAAACACAGGCAGTTTAATCTACTAACTTCAGTGTTTCCACAGCCAGGTAGACGAGGCAGTGAGAAAAAGGCAGCAGAGGGGGCTTGTTCATCTCGTCCATCCGTCAAATCATTATTATTCTGTAATATCTCTGCAAGCAAAAATATCTGCCGGTGGGGTAAGATTTATTGCATTGTTTACTAAGTGCTTTAACATCTTCCTCGACAAGTAGCAGTTTACTGATGCAAATTGAAGGTCTCGTTTTCAAGGTACCGCTGCAGAAAAAAAAAAACACAAATCAAACAAATACTCTGCAATCTCACTGCAGTGACATGTTT
The DNA here is from genome assembly GCA_023238725.1 of Scortum barcoo. Lineage (NCBI taxonomy): Eukaryota > Metazoa > Chordata > Actinopteri > Centrarchiformes > Terapontidae > Scortum > Scortum barcoo. The sequence goes on from CM041552.1 coordinate 24,391,068, forward strand.
TTGTCATTCAAGGAAAGAAAAAAAACAACCAAAAAAAAACAATTTCAAGTCTGACTGACGACTGGCTAAGATGGACATTTCTTGCAGCGTGTACTCTGCTTGTATTGCTCACTCGTCCGCACTCCTCCCAGGTTTCATCGGCCTCATTTAAAACACATTAGGCTGTTAGAGCGCTGTCAGTGCCCGGCGATGAGAGAGAAGCCTGTCTGTTTAATGCTGTGCGGGGGCCGTCTGGTCGCCCCACTCTCTCATCCCAGCCCACAGGAAACTCTCTCCAGCCTGATAAGGACCAGAACACACTGCCTGAGGAACCAAGCCCCAGCTGACATTTTCCCAGCTAGCTCTCGCCTTAATGCTCACTGTATTTATAATGCAAGTGTAATGATGTGGCTCAATTTGCCACGCTAGACTTTTGGTATTTTTGGTATTGCTTTTCATTATGAAGAAGCTCACCTCAAGTCACTCACCACACGCTGTAAATTGTAGAATAGAGCTTAATCCACCTTTGTAGGGTTTAGTTTAATCTTGATATACTTTATATCCATCATAGTAAGCACTGTGAAAGTATTGTGAAGCCCTTTTTTATAATCAACAGTCAGAGGTTACATCTTACTCACGTTATGTCAGACTTTAGAGTAACCCTGATGGTAACTGATGATCTCAAATATAAAACTGAGGCCCGGTATGACACATGCAGTCAGGTGATTCATCGAGCCTCATCAAGTGTTTGGCTCGCTCTGCAGGGTCCTCATATGAAGTGTGCTAATGATGTTAGGACAAGTCTTGGTTGCCCTGAGCTCACTGTGGCTGCGAGCTCTGCAGATGGACGGTCTGCAGCGTGGCTGGGCGTTGACTTTAATAAGGCTAGACGTGGCTCCTGATATTATGCGGCTATACAGAGCTCCCTCTATAAATAGAGGTGATAGGTGATTTGGACTAGACAGCCTGCGCATAAACTTCCACAGAGATGTAGACTCATGCACACACAGTCACTGGGTTGCTTTTGAATAAGGTTGAATCTATCTCAATAAACCAGACTCTGCAGACTCGGGGGGGAGAGAGAGACGTGATCGGGTGGTTCCTGATGTGATGCTGACCGGCTGCCAGAAAAGAACTCAGCATTAAGCACGTTTCTGTCTGGGAGGGTGCACACATGTGCGCGTGTGTGTGTGCAGTGTAAATGTGCGTCATCGCTCCAATTCCATTCTAGGGAGCGCCATCCATCATTATGTGAAAGAGCCAAATCGTTGCCAATATCCCTCTCCTCTCTTCCAGTCCATTCGTTTTCCATCTAGTAGGTCTACCACGTACTGTAAAGATTGATATAGTCCATATCCATATAATACACAGCAGATTGTCAATTTCAGGCCTGTCTCAGCTGCAGTACTGTAGCTTAAGTGGCTATTATTCATTAAGTGTCACAGATTTGGCCTACTGATCTGAAATCAGTTTGGACTTTCAGGATGTAATAAAGCAGATGTCTGAAAGGACTGACTGTAGATTGGATTTTGTGCTTTCAGCTTTTGGACTGTGAGATTTCAGTGTGTCCTATAATATATGTATCTAATACACTTACAGGGACAACTTCAACTTAGTGATTTTTCTTGCAGCAGCACTGCGTGGGCAGAGGTAGGGTCACAGGGTGCATACACTCCTTCGGCAGAAATTTACTGATGAGGGTGAATGCATCCGCGCCTGTTCCATTGTATGTATGCATGTGTTTGTGTTTCTTTCGAAAGCCATTTATCTGGTTATTGATTTTGCTCTGTATGCCCTGCATTCTGCTTTTGAAGTAAACTCTGCTGCTGGTGCCATATGTTTGCATGTTGCAGGCGTGCTGCGGGTCAGCGGGATGCGTATATACACATCTGGGGATATGGAGGCAGTCAATGGGACAGATGTTCGTCTGAGGTGCACGTTCCAGAGCTCCTCTCCTATCAACCCCGACGCCATCGTCATCTCCTGGAGCTTCAGACCCCTCAAACCAGGCCGAGAGGAGTCGGTGAGTGCGTGTGTGTGAGAGTGAGAGAGAGCGAGAGAGAGCGAGAGAGAGCGAGAGAGTGAGATTAAACCTCAAACCTCCCTCACTGTGTCAGGGAGCATCCGCCCCCTCAGCCAACTGAGGAGTCGGTGAGTCATCAGGCTCCCTATAGAGTGTCCAAGACAGCCAGTGTGAGAATAGAGAGAGAAAGAAGCAGCGGGTCTGGGTTTATATGTTGTCTTTCTCAGTGAAAATAAAGTACCTTCCTTCCCCAGACTCAGTTTGGTATGACTTTCACTCTGTCACTCCAACAATCACTCCAACCCATCATTGCTCCGACCAAATCTACCCATCAATTCCCAATTTTAGGTGTTCCACTACCAGCAGCGGCCATATCCTCCAGTTGAGGGCATTTTCAGGAAGCGTGTGGCTTGGGACGGTGATGTCATGGGCCGCGATGCCTCCATCATAATTCAGCAGGTCAAGTTCATCTACAACGGCACTTACATCTGCCAGGTCAAGAACCCTCCAGACGTTCACGGCGTAGTTGGAGAGATTCGACTCCGTGTGGTCACCACAGGTCAGTGGGTTGTTTTTCAGACAAATACAAAGTACAGCTGACTGTACTTTGTGTAACCTCAGCTATTAAGATAAATCCTGTGGGAATTATGGAAATCTAGTACCGATGCACCCAGCAGAGGTTGAGGTATTTCACATGACAAGTGAGAAGCCAGTTTTCCTCATCGAACAAGCACACTCAGTCTGCCTTGCTGTGTTTCCTTCTCACATGCAGCCTCTTTCTCCGAGCTTCTCCTCCTGGCACTGGCCATCGGGGGTGGTATCGCGGTGGTGGTCCTCCTCCTCGTCATCATTTTGTCCTGCAGGCGGTACAGGAAGCGGAGACAGAGACAGCGGGAAGGGAACGAGGAGGCTCCCCGCAAAGAGAGAAAAGACCCCACCGCGTGGTAAGACCAAGAGAAGGACAGTGGGGGTGGAAGAGGGGGACAGAGAGAGGAACAGAGGAATCACACACATCCTCTCTCACTCTCTGTCTCTGGGGATCGGGCATGTGGTGCTCCTCCTTGGAGCCTCTTTTCCTACTGGACGCTTCACTTCCTCCTTCCTCCCCAAACGCAGTCTTTGGATCCCAAACCCGGACCAGTTGACGGGCAGCTGTCTTCAACCAGAGATAAATTGCGAATGTGCCTTTGTGTAGAGAGCTGTAGATACAGAACATTAGCCAAACTGCTGTGTATCTTTTATACATCACCATGTGCCTTTCACCTCTGGAGAGAAAGAGATTTCTTCCTGTTTTGTTAAATGGGCTTCCAGACACATTTCCTGTTTAGCGTAAATGTTTTGATGATGTAGAGGTAGAACAATGGTGTATTCCTGCTGTTTACTGGCCTACTAATACATTTTAAACCCTAACATACCAATGCAGCACAAAAAACACAAGTTTGATATGTTATTTCAACAAGCAATAGAAACTGTGGAACAATGAATGAGCATTTTCCTCGCTTCCATTGAATTTTATTTTAATTACAGGGTTATGGGAAATATGACAAAACCCCATACAAATCTTTTTTCAGCCCTCATTTCAATGGTCGTACATATCAGCTGTCTGATACACATCATTGTGGTTCTCCTGTGTACATTTCTATCTTGTGTCACTACTGAGGTTGTAGCACTGTATTTTTCTGTGGTGTTATTAGACTGATGTTGGGACTCCTGCAGAAATAATCACGGTCCTATCAGATAATCTAAATCTGATGGTGAGCACTTGTTGGAAACAGACATTTTGTAAACAGTATTTTTGTAAAAAAAACAAACAAAAAAATATATATAAAATGAGAGATCATTTTAAAGTGGCAGATCTTTTTACCAACCAGTAGCCTCTCTGATGGCCGACTGTCTGTTTTGAACAATGAGCTGTTTCTGTCAAAACCATCTTTTTCTGGGCAGGTGGGACATCTTTGCTTCTCTCTCGGGTTTTCAGATCTCTCTGTGTGAGTGGTGGCGTAACTTGTCACCGTCAAAACTGTGTTGCAATAACTCACAATAATGCACCAGACCTTAAAAGCCAAGCTTCTCAAGGAAAAGTTTGACAACTTTGCTGTCATCACGGTCGATCAGATTTATTCAGACTTCAGACTGAATCTTTCATTGAAAAACTTGATGGGAGAAAGGAAATGTTTTTAGATGTGTAAACAGAGGTTTCGACTCAACTTTCGCTCTCAACTTGGAAGATTTAACCCTGTGTGACACTGACCCTTTGTCCCTGCCGCTGTGTTTGTGTTGTCTGCTCGTCTTTGTCCTGTCCCCTTTGTATGTGACCTATGCACATGCATGTACATAAATAATTCATAAATGTGCCATGCATGAATTCATGTCCCGGTGTGTGTGTGTGCTACGTTGCTCTTACCTCCCCCTGGCGCCTGTCTCCCTCTCCTCTGTGTATGTGTATGTGTGTCTCCCAGCCACCCATCAAGAGCCATCCACCTATCAGAGACCTCCATAGAGATTGACAGTTCAGATGGCATGATCTCAGACCCCAGCACCAAAGACTCGAGCTCCTCAGAGGAGGAGGGCCCGAGCTCACATGACGACAGTGACGACTCTGACTGAGGAGGCGGGGGGACAGACAGAGAGACAGAAACGCTGACGTGAAGCCAGTCAGGAAGCTTGCTGGAGGGGTTTCCCAGGTGGCACCCATGGATTACATGGTTTCTGCAGAGAACAATCGCATTTTTCCGAAATGGGAGGAAAACAAAAAGAAAGTTCCATTTGAAAGTTTCCGAATAACAACAAAGAGATGCTTTTGATGACGATCAGGGCTTTGAAACAAGATCAAAAGTATAATAACTTTTGAGAGGGTCCAGAAATTGCTGGATTTAACCTTCAGAAGTGAGAGGCTGGCTGAGCTACTGTCCTGATGGGGAAAAGGGTCAATTGTGTTCAATAACTTGTTGTTTCAGTCATAGGTCTTGTTAAGTGTGGGTAGTCAATACCAAAACCAGCTGCAACATGAAACTGAATGTAATCAGACTGAGGAAGGGGTTTATTGCCATGATGAGCCATATAAAGACCTTTACATGTCGAATCTGTAGAATTGCCATATTTTAGTTTTACAATTCAGAGTCTATGGGGATAATGTAGGTCTTGCCTTTCAGTCAGTTATGCACACCATCGTAATACCTAGCAGTCTCAACGTGCCTGTCACAAGCAGTTTTATCCTCCAACTGTAGGCGGCTAATTTCACATCAGATTGCTTGGATAAAAAAAAGAACAAGAAACATAGATGTGATGTTGCTGTAAATATGTCTGAAGGCCAAATACTTGATCAGTGAGTGAGCAGCCATTCATGCACCTGTCCTGAGCGAAGTGTGGGAGCACACAGTCAGATCTGAAAACCCTTTGATCGCAAAATGTCCTTCAGAGCCTGTTTTCTCTCCATGCGTCTGTGAATGCAACATGTCCACTAACAAATGACTGTAACACTTTTGTTTTCTTCCTTTTCATGGCCGAGTGTCGTACCTGTGATGAAATACTGAGCAATACGTTGATAGAGTTTTCTTTTTTCTATTTTTTTTTTTTTTAGAAAATGCCAGAAGTATTTTATCATGTTGTTTAAATTGTCACTGTATGTTTGTTATAGAGCTTTTATAAGAAAGATTTTCTAATTAAAAAAAACATGCTTTTTGACCACTTTGTGTCACGTAAATTTCACCACACAGAGGCAGACAGTAGTTGCTCCCATGAAAAAAATTAATTACACAGCACTTGGGAGGATTTGATAGAACTTATCTATTATGTAAGAAAGGAATTTTGTTATCCATCATTTATTATGCATCATTATCTTTATTGCACTACCTCCAGTTGTGTGCTTATGGTGTGTCTGTCTGCAGAGCTCTTCACTTGTCTACCTGTAAGCATTACTGCAGTGGATGATTCTTTAATTTGTCGCAGGTCCAATATGTTTATGCCTTCAGCTTGTTTGCTGAATGAGATTGTTCATGACTGCGAATATGTTACTCTACATCTTTGTGTGTGTGTGTGTGTGTGTGTGTGGACCTATTTGTGTGCATTGATCAAAGTCTATCCCTGTGGGCGCAGCCTTAGTTACTGACTGACAGACCTGAAATGTGTGTGTGTGTGTGTGTGTGTGTGTAGTTGAGGGCAGAGTGGGGATGACTAGAACTAAAAGGAGGGACGGGGTGGGCGGGAGACACAGTCTGTTTATCTGAGCTAAATAATTACATTTTGTCGTGGAGAAAGGCCACCAGTGTTGAACTGATAAAACAACAGTGGAGTCTCTAGATAATCTCGTTTGTATCACCAACGCTTCAGTTAATTACTCTCGCAGAGCTTAAACACTGGCCTCCAAATAATTCTGCCATTTCACTAATTAACTGTGGGTGTGGAAACAAATATGTTCAGGGCTTATTTTATTAGTGATTACCAGGGTTTGTTATGCTAATGTGCAGAAAAATGACATTTTATCGACGTAGTTTGACAAAGACTGTTTACTATCTATTTATCTCCAGCAGTCCAGCGTCCTGCACACTTTGCATTATGGGAGAAGTATATGCTTGTTTTCTTGTTTGGTATTGTGCTATCATCACTGCTATCATTCTCTCCACCCAGTGAGACAGAACCACATCTGCAAATTTATGCCCGTTCCCTGTGGGTTGCCAAATGGTAGATACAGGAAAGTATGTTGAGGGAAGGAAAACAAATAAATCAAAAACATTTGATGAGCAGTCAACTGGCCCACCAGGCAGATGTTGTTCCCAGCGCCCGGCCTACTCCTGATGACGATGCTGAACACCACTGATGGAGGAATCAAAGAGTTCAGACTGATTTCCCTCCCAGCCTTACTGTAAATGTGATGCAGAAGAGGTGTTCTTCTCCCTTCCTCGTCCAAGATTAATTTAATAAGCCATTCTCTTCCACCTGAAATACCGTTAAATCATTTCTAGAAAGAATAGACAAATGTGGGCTTTGTCTGATAAAGGAAGGGAATGGAAACACTGTGTCAGCGATGTCTGTCTCTCTCACTCTCTTCTACTTGCTTTCCATCTTGCTTTCTCTTCCTCTTTTCAGCTTGCATTCCACACCTTGCGATGGGTTGTACCTGGCACACTGATGTGGGGGAGGCACTACATTTCTTCACACATGCTTACACATACTTGCTCGCACACGCACACACAAAAAACATGGGCTTGGCACGGCGGGGAAGGAGAAAACAAATCACGTCACTGGCATGTAACCGTATGACTGAGTGTCGCACTGTGACTTACACCAAAGGCTTGTGGTCCTCCACTGGTCCTGACACACATACCCACATATGCACTCAGCTATTAATCTGTTCACTCTGAAGGTGGAGAGTCAGCTGTATTTGAAACCCCCCTATAGCTATCGTGGTCCGTGATTAATGCTGTCATACTTGCCTGTGACAGCCCTGAGAAAAGTTTCTCTGTGTATGAAACCTTTAAAACACATTAAGTGTACCGGAGTGTAGGAGACACAAATTTTCGTCAACTATTCAGCGCACAGAATGCATGTACGCCGATGAAAAGAGCGAAGGGACTCTCACGTTTTTGGCCGAAGGATAATGGTTACATACACCGCCTGGCCCCAACAATTTAAATCACCTTTATTAGTCCCCTCCAGTGTTGACAACAGAAGAACAGGTCTGTTGTTGACCAGAGTCGCCAGAAAGCAAGTGAGCGGGGAGAGCCTTCATTGTGACTGAGGAGATTTCATCTGAAACTGAGACTGCACTACTGTAACTGGACAGAGAGCCCCTGTATTCACACACACAATACACATCAATGCAATGGTGTGTGTGTGTGTGTGTGGTGAGGGGGGGTACCCAGGTAAGTGGCATAAGACTTTATCTTCCAACAGAGGATGGGGAGTCTCTATCAAAAGTCAGGCAGATTATATAATATGGTTAACACAACAGAACTCTGTGGAACGCAGATGTTGTGAACGCTCCCAGATACGGCAAGTCCCTTAACTCAGCATCTATTTAGAAAAAGGAAGTGGCACTCCTTGTCCCAGTGTGGGAACTCTTACATAATATTGTTAACAGATACAATACAAACAGTGTACTTGTGAATGGATGCCTGTTCCTGATTCCCTACATCAATTTGCAATGAATTTGGATCTTGCAAAGAACCCAGCATAAACAGAGAAAACATCAAGAGCATGAGCCAAAAATGCTGTGTACATTACCGTGTCTGTCCATGAAGAAATTGCTGGATCTTTTTTTTAAAAGGTAAACAGGGATGAAACATTGCTCAAAGGGACAAGATTTTGCCCAGATTTCCTCTTTATTATACCTGAATCTCACTACCCTGGCATTTTCTCACAGAAATGTCCACATTGCCTGTACTAAATTAGAAGTAAGTGCTTCAGTGATTCACATCTAACATTTTATTTATTGTATGACAACCTTACTTTCCACAGTCTCTTATTAGAGAGCGTCTGCTTTTTCATTTTAATCAAGTTTGGGCGCATTGTTTAACATGAGGAATAAGCATTTTCCACAAACTCATTAACTCCACATCAAATTAGTTTTTGCTCTACGATTAGGTTTTAGTACAGAGGGGATTATTTGCTTGGAATTTTTTTTTTTCTTTTGGCGCCATGCTGCTATGGTTATCAAACTCCAAATAAAGCATGCAGCCATAGAGGCTGTAATTTTGTCAAACACTGAATCAGACACAGTGCATTCGAGGGAGCGAGGCCCAGAGTAATAGAGGATGCTTCTGCCCATTCCACATCCTCTGATGTGTCACAAAACGAAATGAGGTTATGCAACACGACCACAGCATCTCTGCCGTCTGAACGAAGGAAACGCTCCTGGCACGGCAGATGGATGTAAGGATGGAGCTGACAATCCAGACCAAAGAAACCAAAAAAAAAAAGGAAGTTTTCAAAAGGACACTGTATAAACATGTAGCGGAGAGATAAAGCATTACACCAGAGCGAGACTGAACCAGCAAAGGCTAGAAAACAAATACCAACTCCCATTAGAGATAATTACAACAGTAAAGAAAGGAGATTGGGGACAGGGATAGTGGAGTAATATGTCTAGAAATAGCAGGGGAGTCCCACAAGAGCATCCGTGGTTTTGCACGTTTTGACGCTGTTTGGGGAGATAAGGGGAGGACTGAGCCTCGGGCCTCCACACAGAGGGGTCACACGAGGGATGGAGATGTGCAGAGAATGTATATTTTTAATGTGGTTTTATTCTGGATTTTATTTTGGCCCGTGGCTGGAGAGAAGGAGCCTCACACTCTGACGCTCTCAGCATCTGGAAGTTATGCAGCCAAACTCACAGAGATTATCTTCAGAAATAACTGAGGTCAGCCCTAACTAATATGTGAAACAACTACTCTATTACCATTATCACTTGTATTATATTACAATAGTTATTAATAATGGTTATAATTCTATATTTTACCATAAAAACAAAGCTCCTGATAATAAAATACCATTTGTTTGGCTAGAATGACCTAAAATACAAGGCCGATTATTATCACAGTTTTCTCCCCCTGGCTCTGTCAGGACTTCAGGAAAGGACATGATGGATTGTCTGTCAAGTTATTTTTGGTAAAGCTGTCTTATTTTTGCACTGTATTCTGTCTCACACACTTGACAACCATCTTTCCTGTGCTCGGTAACAGTGTTGTTTCTCTGCTGTGTCTCACGGTGGGATATTAAAGTAGTCCCCACAAACATTACAGTGTAACCTCACAGGGCCATTAAGAACAGCACACTGTAAGACATATCACATTTGATTATTTAGCGTCGTTTAACTTGCTTCTTTCTTTCATTTATGGTTGAAAGTGTTGTCTTAGATGTTTGCCTCCCGGTGGCTCTACTTCCTGATCCACCTGTTTATCAGGTATGTGTGCGCAGGCAGGTGGAGGTGGAGACTCTGACTCACACACACACACACACACGATATGGACAGACTTTAACTAACCGAAACTTTGACGCAACTCTCAACTTTTTTTCCCCTCCTTTTCTCCCGTCGAGTGAGTGAATCTCTATTTTTTAAGTGTTAAAATGCGTCGAGCTGTCCGGGGGAGCCTCTTTGTGGACGCGCTGCTGTGTTTGCTCGGCTTCTTCCTCGGTGAGTAGACATGTCCGCCTTTCAACACAGCTCTACAACTCAGAGAGGCTCAGGGCGGCTCTGTGTCTGTGTCTGTGTCTGTGCAGGCTGTCAGTGTCATGACAGAAATGAATATTGTAAGGCTAACTCGCTTTTATTAGGTCGCGTTTATTCCCACGCTATCCATATACAAAGGTCCAGGATAAGGGGAAAAAAAGCTCCTGCGTCATGACTGCCCAGGAGAGACGTAGTGCTAAAAAAAACTAGCAAGCTAATTAAAAAAAAGAAAAGTAGACAAGGTAATATAGACCCATGAGAATATAGTAAACACAAAGCTGTGGTGAACTACACCTGGGACACATTTTAAGTCTTATGTGTTCTTCATTTATTGATTTTCTTTGGTGGGGAAAAGTCAAACTGGCCTGTAGAAAGGTCCTCAGTGGACAGGCTTCAGGCTTCAGGAGCAGACCTTCAAAATAAAACCAGGCCAGGCTTGGAGGGGCTCTGACAAACTGGTATGCACTGAGTTAGGAGAGGAGTGCTGTCTGTTTGCCAAGTACATTACGTTTTATATACGTTACAAAGATGACTGATCTGTGTTCAGAGGATTCAGAACATGAGAAAGTGTTGGAGGAGATTGTTAAGGTTTGTACTGGTGCGTCCGTCTGTCTTACGAGTGTGTGTCCAGAGAACAGTGTCTGCAGGATGTACTCATGCCAAGGTCACACCGGGACGGCTGGGAAAACCATCATAACATGATATTGTCTTCCTTCCGACTTTTGTTGTCTTTACCCCCCACCGTTTCTCCATTAAATGTCCAGACATCTCGCAGGAACTAGGTGTCAACATGACCACTGATGAGCTGCCAACTTTCTCTGTCCCACCGGCAATTACTGTCCCGTCCTCAAGTTCAAGAGTGGCTCGGCTTTCAAGGCTGCTCGGCTTGATTTCCACTTTTATGAAGAGATAGCTTTGTTCGCGTTGTCGGCTCGCTCACCTGGGGGTCTTTTGTAGATGAATCGGGCAGATCGTGTGATATCTCTTGTGCTCTGTAGAGTCATATAAATGTGGTCCTTATTGTGGCTTTTTGGGTCTCAGATGGAACCGGTGGTGTCAGGCTAAGATCGGATATAGCAGCTGATAGTTGGGCCTTAGCTCACGCTTCGTCCTTGGAGAAAACTGCGTAATAATGAAGAATCAAGAATCTTTATTTGTCATTATGTTTTGGCATAATGAAATTAAGATAGGTGACTCCCAGCTGTAAACATAAGTATACATTGAATATATGTAGTATGTACATAGTCATAAATTAAAAAAAGTCATAACTATCTAAAGATTTAGAATTGTAGCAGCAATGTACAGTAGGGTGGGTGGGTCAGGTCAAGTTGGCTGTTTTTCAGTCTGGTAGTTTTAGTTTTAATGTTTCTGTACCGTTTTCCAGATGGAAGCGGTACAAACAGTCCATTTCCCGGGTGGGTAGGGGCGGCTGGCTGCAATATGTCGGGCCTTCTTTTGGATCCAGCCAGCGTATATTGCAGTCCAGGTCTGGAAGAGGACTTCCCACAATCCCCTGAGCTGTTTTCACCACCCGGGCCTAAGTCTTTTCGGATTTGTGCAGTGCAGCTGCCATACCACACTGGCCCTGTGGCCCTGTAGAAGTTTGTCAGAAGCTGAAGCTTCCTGAGGAAGAAGAGTCTTTGTTGAGCCTTCTTTACCAGGTGAGCTGTGTTCATGGACCAGGTCAGGTCAGATGTGATGTGGATGCCCAGGAACTTGATATTGTTGACACGCTCAACTGCTTCCCCTGTGGATGAGGAGAGGAGCGTGCTCTGTCCTCCTGGACCTCCTGTAGTCCACTATGAGCTCCTTGGATCTTGCTGGTGTTTAGAACAAGGTTGTTGTTTGAGCACCACTGAGTAAGGTGCTGGATCTCCTCTCTGTAGTGGGTCTCATCATTGTCCGATATGAGGACCCACTATGGTGGTGTCGTCTGCAAACTTTCACGATGGTGTTTGTGGAGTGGATGGCAGAACAGTCACTGGTGAAGAGAGTGAAGAGGGCTGGGCTGAGCACGCAGCCCTGTGGTGTGCCTGTGTCCAGGACCAGTGTAGAGGATGTGTTGTCCCCGATTCTCACACACCTGAGGCCTGTTGGTGAGGAAGTCCCTGATCCAATGGCACAGCGATGAGGGCAGTCCCAGGTTGTGGAGCTTCAGTATCAGCTTGTCCAGGATCACTGTGTTGAAGGCTGAACTGAAGTCCTACAAATAACATCCTCACGTAGGTGTTAGGAAGCTGCAGATGGGTCAGGGGTGTGTGAATGTGCAATGGAGATTGCATCCTCTGTCGACCTGTTCTCCCTGTATGCAAACTGATACTGATCCAGACCAGCAGGGATGATGTTCTTTGATGTGCTTTAGGATGATCCTCTCAAAGCACTTCATTAATGACCGGAGTTAGAGCGACAGGGCGGTAGTCATTTAGGCAGGTGACAGCAGATTTTTTAGGCACAGGCACAATGATGGAGGTTTTGAGGCTGACAGGAACTGTAGCAAGCTGCAGGGACAGGTTGAAAATGTCCAGAAAAACTCCTGCCAGTTGGTCTGCACACAATTTCAGAGTGCGACCAGACACCTTATCTGGTCCTTCAGCTTTCCTGATGTTGATTCTTTATCATGGAAGAGCTCACTTGGTGCAGCTGCAGGACTAGAGGCTGATGCAGTTCTTCCAGCCGTGGAAGGGTGAACACTCTCTCTGCTGCCAGGTGTGTCAAAGTGAGCGTAGAATGTGTTCAGGGTGTCGGGGAGAGTGGAATCGTGGCTAACCAGCTGATCACTGCGCTTATAGTCCCTTATTGTCTTGATGCCTCTCCACATACTATGTGGTTGTTGTTTTCAAAATGCTCCTCAGTGCGTTGTTTATACCTGTTTTTTGCTACCTTAATGCCTTTTTTCAGTTCGTGAGCATTGTTAGCATGGTGACTTTAGCGTCACAGAAAAGCATTGTCCCAGACCAGCAGCCCTGACATGCTGGGCTTCAACTCCTCAATTCAGTCATAATGGAGATCAGCTGAACCCTGTAATTATTAATAAAACCGGCCTATTAATGACTCAATGTTGCTAAATTTTTTAAGGTTCTCCGTCTCAAGAAGCTGTCAGTATGCAGCTCTTGTTCGTGGGTACGCTCGAGCAAGCTCCCAAGTATCATTTGTCACAGACTGCGCTCTGACTGGCATTCTGAATGAAGGGGTAACAATGAGAAAACATCCAGAGACACAGGCTGCAGCTGAAGGCGCCTGATGGACAGATGTGTAACAGGTCTGTCAAATACAACAAGAGAGGCTGCTCAGAAACTTGTGTTAGGAGAATCTCTCAGTTCAGTGTCTACCAGGAGGAATTTGCTGTGCTGACACTTTCGTGCTCCTGCAGTGTGGACATATTTGTAGATGCTATCAGGTTTTTTATTCACTGCTTTGCCTAGAGTAGGTGAGTAAATGCCACTCACAATGTATCCTCTTTTTTTTTTTCTATTTCCCCTCTGCTCCTTCATCTCATTCTTCTTGAACGCCCAAACTAAATTTTCCTTTTTCTCTTTTCACTGTCTCCTCTCTGACTCTGTCACTATCTCTTTTTTTTCTGCTTCTTTCTACCATTTTGCCTCCAGCACCTTCCCTCGTCTCCTCCATCTCGGTGAGCACCCCTGCAGAGCTCCATGCATCAAAAGGTGATACCGTCACATTGTCCTGCTCTTTCACTTCCACCAGTAGGCCGACCAGTAAGATGACAGTGGACTGGTCTTACCGGCCTCAGAGCGGAGGGCCGCCACAGACAGTGAGTATACATTTATCATCATTACTGTGACAATGAGGCTGTATTATTGACTCTGTTGCAGCAGTTGTTAAAATAAAAATATTTCAATTCAAGGTATAGTTGCTGGCCATTGAAAATGTAACTTGTATGTACAGGTACTGAGCAAAACAGTCTCTATGAAACACAGTTATTGACTTCCTCTTGGATTATGTATGCGCAAAGTGGGAACTGATAATGCTAGTCTGTTTTAGATAGGCCCATGTTTTTTAGATTTTTTTAGCCCACTTTGATGGTAGACTGAATATTTTTGGATTTTGAACAGTTGGCCAGACACCTCACCTTAAGTTAGATACAGGGAAACACCACAACTTGGGTCACAGAGATAGATCATAGTTAACTCTAACACAAAATGAAATACCACTTTCCTCCAAAAGTCTTTGTTCACGAGAATGTTCTGTTATCAGTGACTCTTTCTTTATTTAATGCAATAATAATAATACTCTGCATTAAATAAAGAAAAAAAGATTAAACCAATACTCTGTGATGTTTGGATTGATCTATGCTGTAATATAGTTATATAGTTAATTAGTCAGTTACATAATGTTACAATATATTATATTGTAACAATTTGACCTCACATTAATTGTTTAAACTTTTGACTGTAAACTAATATTCTGACATTTTATAGACTATATGACTAATCAATTAGATATCAGCAGATTGTTCAAAAATGAAAACAGTTTTAAAGGATATAATATGTTTGAAACTTCAGGCACCACTAAAGTATTTCTGTTTCATGGTTAAGAGGTCACACAGGCTGTGTGTACAGGTGTGTGACTTCCATTGCTCAGTTTGTGTAAACATGGCTTGTTTGAATATGTGGTTGCTTTATTTGCGTTCTTGACCTGCTTGACTTCTCTTGATTTCTGAATCTACGTGTACACCTGAAGCAAACTCGGCCTCAGTTTTAATAACGCATAGATACTGTATGTACCAAAAATGCTGACTGTCGAGGTATTGTCAGGTTTGGCCCATTTACCCTCCAGCTTTTGTGTGTTTCAGAAACCTCCCTAGGAAACCCCGGCTGGTCAGCTACCATAGTACCCCTTCCTATGTGGTGCTTTCGTGGTCTTGTTCAAAATGCGTTTAGATGTATCCATCACAACCCATAACTGCACTCAGTCCTCTAACCCCACATGCTCCGGGTTCAGTCTCAGTGACCAGTCCACTAGAAATCCACCACATAATTTAAGCTCTTCCATTTGCACTCGATGATGGCCATCAAGTGTGGTTGTATGTAATCGCATTTGGACCATGGGAATCCATAGTGTGGTAGCTGCAACCCTATATGCCATCATTTCTTATAGGAACACTCAGAGTTAAGTGGAGGCTAATGTTTTGTGGCTCCGCTGATATGGAGTGCTGTTGGTTTAGTCATTAAGACGTAGTTGTCTGGTGTCAAAGTGTGTAGGGGGAGGAGATGGGGGAGGACTTGGTACATACTGAGAAGGCGAGTATGCATGTGTGTGTCAGTCAGCAGATAGTGTTGTGTTACCTAAGGTATCGCTACACAGGTATTAGTAAAAGGCATGTCAGCTGTTACCTGAGAAGAAAGCCACACCAGTCACATTTTCTTTGACCTACCCAACTAGCCTGTGCTCTCTATCACAGATAAATAATGTTTGGCCGTTTCTTGATACGGCCCATAGATGAAACCAAGTCTGGAAGTTTCTAATTTCTATTTCTAAGTCTCCTTTTACTTTCCATCCAATTTCATTAACAGTTTTGGATGGTTTATTGGCCTGTGTGTCCCCGACCATATATCACACTGGGAAAGACCATGAATAAGCATGTGAAAGGCTCCATCAGAAAATATAATTTTGCAGCCAAAGCTTTAGTGTCAATCTGAATTGCTGCAGTGCTTCAGTGGCTTGCATAATTACCTCAGTCCTGATGAGAATTAATTTTGCAGATTGGAGAAGAGAGGCTGAATGTTCAATCAAATATCAGTGGGAGCTGATGGTAATTAGTGTATTTTGCAATTGAATTCTGCTGAATATTGCTAAAAATCTATTATTATGATGATCTAAAACTTCGGCTGGGCACTGTAAGATTGTCTAAATGATCAAATAGATTTATTGTATAGGGAAAGGCCTGAACAGAAAGCAGTCCAACATTCTTGGCTGTGTTGCAGCATTTCTCAGGAGTTTAAAAGGATCATTGGGTCTAATGTTTGTTTCCAGACTGAGCAAACTCTCATGTGGTCACTGACTTCAAGCTGCTGTCATGTAGGCATGTGTGCTCTGCCAAGTCCTCAAATGATCAGTCTTGGATGAATAACAGTGGAGGGAGATGACGGTGTTTATCTCTGCCAGGCCTGCACACAGTCTCTCAGCTGACAGACACACTGTTGTAAAACCATAAAACTGTATCAGTGTCGGCGATTGTTCAGTTGTTTCTGCGTTTGCCTCAGTTTATTGGAAGGCCATAAGCAGTTATCCATGTTGCCATTGTTCCAGTGTGTAAAGCTTTAGGCAGTAAATGTGCACTCCTCACGCCAGGCATGCGTGTATATTTGCAAGATCTTGATGCACTGTTACTGATAAATTGTCCGAGGACTCTTCTGACACACCTATATCCAACATAGAGTATCTGTATGTTGTACTGTGATTTAGTATTGTACGTCACAGCTCCAGCAACATTTAATGGGGAAACGTTTGGAGCTATCGATTTTATAAGTAAGAACTGATTTATTGCCTGCATTTACTTGCACAAGATTTGGCTATGGAGTGAAGAAGACTTTATTAACTTTTCACAGCAGTTGTTTAAAAGGAGGTGTAACACTGGGTATGGCATTGACAGAGATATTCACTCCTGAGTGAACCAATCTGTTTTACTGAAAAACATGGTGTTTAGTAAAAAAACATTTCAGAGACATGTATTTTAAAGTTGTGCAAAGATGCTTTTTAAATTATAATAGATAATAATGTCCTGAAGACTCTCTGCTCACTTATATTTGTGTTACAAATCCCTCTATAGTCATGATCTTTAGATAAAGAAAGGTTCTGATGTGCACATCCAGTTAATTATTATTTAACGCTGTATGTTAATTGTGTTGATTTGATCAGTTTCATTAGCAGAACCTGTTGATTGTGATGGCAAGTGTGAAGATAATCACAGTGGGCCATCCTAAATGCCACTGGCTTTCCCTGTGCTGTCCATGGTTGTGAATTTGGACACAATCCAGGACCCACAACTAATTAATATGTTAATGCATTTGGTGGGTCTTAGACATTGCATTGAGAATAGACGTCTCAGATCCGCATCTGTTACTGGCACAACATCACTCAGCTCCCACTTTGGTGATTTGTGCAGACGAAAAGAGAATAATGCTTAAAATTAAGATTTAAAAAAAAAATCACCTTAAACAATTTGATGAGAAAAAGTTTAATGTGGCCAAAGCAGAAGTGCATGTAAATAAGCCGGCATTTATCTATTTATCGATCTAAATTAATACAAGTGATTGATTGTCAACAGCTGATGTATGCTCTATGAAAGCACTTTCCTTCAGTGCATTAAATCCCTGCAGCCATCTGAAGACAGCAGGACAGATATACTGATAAATCTGCAGCATCTGAAATGAGAAGCGTTGCACCAGAGTGCAGTGCCATTACACATGGTGTCCACAGTGTTTACCTTCATTAAACCATGTGCAAATGACACCAGGCTGCTACAGAATAACCACAGACACACACCTCCACACACATCATACTTGTCAGCTCGAGCTCAATATTCTGCCTGCTTATGTGGGCGACATCGGATTACTGGAGCTCATTAGCCCTGCGCGTCACTGCCTCATTTCCAACTTTAAAAAAAGATTTCAGCTGTTCATGTTTTATACCTCGAAATGCATTACGAAGCAAATGCTACTGTGTTATATTTTAAGATGCGATGTAACCACCTGCAGTGTGAAATACAGTAGAATAATGACTGAAATGGCGTCTGATTGATGTCACTGTATAAGCTCATATCTTTATGCAAATGAACTGTTATGTGCCTCTGGCTGCAGATTCGTGGTGCTGTGTATTCACATTGCAACAACATCCAGAAAACAATGGGATTTCCCTAAAAAACTGATTCTTTGTTAGTTGAGCTGATTTCGTTGTTCGTCACTGTGATTTGCACAGCTGCTACAGAGCGTGATGTGACCGGCTGACGCTGTATCTATATATCAGCACATATTCACCTTTACCTAGCCCTGTTGCTCAAATTAGGGCCATATAGGCCTAAAATGAAAGGAGCTGCATGAAGTGGCTGCACTTAAAAACGTCCATTGTGTTTTTTAGAAGAAATCAATAACTGCTGCTTTGAGTGTACAGATGAAGGCCGCACAGCTCTGATCTTATCCTGCAAATGATCTGAAAGCCTCTTGATGTCTTCATGTTCCTTATCTTATTCAGCCAGCTCAGTACGAGACGTCGTTGGGAAGAGTAATGACCGGCTGCTCATATTACATGACCATTTACTAATTTCTTTATCTTAATGTGAGGGTTCCTTTTCTGATCCCGGTAAAAGTTAGATCCCTTTTGAATCACTCAAGTTGGTGTTGTTTGAAACACTTAATTCTACAATTTACATTGAAAAAATCAGCTGAAATTAAATCTTGATCTTGATGGACAAGTTCTACAGTCCACATCTTGTATTCATTGAAATCAGCATACAAATGGATTAAATATAGTTTTTAGCTGGGTCAGTCCCACTTTTGATTTAGTTCTTTTTTTGCTCATCTTTATCCTTTCTGTCAAACAGTTTTCTTTCAGCTTTCATTCAAATAAGATGTGTACAAAGTAAAAGTGTTAACCAACAACATCATCACACACGCAAACCATATTTTAGAGCAACACAGACAAAAGCAATAAAAGCAGATCTATTCACAATCCACCCCTCTGCCTCAGTGGTGACTAACCAGTGCATCATAAAACTTATTAAAACACAAACTGTACACTCTCAGCTTACTCTGTGAAAAACATATAGTGTAGTATTTCCACATTTTCATTCCCCCCTTCTCCACCCACACACACAACACACTTGTACTCCGGATGTCGTGTTTTGGAGAGGTCCGGGTCAGCTTGGCGTGGGAGTGATGACGACATGGAGTTTGTTGTTGGAAACAAACTTATGTGGTAAACAAAAAAAGTAAAAATTCAGTTGCTGACACACCTGTAGTTCAGATTCTCACTCCCGTAGACTCACTCACAGGAATCCTTGCTTTGTGCTCAATCTGATTTTTATTCATATTTCTTGGATTGAGCAGGCAGCTCTCTTCACTCTGCTGTCGACAATATTGCCAAAAGAAAATGTCCCACCACCATCTGTCCTGCCACCTGTTGCTGCAGACTGTCCCTTAGGCAGGAAAATGATAAGTTAAGACGAATCATCACTTCTAAATCTATGTGCTCACTGAATAAGAGCCCTGATCATTGAGGTACAGTTTATTTAGCCCTGCTGAGGCTACCGTACATGTGTGAGAGGAGACGGTGCTCAGTACATCACTGTGCACTGAGTCTTACCTGTCCAGTTGTTAGTCACTGAGGTCTTGCTTTTTGTTTTATTTCTCCCTCCATACAATACTAAAGAACTTAATTATGTATGATTTTACAACCATGCTCACGGCACAATCTATTTGACCACACCGATCTGTTTCAAACAAATAAGCAATGTTTTTTTTGTTTTGTTTTTTGTTTTCCCCCTATCCCAGTTTTTCCACTTCTCTTCACGGGCGTTCCTTCCACTTGACGGCCAGTTTGCTGGTCGTATCCGGTGGCAGGGAAGCCCAGCGCGCGGGGAAGCCTCCCTCTCGCTCATCAACGCCACATTGAACGATAATGGGACCTTCACGTGCTCAGTCAGGAACCCTCCTGATGTCCACGGCTCCCCGACTTCACACACAGTACTCACTGTCACACCTAAAGGTAAGATGGCGTACATACTGTGCACACATGTAAAAATAACAAAGCACGGCCCATTTTCTCTCACAGTGTCTTTATATTTAGGAACATTTGGCTTCCTACAAACTGCTCCAATACATAACAGTTGTCAAATCTGGACTCTTTTGATCCCATCCAGATGCATGTTCTGATGTATAATCTTATTTATCTTGACAAACATACAGGCTTTTAACTCCCTCTTGGTGCTTGTCCTGATTTGGCTTTTGGGCTGACAAGAAGAGGTTTACATTTCCACTGCCAGCCACATATCTTTTTAAACAGCAGCCTAATCCAAACATGTACTAAGTGTTTGTGTAAGCCTGCCAGGATGTAGGCCATGTGGGCTCATACACATTACAGACCCAACTAAATGTTTTGGACATAAATTTACATTTGTCATCATACTCAGCTTGCTTTCTTTACCTAATGTCAGATAAAGGATGAGGATTTTTAAAAAAGGGATAGTTAGACAAGGAGGACGGCTGCTGCTCTTGTGAGCGAGAACGTCTCTCTGCTGCTGCCGTCAGAGTTTATGTTGGTTGACCTTTTCCAACTTGCTGCTGAGGCTCGTTGTGTGACCATGGCAACCACAGAAACTATAGTGCGAGAAATGATACAGAAGCTGATGTTATTGTATCTCAACTCCCTGAATAATTCACCTCTTTGCCAGCAGAGTACAGACGGATCAATGAAGAGAAACAGTATTGGAGCAACAGCAGATTCAAAGTAAAATAAACAGTGTTTATGATCCTAGTTATCAAACCCTGCTATATTACTTGTGTCATATGGCTAACCATTGTGTTTGTTTTAAACCTCAGCCTGCCTCAGCCTTTTATTGAGCAGTGTGATGAGGTAGTTGGGAGAAAAGGCAGCCACCTGCTGTCTGTTGGCAAGAAAGCAAATAAGCATATTTTCCAAAATGGTAAAAAAGGAGAAGAAGCATCTTTGTCTTCTTTTTGTGGTTGTCATATTATCACTAAAATTAAATTTTTAGGAAGTGATTATTCACTGCCAACAAGCATAAAGTGACACATAAAGAACTGTACGCTGTATGTGCTCTGTGTGTGTGTGTGTGTAAGAGTGTGTGTGTTGTCATAAACAGTTAATGTGTGCCTAACGACATCACATCCTCCTCCCCAGTGCCCAGCATCCGCTTCTCTGATGTTGCGGTCCTGCTCGCTTTCGTCCTCCTCCCCTCCTGTATCATCACCCTCGTCCTGATTGGACGGATGCTCTGTCCAAAGAAACAGCACAGCCAATCAAAATCCTACAGGTCGCCTATAGAGGTCACAGAGGGGTGAGTAGATTGATTCCACCATTCACGGCTGTGGGTCTTTTGGGGGTAATGATAGTCATTGCAGGCTTTGATGGTTACAAATGTGCTTTTTGATTGCTAATTTAATGAAGGTTAAACAAGAATTAAAATCTGAGTTAAAGGTTTGATATCAGTCGGCGTGCTTTTTGTAGAAGGTGCTGTGAATCAGTGAGGAACTAAAGTCGGCCGGTGTTACTCCCTGTGGTTTGAAGCTACACAGGGGCTGGTATTTGTTTTGGACTGATGTAATACAGGAATCTAAATGTTAAACAAGCTGGTGCTACACTGCAATAAGCCATAACAGATTGCATAAATTACATGGACAGGATTATGAAAACAAGGAGCAGCAACTCAGATTCACTTATTTGGCTAAACTCAGTGCCCATTATTTTTGTGTGTAATTATTTAAACTAAATCATTTTTTAGTTTGACCATGCTGCATCATTTATTTTTTTAGTGTTTTTCTTTCTCTGTTAAATGTGCAGCATTACCAGCATCTCATTTTTTGTTTTCTTTTCATTGTTCTCTGTACATCAGTGTTCCCAAAAACACAATGACATTACGTGTTGACTGTAAACAAAACACATTTTTAAGAGTAGTGTTGCAGTTTGGGAAACATCCTCATTCGCTTTCTTTCTGAGAGTCAGATGAGAAGAGTGATATCACTCTCATATGTATATGGTAAATATGAAGCTGGAAGCAGCAGCCAGTTTGCTTGGGATAGACATGAGATCATCTAACTCTCAGCAAGAACATGAATTTGTCTATTTCCCAAAATGTTGAACTGTTTTCTTTTAACATGCAATAGTAAAAAAGAATTACGAGTTAGAATCAGCTTGTTGTTTGATGTGAATGGTTAAAAATGACAAGTGTTTTGAGATGTTAGAGCAGGTAAATACAGTGTCAGAATAGAGCAGGCAGTGTGATTAGATGCATTACTAACCATCTTTTACTGTCCTTTCTCATCAGAGAGGAGTATGGCATCTACCCAGGCGAGGCCAAAGAAAAGAGGTCCTCATGCTGTGACCTATTTCTGATGGTACAGTACAGAACCTTTCACTATACCACACTGTCATCCAGACCATAAATAACTCAATAAGACATGTCTGCCAGATCCATTTCACGTTTAATTTTACATGCCCTCTATGTCTGACAGCAGGACTTGAGGGTTTATAAAATATTGATTTTTTAAATTTTATTTATTTATTTATTTTCCCTCCCAATGTAATTGTTTTGCATCTGGGTCTGTATGTGGGAGCGTCTGTCTGTACACAGCTTCATCTGACTGTCTCGTTTTGTGCTCTGCTCAGGACCCGGAGGATGAAGACGAGTATTACAACGTGAAAAAGAGGCCTCCTGTGGACGAAGGCTCTGCTGAGTCTCAGTGCTAGAGAACCCTGCTGGTTGGGAGACGTAGCTGCAGTAACCCAGACATGCCGGTGCCTCGCGTACCGGAGGTGCTGTATGGGAATTAATGTTCTTTGCCACCACTCACCCAGTCACTCTGGTGAAGTTTAGTTTTTGCGGTGATCCTTTTGGAATTACACTTGTATATTTTTTTGCCATGAGACATTCTGCATTATGCATCTCCAGCATTAAATCTCCGTCGTAAAATGTGTCAATAAATTGATTTGCCCTGTACATGCAAAGATACAGAAGAGCACTATATATATTTTTATATGTCTGGATGATTTATATGTGTCACTTTCTTATTGTGAAGGAGATAGATGAGTTTTGTCTAATTTATTGCCTGTGTTAGAGTGGCTGTTATATCCTTTAATGTGTGGACAGCAAATTAGCAGTTTGATTTTGAATGTCCGTTGTGGCCACTTAGTTCTATTTATACAGCGTATTGTATATACAGTCTATTTTCTATACTTTCAGTGTCATGATGTGATGTGTGTGTGTGTGTGTGTGTCACCTTACTATTGAGTTATTTCATGTGATGATCAGGAATGAGTCTTGGTTTTGGATGCTTAGCTTTTCATTAATTCACTTTTTTTTTGCAACATTTTTGCCTAAATAAATAGAGCAAAAAAATAAAAAAGTGGTTTCTTTTTGGCTTGTGAAGGGATGAACATGACTTCTTATTAAGACGCTTCCAGTGAGTTAATAAAGACAATTTGTTCATTAAATTGATGCTTCTTTGTTGTCAAACAGAGAGTTTGTTGGTGAAGCTGAGAGCATACGGCCACCATTTTCTCCTCTGCTCTCTCTTTGTTTGGTCTGTTGCACTATTCATGAAGGTTGTCGAATATTCCTTTAAGGACTCTAAGGACAGGCTGGAGTCTCAGAGCTTCACTCACATTGCCGCAACATCTGTGTCATCTACGTAGTCGTGGGACTTGAGAGTAATAAAAAGACCTACTAAAAAATCTGCCAATAAAACGCACAGAAAACGATAAGTCCTGATTCTGTCTCATTCCTTCTCTGTTTCTCATTCAGCTCATTCATGCCCTCTAGGTTTTAATAATTCACACACTGCTATGGTGGAACAATTATCATTCCTTCTTCATCTGAACTACCATGGCAACAGCTTACTCATGTCAGGCAGAAAAAAAAAACATTTAAAAATTGATTGAAGAAAGAAAATCACAGCTGACTGCCAGGATTTTCTGGACAAATGTTGGGGAAGGGGTTGTTCAGGTTTACTGGTCCCCAGGCTTACAGGATATCATATCATTACTGCCAAAAAGTATCTGTTATGTTTGCAGATTTACCAATGAAGATATACCAAACATTTCTTTTCTGAACTCCTCTGTTAAGCTAGACATTTTGTGAAACATTTGTCGTATCAATCTAAGTAGCAGAAAAAAGGATCCTGTTGTGTGGATTTATTTCAGCTTTCTGGTATTGTTACTGTGGGGTCCATTTTGGTGTGTAGGAAGTGTTGGTACAAATCTTTGCAGCGAAATAGCAAACTCCTGAACAGCAGCTCAGGAAGATAGTTCTCCATTTAAAGTCACAAGGCAGAAAAGTTGGAAACCTTGACCTGAACTCTTCCTGTTATGTTGCAGGTCAGATTGACCCTTTTTAAAGTTTGAAAATGTTTTTTTTTTCCAGTATCACGCTTCTTCTGCTGGCCTTAATTGCTGTTATCAGCATTTAAAATGTTTATGTCACAGAGATACGGGATACGTTTGGGTCAGTTTGACCCAGCAGTGAAAATGGAGGCTAAAAGGGGTCAATAGTGTCACATTTAGACCATTTCTTTTTTTGCAAATATGACA
Organism: Scortum barcoo; assembly: GCA_023238725.1. NCBI lineage: Eukaryota > Metazoa > Chordata > Actinopteri > Centrarchiformes > Terapontidae > Scortum > Scortum barcoo. The sequence continues at coordinate 24,415,520 of CM041552.1, forward strand.
CAACATCCCACCACCATGCCGCCCCAATCACACACCACGTGCATGCACACACTATATTTCACCCCACATATACATACTGCATGCACAAACACACACATACACACATAATGGCCATATCTTTTTCATTTTTGTTCATTTTTGGGTGGCAAACATTCTAAATATTGCATAAATAAAGTTAAATTCAAATGTAAATCCTTATGACTCATTTGGCTTGATTTTAAGTGAATAAGTCAATTTGACCCTGAACAGAGGAGGTGTCTCATCTATTTACCAGCATTGGCCCCTGGAAAAGGTTTGAAAATGTAAAACAAAAACAAATGTTAAATGTAAAACAAATGTAACATGAAAAGGTTTTTCCAATGTATATTAAAAATTGTTTGAATGTATATTTTTATGGAAAATGAGTATTATCCTAATGGAACCATGATCTATATCCTAAATATGAATTTATCTGCTAGTAATGGTGGTAGAAATGAAGTACAAACAATGTTAATTATGACCTTTTGTTTTCTGACAACGTTTGGATGAGTTAACATGAATTGGATCACGTTCGACCCAGAGACATTGTCGCTGTCCCTGACAGACCAACAGAACAGGAGGGTTCAGCTCCAGGATATCACACGACCAGAACGAGTACACGACAACAGAAATCGCCAGCTTGAGAATGTAAAAATAAAAAAAATCCTGTGCCATTATAGAGAAAATTTAAATATAACTCAAGTGTAAAATTCTCCATCTCTGTCATTATGTGACACAGTAGATGCAGTTTGCAGAGGCTTTCTCCTGACACTGTAAATTGTGTGTCCCTGGATGAACACCTGAGTGATACCATGTGAGTGCAGCTCCAGATGTACAAGTCATGTCCCGGCTCAGAAGTGGACACCTGGTCCGCTTTTATTGTATTAGTGCTGGTGGGAAAAGCTTTGATTTTTATCCTCTGTCTCAGATCACAGCAAGTGAGAGAGCGAGAGAGCAACACAAGTGATTTTAAAATTTATATGTGGCTAAACTCAATGCTCCACATGTTGTTTGTACAAGGGGAAACTTAATAATTTTACTTTAGAGATTGATACTAAGGTCAAGTGTGCCCAAAAGAAAAAAAAACAGCAATTAAAAATAAAATGTCAATGTTACTTGTTTATAATGTTTTATGTCTACTGGTACACATGAGCTGTACAGCAAATAGCTCTGAAACAATAACAATACACTGACACAATTTATCTGCTTCCTGATGACTCAATAAGTAACAGATTGATTAATGGTCAGCCTTAGGTTGAGCCTTTGTCAAATGTATCAAAGCCAGCACAAACGATGTAGACACGACAGGAAGTTAAATACTTGTGCTGGTGCTCAGACTGCCCATCAGGTGTTTTGCAAAGCACTCAACAGTAGTTTAGCACACAGTGAGAGATGTGCAGCGAAGATACGTCCATCCAGGGAACTGGGGTTTGGAAAGGGTTTCGAAGGAGGGAAGTATAGAAGCTGAAGCTAAATGTTTTCAGCTTTTTTAAAAGGCTAAAGTGTGTGTTCTGGGTGATATGCAACAGATGTGCAGCAGTGAATACCATGGCTGTGAATACATTCATGAATAAAATGTATAATTGTATTGTAAGGAGATATTGAGGTGATGCAGACACACTGTATAACAGGTAGATCTGCAGCATTAAATCATTTCCTCTCTATTTATCTGTTCTTTTACACTCGATTTGAAAAGGTTGCACTGTTATATTTGCAACATCTTCACTGTGATGCTTCCTTTTGACATTTGGTCTAATTAAACTGCTGCTCATTGATTGTAGGTTGTGATTCGTTCTCCAATGATGATCAATAAAATCTGCTCAACAGTGAGTCATTTTCTTATGTGCGCATTTTGGTGGCTCCCTTTTTTTCCCCCCACTGCCATTGGTGCTTAGCCATAATAACACCTATAATGTATCAGCTAGCATGAAAAAAAAAAGGATTGAGTGTAAGTCATTTTGCAGGTAATTACAATGTTTAATGCATGAAGGTCACTTGTGGTACTGTTATGTGTGCTTTATGTTCTTCTCTGTAACACGACAATCTCAGTAATCTCAGAGTTCAACACCGCTACTGTCAATGTGAGCAGAGCTGTGACTTCTAGGGTTCTTCTAAACTTTTAAAACAGACGCTCGCGATCTCACTGTTTTGGGCTACATTTTCATACGTCTTCCACCGCCGCTTCAGTTTGCTCTCGTCAGTAATGCGCCCCCTTCCACATTTTCTGTCAGCTGCACACATGATCAGTGTTAAAGATCTTTGATGTTTTAATGTAATTACTTGCCCACCAAAATAGTCCTAAATATTACACATAATTTGATACATATACAAGGTTTCATTACATCTATGAAGGATTAAATCACCTACAGTATAGTTTGCTTATCCTTTCATTAAAAAGCTTACTCTATGTTTTAAGCTTGATGCTGTAATAGCCAGATATATTCCACAGGAAGCACTGAGTCCGTCATATATTTATTTGTGCTCCTTTCCTATATGTCGTGTTTTCGTACAGAACTGGATAAGCACCACTGTCTTATATTGGTCGTGGTATGTATTTGTTTGGCTTTTAACTTAATATTTCAAGACAACTCTTGCAGTCGGTAGATTGCATGTGAATGTCATTGTCTTTCACACGGTGACCTTTCATTGTGCAAATGAGGAGCTTCGTCACAGTCGGCCTGGAAGGACAGACTGCGGCGTTGATGTGCAATGCAGCAAACAATAGAACGTATTCAGAGCTGCTCTAGACAAGATTTACATGTAAAAATAGGGTTGTCCCATAAATGCATAGCTTAGCACAGCATATCTTTAAACTCACGAACATGATAATTAATGTGAACTCAGGGTATTGATGGCAGTATAAAATGACTGTATGCCTCTTTTCTCCAGGGTGTTCTTCTGCCACCTGTAAAGAGGCACAGTTGGCAGTGGCACAGTACTTATTATGCAACACTTACAGTACGCTTTATTTAAATATAGATGGTCTACAAAAAAAAACAAAAAAAAAACCCTGGATAACTAAACTAAGGAAGGAAGCACGCTCAAATCAACTGAGACACAAAGAACCTGACATTAAGCTGATGATATGACAAAGTCTTGCGGGTAGAATTGAAATGAAAAAGTGATAACGTATCACAAAGCGGGTGTCCCATTTTCAAGGCTTCACTGAAATCATGAAAATGACTTTGTAATCGCAGTAAGTAGGAGCAACCTTCACCACGGTGTTGCCTGAACATACCTCCTGACAGCTTCTCGATAGCGACGTGACAGCGGGACATTATCGATCCGTGTGGTTGGTAAAGCAGCAGATTCAGCTGCTTAATGGAACAATCAAATGAGCGGACATAGATTAGCATACTAAGATGTGAGGATCAGGAATAGCTACTTTAGGCTGGGTCATTTCGCTGTCAACTGCTGGCCAACCTGCTGCAACTGCAGATGGATCGTTTTCAAGGCGCAGCCCACACACTCTGTCTCTGTTTCTTTAGTTACCACCACCCCGGGCCCCAGCTTGATTTGGCTCTCAGGGATTTGAGTGTTTGGATTTTTGTTTTTCATTTAAACGACCCCATTCATTTATTATAGGATCGTGTTGCCTTTTTTTTTTATACTTCTCTTAAAGGACTTGGGTTCCCAGTGTGGAGATATTTTTAAAATGATCTGCCACTTGATGTGTAAATGTTGACACTGTAACACTTTTTTTTATTATCGAAGTACAGGAAATACCTTTTGTTGAAACTGAGTGACAATATATAGCTACAGCAGGGTGACCAACATAAAGTGTCTTGGTGAGGTGTCTCAGACTCTACTGACTGATTTTCCCTCATTTGTGTGTTTTGATGAGGGTGTTGGAGAGCTCTGTCTGATTATATTGTATTTTATCAATCTGACCATTATATTGTCAATATATCATCTGCAAACAGGTAGAAAATTGTGAAAAAATAGCTTGTTTAGTCTCATATTCAGGTTAAACATTCAACCTAATGTAATACAAAGCGAAGAAAACCAGCAATTCATCCCTATCTGAGCAGGAACCAGTGATTTTTTTTTGCTTAAAATGACTTAAGCTCTTTTCAAAATTGCTGCCACTTCCTTTCCCTCAGCTAATCAGTTAATTGATGAATCATTTCAGCTCTGGTGTGCTGATGAGTGAAGGCTATCACATATGATTCATCATCATCTTCACTCTCATCCAACTCCTCATCGCTCCTCACTACACCTGTCTGCGGTGCCCGTGTGAGAGGTGGCACCTCGAACAACTTTGCAGTGTCTGGGCCCGAGAAAGTCAGCCAGCACCCTCGAGAAAAGCGTTTATGTGGTAGTTATTCCAGTGGGGTGACCCAGTAGGGGGACTGTGAGCCGGCTGCTGTATGAATGTGCATAGCTGGACAAAAGTAAAGCAGGGCAGCTCTGAGAGAGACCAGGCGCACTCAGCAGAACTCTGCATTATCACAGCTTCTGTGTCACGCGGCCTGCTATAGAGCATGATGACACACGGTGATGATGTAGTGCAGTCCGATAATGGTGCTGGATGTGCCTGTGCGGCTGCGGCGACCACCGGGAAAGGCTGTGTGCCTCAGCGGTGCAGGTTAATGATTTCCCCTCAGTGAAGTGGATGTGGAATAATCCTGTAAGGGAGAAGAATAGCAGAGCACAACCCCTCAGGACCACCTTCCTCCTCCTCCTCCTCCTCACCCCTCCATCCACCCGTCTGTCTCTGTCCACCCCCCTTCTTCTCCATCCCTCCCTCCATCCTCATTGTGTCTGTAGCATCTGTTGGTGCTCGCCGGTGTCAGAGCGGGGGTGGGGACTCTTCTGACACCTGCAATGTGTGTGTGTGTGTGTGCGTGCATTATGAAAGACAAATACAGAGTGTGGGTGTTTGCATGAGCATGCGCCTGCCAGCCTCACTGTATGGTAATGGTTATAAATGTAGTTGTGGAGCTGTGGGGGTAATGCATGTGCTGTGCCTGCTCATTAAGCCAGACTGTGTGCAAATGTGGGCACAGGGGGAGAAAAAAAAGGAGGAGGTGGGGTGGAAAGAGAGGTAGTTTGCCTCGCCTGCCTGTCTGCCACACCCGGCCCTCTTTGCTTCCTCCTCCCACCTCCATCCTCTCTCTCTCTCTCTCTCACACTCACACACACACTCCTCCTCCTCTGCTCCTCTAGTCTATCTGTTGGTGTTTCCATGAGAACAGAGAGCGCTGGGTATGATGGGGGGGTGGGAGGGTGGGTGACGTGTCCTGAGAGCACTCTCTCTGTGTGTGTGTGTGTGTGCGATCATCACTGCTCTCTTTCACACGTCTCTCCTGGCAAGAGCTGCTCCCGGCTGTGCCAGAAAACATGCTTTTGGCACGGCGGTGGCAATTTGGACGCGCAGTGCACAGTCTCCTAATGCTGATCAGAGATCCGGAGAGTGGAGAGCACACAGTCTGAGAGGGAACCTGAGCAATCAGAGGAGGAGACTTCCATTTGGGAGCTTCTTCCTTCCTTTTTTTTTTTTCTCTTTTTCTTTTAAAAGAAACCTCCTTATGTGTGTGGAAGGGGAGGGGATGAAATGTGGAAAGGGTGGGGATGATGTTGAGAGAAGCACAAATAAAACACAATAATATGATAATGATAATAATAATAATAATAATAATAATAATAATAATAATAACAATAAATCTATCAGGGCAAAAAAAAAAGAGAAAAATTAGAGGGTGAGTCTTTTTAGGGTGGGGCCGCAGCTTTTGCCGGAGCCAGGCTGAAAGAGAGGAGGAGGAGGAGGATGGGTGGGGGGAGAAGATGTAGAAGAGAAGAGGTGGGGGGGGTTCATCACTATGAGCAAGAAGAGGAAGAGGAGGAGGAGGAAGATGGGGGGAGGCAGTGTGAAGGGAAGAGGGGAGGAGAGAGGGATGGAGAATGCAAGGGGAAGGGAGGGGTTTAAAGGGTGGGCTCGTAGTCATTGTCAGGCAGCAAGAGTAAGAGAGAGAGAGAGAGAGAGAGAGAGAGAGAGAGAGAGAGAGAGAGAGGTGCCCAGGCAGACCTGACTGAAGAGCGTGTGTGTGCAAACTGGGATGAGTAAATGCACTGAGCGGCTTAGCTGTTGATGATACAGCCAGAGAGAGAACAGAGAGAGAGAGAGAGAGAGAGAGAGAGAGAGAGAGAGAGAGAGAGAGTGTAGAGAGAGAGAGAGAGAGAGAGAGAGAGAGAGAGAAGAAGTGAAAGAAGGAAGGAGGAAAAAGGGAAGAAAGAAGCAGAGAAGACAAAAAAGAGGGAGGATACAACAACTACAACTATGCTGTGCTGCATAAGAAGAACCAAACCGGTAAACTGCTCTGATTATTATAATTATTATTATTATTATTATTATTTATATATGCTCTATCAATATTTCCAGCTCCCTCATCTTCTGATCAAAATGATGCATCTCCACTCTGAACTTTGTGACTGTTGGTTTTTGGGGTAGATCAGGTGGGGGGGTTTAAGGGGAGATTATGGGGGGGTGTTGGTGTAATTTCCTTTGACTCTGGGCCCTGCTCGTCTTTATACAAGTCTATCCACGGAGCCCAGACACGCCTAGTTAATGTGATTACCCCGCATGAATGGATGTTGCCACAATGCCTCTCAGACCTCACACTGTACTTGCAGAGAGGTGCAAGACTGTAACCCGATCTGGGGCATCCCCTCATATTGATCATGCACTTGAAGAAAGAAAAAAAAAAAATCAGTGAAATATTATCGGGAGGCACTTGATAGATTGTGTGTTGTCCCTGAGATGCTCCCCCTCTTTTTATCCAGGAGCTCCACTGAGCTCAGCATAATCCACCATTGTTAATGATGATTCACATTAATTAGATCAACCTATGTGCTCTTAATTGGTGCCTTAAAGGGGGAGGTCTGGGTGTCTTTTGTACTTCTGTTATCTTGAGCAGAAATGGGTGACACAGGAAAGTAAATTTCCACAGAGAAGGGAGGAAGGAAAAAAAAAGGGTGGGGTACGGGATTGAGTGAGCAGCACCATCATGTCAGTGGCCTCGGGGGAATACAATGGGAATAAATGAGTCTAAATGGATTATCATAGCCCTCCAGCTTTATAAGTGGATGCTGTCAATGGAGGGTACTATGAAGTGTGCACTCATTTAAAGGGTGTGAAAGGGTGGCTTTGGGTAGTTGATAATAACCCATGGCTATTTTCAGAGGCAGAGGATAATAAAAAAAGAGGTGTTGTATGGACATGCATGCAGGCTGGTCTGGACAGTGGAGGAGAGGGTGGCTCTCTCTCTTGTGCGATGGAGGTTTTGTGTGTGATCAGGGCCGGGTTCCTGCTGCTATCTCAAACTGAGTATGATTTTATCGGACTCATAACACGTCTGATTCCGATGGCACTTGATTGCTTCTTAAATGTTAGTCTGGATGAGTCATATTAACTCTGGCAGGGAGGAGAGACAGAGACAGAGAGAAAGGAAGAAAGGCTTGTCAGCTGAAAGACATGCAGGAAGGTAGCGGGATGCAGAGAGGCAGGGAGAGAGAAGGAGCAGCAAGGTGGAGTGTGGCTGGTGCACATGGAGGTAGATGGAGGGTGGGGAGGGGTGCAAGAGGAGGTTGAGAGCGAAGGGAACCTGGTGGGCAGAGAAATATAGGTGAAAAAAAGACAGGGAGGGAGGTTGCAAAGTATGGGGGAAGGTAGGTAGAGGCAGGCATGCAGCAAAGCAGAAAGGCTGAGGAGGGAACAAAACTGGATGGTGGCTGCAGGACATGTGCTGGTGGCAGAGCGAGGAATGCTGGTTGGAGGGAGGTGAGAAGGCGTAAAAGGTGAGAGAGATCAAAGGGAAGGAAGCCGGCATGCTGCACACTGCAGCCATGTGGGTGAGGCACCGGCTTTTCCCACAGAACGCAGACGTCGCCTCGAGCGTGCGCATCTCACCACGGGGAAAAATGTCTTCGAGCACTTATCCTCCTGCTCTGGCTTTTGGCACAAATGAATCCAGACAGGCTCTTTAGTCTTCATGGATGGATGAGCAAAGAGCATGGTCGTCTGCTTTAAACATGGCAATGCTGCCGTGGGTGCCTGCCATTGTGGAGTGTTAAGTGCTGTTGCAACATCTCCACCATGGGAGTGGCTACTAGCACTTCATTTAAGTCTCCTGGAGCTCTGGCTGCCAGCTTTAGCTTCAGGAGAGGCTCACTTCAGGTTTTTGGGCAGATTAAGAATCAAGTTAAGGTCCATCTTAGGTCCAAGTACTTCTTAAACTCAGGTCTACCAGGCCTTCCCAAAGGTGCCATTTCCCCTCATAAACCAGGACCTCAGATCCCATCCATGTGTGCTCTGCTTTAACTCCGCCCTGGCTCCATCCCTAGTTCTCCTCCCAGCTCCTGGACCATGCCTGCCTGTCCTGTGTAGCCCTGCCTCCACTTTCATCTTGAGACTAAATAATTCCAGACCAAACTCCAAAATCAAGACCCAGTCTGCTACCTTAAAGATGGTAATCGCCCCTCATGCTGTGCTTTCCCCAGAGCCTGGCTTCAGCAGCCACAGCCCATATTCCCAGCTCCTGCCTCCACTAAAATGCCCCAGCACCTTGTCCAGCCCTAGCCCCTTTCCTCCACCTCTCCTCCTCGCCTCAGCCCTACTGCCCCTCTCCCCATCCTCACCCCAAGACCCTATGAGATCAGTGGCGATTGCGGAGCCTTTGTTCAGGCAGAGAGTCGGTGTAATTGAATTAAAGGCGGCTCCAGAGGATGTAACAACGCTGGCATATGGCCGCTTATTAGATTAGTTGCGGCTGAGCTTCTTTTCCCGGCCCGTCGTAAAAGAAACAGTGCATCCTTTAACATCGCTCATCAATTCACACCGTCAAAGGAGAGAGAGAGAGGAGAGAGAGGGAGAGAGAGAGATGGTGAAGCAGGGGCTGTGGCAGTCACCACCTGAGCCCCCCTTTCCTCATCTGCAGGAGATAGCTGGCTAAAAGGGTGTGGTGCTCTGCTGTGTCTGTGTACGTGTGTGTGTGTGTGTGAGAGAGAGAGAAGAGAGAGAGAGAGAGTGGGTAGCAGTTTGCTCAGTGAGAAAGAGAGTGAAAGACGACAGAAAGAGAGAGAAAGAGAGGGAGATATTCAGACAGCAGCCAGTCTTAGCTCTTTGGTGTCTGGATGGTTCCTGCAGAAAAGCAGACAGCCATTGAAATCATGCTGGGATTTTCAGGAGAGAGGTGCCATTGCAGGAAGTGAATGTATGCCACCAGCAGGGAGGCTAATATTATCTCTCTCTGCTTGGGAACTATAGGAATATGACAAATGTTTGGGGAGTTTTTCTTTTTATTTAAATTAGCCAATGACCAATGCAATTATAATATCTATATAATTTATCACATGTCTGGTTTAATATAAACACATTTTCAATAATTACACATTAAAATGACTTAGATCGAATAAATTCAGCAGCTGCACCTGTTGGGTCGGTGATAACGGGGCCTCTGCAAAGCAATGTTCTGCAACTCCACCATTACAAATGCAAACATTACCTTGAATATTTCTCTCCCCTCTTGCCAGCGGCGCTCGATCCAAGGTTGGGGCGGAGCGGCGAGGTGAAAATGGAGTCTCCCGCTTGAATGGATCAGAATAAAAAAAAACAAACAAACAAAAAACCAACATGATGATATGCACGCCTGGTGTGTGCATTAGTGTGTGCTAAGCTATGGTAATTCAACCAGCCTAAAGCACACCGCTCTACTGTGTCTTCCCCCGTTTCTCCTCCCTCCCCTTCCTCCCCCCTCTCCTGAAACAAGTCCCTAATGGCACTGGCAATGAGGCAGTGGGAAGGTGGCGGATTGTTACTGTGTGTCACCATTGGGGGATGGTGTGTGTGTGTGTATGTGTGCGTGGTTATGGATCCGTCGGTGAAGCCATTGACTCTCGGGTGTGGTTCTCACGACAGCCGGTGCCCACCCAAGGACAGAGTCAGACAGGGAACACGGCACAGACTGCAGCTGATAGGCAAAGCTGTAATAGACACATTCGACCGTCAGATAATCTACTGAACATATTTTAGCACAGCCATTTATTACCTTTAAAGACAGGAAAGACAGAGGCGTTTGTCCTCTGGTGAATGGCACTCTTGTATTTAACCTGTAAGCTACCGTGCATTCAGATTCTGAACACGAAAACGGCAGTCTTTATTTGTCACCTACATATAGTGAGGTGCCCTGCAACAAGCACTGAATGTTGCTACATTAAAGCAGCATTAAACTGCTGCTGTAGCAGAGAGATTGCATAATCTCTTTTACGAACATGCAAGAAAAGCTCTTTTATATTGCAAACATTCCCATTTTTGCTGGATAATAAAAACTGTTTCCAGTGGTTAATGTAGTGTATCTATGGTAACCACAAAGACCATGTTCTTAGAGGAAGCACTGCGGGCCAATTGGAATAAGTAATTTTATTAACCTGATAATGCAAATGTGTTGTCTCACTGCAAATTAATCAAGGAGGAGTTTAAACGGTCACAGAGTCTCAGTGTGAACACATGAAGGGAGTGTACCTTGTGGTGTGCTGTACCTTAGGGAGGTGCTGCTGTATTTATGAATGAAAATGTGCGCCGCACAGACACCGAGTGGAATAGCGCCTGCAGGAAGGGTACGTGACCGGGGTTCAGTTAACAGTCAGTCTCCAAGAGGCAATTCTTAAAGGATTTGCAGTGGTGTTTCTGTTTGGATAATGTGAGATTTTAATGTAGCCACTATCTCAGTCATTAACTGCTGGTACGTCGTACATCACAGAATAATAAGTTTGACATGGCAGGTCAAAGCGGCTCAGTACTGAACCTTCTGGTCCAGGCAGTCAGAAAATCACAGCGCAGCACTTTTGAGGGTGATGCACAGGCAAATATCAATAATTCAAATGATGATGCTACAATTGTGGTCAAACCATGATGGCGATCTTTCTTCCCTGTTGTCTTACGCCGATATGAGATCACTTGGCACTCTGCTGGTATTTTATTACATTTGCACTCAAACACACCCAGATCTCTAAAGTAAATGACATACCCTCTGTTCCAATAATGATGTCATACCCACATATTCCCAGACACCCTCATCCATCGCTTTCTTTTTCTCTTTCTCTCGCTGTCTGACTCACTGTATGCAGCCAGTAAGTAATTCTATTTAGAGTTAAGTGCTTGGGTCAAATTTTTGGCAATTGTAAGCACCCATGAGATCAGACATAATAAAAGTCCAATAAATCACCGGAGACCTGCATATTATTAAGAGCAGAGGGTGTGTCAGTGGTGCTTTGTCTGTCTCCACTCTGGCTATCTGCTCTAAGAGCAAGACACTTGCTTAAGTTCATTTTCACACTTTATAGCTGATTGTTAAATAAACAACTCTAGTTCGGGTTTTAAACATAAACCACCATATTTGACAAGCGGTGTAAGGCCCCTGAAAATCTACTATCCCTCTCACAGCCGGCAGTATTATGACATTTTTTTTTAATATCACATTGCAAGAAATTGCTTCAGGAAGATGTGGTGTATATTAAGAACTGCAGGAAGGCCTGAGGCAGGATTTACATCCCGAACCCTGGGGATGGCATGTGAATAAAGGTGGAGGAGGTGAATACACCAACACAGCTGCACCTTGGCCTCTCTGCTCCAATATTGGACTGACACACTGACCCTGAAAAAGACATGTTGGTTTAGGGCCTCTTGCTCTTAAATCATGTCACACAGACGCCATTCCTCACGCAGGCAGCTGTCCAAGTCAAACCTCATATCCAATATAATGACACTATTAGAGACACAAGGCATCGGGAAATAGACTGATGGATATACCTGCCGACTCGTATCTTGAAAACCATTTCCACTCAAATTCACTGACCCTAAACAAGATGCTACTCCTGAGTGACACAGACCGCCAGCATCGATACATATACACATATATAAGCCCTTCGGCCCCCCCACTGGCCCCGCACCGCACCCTGCCGCTGCATCACACACTACCCCTCCTTAGCCATGCTGATTGCTCCGCCTGATTTACGAGTTTCTATTGGTCCGCTCCCCTGAGGGGTCAGGTGCACTGCCAATCAGGGTGACATATAGTCTTTCATAGCACCAACCAGCAGACAGCGCCGTGATGAGTTAGCACTCTGGTTGTCAAGGTAACCTTTGATGGTTGGGAGGGGTATGGCAGTGAATGCTGAGGAGATTCTAGCAGGCAGCTCGTTCCCTAGCAGCCAGAGACGGAGCTGTAGAAAGCTACTGTACCTAGAGAATAGAGACTGGCTCATTATTTTGGAGAAAGAGCCTTACATTTTTCTGGTTACACTTTTGAAGATGTCATTACCAGTGAATGTTGGGAACATTAGTAAAAGCCATTGAGATGTTCTACATTTAAGTGTAATTATTCACTAAATCTATTTCAGCACCGATATCAAGAGGAAAATATCAGCCTCACGCCTGGATTGAATAATGGCAATAAATGCCTTGAGTCATTTGTCAGGGCCCAAATCCCTGTGCATCCAATTTATTATGTGGACACAATCGACCCACACGCACATCTGTTATTGTTAGGATTCACAATGACACTAAATCTCCTCTTTCCAGCCCATAAAATGATAAAACGCTGTAGATTTATTGTGTTGTCACACCAATCACTGGCTCCTGACAATGCCTTGATACCTGGAAGGACAAAAACACTCAGATTCTGCAGGTTTCACATCTTTATCATTTGGCTAACTGATGCTGCACTGCTTGCATGCTCTTTGACAATTTGTGTTTGCTTCATGTTGCTTATTCACATTCATTTAAGGTGCACATTTAAAGCTTTTGATTGGTTGAACCTTGGCTAGAGAGTATTTTACCTTGATTTGTTTGCCTATTCATTTTGAATGTACTGATTCATTTTGTTTGCCACTTTCAGTGCTCATCATTCATTCCTTTATTTGATTTGATTTCTTTTCATTAGATTTATTTGACTCTTAGCACAACCCACTATTTGATGGACAGCTATGGATCCAGTTACTTAAGGTAATATCATGGAACCCCTTTCAATATTACACTGTGTACTGTCCTATTCCTAACCCTGTTCCTCATCCAGTCCTACACTTTTACTCACTTCCAAACCTGTCCTGAAATCCTGACCCAACTTTTCCCAGTCTGTAATTCTCCAGTAGTGGTTATTAATACATCGGTTAACAAGTTATCTATAAACCCTCTAATAGCATATACTTTTACCTTTTTTGACTTCTGACCTTTTCAACTCATGACATATTGTACCTATCTTTGGCAGGACTCTAAGCCTAAATAAAACTATGGCAGCATGATATTTTGAAATGCTCATCCTCAGACTACATACCTCCATAGTAGAGGAAGTTTTTAGCGCAATCAGTGCCTTCCCTTGCTGGTTTCCAGTGGACCCTTATGACAGCTCACAGTAGATGTTAAACTTCTTTATTTTCTCTTTGCTACCAGGTGGAGAAGAATGAGGAGGCGGACCAGAAGATTGAACAGGATGGCACCACCAACAAACCCGAGGACAAGGCCCACAAGGCTGCCACCAAAATACAGGCCAGCTTCCGTGGACACATAACTCGGAAAAAGATGAAAGATGGAGAGGAAGAGAAGGAGGGAGACAGTCCTGCTGCTGCAGAAGAGGCGACAGAGGGAGGAGAAGAGGCAAAGAAAGCAGAAGGAGAGGAGGCACCTGCAAAGGCGGAGGAAGCTGCAGGAGAGGAGGCCAAGAAGGAGGAGGAGACGAGCCAAGCCAAAAGCCCAGTGGCAGACAAGCCAGCTAACTCTCCAGCAGCTGCTGCTGCATCTCCTGCAGGCGCAGCAACATCTCCGGTAGCCTCTCCTACGGCCGCCACAGCGCCCTCTGAGACCCAGAAAGAGGAGCCAAAGGCAGAGGAGAAAGCTGAGGAGAAGCCCAAAGAGGTGGAGGCTCCAGTGGCAGCAGCCAAGAGTCCCACCACAGCCACAGCTGAGGAGAAGAAGGAGGAGGAGGAGAGCGAAGAGAAAAAGGAGGAGGCCAGACAAGCCGATGTGCCTGCTGCTGTCAGCCCGACAGCTGAGATGGAGGAGCCTAACCAAACAAAAGATAAACAAGGTATGCAGATTATACCAGAGCTTTTAACTGACATTCATTACACTAGGATTCATTTCAAACAAAGTAAGCCCATTTGGGATACCCATTTAGCCTACAAGAAGGAACATGTTCACGAGGGCACTGAGTTCATTGACGAAAATAATTCAAGACACACTCACCAATGAAGATGCATTTACTTTCTATAAAAAACAAATAAAGAAGAATAGGTAAGCTTTCCCATCGTCAGCTTGGCAGGCGCCACAGGAAATAACTGCTGGTTGAGTCTTTGGGATTTAAAGATCTTTGGCAGTCCTCCACCATTCACTAGTTAACACGGACACACAGCTCAATATTAGATCAGACAGCCTTGTATCTCAGCCTGTACAAGATGGAAAGTCCATACTGATGAGGTGGAGATAGGGATAGAAATGCAGGGTTGGAAATGATAAGCGTGGGTCAAGAATGATGCTGTACAATGGGATAGTGTTATCTCGGGAATGATCAGAGTTATTGTTAAGGAGCAAGGTTGAATTGTTCGCTTAATGAGAAAACCTCATGTTCTGTAAGTCATAAAGGTTCTTGAACATCTCAAATGGATTCATATCTGTTTTATGATATTAAGACCAACATATCAACCAGGCTGCCACAGTAATTTGTTCAAATTAAAACACAAGTAGTGGTAAAAAATAATGACCCCAATAAATCCTGTTACACATCACAGCAGGTCAAAATATTTGATAATATCCTTGCTGCCTGGATGCCCAACATCAGCAAATGATTAGAAAGTCAACCACCACTTGACATCCAAATATAGTGGAAACATAAAAGAAACTGGGAGTCCACGAAATTGTATTATCACATTGATACAGCAGACTCTCAACATATTCTTGACATGAACTCATATTTCTGGTCCAAGGACTCTCAGACTGGGTCAGACAGGTAGTTAATGGAGCATGCTCAGTCTCGAGTGGGTGGGGGTGTAAGGTGGGAAACACACACACGCACACGCACACATACTAACTGTAGAACTACATGGAAACTAGGTCACCTAGGCAGCACTGTCTCCCTGTTGTCATAGTTACCACCTCGATGGGATAGCTGGCCTGCATGGAGTAGAGAAGGGATAACAGGTGCTCTGATTTCAATGAATGATTAATGATCCCCATTGGTCACGATCCATGCTGGGGAAGTCTGTCACAAACAAACACTACATGACAAAGTCTGCTAATTAAGAGTCCTCTGCTGACCACAATCTGCTTTACCAACTGAATTGACTTAAGAGAGCAAATTAATATATACAATTCACAAGTCACTTGGTTAAGGTTTGTCAGCACACAGACCAGAGTCATATGCACAAGGACGTCAGGTACTTTGATCTGACTGAATAATTTATGAGGCAGCCAGGGTTTGATCCACATTCTCCACCAAGGATAGTCCGTGTCACTGGGCTTAAATAATTACATCAGACCAAGTTGTTAACTGTCACAGCATGATGACATAGCACTGTATATTCACATATAACATTATATAGCACCTTTCATAAATGCATCTCAAAGTGTGGATTTCAACAGCTGACAACAGTTGACTATTGAAATACATTTCAGAATTACATGAAAAGTAAACATTAACAACATGTCTGCGCTTGTCACAATAACCACATCCATCCTCATCTTGCCAATGACTGTAATCTTGTAACATTGAGCAGTAGTGGACATAAACATGAAATGGCATTGGAGAGGTGAGAATAGATTCTAGGTGAAAACAAGGCTAGAAAAGGTAAACATCACAGTTTGGGTCCCAAACTGCAGAAAGTAGCTTCACCATAGGTCTTTGTCTTTGTCTTTGGTATGATGGACAGCACACAGTCTGCGGATCTGAGGGATCCACCAGACTGTGTGCTTTTCTCTTCTAGACCAATAACAAGGACCCTTGTTTTGTTCTGACTTACTTCGAGGACATGTTGGGTCATCTATAAAGACATCAGAGATGTAGTTTTTAAGGGAGTGGGGGGCTCAGGCCATCAGGATAAACAGCTATATAAAGTTACGTGTCATCTGCATAGCAGTGAAAATTAATAATGTGCTTATGACGACCTTTGTGGGAACTAAAGAATAAGAGTAGTGGACCCAGGACAAAGCCCTGCAGCCCTCCATATGGAAAGGTCTCTTCTTTACAAGTACTGATGTATCTTCTCTTGAAAACAAAATAACAAATGCAAGAGAAGCTTAGAAAAAGTAGACGTACTCATCAGTCCTACTGTTTCCCTCAATGTCAGCTTCACTTTATATCTGAGTTCCAAGTTCCACAGTAAACTATGTGTCACGCTCTCATTAACATTGTTTACTTGAAGCTTCATTGTAACCAATGGGCAGAATCAGTGAACCATGGCAAAGATCACTAGAGGCTGGGCATTTGTTTTCCCATCTCAAGTTGTTATTTGCAAATGCATAAGCCAAACTAAACCAATGTTTTAGTCATTACTGGTGTAGATAACTGAGATGGCACTGATGTCAGAATACCAGAAATGACAAGCGTCGATTCAGTGAATCCGGTGAAATTGCATTTGCATCACACAGTTCAGTGGCTGTACAGACAGGCTCTCTCAGGTCTGTCATACTGGCTAACAAGCTAATCACCTCTTACCTGAAAGATCATATTGTCTTGAGTCACAAACGTTCACATTAACGCGAGCACTAATGCTGGCATGATCGCCCCACTTCTCTGTCTCTCTCGCTTGGTGCCTCGCCCTCACAGGCACTCACACATGCATCCACACCCACACACATGCACTCCATCACCCCAATCTCCAAGGCAATGATGTCATTCTTTGATGTCTCCTCTTTCTATTAAAAGAGTATGAGATCATCATGGTATGACATCACCGCTTTAAGGGCACTTGAATAACAGATTCAGCCAAAATAAAAAAATTCTAGTAGTTAATTATTGAATGTAGCTCATAAAATATAGACAATTAAGTATTAATTTCTTATTAATTAAATATTAATTTCTCTAATAATTTCTTAGCCATAAAAAACATACAGCACAGGATTTAAAAAAGCAGAGTAGAATAATGCAAATAAAAATATAAAGCATCACTTCATGTAACTGTACTTAACAAAGCCAATTACTAATGGCCTGGTAATGTATCATGTATTGTTATTCAGCAGTATTCACCTCTTAGTAAGGCACCACTTCATGTTGTTGTAGTGCAGTACACAGTGGGCATCACACAATATCAGATGTGACAGGCCGAGATGCTGCTGTTAGCGTGGTAATGTCGGTTCAAATGCTTCATGGGTCCATTAGGAGCACTCCTCTTCCTCCTTTATTATTTACACAGCCAATGTGGGATTTCAGACATTACACCTCCTGACTGACATGCTCTTGGTTTTAGTAGAGCTGACATCTTGTGAACAACATGGAATTACACAGTTCCTGTTGCATGTCATTTTCCAGAATGATCCACATTTTCATGATTTTTGAATGTTGCCATATGCTTAATTTTACACGGAGAACCTTCTGAGGTGAAATAATTTATACATCAAAAGTAGCAGCTGATATGTGAGATCTTTGATACTCGGTATCTCAGAAGAACCAGAGAGGGCTTTATTCTCTCAACCTCACAATGTTAAACCCCCGCTCCACAGGCTAATTTTCTCTCTTCCTCTCTCCTCTCTCCAACCCACCTTTTATCTACCATGCCCCCATTCTCTCCACCCTCATCTCATTTTAACTCCTCTCGCTTTGCCTTTTTCTCCCTCTTTACCCTTCATTCTTCTTCCCTCCCTCCACCCAGATGCTGCAGAGGAGTCTAAAGCAGAGGAGGCCACCCCGGACGATGCAGCGGCGGAGGCCACCGAGTCCAAGGATGACTAAGGCAAAGTCTAACCTAAAGAAAGCAGAATTAAGAGTATGAAGAATACCACAAAAACAAAAATCTAAAAAGGTTGCTCTTTGCCTTCCCAATGTGAAGGCAGTCCGTTTCTATTTGTTTGTCATTTTTTGTGTGGCAATGATTTTCTCATGTTGGGGGAGTTTCCAGCGTGAAGTTTTTTGGCTCAAGCTAATATTATGAGGAAGTGATGATGCTGATGATGATGATGATGATGTTGTTGTTGATTATGAAAAATGATTGTTACCTTGATGATGACGAGGTTTTGATTAGGTACATCTTCACTATCTATTGTAAGTGAATCAGTGGTGGAATGAATGCTCCCAACTGGATATTTATACATTTAATACGCATTGTGAATGCACCATACTTTATTTGCATTGCAATGCACTTTCCCTAAACACATTTTGCAAATAAAATCTGTAATTCTGCAAATGCACGCACAAAGACAAGCTGGTTTTAAAATGCAACTCTAGTTTTCAACACAGTACAAGTGTATTGAGAACACAACAAATAGGTAATGTACTGACACATCAAATGGAGAATAGAATGTATAATTAAATGTGTGATATTTCCAGTTGGGCAGCTTTATCCTGAATCCAAAAACCACATATAGGACAAGACTATTACTCTCTCTCTATTCTGCTTGAGTCAATCAAGCTTGGTTTACACCCCTTTTACAAACTCTCTGTTTACTCTCATATACAGTAAAGGACCTGTTGACATTTAAATGACATGATCATATAATAAACTATAGAAATCAGCTATAGTATTGATGTAACTGGCTCTTACATGACGATTAGTGTTCTGCCAACCAAACACGAGAACAGTAGCATGAACCATCGAACCAGATGCATGATGGGAACTCTCCCTCTGAGAGGAACTTTTTCGCAGTCACAAAAACTTAAGAGGTGTGGCGGCTTCTTTTTGATGTCTTTGGTGTTGTTATGACAGTTTATATGAATTGGAAAATTAATCTTGCACTGATGTTACGAAAAAAAAAGTAAAAAGAAAAAATCAAACAAACGAGCAAACAAAAAATACTTTTCCCATGTTCCAGTGAGTGCAATGTCCAGTTTCAACCTTATCAAGGAGTTCAAACTTGTGAGAAAAAAACATGAAAAAATAAAAATGGTTTCAATGTCTGTTTTCAAAATAAAGCAAATGTGCCAATTACCATCATAAAGCCTGGAGTTTTTTTTAAAAGCCACCTAAAAAGTGCTGTCACTTCAGAGGTTAGAATATATCTTGGGTCAAAACTGACTTTTAAAATATAATTTGACATTTGGGTAAATGCATTTAAATTTGCATTCTTGGTGAAAGAAGAGCTAGCCTAGCTCCGTGTGAAGATAAAAAGACATCACTCTGTACCAGCACCTCTTGAGCTCAACAATTTACATATTATATATTATTTGTTTGTCCAAAATGGATGTGTAAAGCTTTGCATGGGGCTTATGGGTTGGTACAGTGAGTTCCTTGACACTAGCCTGGATGCCAAGGTGTCACAGCTCTAGTGTGTAAATGACTGAGCTTTAGAGGTGCTTTCAGAGAGAGCCAGCCTAGCTTTCCCCCTTTGCAGCCTTTGTGCTATGCTGTAGCTTCATATTTACCATACAGATATGAGAGTGTTCAGTCAAAATGAGTCAATATTATGCACCAAATTTGCTTCCAGGTGCCAGTTACACAGGAATACTTGCTAATTATTTGTAAAACCTTAGCAACCACTGTTTTAGACATTTTATTATCAGAGTAAACTGCTGGGATGCATGGGATGCAACATGTACCTGAGTATGTTGGTTGTGAGCCTTATCCAGGTTTTTGATCTTATTCGAGGGAAAACATTTACATAAAACATGAGAAAGCTGCTCCTTGGATCAGAATCCAGGTTTGTGATCATCTGCATACATTCCTCAAGATCTCAGTCACTCATTTATGTACCAACAGTGAATGATCAGAGGCCCAGATAAGGTGTTTATTTGCCACAGTATCCCCACTTTCTATCCCAAAGTATTCCAGCAAGCACATCTAGATTTCTCAAAGTGCAAAAGTTTACATGCAATACTCCAGATACCCCATCATAACTGAGATACTAGAGTGCATGTAAATGCACACGGATCTTAATACAAATTGTTAATCTTCCAAATCTCTAATATAAGAATGAAATAATTATTTAAAGATCCTATGGAAAGACACTGGATGTAAGAATGACCTTATGCAAGAACACATGCAAATGCTGAAAGTTAAAATGGGATCCATGTGACTTCTGGCAGGATAAAAATGTTAAAGTGAAATAATATATAGATACTTGTAGATAAACATAAATATCAACCTCAGTCTCACAAAAGTTGTATGACTCTCTCACTAATAGAGCTGGTCTGCTGAACAAGCAGTCTTAAAATGAGGATAACTCAAGTAGAGTTACACACTTTCCAATACAATTCTTCCCTTTTGTACTCTTCATCTTTAAGCAGTGTCCCAGCACACAGTATTTCAAGCAAGGACTAACTCACCCTTCTACTTTGTGTGCAACCAAACTGAAAAGAAGATGAAGCTGGCTTTTACTGATGCGAGAGAGAACAGTTATAGTATGTAGGTAAAACATAATATCTAATTTCACTGCCCACATTTACCTAGCTGGCGTGGAGGTTTGAGCTGGAAAACTGCAGCTACAGGCTTGTTTTTCTAACCTTTGACACTGCTACGTTCCCCGTTCATCTCCTGAGTCAGAGGCTCATAATGATGCAGAATAATGTGTTTGCGTCCTCACTCTGCTAAATAACACAGTGGGGGCATAATGTGGTTTTGGTCTGACACCTTGTGGTAAAATATTTTACTGCAGCATCTCCCCTGCAGTGTGGTGCACAGTGATGGTGGTGTAAAGAGCCTGTGCCATATGTGGTGGTGATAACACCAGTCATACCTTTCATCTTTGGCACACAAAAAAACGTGAAACTGGAACATTCCCTTGGTGACGAGCTGAATCTCAGATGAATTTCTCACACTTTCCGAGGACAAAAATGTCTTCCAGAGAGAATATAACAATACATATATTATTTTATTTGCATGTTATTTACATGGCGATAAACACAACAGCACCGTTAAGATTCCGTGTGTTCCAAGCTCCAAAAAAAGATCTCCAAAAAAAGAGGTTACTCGCCCCCGAAAACATCTCAAGTCACATTCAAATACAGAACATTAAATTCAACTTTATTTTGTGTTATGAACATTTTCTCATATACCTTTAATAACATATAGTTTTTTTTAGAAACTGACTGCAATCACCTTATGGCATAATAAAGTCAACTAAAATAGAAAAGAAAATGGGACATTGCCGTGTCATAATCCATGATTGAATCTTAATTCCCCATGACAAAGGAAAGGGACGTACAAACGTGATACATTTGCTGTTTAAATCTTTTAAATGTTGAGTTGTATAAACACGATCTTATGGATTTGCTGACTTTACAACATTCTACTGTAGAAACATCATACTGTATATACACGCAGAGGAGGAAAATAATAAAAAAAATAAAATAGAGGGTTACCATCGTACCATCGTAACCGTCGACGGAAAGTAGAAAGTTGGCCAAGTCGTCACGTCTCTCATGCCTCATGTTAACTTCTCAGGTAGGTTAATAACAATGAACAGAATCAGAATCAGAGTACACACGCGCACATACGTAAGCCAACAGCGAAGCGATGGTGATGTTTTGAGGCAATGCTCAATAGTAAACTAAACTATTTAGCTGTATCTACAGACTTCAGTAGATATCCAGGCCTGTCTACAGGGGTTGGTGCTTTGTCCATAGGCTGGCTTGTGGTCTCTATGAGCAATGGAAGGACAGTATTCCTTATTTTTTTCTGCTTTATGGATTAGACAGAGCCCCATGGCTTTTACATAAATGGTCTAGTATCACTCAGTGCTTATTGGCTGGATTTAACCTGCATGAACACACTTGGATATCCACATCCGTGAGGTTTGCCTCACGTGAAAATCACCTGAATGGTAGTTGGGTAAGTTTAAACAGTGACAGTCACTTTACTGTGGCATCCTGTAAAGTAAGATTTGATGCAGTGAACTCTACCCATCATGCATTCCAAGCAGGTTAAAAGAAATGCTGAGCACATTCTGGAGATATCTGACCCTGCTCTGGTGGTCTATCTCCTCTAGCAAAAAAAAACAACAAAACAAAACACATTTTAGTTTGCCCAAGGCCGGCCTTGCTCTGCCCTGAGGTTGTTTTTATGCTCTACATGGTGAGACAGATGGACTTACTGAGATAGACATGTAGCACTGATCACCCTTGTGCAAGCTGAAGAAGAACTGAAGAAGATGAAGAACTATTTCACCACAACTTCCAGATCCTTCACTTCTTACTACAGTAGGAAAATAACTGTCGCTGATAAGCTAACATCCTCAAGTATGGACTAGCCAGAGGCTAAAAAGCAGTAAGAGTCTGCAGAAACACCAATGAAGTAGAAAAACATCAGGAGTCAAATTAATCCACATTCAAGTGGGTACACCAGAGCTGTTCAGTTGTATAAAATAAATAAAAAAAAGCATGTATAAGATGATGAAAGCATAAAAACAAGCAGTTTCTTTATCACCTCCTTAATTGACAACTCTGGTTGTAGGATATTGTTTTTGTTGTGATGGACAGATGATAGAAACTTGAAACTGTTTAAATCCTTCAGCTTTGATTGAAATTGTGGCTTGTCTCAGTCTCTGTACAGCTCTACTTCTACCTGTTTCAGCCACAGGAAAATCAGTTCACATAAGATGGCATTACCAACACGACAAAGTCACACAGCCATGGCCTCGGAAGCAGTTACGATGAAAACACTGGGAACAATTTCTTTAATGTATGACAAGGATGACATTAATTACACCGTGTGTTTTACAGTACTAGTAGCCTACTATCTCGGCTCGTTGTTTAGAAAAGCGGAGACGTGAACACACATCCAGTTGAGGAGCTGAGCTGGGCGCTGGAGTCCATACGCTATTAGTCACCTTACAGTAGGTCAAAATAAATGGCAAAAAAGGCAGCTAATAGTGCACCTGTTTCTGTAGTTCTTGTCACAACAGCAATGACCCCAGAGCTGTTTTCTGACAGTACTGCACTTTTTGAATGATCTTCTTCTCGTCAGTTTGTACAAAATATTGACACATGTTCATTTAACCATGTTGAGGAAATAAGTTCAGTGCTCAGCGCAGGTATTGGTGAGGTGTGATGACACAATTTGCAGTAGGACATGTAATATAGATTTGTTATTTTGTTAAAGAAGCCCAGTGGCCTTGATGGTTGTATAAGCATTCAGTATCCATTTGTTTGCTGCTTTCATATTGAATTCCTCTTAAATGGAAGCTAAATACAAGCTAAACACAATACTCCATTCCCTATAACATCATGTAAGCCAACACTTGTATCATCTCAAGGATAGGAACAATAATGACTGCACAAAACTATTTTCATTTTATGCTAGACCTTTTTCAAAAACATAATCTTCTCATGGGCTTCGGTTCATATGATAGAGCAGGGCTGCCAGTTCAAGAGATATACAAGTTATCAACCTCAACAAATTGCTACCCTATTCAGAAACATGGATACATAAAATTTGCTTTTTCATATAGTATAAGGACATTGGATTCAAGTATATATATACAAACTAAAATGAATGAGGTAAAGACAGAACAAAAATAACCTCAATAACAATATATTATGAATGTTTCTGTATCATTTCATATTAAAACACACATACTTCTTTGAAAGAGAAAAACTAAAAAGTCATTCATTGGTGTCATACATTTTTATCCAAATTCCAGCAGTATAGAAGAATGATCCTAAAACTAAAAGCAACCACTGTATGGTGGTACAGTATATGTGGCTAAATGTGATGCAGCCTGCTGCGGAGCAGAGACAAACAGCACAGTATGGTTAGTTGGTCATCAAACAAGCAACATAAACTGCGACAGTTTTCTCTGTTTCCTGTTGTTACAGTGGCAGAACAAGTTGCCTTATCATAGAGGAATACAAAATTTTACTATGTACAGTACGTGTCATTATAACCTACTGTGTTTCTTTTCCTGCTGCAAAAGAGGAGAGGAATTCTTTTGGAATAAAGGCGAGTGGTTGCAAAGCCACTGAATGAAGATGTAGGTATCCATCAGCAGATAAACTAATTTCTTCAGGTTTGTACTCGGCATGGTTTACTTCAGTAGGATCGAGCAGACTCTATTCACTGCATCCTTGATTTCTGGACCTGGAGAGAAACGACTCAAGTAGCTGCTGTATCTACAAACAATGTCATTGGTTGGAGAGATTTCCGGCCTATATCTTGGTTTCAGCCTAGTAGCATCACATCATGGTAGTACAGACTTAAATATCAAGCTCTAATCTCGTTACAGAATCAGCTGCAGTATGTTCCCTTTGATTTCTGTGTGTTAGTTTCAAATCTATATAGTTTATGGATATTTGGCAGATACTTTGCATGTTGCTCATTAATGCACTGGTTAAACACTCGGTTAAATCTACAATTGAAATTAACATAATGCATCTATGGGAGAAAGAAGAAATACACCTTATGTCTTCAGTACTTCTAGAAACAAATGATTGTTGGCATTCCTGCGAGCGGGGCGCCTCTGCTTTCATTCCCATGAAGACAAAAATACAACAAATCCCAAAGCGGATCCATACCCCGAAGACAAGATATAGCAGAAACAAAGAAGTGCATACGAATTAAAAACAACAATGCAATTCTTTAAAAGAGCACTGTTTGCTTGTTCTGTCCCTCATTTGACAGTTTTTTTTTGTTCTTATAGCATTTGACTTGTTACCCATCACTTTCATTATATCTGTAAGCAGTGCCCGGGAGCACGTAAGGTTTTTGTATCATGATGCAAACAGTCTGGGGGTGGGGGCGGTAGAGTTGGTAATAAGGTAGCAATAAGGATGTCGGTGAGTTGGAGAGAAGGAGGAGGCGAAGGAGAAGGAGAAGGAGGGAAGGCCGGGAGCGGGAAGAAGAGGAAGAGGAGGACAGCGGTATTAACACTTGAAGAAAAGGCAGGCGAAGCAGGCCAACAGGAGCCACAGTGATTGAGATACACAGGCAGAGCCGTTGATGTCCCGACCTGTCCCGGGTCCTGCACACAGAAAGAGAGAGAGGGGAAGAGAGACAAGCATTAATGTGGTCAGAATCAGTGCCACACAGACTGGCACTACCTTAAAAAAAAAAAAAATCCAGGAAAAATGATGACAAATATTTGGATATGGACCATTTTGGTTTTCTTGAGCATTCACAACATTATGGAACCCTATTGGGGACTTTATTCAAATGATAATGTAAATGAAAATGTAATTCCCAAAAGCATTGTAATTTTCCGAATATATGTGTTATTTGAGTAAAAATCTAAATGAAAATGCAATAGTAATATTTTTAATTTCACTTTTACACACACTCAGAGTCGACTTTTACTCACTGGTACACAGCACTGGATTTTACTTTTGGCACTCTGTGACTTTTTTTTCCGCCCTTAATGATTTGCAGATACAGGCTGATGCACAAACCAGCATGTGAATAAGGGGGGTGCTGCCACTTGTTGTACTGCTCGTATAGGAATTCTATGACAGCTATTTGACATTTCATTTTCAAAGTCAAAGCCCGCTCCACATCATACAATAATAATACAACATAACGAAAGTAACCTGATTTTCCATTTATGCAAGAACTACATAAGCCACAATTAAAATTAAAAACGCAACATTATAACATTTTGGAAATGAAAATGAAAGCAGCATTCAACATTTAATTTTCAAAAGCTTAACCTGCCCTACAGTGGACAATATTCAAATGTAATAAGGAAAAAAGCATCACATTTACATGTCACTAAGCTCTTTTGATCACCATAGCAACATATCCACATTATAGCTGAAAAAAATGAAGAAAGAATTGATCTTTTGACATATTAAGTGATGTGAGATCAACCAACTAGTTTATTTCCAAGCCTAAATAGCAAAACAAGTGAGATTTTCCTAAAAATTATGTATAGATGCTTACAAGATCACTTGTGATCACTTAAGACACACCAGAAGTGTGGTGGTGTCTGTATCTGTATTTGAGACTTGGTTGAGACTTGGTTGCAGTTGTGTGTAGACCCCAGCCACTAACAGCGAGTGAGGTGTAAGACTCATAGTCCTATAACATCCATAGTATGTAAAAATTAAAATATAAATTAGATTATTTCATTTTCAATTTCAAGTTTACATTGTCATTTGAATACAGTCACCTAAATGGTTCCAGACAAAATTTATATTTTTACACTTTGATGTTTACAAATTGATGTTTACATATTCACTTCCTCTGAAGTAGTAAATTCAGTATATATCATATATACTATATATATTTGTATACTCTATATACTCAAATATACCAGACTTTGTCAGGAGCCATCTGGTGGCCATATTATGCTACTGACTCCCTTACTGAACTTACAATGAAGCTCAAGTTCAATTCAAGGAGGCACAAGTGGGGAAGTATATGGTCACCTGAAAGCTCAGTGCACTGAAACTTAAGAAAATATTAAATTACAATAAAGCACCTGTTTTGTGTCCAGTTATGGAGGAAATACCACACTACAAAAGTGAGTTTCAAAGAATAAGTAACAGATTGCCTTACCTGATACACAAATTTAATGTGACAGAATCAGAGGTGACGAAAAAAATTCAAGGACCTAATCAGTTTGATGATGGCAAACAAAAAAAAGTTAGACAAAGTAAGAACTGCGACAAAAGAAGCACAGGAGTGAGTTGTTCTTTATTCAATCAATAATTTGTCCTTTCAAAAGCATGAATGTAATGAGAGTGCCGTGGAATAGCCTGTTCACCTGCAGGTTTGTCAATGCTGTATTTAAGATCTTATTATATATGATTTAATTACAAAATCATTTCATGTTTCTGTCAGAGAAAGGGGGGTGTGTATTTATACCCTCCCCCTTAACTAAGAGGCCATCCACAGCAGCCAGTGTGACTCATAGTTACACTCTGTCAGGGGGTGGGAGCAGGGATCAGATTGGAACTGGGTCTTGGAGTTTGTATTTCTTGTCATGTGGCCCTTGAAGATACTTAAGTTGACTTATCTGTCAGTCAACGTGAGCAAATCATGTAATTTTCTCTTCAGTTTTAGCATTCTGATTTCATCATTCAGATGTTATTGCAGATTATCTGCTTGTCATGTAGCATTACCAAATCTGAATCACAATCACCACTGGCTTCCAGTTGAGATAATGGCACAAAATATCCGATTCATGCAGTCAAACTGTTAAAATGAAACAAACCAACCGTACTTACATAGTTATTTTTCATTAAGTGAATTTAACTGTTTTGTAACTAATTTCCACTGATTGTGTGTGATTTGCTGCGTTTCTTTATTTGGTTTGTTATCTGACTTTGCAGTATCTGTCACTTTGCTTTCTAAATGTTCCACATGACTTTCTTTTTTTATGTTTTCTCACTTTGCTTTTGTTTTTGTCATTGCGTGTCTTTTCTTAAACTACAGTGCGTTGAGCTCTCAGGTTCACTACAAAAATAGGAGTTTAAAGTGAATATTAACCTTATGTTATACAAAAGAAAACTGTTTAAAGCCTCATACCCTCATGCATGTTGCACTTCAGATCAAACCCCAATTGGCCATGTCACAGCCTTTTAGAGCTGTCAAACATTTGGCGTCTGTGCCACTTGGTATGCAGTGGCATGGGCGGGGACACGGGCCTTCATGGAGCGCAGTTGGCATAGGAGGTGGCAGGTATGACACTGACTCTGCATCAGCTGATAATCAAACAGCAGCAGGTCCTGGAGATGCTGCAGTACGCCTAATTTTTAGTGTACGTGTTGGCAGAGACAGAACGAGGTCTTTTCCATCTGAATCAGCCACTACAAGCCATGTCATTGGTCTGTACTGTGTATGATGCTGTGTGTGTGTGTGCCAGATAGAGGGGTGGAAACCCTGCCCAGCTGGCTCGAAGCAGCATGGTGCCGGTCTGGTTTTGGAGCGCGCTCATGGAAAACACCTGACATCACTGAATGGGGTTGGGCTAGACATGCAACATGCTTCAAAGCTCGTTCCTTTGGAGCACTTCAAGCTGTTTTCTGCCTTTCGCAATTCAGTAAAAGCGACTGTGTTAGATCTCTAAAAGGTGTGTTCAAAAGATGAGATCACCAGTTAAATTACCATTCAACTCTATAGATCTGATGGCATTTTTTCTGATTCAACCATGGATTGTGTAAATGGTTTAGTTTGGGCTTATCAGCCTTCGTATGTACTAATTAAAAGCAAAACAGGTCAGATCATGCCAGATGCAAAAATTGCAACTGAATAAACGTTGGACTTTCTGCTAGTAGCCTGAAAATTCAACGCTGTATATGAGGGCAACTACTATCATGTTAGCCTTAATAAGCTGATATAGGGACATCTTTTTCTGCCCTCAACCCACTGATTATAGTTGAATAAATATTACAAACCTGCAGTTATAACTGACATCCATATCTTATGCACACATTTCTTTCTACCTCTACATCTTACTTTTCGTTTTTATGTGTTGTGACTAGGCGTAGGATCGGGGGCTAAGGGACAAATGGTGCTAATTAACAGGGTCCCATTGTGTAAAAGGGCCCACAGAAATTCTTTGTAAAAATAATGTTAAACTCACGGCGGGGCCTCAGAAAGTGCGTATGTACAAGGCCCAGAATTATGGGCCTCTTAATTGTCACACTGATTTGACCTCATACATAAGTCTGTAGTACATTAAATTGCTATTGTGGAAAATATATAACAGAGCCTCTGTGGTCAATTCTCCCTGATCTTATTTTGAAAAAGGACTTACACACAGAGTTACAAACCAATGAGAGTTCCCATTCTGAGGTATTCACCACCGTGCTGAATGGACAGCTTTGGAAATTAGAAAGATGAACATTAACTTTGGTACACTCTTGTCCTGTGTTGGTACATCTTGGAGTGTTGTGGATCATCTGAGATCATATTCAGGCACATTAATCACTTAAAACCTTTTAACTTTAACTTGTATTTATGATGTCACCCCTTTCCAGCCATATTCCTGTTTTTCCACAAGGTTTTGTTTAAATTACTCTGATGCAGAGTTGAGTGCAATGTTGGCCAAATGACTAAAATTACTGCACAGCAGCTTAGCTCTCATAGTGGCTTCCAATTGAGGAGCTCTTACAGTGGAGCTTAAAAGGAATCACACAGCTACAGCAAGTTTCCTCCCTGCTGGTTTTCAATGATTCAGTGGGAAATTAACTTAATAGAATTAACAACTCAAAGGCATTCAATCTCTCCTCAAAACTCAATGATTTGAATGATGGCATGTGGTGCAGAGGTAATACTGTAATATTACTGGGATATTTCATGAGCAGATTATTAATCTGTGTTGTGAGGTATAAAATCCCTAGAGGTGTCAGGAATATATCTATAGCGCTGTATATTTTTAATAAAACAGATAGCTATAGCAAACAGCAGTAGTCTATACTCACTATAGAGGAAAACACTGGCATTCTGGTTGCCCAGTCGGTTGGAGGCCACACAGGTGTAGTTCCCATAATCCTCTTCAGTGACGTTGGCAATCACGAGAATAGTGGTAGTGCCGAGGATCTGGATATTGATGCCCTGGGTATTGGACAGCCTGAAACGGAGAGACAGACAGGTCTGTTAAAATAAACTGCAAAGTAATGAAAATTAGAGGAGTTTTAAGCCAGAAGGGAGTTAGTGACATTTTGGGCAAAATAATAAAGTCTGCAGTGTCTGCACAGGTAAAGTAGAAGGCACACTTCACCAGAGCTTAATTAATCAACGCATTTTCACTAAAAGCGAATGTGAACTAATTAGTCACAACCTAGGGGCGTAAAAATAGGCCTGATTATCAGCCTAACAGCAACATGACACTTTTGACTATGTGGTTGTTGGGACTTAGTAGCTTTCTCAATGCAGTGTTACCTTGCAGAGACACAATACTGCTGCCTCTAGAAGGTACTATCATATTAAATAGGTTTCTGTGAATCTCTTTACAAAATGACTTACAGTGAGCTGTTAATTTGGTCAACAACTCGGATTTGTGTAACAATTTTCAGACATGAAATATATCTGATTGAATTTCGATGTGACAAATTACATCCTACACAGGGCCACGGAGTACACATTTGGAGACAGCCAAATATATTTGCTAACACACAAATAACAGCCCTTAACCAGTCAATCTCATGGCAAGTTATAATAGAAATGTCAGTGTTTACAGTACTGTATGTGAGTGAAGGTCAGATAGCTAACAACATTAATTATGTTTCATAACGAGTTATGCTTTCATGCTGGCAGTCACTTTGCAATAACAGGGGTCAGTGCCAAGTCTGTGAACTTTCTGAGTGTCGGCGTTGAGACAGTTAATAGCAGAGATAAGCCTTTCTCATTTTGAGGCAAACATATTTCATTAATGGTTTAACACAGTGCTGCATTTACCACACAGCAATCCTTGACCTTTGGATTGTGTGGTGAGCAAAGATAACAAGATGCAGCTTCCAGAGAGGCAACGTCACTGTCCAGGCAGCACTTCTATTTGCATTTAAGCGTGCAGAAATGTACCAAGTTGTAGATGCAACAATACGGAGTACAAATGTGAAACTATTGTTAAGATGTATTTCTGTATGGAAATGCGCTGTACTGTATGTGCACTGAGAGATTAGTATGCTGCTGAAGTCCTTCCCTGCACTTCTGGGTTCTCCTAATGACCACCAAACTTCTGACAATCAATTATGTCAACCTTGAACCCCTTTCAGCACAAATGAATCAATACAATGTGCTGAGTCAGACTGTATACCTCTCTGATGAACTGCTCCTTACATCATCACAACCAAATAAAACTCTTTTAATAACACGGTGCACATAATGGATTCAGCTTGTTCTGGGCTGATTGAGCCCCTTCGTATCATGAATGAGGTGAAGTTCATTTAAGGCGCCTCAACTTAATCCTGCTTAAGTCTGGATAATGTGGTAATCGTACTTTGAGCAGGGGAGCGGGAAGTTTATGCTGACACACACTTGGCTGATAGAGAGTATTAGCATAAAAAGGAAAATGCACATCATGGCACAGCATAATTTGGCCCACTGGGGAGCGGGAACTTGATAAAGTGCTGAGGTCCTCCCCATGGGGACACCTTGGAAACAGTGGCAGTGTGTATCTGAAAGTGAGAGAGCAAGACCTAAGGGTGCGCAAGAGCACCAGCAGTGTCCCCACTTCATCTAAAAGCAAAGCCCCCTCCCACGATAAGGCCGGCAGCAGATATATTCTCTAGTGTGTCTTCATGAGAAGTGACTGCACTATTAAAAAGGTCTGCCTGCCCACAGAGCATGCTGAGAGACCCAGATAATACACAGCACCACAGGGAGCTGAAAGCAAACAGCTATTTTTACTATAGATTACAACTCATGATTTCAGTGCGGCAGCAGGGGAATATGGTGACCGAAACAGGTCAAAAGAGACACAACTCTCTTTTGTTTTCACCGTGAAGGTTTCGGGTTGGACTCTCTTTATCTGCACTCGTGCTTTGAGTTAAGATACCCGGCAGCAGAAAACTGGAGCTTAAAGAGCAGGAAAGTGAATCTCTGGCCCCCACAGTGTGTGTCGTCTTTTCTATTAGTATTTATGGAGCCCAATGTTTCTGGTGCCCTTTAGAACTTTAGAACATGTTGGCACATGCAGCATGCAACTTCTCTCACTTTTGATTTCAAGTTCATCCTCAAATATGCCTGTATCTCTGCCAGCTTCTTCATCTGGCATAATAGGCTGGAATACATTATCAGAGAAGTTGGCAGAAATCGTGCACGTCTACCTTTTCCAGAGGGAAGTTTTTCAAGTGTTCTCATCATTATGGTATCATATCTGATGTCCTTCTTCACAGACAGAGGGCAGCAGCGCTCTATTGGATATCTTCAGCGAGCATTTCTTGATGCTCAGAGCCACTCTGTTACATTAAACCCTAGACTGAAATGATTTGACCCCTCTATTTGGCGGAGGGCATGCAGTGTGTGCGCAGAGCTGCGGTCGCAGGCCGGTAGAGATGAAAGACCAGAGCAAATCATCAGATGGGCAGATTTGATTCTGTAGCGTGTGGGAGCATCTAAAGTAGGTTATCACTGCCAGAGAAAGTGACAGGCCTGTTATGATTCGAGGCTGATGATAAATGAAATCAAGTGTAGAGTCCTGCTGAGACTTGTAACCCAGGGATGATTGAAAACGGTCTGGTGGCTGTGACAGCCATGCATCAGCTGACGAAACAACAAACAGATCTGTCTGTCACATTAGCTAACATCTCTCTTTGGATTTTCTCATGTAAAAATACGGATGTGATGATTTACTGCACAAGAAGCAGGGGTAAAATAATTCCTTAAAATGCTTTTTTTAAGAGAGATAAACGAGTGTAAGAGTTCTGAAGACATAAGTAGCTTCTTTAATGGACCATGGAGTTCATAAAACGTCGTTTGTCTTTTCTCTCAGATTTGTAGCTTCTCCTTTAGGGTCAACATTACAGAACCATTTGAAAAAAAACAAGTGTAAAGAGACAAAAATAGCAGGGAGGGTCATGATAGCCAGGTAGTGATAGTGATCAGCTGTGCACTAGTGACCAGCTGCTTTAAGATCATGATGCACGCCTTTCTACTGGAGCTAATTGGGCCTCGAAGTGCCACGGACACTCTTAGATCCTGGTGAAGTCAGAGATGGTGTGAAGTTACATTTCATTTATATTTCAGAGGGCGAGTTATGTTTCATCAGCTGGGGAGGTCTGCGTTTTCATGTGGATATTAAGACTGATACGCACAAGGTTAGGTGAGTTAAGCCTCTCTCGTCAGGGGAAGAGAGAGGGTACCAACTCGTACCAAGCAGTTTGTTTGAGCTCTGGAGTGTTTACTCCTTCAGCCGGGTTTGTTTGGGCAGGTGAGAGTGCCGCTTTTTGAACTTGGCACCGGGTAACTGGACCAGAAATATGTGTCTCAATCCTATGCCAAGAGTGTTGGTGTGCTTAGATTAAAATAAACCGCTGAGAGGAAAGGAGTATGAAAAGTTGAAAAGTTAAACAACTGGTCTGGACCAAGGGGCAAAGATTCATTTAAAATTTGCGCTGTCGCATTATTAATAAAGCACTGACATACTGCATTTGGAGTATAGGAATAATTAACACTAATTTACCTCCCAGCATCAACACATCGGAAACAAGATATTAAAAATATAACGGGGGATTAATTAAAACAATTAATCATTGTCAAAGAAAGACTTTGCGGTGATAAATCCTGTATTTGACGGATATCAGTAATTAAAATGTGAGACATGACAGTTTAGTTTGTTTGACAAAATATCGTTAAAGTAAGAGATTAAAGAAGATTTAATTCATCAGTGGGCCAAAGCTAATCAGAAAGCTTTGGGAAAACTTAACTGTACTGCTCTTCTAAAAATGTAGAAATGGTGATTAAAGTAGGAGGTTGGCAATCTAAATCCATCTATTCTAACATCTTTCTCTGCCTCCGCACTTTCAACTTGTACCACCAGAGCTGCAGGTGCCTGTGAGGATGCAACCACACCTCGAGTTCTCTCTGCTTTGGCAGAAAAGGGGGGTCTGATTAAGAAACAGTGCAGGTAACAGGTATGGTTCAGTTAATGAGTAAAAGTAGATAAAAGTAAAATCTGCAAATTAAAATGTGCCAGAAGTCTAGAGGAGAACAGAGTATTAACAACTATTTAACAAACTGACTCAGTTAATGACAATGGAGACTCAGTATAGTAAGTTCACTTTGATGAAAATGTATTTATACATGTGGTGAACACCTATCAACCTCTGGCCTGGGACGTGTAGCTTTAGCCTCAAACTTTAAGCCCAATGTCATGCATTTAGCCATCAAGCCATTTAAAAGTGTTCTTGTTTTAAAGTCAGATGGAAATGTTAAAACTTTATCTAAGCAGTCACAGCTAATGGACTCAGAAAAAGTTGTCTTTTCAGCTGGAAAAATGAAAGTTGACAGCTAGAAATAAGTAGGTTTTCACAGTATCAAAGGTTGTTTTTCTATAGTCTGTCTGAAACAAAGAACCAGTTGGTTAAATAACTCCTCAGAGGTTTGAGAGTTAAACCTGGCACAGTTAGACTGCCATGCAAGAATTGAAGGCTCAAAAGAATCTGTATCTAACACATTTTATTTATGATTTAAATGCAGACTTCAGGGTCTCCACTGCTATCTGTGTCCTGATGAGGTTAAACTAATTAAAAGGGAAACAAGTGCAGGAGCAAGACCTCACCTTACCAATGAGGCAAATAAGACAAAACAGGCTACAGTGCATTAGCTTTGATTCCTGGGGAGGGGACTATGAAATTAACTAGCCAAACAAGGATAAATGGTATTATTATGGTGCATTAACATCATCATCCGAGGAGAAAGTGCAGTAACACTTTCCACTGGCAAAGAGGAAGAAGGGGGCCATGAGCAGGCACAGAGCCAAAATCCTCCAGGGGACAAAACAACTGAGATAGATGGAGGTTGGAAACAACAGATAATGCAAAATATTTCAGCGACCATAAATCTTTCTTTTCAAGCACTGCTGTGATAGGCCTATTACTTTAGAGACCCTATCCATGATAACACTTGTGACACTCCAATATTTTGCTCCGAATCTCAGGTGAACTTTTACTGCTGCGGCTTGGGCGCGAGTGAAATTGCAGATCATGGCGCTCTGCATGTGCAATGTCCTTATCATTAGCTTTTTCCATTTGAGCCCCTCCGTTCCCAAACTGACTCATGAGGTGAGCTTTCTGCAGAGGAGGGAATCTCTCGGGTTATTAAATGACAAGTGTTGAAATGGAGGGGCCGGCGCTGCCATTGCCTTTGAATGTCATTACACTTCGATCCTCTTCAAAAGTGTTTTCCAGATACATGCGTGACACTTAAACTGATAGCTTTCCAATGAACATCTGCGCCTGGTCACACAATCTGCAATTTCACAGGGGACAGTGCAGCGCAGGAAGCCTGATTTCCATTTCACTAGAATTACTTGTAGCATGAGAAAAGAGTTATTAAGATTTTCGGTGGCTACAGTATATAAATTGCGTGCGCTCGATACGCTCTCCTTTTTCTCTTCCAAAAAGAATATCACAGAAACCACTGCTGTCTTACACAGTAATGGCTAATTAACAATGGAATAACAGCCTAGCGAGTGATTAAGTGGGTGATTAGTCATTATCAAACTACACAGATGATGTCATCAAATTAACATCGGGATGTGACAATGGGACCACTGTGAGGGCAGATTTGACAAAGGGATCAAAGAGATCCATTATAACCACTGAATAAAACGATACAGAGCATGACTGCTACAGAGAATAAAGCCATGAAGCACATTTGGGAGATGAGGAGGAAACTACTCAGGAGAAAGTATGTGGAGAGCTTCTGACTCAGGCCGTCTGAAATGACTTATGAAAGATCATAGGCTGGACCGCAGTGTATTCCTGCTGTCTGAGGACAGCTCAGAGATTAATGCTCATTCAGTAATCACCAAATGACTGCAGAATGAAATGCTATTCATTAATTGTCCCTTAATTGTGCTCATAACGGTAAACAGTGAAGCCTCCTTACAGCTGCCATGGTCATGCCTAAGTAAATTCAATATAAATCTCATTATTTTGCCTCATTGTTTTATTTACAGTGGCTGGAAAATAAATCAAGCATGTCCCCTGACTCAAGGTAAGTCAGGTCAATTCAATTCAGTGTTCTTCAACCTATCATCACATGCACATGCTCGGCAGTGACTAATTATCAATCTTCACAAATCAGAATCCACCAAAATAAACCATAAGAAAACTGAAGTATAAGCTCTGTTACCACACACGTACAACTCTCACTGTCATAAGGCACAGATAGCAAGAAGTCTTCAAAGTGTTGTGAAGGCTTTTCTCAGAGACTTAGTTATTTCCTGTAATTTGACATTAGAGAGAGAAGGTTTTCCATCCTGGAAACAGTACAGAAGATCATTACTGCATTGCATTGGTGGATCAGTATTACAGTTGATATGGTTGTTTGCGAGAAAGGAGACTAATGGCTTGTGCTTTTTTTAATGGCTTGTTTGAGTACTTGTTTACAGCTCATGTGTTTTAGCTCACTCCCTTAGCCTCTGTTTGGGCTAAAGCATGGAAAATGCACAGACTGATCTTGAAACATCATCTTGAGTCAGCGCGTCAGCTGTATTAGATAACTAATGACTAGATGACTGCCAAGTGGGGGGCAAGTGATTGTGCAAATGTGTGCACATTTTGTTTTACCTTTTTTTACCTTTTTTCGTCCCTGTACCACTCAAACTCTGGCGTGGGCACAGCGGTGGCGTCACACTGCAGCGTCCCCATGCGGCCCACCTGAGTCTCTGAGCTCTGGGTTTTCTTTATTGTTGGAGGATCTGTAGAGTCACACAGTTTTGACAAAAAGTTACATAAAAAAAAAACAATAACCAAACCACCTCTCATGTAATCAAGTGGTGTACTCCTCCTTAATAAAATCCCTTCATGTGGTGCTTGTATACTCTGTCAATTTTTCTTTGAACTTCTTTGTCAAAGGGAATGCCTTTTTATTTTGTCAAGTATCTCTGAATAGGTGGTCACTGATATGAGCAGGGACAGAAGCTAATTCCCTGCATTGAATCTCATCGATAAAAGCAAACTCACAAAGCGACAAATAAAATTTCATTCCGGTTGTAGGCCTTCAAGCCAGACGCAAAAATGCAAAGTGATAATTATTCGACTTGAAAAAGCAATCAGTACTTAAACTTCTAATTGATCAAGTGTATTAACTTTCATCACACACATATCATTTCTACAAACATCACAATGGCCAGAAATATGTCCAATGTGGATTAATGCCCATTTTCCATTTAGGATTAGACACTAAGAAATGGTTTAATATAGAAATCTTTATCTTTTAATTCAGCCACTCAGACTTGGCCAAACTATGGTTTGGGCTAACAGCCATGTATGATTTGTTCAGATCAAAGAGGATTCTATAACTCCTCTGGGGGGGGGTATTAGTTTGTGGTGTCTCATGAGATGTTCATAAATCTTGAACAGTCAACGTATGTATTACCCTCATCAGATCTAACACGGAGCACTGACAAGATGTAATTAGGTGATCCCGTTTTGAAATGCTAAGTGCCTCTTAAATGATGATGTGGTGCGAGAGATTACCATGGAAATGACAGTTGCAATCAAAGTCGGAGATCTTTCTCTTTCTACCTGGATTCATCTCGACTGGAGGGTACTCCAAAACTTTCCAGATACAGTCATTGTTCCCCATCACACCATATTCTACATTCTCTACCTTTACTCCAATCTTGACTTTTACATACTTTAATCTGTTGAGTGTATCATCTTGTGAAACCTGTGACATGAAACGTGGCGAGAATATTGATCAGTGTTCAGACTGGAGCAGCAGCAGCGAGCGCGGCTGTCTGCCGTTACTTACAGTTGACAACCACGTTGACATATTTGACATCAGGCGGCGTGGCGACGTCGTTGCTGGCCTTGCATTCATAACGACCCGCTTGGTTCCGCATGATGCCCATAATGTCCAGGTACTCTTCTCCGTCCAACGGCTCTGCTGCAGAGAGACGGAGAGAGAGACAGACAGAGGAGGTGGGATGAAGTCAAAGTTAATGTCTGAGCTCTGTTCCAGAGTTAATAAAATCTTTTTAATTTCCGCTCTTGCTTTTCCCACTGACTCTAAACCAGTATATTGACCATGAGTTCAAATGGAAGAGAAACTGATAATGTTAAACCACCTCGATGCAGCTGAAGAACTTTTGAACTTGGAATAGTTCAACATTTTGAAAAATATGTTTACTCGCCCTCTTGTCGAGAGTTACACTCAAATGAAATAGCTATGCTGTTCACATTATGTAACTTTGTTAAGGTAAAATAACTATAACTATTAGGTTTTCACAGAAAAAATAACAAGGTTTCGTTGGAATAACGTAATAGTATGAGATGCCAAGGATACAAAACACAGCCGCTTCAAACTAACTTAACCATCTGATTTAAATCATATAGGCGGGCATACACAAGTCTCAGACATGCGCAGTAACTAGGAAACTCAACAGGTAGTTTCAACCGTGCCCAAGGGGAGACCAGGCATCCTTAAAAGATTTGGTAAGTACAAATGTTTCCTTGATTAAACAGTGTTAAACTGATAAGTGTTTTCAGTTTTTATTGCATTCGGTCGTATATTTTAATTTGTTTGAAAAACGGTCATTGCTATCTTAAATCTCTCTCACACCCACCCACACACCGTTTCTTGCTAATGTGTTTTTGTATTGGGCTCAAGGGTCTAAAACATCACGCAGCATTTTTAATATAATGATGACTTTAAAAGAAACATAATTTTCTATTGTATTTTTCGGGCGAGGACAATAAATAGTGAGTTTGGTCCCAGTTAGGTTTATCTTCCCTATAATGTACCACCTTAATTAAGTTGTGTAAATGTGAAAATCCAATGATGTGCAGGGGTGTTTTGTATTAAACATAATGTGTGCTTCTGTCCCAGAAGGTGATATTGCAATGTCAGGGATGCAAATGTATTTTTTTCCCCAAATAAATCAGTTTTGGGTGTGCCACTGCCATAGCAGTTATTACTGGAATTCTTAAGTGGCCTGATAATTTTCTTTTGTGCCAGCCCATACTGTGTCCCTTCAATCATTTTGTCAACTTAAATACTGAACAAAAACCAGGGGGAGCTCTGGTGGCCTTGAGCACTTTTTTAAATTCACATTTAAAATTTCATTTGAATTTGCAATTGACTCAGAGGCACAATGTAACAACATTTAATTGTTATTTACATATGTTGTATATCTATTAATTAATCAGTGCTAATTTTGGCAGCTGAATAAATTATTAATTACTGTCTGTCTTCTTTTTAGGCTCTGAATGTGGAGGTGCAAACAATGCCCTGAGACTTTATCTACGAGGTACCAGTTACTAAAACATTACAAACTGAAGCACGGTCATTATGGTCAGAGACACTCATATCCATGCACATACTGTGAATGTCCGTGCTCATTTAAAACATGGAATGCTTTTTTAGTTTCATCGAGTTTTTTTTTTAACAAGAATGGACAAAATTCCATGGATGTGGTCAATCTGTCTGTATTACAATGCACAGTATATCAGTCTAAATGCAAACCATTAACCCACTACCTAAAACGTTATAGCCAATAACAGGCTTATGTTTACATTTCCACAATATGTGACCAGTTGAAAGTGATGAGATTGTTTTAAGTTTCATGTGAGATTCTGTTTCAGTCTGTTGCAGGTAAATGCACCCGCATTACCACAGTCCCCCTGCTGTCAACCTTTATGGCCCAACTGGACCATTACTCCAAAAGAAAGCAGGGGCAGCAGGACGCAGTATCAGTCTAATCATGGTAGCCATGGACCAGGTGTGTGTTCCTCACTTTAACCCTGACCCTTTGGAGTTTAACTTTGAACATAAATAAGCTGTTTGGTATTATTGTATTTAACTTTCTCCCTCTTATTGGGTCTTTGAATCATGTTCAGATATGCAGTAGAGCCATATCATAAGCAAATCCACTATTATAAAAGCATGAACTCATGAGCATCTATCATTAACACAGTTTCATTATTCCAAATCTATTCCTCAGTTGATTTTACTCTAATGTTAAAGATTACGAATCTGAAACCAGTAGATATTAAAAAAGGTTTCGTAAAAATCTGTTTTTGGTCTCCAACAGAATCCAAGCACTGAAGTAAGATGGGAATGCATGCTGGGTGCATGCTGGCTCTACTTAAATGAAGATCCTGACAACCTTGTTAAGAAGTACACGGTAAGTTGTGACACTGTTGATCCCATAGCTTTTTGATTTAGCTAATTAATTTAGAAAATGCATTTGTTTTACTCAGTTTTCATATTACCATTTCATAAATCTGTCTGGATATAATGTGTAATTGTGGCAATTCAGCATCAAAGATACCAGAGATGTTTAATTGACACAATCATTAACCAAAAAGTACTGGCCAAAACATTTTTTGTGCCCCCTATTTGTCTGAATATATATAAATATATATGGAGCTAAATATCTTTCTTCACTACAAATATATGGCGATGAGTGTAGAAGTTAGAAAAGACACTGAAGGCTAATAATTAAAATCACTCCTGCAATAAAAATCAACCATGAAGTTCCTCTATATTCCTTAAAGTGATATCTATTATTAGTTTTTGAAGCTCCATGTTACAACAGAGTTCTGTGGCACAAACAAGTACTTTCTAATAGGATAGTGTAGATTCATTGTGCATCTTGGCCTTTTTTAAGATTTCTTGACAAGAAAAACACAATTACCTATCACACAATTATCTTATTCTCTAAAGACACTGGCAAATTATTAATATTAATCAAAAATATACATTATAATACATTGATTAACACTGTTTCTTTCTGCCATTTTGAGGATGTTGATGTTGCTGTAGAGGGAGAGATGGAGAAAGTAGTTTAGGGCATCTACATTGTGCAACGAGAGGGAGCGGAGGCAACAGATGCACCTAAAGAGGTTGGCATCCTCGTTGCTGCAAGACCTAAGAGATGTGGCAAATGGCCGTGCAGCCCTGTTTGGCCTTATCTATTGTTTGAACTTGAGCTATCCCAAGGACCTGCGATACACTTTTGAGTTTCTTCAGAAAGTTTGGATGGGATTGGATGGGAACAAGCTCTCCACTAAGGTGCAGGTCCACAAAAACAAACTGCATAAGTAAAGTTGCCCTGAAGACTATGGACAAGAACTGGATTGGATTTCTGTTCATCCTCACACAAGGGAACAAACTGAGTGCTTTTGGACTGTGGACTGATGCTGGACACAACTGTTTTGTTGATCTGTAATTGTGTTATTTAACACTGTAACCCGGGGTACATTTTTACAAAATGATGGAGTTGGACTTCATTAAGGTGGAGGTCAAAGCAATATTACCTGCAGTAAATCAGGCAGTGATGTAAATGGGATCATCATCTGTCTTATGAGCATTTAGGTAATGGTAGAGACAGCTGAGAACTTGAAATACACAACACTTCAAAACTTCCGTGTTAAGCACTTGATGACTTGCTTGAGGAGTTACATTTCATTCTTACCTCTGCAGCACTGCCTATATCACACAGTGTAGCTCTTGACATTGTCAATAGCTGTAAACCTCCAGGTTGACCAGTTCATTATTAGCAAAATGTTTAACGGTTTTGGTACTGTTTGCCGATGTCTGAGTTATCTCAGCATGCCTAGAATTTAATTGGTTCAACAAATAATAAATAACAAATAAATAGAGATATTTTATCACTATTTTCCTGTTTGAATGTTTATTTTATTAGTTCATTTTTAGTTTTTGTAAATGTGTGTATACACATACATCTTATACACACGTAACTTTATTTGTAATAGTCCGACTAATGTTTCTAGACCTGAGTATAATAAAGGCTTGAGTGAATATCACCAACTTAAATTGTATTTATTTGACTCATTTATTTAAAACAGAACAACAAAGGTGTTGCATTAACACAAACCTACCAAATTAATAATGTTTATTTATGTTAAGTAAGTTGAACTCAATCATATTAAGTTAAGTGAACATGGCGTCAGTAAATCCAACATAAGTTATTGTGGTAATGCAATGTAGCAATGTCATGTAGCTTTAAAGTAAGATAATTAAGTTAGATTTACTTAATATGTGTTTTTCACATTAATAGTACATTGCTTTTCCCATTTAAACATTATTTCTTAGAGTGTATATGAGAATATGGATACCTATTACGCTGACACACACACACACACACACATATATATATATATATATATATATATGTTAGTTATAAAGCTGTAGCGAGCAGATTGCTAGCATAGCCTAGCGTAAAGACTGGAAATGGGGGGAAACAACTAGCCTGTCCAAATGTTAATTCATGGCTCGTTAATGAACATGTTACATGTTCTGTGTGTAATACAGTACAAATACATAAGTGGAAAAGCAGAAAGTCGTGGTTTCATTGACAGGGCACAGGGGGTTATGTGCTGGATTATTTCTTCTGGCAACAAAACAGTTGGGACAGCAAAGTTTAACACTACTTCTACTAATATTTTATTTTAACTAGTGCTTTTTACAGTTGAAATGTCAGATGAAAAAACAGGGATCGGTTAGCACTGCCATTATACATGAGTAAATATGTGCTCCCCTGAGACTGACTGCTATTAGTTTGCCACCCACGCCAGCTTGGCATGGCCACCATTAGTGCAGAGGACACAAAGACATCGAAGCAAAATGGGCAACGTGATTAATAGTTTCGATTCCCTCTAAATTTTCAGGGACATACTGCATCCAAAGCACACTGCCGAAATGCCACGTGTCACAGTTCATACTGGTATCAGATATGGATCTTTAAAGTGTCAGTATGCCTAGAATTAAATTCATAAGTTCAAGTACGTGTTGTGTTACCGTGACGGCACAAATGTTTACTCTGAATACCCACACCCAAAGGCATGTGGATGCCGTCATAGAGAGGGGGAACAGAAGTGCACACTTTTGGTTAGTCTCCCCTCGAAGGGAAGTCTTTTTTTTACACAAAAAGTCCCGAAAATAATAGTGTGGAAAATGAAAGAAGAGAGCCTGAGAGAGAAGTTCAAACCTTGATTACATCCACACACTCAGCCAATTGCTGCGTGACGTTGGGGAGCCTGTACTTTTGGAGTTACAAATATTGTCCACCAAATTCCAACATCAGAAAGGTGTGAGAGAAAGGGTGTTTCAGACGCTGTTTCCCCGTCCGAGAGGCACTTGGGTTAAAGCATACTGACACCTTTAGGTTCACTGAGACTTGTTTTGATTAAAGGCTAAATAAAAAACACAGCAACTTGAACTACAGCATGTTTCCACATTCATATTCCATAAACAGGGGTAATTCACATTCAAATTCACAGTCCGGTCAAGCTGAAAGACTAAATGACTTAGATTGACTCCTCAACCCAGAGTGCATTTAATATTCAACAACTTGTTCAGCTGACTTTTATTAATTGTTTGTCTGGAAGCTTCAACAGAGGAATAATATCTGCAAATGTCAGACAAAACATTTGAACAGAGTGCAAGAAAGCCACAGAGACTATCAGACAGATATCTGACTAATTGTTTAATGAGCATTCCAGTTAATTAGCCATGTACTGTCAAGAACACAGTGTCTCAGCATCTCATTAGGAAAGATCTGCTATGTCTTATTACAGATCTATGAGTGGGTCAGGGGGGAGGAAATGGCAAATTCTGTGATGTGCTGCCATGTTAATTCCACGTC
The DNA here is from genome assembly GCA_023238725.1 of Scortum barcoo. Taxonomy (NCBI): domain Eukaryota; kingdom Metazoa; phylum Chordata; class Actinopteri; order Centrarchiformes; family Terapontidae; genus Scortum; species Scortum barcoo. The sequence continues at coordinate 24,458,892 of CM041552.1, forward strand.
TCCTGAAGGTAGCATTGGCGTGAAGATGTCATTATTTCTTATATAACATTGTATTTATTTGGGGAATGTGTGTGAGACATGACAATTAATTAAACAGAGATGTGCTAAGTAATGCTGTATTTTCTAATATCCTGTGTTTGCATACTATAGAGAGATGTACTCGTTGACTTGTTGTAGATGTGCACGTTCATTTGACTTGGAAAATAAAATTCATGAGAGCTGCAAAGACATATTAAGGAATCATCTGCTTGTAGCCAGCGTGCAGGTCTTATTTATTTAGGTCTTAGATATTTTTTTCAAAAAGATACAATTATCTGCACTGAATGAGGGAGGGAGTCTCCAAGGATTCAGAAAATGTAATAACTACAATAACATCGACTGGTACGTCGCTTAATCTAAGAAAATAAGGAGTGATGGAGTCTTGGCAGGGGATATAAATTGCACAGAGGAGATCTCTGGGGTGAAGGGGGAAAATGCACGGTTTGTAACAACAGTAAATGTCAGTAGTCTCAATTGTGGGCAAGTTCATGGTCTTGTTATGAGTGTGGGGCGGTGGGGGGGCTGCAGGCTCTGTGAAACCGAGGCAGCGCAGCCTGGGAAATGGACCATCAACTTCAGAGACTCGGATATGGGAGCTTAGTTGAAAAACAGCTGTTCCGCTCGGGTGAACACACATAAATGCTGTGCCATTTCATGGCATAAAGCTTACAAAAACACCAGGTAACAACACCCCAAAAACATCAGTCTGACTTTTATACATGCCTGAAGCTAAATATCTACAAAACCTATGTGGCCTCAGCGTTTGAGACAAAAATAGAAAAATAACTAAATGATCCAAATCAAGATGGAGGTCAGATGATACAGTTTTATTTCATATTGACTGAAAGATCAGTGGGATCTTGATCAAAGTCTAAACCAGATCATATTCAGCTCTCCCTGGACGAACCCCCAGAATAACGTGATTGGAGAGGTATGATTGAAAATCTGTTGCCATGGAAATTCTATTGGAAGCTCAGTGTCTTCTTCGGTGCTTTGGTTTGGTGCTGAATAAAGAGAGAGAGAGTGAAAACCAGGTGACTGCAAAGATCAAAGACACAAAAAGAGAGAAGAGACGAGAGAAGAGAATTTCAATGAGCTCATCTAGTTTTTTTTTTTTTTTAAGCGTGGCAATTAACTGTCAGTAATCTCACCTGATGTGTATACAGAGCAATTCAATCTTGACGGATGAATGGAACATGATGTATTGTCTAAAGTAACAATAAAACATTTCACACATCTTTGTCTATGCCCACAGGAGAATACAGCTTCCTGTGCACAAAGTGTGTGCTTCACATGTTATCAGTTTAATGAAGCGTAATGAAGACAGATTGGTTAATCTTGTCTAGAGGGAGCTGATTACAGTGTGCGCACAGAATATGTATGTGTGCAAGTGCACGTGCTCACATCTCTGTGTGGAGGCAGTTTGTCTCTGTGGCGAGTGCAAAGCATGTATGCATGAATTGGGGTGAAGACACATTTCCTTTTTTCAGGGGAGCACTGAGACTGGTGACTGATTTATAGTGTGCACATTAGAAAAGCCTCATGAATCCTGGCATCACACTATATTATATCATCACATTTTAATGCTAATCTGGATATAAGATGGAGAGTGGTTGACAGAGAGGAGAGAATAGATTAAGACGTACGAGGAGTCATCATCATTTTTTCTCCCCAGATAGATATCAGCATGCTAACACACCTAATGACAAAGCTAACATGCTGATGTTTACCACGTTGTATTTTAATTTAGTGTGCCAGTATGCTCACATTGCTAATTAGCACTAAACACAAAGTACAGTTTAGGCTCACTGGGATATCATTAGATTGAAGGTAAATGATAAAGCATTGGGCAAATTAAAATATCATGTTTTAATTTACAAGTTTTGATGAAACACAATAGATAACAGGTGGGTAGAAAGATATTTTTGACTTTCAAACAAGAGACTGAAGACTTTTTTGACAGTAACAACACCTAGAACACTTTCCCATTTCTCCTCCTTCACATATTCACATAGTACTCGCTCACGCTCGTATGCTTTCTCTTCCTGTAAATCTGTCAGTACAGGTCATTGTATGAATCCCTGCCAAACAAGAGTGCGTTTGTTGTGTTTGTCTTTTGAATAAATTTTCCATATTGGAAGTGTTTTTCTCAAACTTTTCTTCTGGTATACTTGGAGTGGGGGGGGGCACAAGTGTCGGTAGCCTTGAGCTACTCTAACAATAGAATTCACAATGAGAAACAAAGAGATTGGGTGGCAAAATGCATTTTCTATTTTCTACTCTGAGCGAGTAGCATTAACTGGAATAGAAACTTGTAGTCGCAGAAGGTGTTTTAGACCGCTGAACTGCAGAGGTTAGGCAGAAATTCATCTATCTGTATGACTTAAAGTTCACCTTTCTCTAAAATGCAAATTTTCTATGGTATGCCATCACTTGGAATAAAGCTATCAATATGCAATAAAAATGCTAAGTGTCATAATTTGTTCCAATTTTGTGCTTGTAATACTTTTTTTCAAGAGCTATCCCATTTTAGGAGCTGCATATCTAATTTTAGAATGAAACTATTCCAAGATTATCAGAGAGAACTGTATACCCAATAATCCTAAACAAAATTACTTCTGCTGAGACGCTTGGTGAATGGGAAGCGTTTCTTTTTAGAGAGCCGTGTTATAGGAGTTTTTGAAAAGTAATACCTCTGGTGTGGGAGTTGAGTACAACCCCATGAAAAAACCACTCTGTTTCAAAAGCACAGTGTAAATGGAAACCATGTAATAACAGAGAATTACAGGAAACATCTGTGAATAACTAAGTTATACAATAACCTGCATTACAGCTGCCAATAGCAGACAAGTGATAGCCTAAATGAAGCTCTTCAGCCTGTGTGTCTCCCAAGCCATTACCATTTGAAAGTTACGGAATTTGTTAGAAAACTAGATGAAAAAAAAACCCCCTGCAAACTGCTAAACCTGTAGTGTGTCCCACATTCGTATAGCTAAGCAGTGACAGCACATCAGTTATCACTTATTGTTAATAAGGAATGTAAAACTGCTCTTTAAACCCACCTCTCACCCTTTCTTGGACACCAAGCTTGAATTGTTTTTGCCATTCTCTAATTTGCCATGCCGCCTGGCACTAGCCATGCTGCACATAATTGCTGTCTTTTCCACACATTATACTGTGGAAAGCCCTGCGGCCTTTGGGATATGCAACAGCAGGCTTTTGTAAGTGAGCTGGGAAGAGTTGAAGGGCCTGGAAGAAGTACACTTCGACAAATGCCTGCTGGATACTGATTTGCATTGCACTGGCAATTTTGTGTGAACAACTACAAGTTTTCCATGTCAATCAAAGAACTCTGTAGGAGTGAGGGACAGCAGCGGGATGGGAGGACTGCCACACACTCTGCACTGTGGGTCCATACAGGGAGGCTTAACCCCCCACCTCCCCAAGCAAGAGAGGGGGCCAGAGAGGGGGGAAGAGAGGGACAGAGGAGATGGGCGGGTGAGGAATGTGAATTACAATCCAGCAACTTCAGCTGGCAACTGGATGGCGCTCATTTGCATACCCCCATGCATCATTCATCAGCATCACTTTACCACAGTGCAAAACATTACATTTATTTTGCAAATGCTAATTTATGTTAAGTAGCTGATTTGAGAAACTTCAGAGTCGAGTAGCATAAAAGACCCTGCGACATTTATTTTCTTTTGTCTGCATGAGCGTGACAGCATGTGTGTCGGTGCCTGCGCACGTGCGCACACCCATCACTGCCCTCCACACCTTTGACTGTGCGTATGTGTGCGCGCTTGAGCATGTGTGCATTTGTATTTGGACAGTTGGTCGTGGCTTGATGTTGCGCGGCCACACGGCAGCTCTCTTGCTGTCAGGAGTCGGTGTGATTTAAATGACGGGTCAACACATAATTACCGAGTAACTACCTTTCCTCAGGGTGGAGATAATGAAAAGATGGCTGAGTTTAGAAACTAAATGAATTTTAAGCTCACTTATGGCTCTATTGACAGTGTGTTGCCAAAACCAAACAAGCAATGCAATGCAAATATCTATCTACAGGGCCCAACACTGCTATCTTAAAGAGATACTGCACTCAAAGTTCAAATGCTTTCAGTGATGATTTCAGTGTGTCAGACATTGGTTTTAAATTACAAATATAACTTACAACAATAAAATATATCTTAAACATTACTCTTCTGTTGTAGTTTAAAAAAAAATCATATACAACCTGAAATGTCTGAACTCCTTAGAAAAGAAAGAACAAAAACATTGTTGTGGGGACTTTTGTTAATTTATGTTTTATTACCTCCTGTTACACTCGGCAGCAATTATGCATATCTGAGAAGAAATCCTACATGAACAATATCTTTTGAGCAGTCTGAGGACAAAAGGAGAACTTCCACTTCTATTCACAAGCCATTTGCTGCCACGGCTGCTGGTGGTGCAGAAATAACACAGGTGTTGGAGCCAAAAACAAGACGGCTGTTTATTTGCCGCTTCTTGAGCTGAAGAAATGATATGCACAGCAGAGCGCTGCAGCCGTCTGTTTTTCTGAACGCCGTCATTCGTCTCTCTATCTCATTTCCTCGCTCTCTCCTTCTTCTTCTTCGTCTCCTTCGTTTTCTTCGTCTCCGACTCCTTATCTGCCTTTGTTGTTTTGTGAGGTGGTTTCGGTGTGGTTTCTCCCGGTGTGGCCGCGCATTGTCTGGCACTGTATAATGTTCAGTTGTTGCTATTCAGGTCTGAGCCTTTAGAGGGAGATTAATTGTTGATAAAACAGAATATGGTTTAGTAATTGAATTCCCATGAGGGGTAGTTGGGCTGTCTGCTTTTTCTCACTGCTTTTCTTACTTGACTGATAAAGGGATCCTCGCCTATTGTTACAGGAAGACTTCTCATTACCGTGTGGGTAGGTTCAATGGGCTTGTGTTTGCCAAAGGAAAAGAGGCTTTGTGCTGAGGGAGAATAGCAAGGTCAGGCACAGAGTGTCACTGCCTACCGTCCTATCACTGTTTTTATCTGTGGTCTCTCCTCTCCTCCCCGACTCTGTCATGTGCACATTGCACAGACACACATATGACAGCATCATTCATGCACTCACACTTCTCCTCGTGTGAGAGAGTGACACTGACAGTGAGATAAACTCATAAGTATGTCGTACCTCTGCATGCCAGCATTGAGATTTGGCTTTGGGGACAAATGTCGTCACACAAAGACAGAAGTACAAGGGTGTGTGTGTGTGTGTTTGTGTGCATGCGTGTGTGTTTGCGTGTGATTAAAGAGGTGGGCCAAGGCTCTATCCTCGTCACGTGTACCCGTCACTCCACATGGCCGTGACTCCATCAGTTTCATTTAGTTAGTAAATGGAGTATCTTCATAAGAGCCTGTAAATCATTTGCCTCTTGTTAAAAGACATCTTCATTTTTTCTGTACTGTAACTGACAGATGACTTTGTTCCATGTCACACTGATTTACAATGTCCAATTTTTTATAGAGCTAATATGATAGATGTAATATGATGTAAGAGACAGGTTGGTAACAAAATTTGGGACTTGAATGAATTCATTATTTTACAAAAGGGTTAGAACAGTCATAATATTCTGACAATAGTGTTATATTTGGACAGTATATAACCAAACAAACAGTTCTTGTTACTCATATATCTACAATTTCTTTTTAAACTTTTTTAAATTATTGCAAAAATTACCTTCTCAAACTCAAAGTAATGTATTAAAAAAAAGAAACTTCTTCCTTTTCTTGATTGATTTCTTTTTTTCTTTTTTTCCTTTTTCCCAGTAGTGGTAAACACAACTTGACCTGTCTGCTCTTTACAGTCTTCTACAACTTCTGAAATCATTATATTAACAAAATGAAGCAAAAGAAAGATACAGTCAAACTAACCTTTTTAAAAAGGTGTCTGTGTGAAATTTTGGACTATGACAACTTTGTATTTACTGCTAAACTTAATATTTACTTTAACAACTTTGTATTTACTGTAAAAGCCTTTAGGCTGTAATTTTTTAATAAATACACATTTTGACAGTTTAATTGCTTTGTAGATATAGGGCAGATATCAGGGCACCATTAGTGATTAAAGAAAAATTCCACCCCTGGGTTTAGATATTTAGAAAAAAATATTAAGACAATATCCTAATTAGGGAGGATTGCACTGCCCACACACAGATGGGGAAAAAACGAAGAAGAATTATCTCAAGAGGAACTTTACTCATAATTAGCAGCTTGCAATACTGTGAGTTTATTTCTATTTGCAAGTTTTATAACCTGTTGTGATCTTTTCCGCTTCAGCTACCAGGCGAAATGACTTTTTCGCAGAACTCAAGTCTACAGGGTGAATGTTGATAACAGCAGTCATCACTGCACAGGCTGATAATTATATGTTTTCACTCTCAGTCTCAGTATGATGGCGACACTATTTTGTCTGGTTACGTTCAGAAACGTTTTCAATTGGTCCTCACTAATGTGCTCACAAAGGTCAGAGCAGAGCGGGTCAAAGATCAACTCACATCCACACACACGAGTGGAAGCAGTGCATATAAAAGCTCCTCTCCCGTGATGATGTGAATGCCCCATTAGCAAGATGTTATTTTTTACCTTCAGGAGCCTTGAGAACAGCTTCAGTCGTCTTCTGTATGGGCTCTGCAACAATACTGAGAGATGAACACCATTCCTCTAAAAGGTTTCCCCTCATTATGCGGAGCAGAGTGCTGTCTAACACGTTGCTCCCACAGGTGATCACTTAGGTTGAGAATGCAAAGGCCATAGCAGATTATTCACATCATTTCTATGCTCATCAAATGTATGAGCATGTGTTACATCCCCCCCCTCATTTATTAAGGTTTTTCATCAATTTATTACCTGTCACATTGGTGCCGCCCACGATGACCACATTATCTCACCGCTGTCTACTTAACAACTCCACTGGATCAACAGGGGGCTTGCTCAAGGGCATGTGACGAGGAGGTGAAACAGAGAGGAGACCGTGTGTCTTGTCATGTGCAGGGATTCAAACCAGACACCGTCAAATCACGAGTTCGCTTCTCCTCCAGGCTGCTGCCTCCCCGAGGTGCTGTGCGACTCGGGGCTCTGAAAAAACTGCTTATGGACTGGAAAGAAAAAAAGTGCTGAGTTTCTGTACAGTTGTGACTTTAAACAAGTGTGTGAGCGCCAGCATTCAGCCAGCCCAGCGGTGACTACACCTAATGAGGCCGGAGAGGCACGGGGCAAGCTGTGCTCATGATGTTCTGCAGAGTGTGACAGCAGACTGATTCCAGACCAGCTGCGGATGGTGCTGATTGTAAACAAACAAGTGAACAGTGACAGTCAGCAGATCTGAGGCCTGCTGAGAGACGGATGAGCAGCTGTCTTCTCTCGCTTCCCAATGGGCCGGTGTTCAACTGATTGCACGCACACACACACACACGGAGCAGGAGGTTTGACCTGGGTTGCACTGACAAGGACCTGTCAGCACCTTACACTTCACCCCCACAATCAGCAGGCTTGTCGGCTACACTCTGTCACTGACAGCTTGGAACAGAAGGATGTGTGTGTGCATGTGTGTGTATGTGTGTGTGTCTCCTGCCTAATCTGCTAACCCACTCCTACTACACGGGAGTTACACTACTGAGGCACATATGTATCTCCACTCTTGCCTGCTCCGCTTCCTCCTGAGAGTCAGAGATAGGTGCGCATGTAAGTGCCCGGGTGTGTTGTGCTGCACTTTCGAACTCCGTGTCCCCGGCAGCGAGATGAGGCGCAGAAAGGACAATTGAAGTGACTGTCATATTCTGCCGAGGGAGGAGATGGGGAGGATGATGGAAAGAGGAGGAGACAATGAGAGTGAAAACGAGGGAGAGGAAGACGGAGTGACAACTGAAGATGGATAGACAAAGAGTTGCAGAGAGGAACGGGGAGAGAGAGGAACGGGGAGAGAGCCTCCCAGACAAGGTGACAGTCCTGGGGAGACTTTCCTGAGGCCGGTCTTGGAGCGTGGCCGACACCGCCGAGGCCCGTGTAGGAGGGGGTGTCAAGGGCGCTCAGCATCAAAGCTCTAAAAGGCTGCCCTGCCAAGCAGTTATAAAAGGGTTATGACTTCAATATTCAGCAGGATCATATAGCGTAGGAGCGTGGGCCGCGGTCCAAATCAATTCATTTGGACAGATGTCTTTGTTGCAATGAAACTGTTGTGGTGGATTCATAGCTCACCATTTACAGTTAGGCTGACGCAATTATCCAGAACACCTTAAAGGCGCAGGGTGTTGCTCAAGGACACGGTGACAGTAAACATGACTGCTGATGGACAGGTAATAGGCGCCAAGGAACTTAAACCATACTTTGGTTGTGAGGCGTTATTCGCAGCCGTTTTCCCGTTCAGCCGTGAGGGTGCAGCACGGTAAATAAGTCAGGGCCTCTTGGTGACTTGAATTTAAATCATCAGTGTCTTGCTACATTCGCCGCAAGATCCTCAGATGTCCAGATGTGTGTCTTTGCTTGAGTGGATCCGAGGTTCACTGTGGTCGTCCTCCCTGCAGTGCTAAATGACTGACAAATTCTATTACACCAGAGAGGTGAGGGGATCTTGAATGCATAATTGAACATTAATTAACTATTGGAGTTACTGTAACTAATGATAAGACTGATTGCACATCTGATGAAACTGGCCATTTGCATACTAAAACACTTTTCCCCTCTCTGTCTCCATCTCCCGCCCCGCTCCCTTGTCTTTCCCGGTTGTTTCTTTCTACTCTCCTCCTTCCCCGAGGATAGCATGACTTCCACCGGTTCCTTTCCTCCTTCCAGCTCTGCGTGGGTCCTCCTTGTGTCATGATACACCAGAGGCAGCCAGGGGCCATGTATTTTTCATACTTGTCTGACCGCTATTTTGGTGGTCTGAGCGTGCGCAGCAAAGGATTCCTTGCTTGACCAGCGGCTCCATTTCCCCCCTCATTGTGCTCGACGGGGTGCTGCCATTCTCCCACCACCCAAGGGCTCCAGTCTATCACCTTTAGCAACCATTCTGGGTGGAGTAAAGCTGGGAAGCAGCCAGCTGAAGAGAACAACACCAACATGCTTGCAAGTCACAGCGCAGACACTGGAGGGACAGCAAATATCACTGTACCACACACACACTCTCTTACACACACACATACTGTACTTCTCTTCGCACTTTTATTTCATCTTCCTTCCTCCCATCCTGCAGAAAAATCCCTTCCTTCACCTCTGTTTCCTCCCCGTCCCTCCGTGATCTATTGATCATTTCGCCTCACAAGTCCCAGCAATGAGTTATTCAGTCAATATTCACAGTAGCGCCCACGCAGAGGCTGAACAAAAAGTGTTTTGATAAAAAGTACAAGAACTACAAGATAGCGTGCTACCTACAGCATGCCCACAATGTCACACAGGTAAAAAAAGATGTCACGCTGCTGCTGCGGACAATATTGTACACCATGTCTGCCTCAGAACTTCAAAGTTTCCCTTGCTGCCTTCAGTAGCTGTGGTGAAATGAACGTATTTAATGAGACTCCCATGTAATGAGACATATGATAAATGCGTTCGTTTTTTTCCTCCCGTGGTCTAACAGACTAACTGACTCCATCCGTGGTCTAACTGACTCCATTCATAAACTGAATGGAGTCTGATATCAGTTGATATTTTCACAGACAATTTCTAGGCATACAGCGCAGTATAAAATGAAAATGTAATGCTCACAGTTCTGATTGATCACACAGATTAAGAGTATTCAGGTGAAAGCCATTAGTTGATTTATAAAAGAATATCAGAGGCAAGGAAATGAGTTAGAGGACTATCAGGCACCGATGAAGTGGGGAAAAAAAAACAAGTCCTCCCAATTAAATAATGAAATACATAATTTGAAACTGCCCTTTAAAACACCATCAGGCATCATTTGTCTGCTGTACAGTTGTCTGCATTACAAAGGTAAAGAAAACATTGTGGTGTGGAGTGAAATGACTATATTGTTAAGCTTAGGGGACCTTTGTTGTCATGGTTGTAATAACAAACACTTCCTTACATTGACTAGCTTAAAAAAAATATGCCGCATCTCAACATAATGGCCACTTAATATTTTGGACGCTAATAATTACAGCTTTCAGACTTTCATTGCAGTTATTATTTGTGATTGTTGCACTTTGCTTCTTATCGGCTTTGTCAATGTATGCCAAACAACAAATAAAACCCTTCGGGGGAACTGGTGCGTGTACCGCTTTAATGAGCACCTTGTTTGCCGTGCCCACAAAAGTCCACGTCCTTACACATAATGAAGAATCTCCAACCTCTTTGTCATTTTAGATCATATTCAGAGGGTTGTAATATTTACCAAGCCACAGTGTCCCTCATCACATCTGATGGCTCTCTGCAGTCTCAACACAGCTGGTCCAAAAATCTCTGCCTCAGACCTACTCCGCCAATGTACGAGGAGACATCGGGAAATTTCATTCAATTCAGTCCCGCAATCCCTTAATTACCAATGTAGCTCAGCGGTGTGCAAGCAATAACCTGCCTGACTTCTTGTCTCAATGACAAACGCAAACAATACCTTTGATGGAGTCTAATTATGTATATATACGCGTATCCGTGGCAGTGAAAATGCTCATTTTGTTTATCTTTCAATCTATCCAGTAAACTGTTTTGTTATTAAGAAACCTAACACGTCAGTTATAATCTAATTAGCTTCGTGATAACCCAGCGACAGAGGCAATAGTAACAGAGAAATAAGATTGTGCGGAGCTGAGAAAGAGCAGTTTCAGCTTGGATGGCCCCGTAGAAACAGATGACAGCCGTAATCAGTGTGGACACCCTGAGAAACCCTGCTATTAACTATCTCATAAACAAATCCTAGGATGGAATACCAATTTAGACTGCTAGCTGAAAACGCTCAACCCTGGCATCGGAGGCATCATTTGTCACTGCGGTTATATGAATTGTTTGGGATTGCTGCAGGTTTCCCTTCTGAGCCCCTGAGAAAAGAAGTTTTACAGACAAAACAATACAACATATTCCACAGTGGACTTGTTTCAGTCTGCAGTTTGATGACTTTCTGAGCTGTTAGAGTCAGATTGATTTAAAGCAAAGTTTTTTTTTTTTTGTCCCTGCTCCTTTAGTCTTTCCTTCGGCATAAATTACATCTTAAGTTTTCCAACATTTGACCATAGAATTCAACCATGGCATTAGCTGTTGGGTGCTCGGTAGACTCTGTAGTCACACTGAAATAATATTTCTTTGCTGAAAACAGCGGGCCTGCTAAAACTGTGGTTACACAGTTGTCATAAACTGGCAGGTGTGTTTCCATAGGACTTGGGATACAACAGTGATTATTTTCATAATCAGTTAATCTGTCACTGATTAACTGTTAAAGTGTCTATAAAAAAAACACCCATCACAATTTCCCAAAGCCTTTAAATGTCTTGTTTTCGTCTAATCAACAGCCCAGATGCCAAAATAATAACAGTTTCAGCAAAAAATTTAATGAATTCAGATAATATTCACATCTGAGAATCTGTAAGCATTTTTTTGCATCTTTTTCTTAAAATATTACTCAAACCAGTGAACTGATGATTAAAAAACATTATATCATTCAACTAATTGATTAATCCACTAATCGTTACAGGTCTAACTGTGAGCAACTGAATATTATGAAGCAAATCATAGTACTATCAGACCATGTTCACTCTGTTTCCTTCATGCAGAACTCTTGCCTGCTCTACTTAAAAGTTAGCTGTCACAAAGGCAAATGAGAGATGGGCACTGTAGAAAAAAATGCTTATTTTTAGTGCTTTGTAAGACAAAGAAAACCTTTGCTGACCAACCACAACAATGGGAAGATGGAGCGTTATGGCCCAGATTATAACAATAACAGGCTCAACAACAGCAGATGAGAGGGGAGTTGGAGTTTTTCATAAATGCTTGCAAAGAATGACTTCTTTATAGCTGTAGCTGCAGTGGCTCATCCTTGTGGAATAGTGCACATTTCCCCCGGGGTTTCTCAACATGTCTTTACTCTGCAAACAGTAAAGCAGAGTTTGTTCTTCTGTCAAGGCCGTGCAAGTTGGTTTTCCTTAAATCATTTCTAATTAAACAACTGAAAGTGATGCACCTTTAAAGAGGATTTCCAGTTCAAAAGACAAACAGCGCATCATCTGTCTGACAGACCATCATCTCTGGATGGGTTTCATCCCTGGAATTATAATTCAGGTCAGTATTTTGCATCAGCCCAGGCTAATCATGTTCACAACAGACCATGTAGATCGACTGTAGCTGATATTTTGATATATTATTTGTAGTTCATGGCAATAACATGTTTTTTTTTGTTTGTTTGTTTTAGTTCAGTTCAGTGGTGATTTTCTGTATGATTTCATGAAATTCTGAGAATGTGAGTGAAGTGATTTCTCCTGGTCCCCATGGTTACAGCTTTGGTCTGGGGCTGGAATTCAGTGAAGGACAGGTGGCACACGGTGGTCAGGCTTAAAGTCCGAGTGAACAATGTACTGTCACTGTGGGCGTGAGCGAGATTGCATCTTCACACTTTGTGCACAGCACACATGTGCACAAAGTCATCATCTGAATATGAATATGCATGCGCTTCTGCAAGGATGAGCTTCAGCCAGACTTTGGCACTCGAGCCTATGATTCATATTTGAGCTGCAGTCTAGTCACAAATCTGACTTGAAGCTGTCTGTACTGCTTTCAGACTTGACTTGAACTTTTGTTTATATTGACTGAGGTATAATAACAATCTTCCAAATACTGGTAAGACATTGTGAACATTCTTAATGAATTTAGTCTTTAATAACCTTCTCTTACTTTATCTACATCAGAGTCATAATCAGAATCACCAGTCCTGACCTTTTAACATCGCTGCTCCAAATGCTTGGATGTTCTGAATGAGCCTGGGTGAGATTTTAGATTAGATTCAGATTTCACTGTTGTTTCATGTGAGACAATATTATTTAAACTTAAATTAAGAAAAAAAAGTCTCATATGTATTCCTTTTTGACATACATGTATTCAGGTACTGGAACCTTTTGATAATGTTCCAGTCGTCTGCAGGTGTTTGTGTCTTGTTCCATTATACCCTTATCAACATAATGTAGTGATATTTGAAGAAGCCATATTGTTATTTAATTTGAACATTTGAGCCATTATGCAGGCTTTACCTTGGGCTTCATATTATAGACTCTGAATAACAGACTTGAGTCTTGACTTGGACCGGCGTTTTGTGACTCATGAACATCTGTGGTCCTAGCAAACAGTTGAGCGCCTCGCAACCAGAGCGAAGCAGCGTTACCACCCAGGCAGGCGAAGGCGTGAAGCAGCGAGACCACAGGCTGCCAGACATCATTATCTCTCTCAGCAGGCTCTCAAACTGGGTTAGACTTATGGATTCTGCGGTGAAAGACGCCCATAAAACAACAACAAAAATAACAACAGAGCCGGTGTTTGCAAATGGTGTGGCACCCCCATCTCTGGAGCCACGCGTGCCTGTGTAGACTTGCGGGATCCAATCCTGACAAGACGCTGACAGAATTCTCCTTCCATCGCACAGCTTCCGTTTCACACTTTTCAATAAAGAACAAAGGCCTGTCAAAGGTGGTCTGCCCACTGTTTCCTCAAACAAAACATACAGAAAGGGACTAATGAAAAGAAAAGCTACTTTATGGAAGAAATTGTACAGAACTTGCAGAGGCGTAGCTACGAAGGCCTACAGCTGGATATTGCTTTTGCCTTCTTTCTATATCCAAGTCTCCATCCTTTTTCTTGAGAACAAAGCTGTTTAAACTTACAAAAGAGCTTTACCTATAGTAACACTGTGAGTCATCTGAACCTCGAGGCCTCTTTTTCACTTTCTCAGGCAGAAACTAAAAAGGAGCTTTCAGTTTTCACCTCAGCTCTGCACAACAGCCAGTCAGATCCATATGGTTCGCAGGATTAAGCCGAACAAATCACCCTCTTTTAATACAAACACGAGTACACACTTCCAGGCTGTTCGGGAAACACATGTAATTGATGAAACATGTCTGGAGGGCAGACAAACTGAGGCAGTAACTGATGAAGACACACAAATAGAGTGGCTTTCAATCAGCACAGGGCCGTTATCAAACTGAGATGTTGTCAACTCGAGCATCTCCATCCATCACACTACAAGCTTATCAGCAGCAGGAGACAGTACTCTGTTCTCTGAAATTGGATTAAATCCCAAAGTAACGGTTTCGCCACTATCTGATCGCACGTGGAGAGATGTAACCACACGCCACCTGGACACACTCTGATGTCATGTACAAACATCAACATGGCTATTCTACACGAGAACCTGCTATATAAGAGACTGTCCCAGTGGTTAAAAAAAACGTGCCTTTACCAACGCAAAGCATGTAGATGTATTCATATTTTTACAAAACTGGGAAGGATCTGTAGAGGAGGTTCATTTTGAGTGTTTTCAACTGCAATTTACACTAGTCATACTGCATGATTTCTTTTTAATAACAGGAAGTTGTGTATGTAATTGGAGAAGGCACAGAAGTAAGTTTAAATTGGTCTGAGATATCTGTGATTACAAACGAGGAACCCACTGAAAGACTCACAGGCATTACTGCATATTTCTTTTGAAAAAAGTGTCACTATTAAAAGCATCATTAAGAAACAAATCTTAAAAGTTCTCTTATTTATCCATCCATCCATCCATTTTCATCCGCTTGGTCCGGGACCGGGTCGCGGAGGCAGCAGTCTGAGCAGAGATGCCCAGACCTCCCTCACCCCAGACACTTCCTCCAGCTCTTCCGGGGGACCCCGAGGCGTTCCCAGGCCAGCCGAGAGACATAGTCTCTCCAGCGTGTCCTGGGTCTTCCCCGAGGCCTCCTCCCGGTGGGACACGCCTGGAACACCTCCCTAGGGAGGCGTCCAGGGGGCATCCGAAATAGATGCCCAAGCCACCTCAGCTGACTCCTCTCTCGATGCGAAGGAGCAGCGGCTCTACTCCGAGCTCCTCCCGAATGACCGAAGCTCTCTCACCCTATCTCTAAGGGAGCGCCCAGCCACCCCTGCGGAGGAAACTCATTTCGGCCGCTTGTATCCGCTGATCGATCTTGTCCTTTCGGTCATTACCCAAAGTTCATGACCATAGGTGAGGGTGGGAACGTAGATTGACCGGTAAATCGAGAGCTTCGCCTTTCGACTCAGCTCCTTCTTCACCACGACGGTCCGGTCGGTACACTGGACCGCATAACTGCGGACGCTGCACCAATCCGCCTGTCAATCTCACGCTCCATCTTTCCCTCACTCGTGAACAAGACCCCGAGATACTTGAACTCCTCCACTTGAGGCAGGACCTCTCCACCTCACCCGGAGAGGGCACACACCACCCTTTTCCGGTCGAGTACCATGGCCTCGGATTTGGAGGTGCTGATTCTCATCCCAGCCGCTTCACACACTCGGCTGCAAACCGCTCCAGCACATGCTGAAGGTCCTGGCTTGAAGAAGCCAACAGGACAACATCATCTGCAAAAAGCAGAGATGAAATCCTGTGGTTCCCAAACCTGACTCCCTCCGGCCCTGGCTGGCTACGCCTAGAAATCCTGTCCATAAAGATTATGAACAGGACCGGTGACAAAGGGCAGCCCTGCCGGAGTCCAACATGTACTGGGAACAGGTCTGACTTACTGCCGGCAATGCGAACCAAGCTCCTGCTCCGGTCGTACAGAGACCGAACAGCCCTTAGCAAAGGCCCCCGGACCCCATACTCGCATGGAGCACCTCCCACAGAATACCACGAGGGACACGGTCGAATGCCTTCTCCAGATCCACAAAGCACATGTGGACTGGTTGGGCAAACTCCCATAAACCCTCTAGCACACCCTATGCGGAGGGTATAGAGAGCTGGTCCACTGTTCCACGACCAGGACGAAAACCGCATTGTTCCTCCTGAATCCTGAGGGTCGACTATCGGCCGAATTCTCCTCTCCAGTACCCTGGCGTAGACCTTCCCGGGGAGGCTGAGAAGTGTGATCCCTCCTGTAGTTGGAACACACTCTCCGGTCCCCCTTTTTAAAAAGAGGGACCACCACCCCAGTTTGCCACTCCAGAGGTACTGTCCCCAACCTCCATGCAATGTTGCAGAGGCGTGTCAGCCAAGACAGCCCCACAACATCCAGAGATTTGAGGTACTCAGGTACTCAGGGCGGATCTCATCCATCCACCCAGTCGGCGCCTTGCCACCGAGGAGCTTGCTACGAACTACCTCAGTGACTTCGGCTTGGGTGATGGACGAGTCCACCTCAGAGTCCCCATCCTCTGCTTCCTCATTGGAAGGCAAGTCGGTGGGATTGAGGAGATCCTCGAAGTATTTCTTCCACCGTCCGTCCGACAATGTCCTCAGTTGAGGTCAACAGCTCCCCACCCTGCACTGTAAACAGTGTTGGCAGAGTACTGCTTCCCCCTTCTGAGGCGCCGGACGGTTTGCCAGAATCTCTTCTTGAGGCCGAGCCGACCGATAGTCCTCCTCCATGGCCTCACCGAACTCCTCCCAGACCCGAGTTTTTGCCTCCAGGACCGTCCGTCCTGGCCAAGGCTGCTGGCTTGCTTGGCCTGCCTGCGGTACCTGTCAACTGCGTCAGGAGTCCCACAGGCCAACATGGTCCGATAGGACTCCTTCTTCAGTCTGACAGCATCCCTTACTTCCGGTGTCCACCACCGGGTTCGGGGATTGCCACCACGACAGGCACCAGAGACCTTGCGCATCCACAACCCGAATTCGAACTGCCGCGTCGACAATGGAGGCAGAGAACATGGTCCACTCGGACTCAATGTCTCCAGCCTCCCTCGGAATCTGTGAGAAGCTCTTCCGGAGGTGGGAGTTGAAGACCTCCCTGACAGAGGGCTCGGCCAGACGTTCCCAACAGACCCTCACAATACGTTTGGGTCTGCCAGGTCTGTCCAACTTCCTCCTCTGCCAGCGGATCCAACTCACCACCAGGTGGTGATCGGTTGACAACTCAGCCCCTCTCTTTACCCGAGTGTCCAGTGTCCAAGACATACGGCCGGAGATCAGATGAAACGACAACAAAGTCGATCATCGACCTCCGGCCTAGGGTGTCCTGGTGCCACGTGCACTGATGGACACCCTTATGCTCGAACATGGTGTTCGTTATGGACAAACCTGTGACTAGCACAGAAGTCCAAGTAACAGAACACCGCTCGGGTTCAGATCGGGGAGGCCGTTCCTCCCGATCACGCCCCTCCAGGTATCACTGTTGTTGCCCACGTGAGCGTTGAAGTCCCCCAGTAGAACAATGGAGTCCCCTGAGTCGGAGCACTATCAAGTACCCCTCCCAGGGACTCCAAGAAGGCGGCGGGTACTCTGTACTGCTGTTCGGCCCGTAGGCACAAACAATAGCAAGAGACCTATCCCCAACCCGAAGGCGCAGGGAAGCGACCCTCTCGTTCACCGGGGTGAACTCCAACACGTGGCGGCTGAGCTGGGGAGCTATGAGCAAGCCCACACCAGCTCGCCGCCGCTCACCCTGGGCAACTCCAGAGTAGTGGAGGGTCCAGCCCCTCTCAAGGAGCTGGGTTCCAGAGCCCAAGCTATGCGTGGAGGTGAGCCCAACTATCTCTAGCCGGTACCTCTCAACCTCCCATGCACAGAGCTCAGGCTCCTCCTTCCCCCCCAGTGAGGTGACATTCCATGTCCCTATTGCCAGAGTTTTGTTCCAGGGATTGGGTCGTCGAGGCTCCCTGCCACGACTGCTACCCAAACCACATTGCACCGGCCCCTCATGGACCTTCCTGCTGGGTGGTGAGCCTACTGGAAGGCGGGCCCACGTCGCGCCGCCATTTCGGGCTGAGCCCGGCCGGGTCCCGTGGGCAAAGACCCGGCCACCAGGCGCTCGCCTGCGAGCCCCAACCCCAGGCCTGGCTCCAGGGTGGGCCCCCCTGCCCCGGTAACGCCAATCCGGGCGACGTAACGGTCCTTGATATTCTTCTTTTCATGATGGGCTTCTGAACCGCTCTTAGTCTGGCCCGTCACCTAGGACCTGTTTGCCATGGGAGACCCTACCAGGGGCGTAATGCCCCCGACAACATAGCTCCTAGGATCATTCGGGCACACAAACCCCTCCACCACAGTAAGGTGGCGGTTCAAGGAGGGGTCTCTTATTTATTTACAATATAATATGATTTCATATGATTTCATATATCAAATTTTATATCATTTGATATTTTCAGCCTTGTTGTTTAGATTTAGGCACATCAGCATCATGGCAGTTCATGTTGCTTTGGCTGCTGACAAGAATCACAGGACTACTGTAGTACAGGAGAGTCTGAATCTGATCATTATTATTCAAGACCTGACGTTTTGCAGAGTGCCTTATTTCTAAATTTATTCTCTGTGGACACTGGATATCCTGCCACCTCTGTAAAGAGTGATTTCCCCTGACTGTGGTGATGTGTGAAAAGGTGGTGTGACAAATTGTGGCAAATTGTAACAACTGCATGCTGTTTGTATCTTCGGCCTCCACTGCATATATATGTATAGTAGAGAAATCTAGCATCTTGGCTCACTTAAAAAAAAAACAATCAAACATTATTTAGGTTATGAAAGAATCTGGAACACCACTGGCTCGACATCTAGACTGACACAAATGATAATGAGTCCTGATTGGATGACTCTTACCTGAGGGATTGAGCAGCCGCCAGGTGATTGCAGGGTCCGGTCTGCCGCTGGCCAAACAGCTGAGTGTCACGTTACTGCCCTCATTCACTGTGATGTCTTCCGACACCTTGTAGATGTTGGGTGGAACTGGAGACGGAGGAGAAATGACACAGAGGTTAGCAAGACTGACGTGATTTACGAGCACGAAGAGCAAAGTGTGTTTTATCTTACCGAGCGTACCGAGGGGTGTCAATTTCCTGAAGTTAATGACATTTCTGTTCTTTTTTTGCATGACTTTAAAATCAATCACGGGTTATTCATCTTTCTGTAAAACACATTTTCACTCCGCAAAATAACATTTTATTAAAAAAAGCTACTAGTCTCCCATGCCAGCTGCTTTTGCTCCTGGAACACCCTTTGACATCTCTTCATGGAAGCTATTGGCTACAACCAGAAATTAAATGCAAAATAACCTGGCCTTGGTTCTCTCAGTGAAAGGAGGAGTTTAGAAAAGCTTTGGAGAACCTTTCCTTTCCAACTCCTATAGCCCTCCGAGGTACTTACAGTAAACTTTCTCAACCCAGGATCCAAATAAGCAATTTAATCTCCTGCCCCGGGACCTGAGCTCATGAAAACAGATTGCTTCTCTTGTCATACGGGGACCCACCAGACGCTTGGCACTGATTCTGAGTTCAGACACACACTTTCAGAGAAGTAGGCCTTAATATAGGAATCAAAACTTAGAGGTGAAAGGCATAATCTTTTTTTATGCGTGCGTGTTTGCGACACCAGCGTTCAAAGCAACACGGAGCTATTTCATCTCAACGCAACGTTTAATGATCGCCCTGCCTCGCGATCACCATCTACTCCCCGCTCCACTCCTCTCTCCACTCTCACTCCCACACAAACAAACCTGGAGAGAGGCGGGGGGCTTTACTCAAATGAATTAAGAAGGTACAGTCTGTTTTAAAGTGAGTCAGCAGCAAAGATGCAATCAATCATGAAGGATGTCGAGGGCATACATCACCGTTTCCGCAAACTGTGAGTAAAGCGGTTGGGATAAGCTCTCGCATATAGAGATATGAGGCCAGAAATACAAGTAATGATCAATGACTTTGGAATATGATGAATGCTTGGAGCATGCATAATGCGGGCAGATGAAGAAGAGTAACTTTGTTATTTTCTTTACACCTGTGATAAGTGGATTTACTATTCTAATTTCAGGTATGCGTGCATGCGTGTGTCTCAGGTCTACGGTCCTGTGGGCACAACACAAATAAGGTCATGTTGTCTCTCTTAAATGAACCCGATTATTCCCAGCGAAACACCTCCAGTTTAAATGAGACTGCACCCACTGGTGTATCTCAATTTAACAATTTATGCAGCTAGTCTGGTTGTGTCCCACTCGCTGTTCACTATTGCTGCTGTAAGTAGTTGCCTATGTAATTTAATGGTTATGATGTTATTGTAAATAATTCGCCGAACAGCAGTGCTCCTCCTGAACTAATGCAGTGCTTCACATCAAATGTTGTCCTCAGAAGTAACAGGGGATGCTTGAGTCTGTGGGGTTTGGGTATATATTTCATCGGGAACATGCAAAGTCGAAAATGTTTCAACTCTACTTTCTTCCCTTGGTCGCTGTTTGTTTCAAGGGCAGCTGCTGTTCATCAAATGCAGCTAGACACATTATCCACTCTTGACCCGCATTCATCGGCTGCTGTGAACTTCATTCACAGTTCATTCACAGCATCCGCTTGTCATTCAAAGTCAATTTATTTGTAATCCCCAAATATCCCTGTGCATCAGTCGGACAAAAAGTCGAGACAAATCTTGCCGAATCACTTCCCCCTTTCTGTTCCTGCAATGTGACCCAGCCATGGTCCCGAACTGACCCAGAGAGGAAAAGAGAGCATGTTAAAGCCATGGTAGGTGTTGTAAACAATGAACACAGACTTTAACAACTCCTTTTCTGTGATTTATCTTTGTCTGCATCTATTTACTGGATCTTTACACTCACACAATCAATTCTTCACCATTTCTATGGTCAGGAAGAGAAGAAATGTGTTTTCGGTTGGCAGACATCAGAAGGAGGGAGGGGAGAGCTGCAGACTTTTATTGCTGTTTTATGTTTGAGCGTGTGCATCTTAAGTGTTTTTCTTGCAATGTTTTGTGATTCTCTATTTAATGCAATCTTGTTAACACGCTGCAAAAAGTAAAGGACGTTTCTTAAAAAGAAAAATGTTTTGATTTTTTTTTCCCTACAAACTTTAAATATTGTATTTGGGATTCATGTTTGTAATCCAGTTCGGGAATGCAATAGATAATTTAGAGGTCTTTCTTAAAAATTAAAAAACGTCGAACAACTGTTCTCCGGTACATCATGCTTTATTCACCAAATGTTTTGGGCTCCGTTGCCTTCTTTGAGGCGATGCTTGAGGCTTAAGGTTTCCAGTTCCCTTATGTACAATTCAATGATGAGTCACATGATTGATCATTGAAACTAAACTACCATAGATACCATGTGTCACAGCTGTGCCACGCCCCCATCAGATTCTCCAGTGCCTCTCTTCCTAACTCTGCCAGCTCTCCGATCACTTGCACATCTGCTTCCAATCAGCTCATCCTACTGCAGTATGAGCCCCGACTCTTCACCCATTCTTTGACAGATCATTGTTTCAGCCACCGTGGTAGTAACATTATCATGCCACTTCACTCTGCTCATGATAGAACTTGCCGACGTTCATGTGTTTCATGTTGATACTCACCGTGTTTTCCCTGAGTCCCAGGATTATCTTATTCCTTCCTGCCTGCCTGCCTGCTTGTTTAGCTGCTTACCTGCCAACCCGCCTTATTGATCTCATATCCCTGCTCCTGCCTGCCACGCTCCGCCATACCCGTCTCTCCCTCCTGCTGCCACCGGATACCGTCCCCGCCATCCGCTCCAGACCAGCAAACCAACTACAATAAATCTCTTTTTTCAACCACACATCAATTGGTCTTAGTCCGACTGCTAGAGCAATACGCATGACATGTGGTATTACAATAGTATTTTCAGAATGCTTTTCTCAATTACCATTTTTCACCCAACCCACCAATGGTAAAAAGGTTGCATCAGTTTTTTAAGGCAAGTAATAAGACAAACCTAATTTTCAAACAAGTTAAAACACAATGTGCTCCAATCCTTCCTCACACTTAACATTTATGAATAACCCTAAAAACTTCAACCTGAATTTACCTTAACACACCCATCCTTTAAGTACATTTCCATTTTTTCTAAGAAACCCTGCTCTTATAAAACAATATAAAGCCTGAGAGAGTTAAATGAGGATTTACACCTGAAGCCAGACTTGCACTGAAGCTGAAACTGGTCTGCACCCTACGGCGTGTGCTCTCTTAAAGAAATAATTAGGTCTGTCTTTGCTGTTGCTGAGCATGCATTGCATGTCATTTAGATTTCTTAGTCTAGCAGGTGGAAATATGTGTCGAAAAGTCCATTTTCGAGCACAGCGACTGCATCAGTGTGTGGATTTGACCTGCACATGCAAGGTAGCGCAATAAATCCTAATTGCCATGATTAATATAATAGTCTAGACTCTCAACAAATCAGATTCACATTTATTTAGCCGTTTCAAATCATTTGCACATAAAAAGCAGGTTTGGGAAGCAAACCATTAAAGCTTATGGGTTACCTGCTTAAAAGTGTCAATAGCGGCACAACCGGTTGCGAAAAGCTGGTGTGGAAAGTAACAGACTCTTCCAGCTCTCGACAACTGTTGTCAATTTGTCCATAAACAGGGCACTTAAACCCCCAACTGCTCCATTAAAGTTACTTAGTGGCCCGACAATAAAGAATGTGCTGTAGTCGTACTCTTGTTGTGGATGTGATCCATGCCAGCAGGTGCTGCGACTTCCTCTTGTTTCCAGTTTCACACCTTTTATTTTGGGGCCTTTATTGAAACTTCTCTAAAGATTTATCTTGATTTACCACAAGAACAGCAACAACCACAACAACAAAAAAATCTGTATTTGCCTGGGTGACTGTCTACCTAACAAAAACAAACACGTAAAATCCATACTGAAAGCATTTAAGAGTTTCAACTTGTAAACACATTTGTGGGAGCCGCATCATGTGGGAATTCAGATGCGATCTAAATCTGATAGGAGCCACTGTGCTGAATTGAAATAAAGCTGCCTCGTCCCTCCACATCGACCATGTTTTCTAAGAAACAATATTTCAGTGTTTGTCTCTTACAGATTGTTTCTCCAGCAAGGTTATTATTGAAGCTTTGTCTCTGTACAGCATCGGTAACAGCCTCCCCCCCAACCAACATCTCTCTCTCTCTCTCTCTCACACACACACACACACACACACACACACAGCATCCCCAAGTAACCCATCTCTGTAATACCAACTGACAAGACTTTCACAATCGTGCCAAACAGCATTTTAAAATGAAGTCATACAGAGTTATTGCTGTAGTCAAATGACCAAGCCAAAATGAAGATGTGTTGTCTAGATATGGGGAGATGGAACGAGGGGGGGGGGTCTCTGGTCAAGCGGAGGCACTTGATTGAGGTGACGAAAAATCCAATTGGCTTTCCCCCCCCCTCAAAAACAACTAAAGCGGTGGGGCGGGAAAGTTGATTGGCTGAGTAGGATGTGTGACTGGAGAATTAATCCTCGGAAGCATAGATAAAAACGGATCGGGTAAGACACAACCGCTCATACTCTGATAACCCTGTCACCCCCTACAGATGGGAGGGAAGGCAAAGGGAAGAGGGAAGATGGGGGAGAAAAATGGAAAAAGGGGGAGGAGATGAAGAAGGGAAGACAACAGTGAAGGAAAGAAGCTCAAATGGCATTTCAGCTCTTGCAACCATATAACACCTGATGTCCAGCTGTCAGCGTTGAACGGGGAGCAGGGAAAATAAAGCGCTGCATTGTAATCTTAGTCATAGGTCAACCTTAAAGGAACAACGCTGGAAAGGGCAGCTCTTTGAAAAGCACTTTACTTCTGCAACAACAGGATGTATGAATTCCACAGAGATGCACTGCACTCTCTGCTAATGTTTTCCCAATCGTTGCGTTTCGCACATATATAGGCACACATTAAACAGAGAGCTAAAAATGCCCATATTTAAAGTAACGTTGAGTGCAGCGGAGAGGAGCGCGCTCGCTTTTGCATACGCTGCTCAGACCTCGACACCTGGGCGAATTTATTTCCTAATTTATTCTGTTTTAATTTGACTCCTCATCACTCCCTAAAGGTAAAATTCATTTCCATTCACAGCCAAGTATCACACGCTACAGTATACATGAGCGTTTCCTTCTTAAGTTTTGACAGGTTTAACCACCTCTCAACCCCTCTGAAAGGAAAAAAAAGAAAAAAAAAAGAAAAGAAAACTTCATATCCTCTCCAGCTAATGATCTCCTATTTGGGTTGGTTATCCGATCCCTGAAAAACAATAAATCTCTAATGAAAACGTTATAAATACACTGACCTTGCTTTCAACTCTAATTTCAAACTTCAAAAGAAAGAAAGAAAGAAAGGAGAGAGTGAGAAAGAGCAGAGAGAGGCAGCGAGAGCAAGAGTAATTAGGGCGGAATGTGTTTGTGTGTTTGTGTTTGTAGGTTTGTGCATGAAGTGTGCGGCCGCAGAGAGACACGCCACCGGCAGTTCCGTCGTCCATGTGACAAATAATTCACCAAGGGAAGAAATGCAAGGTGATGAAAGCACCAAACTTGTATCACAGAGCGAGTATCCACTCAGCCTCCTCTCATTACTGGTTACATTTACATGCACCTATCACTGCCACTATTACCAAATACTCTAATCAAGACAATACTGTGATTAAGTCTTCCATAGCATGAGGCCGAAAATAACGGGTATGTGTGAGGCTGCAATTAAGGGGTTTACATATTATCAATGCAACATTAATAAAAGACGGAGTACACTTTACATCAGAACCCCTGTTGCGATAATGGCTGTGCACCGTTGAATTTTAAATGAGATGATCTGCCTTGTAACTTTCAGGTTGCTGCAGAGTTTCATTCATTTAGGAAAAAGGCTTTCATGCAGTTTAAAACCAGCTGTGACAGATAATGGCATCTATTATTTATTTATTTATTTTTTTTTTAGCAAGGTACAGAGTGCTTTACCATGTCTTTCTCATTATAATTGCTCTGAACTTAATATTTGGATGCCGATAAACATCATTCTGCAATTGTGTGTGCATTGTTACCAAATTATTAGCTAAGTGATGCTGAAAATCCAGCCTAGTGTCCCCAGGAAGCGCATCCATCCTGGAGGATGGTTAACAAAACTGCGGTTGCCAAATCAAAGCATGCACAGATACATTTGTAGATTTGTGTTGTCAGTGTGAACAGGAGAGGTGGTATTAATCATACATGCAGATGCATGAGTGCATGCCATGAACACATCTGTTCATGCATTCAGAACAGAAAATGTCCCCTGTTTGCCATGTATACAACAACATGATTATAAAATGGCTAAAGTAAAAAAAAAAAAAAAAAAAAAAAAAATCTAATTAAAAAGACAAACCTCCTTGACAAGGACGCCGAGATTCTGTGATTCATGAAATGTGATTTACCAAGACCATTTGGCTCTTTCACAAGTGTCTTGTCCAGTTTAACAAAAGACCCAGCACAGCAGAGGGGGAACCGTGCTGTGTATTGATAATAGAGACGCTTGAAAACACGGTTTGACCTCAAAGTTACAGGCAAAAAAATAAATACATAAAAGAAAAACACAGGCCTTATTCCTCATTGCCAATACAGCCAGTGCCACCACAGAAGAGACTGGACCAACGCTTGCAGTAAAACGCAGAAAAATTGCCAGGCACGAATACCTCAAACAGTCTGATAGAGTGCACTTTAAGAGCTGCCACAAAAGCGGAACCTTATATCTCTATTCAGAATATGATAACACGCTAGTAACACATTTTCCCAGCACTCTCTCTCTCTCTCCTATTCTGCTTTTCTCTCAGCCTCTGTTCTCCATCTCTCATAATCACAGGTGGTCTCTTCTCTCATGGATCAAAAATACTGCAGCATTCTTGCTTGTTCCGTCTCACATGCGGGCGTACCAAGCATGAAATTAGCCCTTAAACAGAAGCAGGAAAGGCAGCGGATAATACAGGATCCAACCTCGCCCACTTGGACTCCGTCAGATTGCTTTATATTCAAGGTAAACTGTTTATTACGACTCAAGGATTACCGCGTCAAACTCTATTCCACTCTTTAGCACACATACAGGAAAAAAAAACAACAAAAACAACAAAAAACAAGACGGCTTTGACTGTGAAATTCAGCGTCTTAACTCATCCAATCACAGACGGTCAGTCAAAGCAACAAAATGAATGTGACTGCATGGAAACAAAATGAATTGCAGTGTTAAAATAAAGCAGCTTTTAAATTGATGATTGTTTTTGTTTTTTACCAGCACAGCGAAGGCACACTCGCAGTTCCTTTATATCAGAGACATTACAGTCGTTGTACGGCCATAAATCATCTATACTGTCAATGGCTCTGTGTATACCATTTTACATGTTTTGTATTTCCCCCCTTGGGCTCCTTTTTGCATCCCTCCTACATCTCCCCCCCCCCGCCGGCTCTCAATGTGACATTTGGAGGAGTGAGTGTAGAAGAGGCGGCGTGCGATTATGCTCAGCTAATTTGAAACCATTAGAAGATAATCAGGAGAAAGCACTCGCAGCTCTTTAGCTTTTAGCTTTTAGTGCTGCGAAGGTTTACTGCCAATTACCTGCTTTCTATAAAACAAGGTCAGCCCAAAACTTCCCTCCAAAGGCCTCAAAAAGAACAACGTAACCAGCCTGTTAACCACCGGGGTGGCTTCTGTCACAACTCAGAGAGACTGAGTAATGTCGCCTTAAAGAAACATCTGCTGCACTTTAATACTGGTGTGTGGTGTGTGTGTGTGTGTTTTATACATCTCCACTTCGACACAATGACCTTAGAAGGCAATCTGTTATTGCAGACACCAAGAGAGCGGCAATCAGGGAATCTTGAGCATTCCAGGGCTGAAAAAGTCAGACTATAATCAATCTTGTTCTGTGGATGTGGCCGTTTGAGGTCAAAGGTCAAGGAGAAGAACACACACACAAAAGTCTTTTAGAGCTCTGCCACAGGAATTTGCGCCTTTTACACATATTATGACTTCCTGAGAGACTTTTGAATGGGCAAAATAGGTCAAAGCAATGAGGAGCAAGGCGAGGTGCAAAATGTAATCGCTGTGCTACATCTCCAAATGTCTGCAATGTGCTCGTGTTGATAAAGAATATCTCTTTAGATTAACACTAAGCCTTGTGACTGAGCTGTCGGTTGTAGTCTTTACTACAGAATCCTGCACGCACACACCTGTATGCACATGCACAAACAGAGCCACAAACACGCATTTTGTTTTCTGTAGCTTAGACTGTATGTGCAAAAGTGCGTCGTTCCTAATACCCACCGTTGATCCCTTCAATTATAGATGTTAACATTGTTACTCGATGTAATGACAAGGTAAATCTGCATTGCATGAGAAGCGCACACACACACTCACACACACTTGAGCACACATTTTGGCTGCACATTTTGTCACCAAATGCAAAATATGGAGGAGCACCGATCTCATTTGATCTGAGACCTTGGGGCGTGTTTTT
Organism: Scortum barcoo; assembly: GCA_023238725.1. Taxonomy (NCBI): domain Eukaryota; kingdom Metazoa; phylum Chordata; class Actinopteri; order Centrarchiformes; family Terapontidae; genus Scortum; species Scortum barcoo. The sequence goes on from CM041552.1 coordinate 24,486,304, forward strand.
CTGCAGCGGCGCACACACACACACACTAATTCCTCTCTGCCTGGCACTGCAGAATTGAAAGGAAAGAAAATGTAAAGGTCTGAGTCTGTGGGCTGACGCTGCTGCTGCTGCTGTAGGGGAAGAAGCTCGAGTGGTCTGGCACTGCCAGTGGCTGCCCCCCCCCACGCCCCCCACCCTTTCCCTCCCCACCCATTAGCTGTTATGAAAACAGAAGAGAAGAAGAAAAGGTGGATGAGAGAGGTGATGACAGAGAAGATGCCACCTCCTCCCCCCATCCCACTCAGCCGTCAGCAGCGGCGACGGTCTAAAAACCCAAGATGCCTGTGAAACTTTCAAAGGAAGTACCGGATATGAGACAGATGCAATGGCCTGCTGGAGGCGCCGATGGAAGCGGGGGAGGGGAAAAAAGAAGCCGTCTCTGTGTTTTTCTGAAGGAGCATTTTCTGCGTTTGAGACCCATGACGTTTCCATCCATCCCTGACACGTAGACCTCGCTCTACGTGGGGACACCAAGGTGATTAATTAAGGAGATGGTTTTTTGGTTTCTGTTGAGAGGTGGGTTTCCAGTGAGGTCCCGCAAGGCCAACAACTCGTAAATCACATGAAGATTTAATTGGTGTTTGCACTGAAAGAGGGAAAACAACAGAGGTGTATGGTAGAAAGGTTTTGTAGCAGCTTTTGCTAACAAGCTCTACACAGATAGCCAGGGAGGGTCTAAGAAGAGAAATGCTACAGAGTTTTTTTTTTTCATAAAACCAACTAATGGCAGCTCTCGCCCTTATGAAAAATGTCCGTGTTTATATATTCCATATAAGCTGTAATTCTTATCTTGGTCTAACGGAGCTACCTCTGTAAATCTTTTGCCTCTTCAGGAGCAATAGCTTTGTACGTTAAACTTGGCACCCACAAAGTGTGGAAGGCTTGCCAAAAAGGCAAAGCAGATTTTGCATTCATTCAAGCCATCTGATGATGATTTAGAGGCTTACGATATCATACCGCTCATGATAATGAGAAAAACAAAGATGGCTAGACAAGCTAAACCCAAGGTTATAGGATCTTGGCCGCAATGGCTGCCTCTCCTCTTCAGGTACCATTTCTTCAACTATTTAATACCACTTCCTGACCTTTGCTCTTCCACTTCCAAATACCATTTCTCATTATGTCACTTTGTTCAGACAAGGGTTATTAGAGATCACAAGCCCTCCCACAAGCCGTATACCTATGCAGCTCAGTTTCAGGGCCTTTAATGTCTCATACCTCCCATTTTCCTCTCAGTGTGAAACCACAATTATCTCCTTTTTCTTTTTTCATTTCCAGTCTTGTTCAGTATAGCTGCTTCAGCAAAACCTGGGTTCATGATTGGTGGTGTGCAAAGATCGTTTTTTTTTTTCTTCTTCTTCTCCTTCTTCTTCTTCTTTAATAATAAAGCTGATAATTATGCCAATAAAAGCATCACTTGAGGACTTGAACTGATTAAAATTGAATAATAAAGCTTCAAAGCGAATAATAATCTTCAAAATTAAAAAATTAAAGTTACGTAAAGTTAAATGAGTTGTGGCCGTTTGACTGAACAAATTGAAATTCTACATCTGATCCTTTTGCATCTTTTCCATAAAAAACAATAACCGAAGCAGCTCATGGTTGTCCATGTACATTTAACAGAAGTACTCATTTCCCTCATTACAACATCCCAGTAGATGCAGACAGTATTTTATTGATTTATGCAAATTCAAGGAGCAACTAGAAATTTAAAGCAGCAACATACTGTCTCATTGTTCACTCAGGCATTAAAAGGGGGCTATCAAATTACATCTTGGCTTACTGTGGCATTCAGATGGCCTTTCAGCGTAATTCCCCTGATACTTAAAGGTCCTCACGGATGTTTGGTGGAAATCAAACCAGCAATCAGCACTAACTAATCAATACTTCCTGATTTGCCCCCATTTGCTACAATACACCGGATTAAAGTGCACCCCATTATGGGGAGAGTCTAAGTGTGTATATCTCTGCCAGTCCACAGGTGTTTAATTGTGTGTGTGTGTGTGTGTGTGTGTGTGTGTGTGTTTCCATTAACAATTCAAACCCATCACCAGACTAAAGGCCTCCAGACTTCTTGGTTAGCAGACATTAACTTTTAACCTGAGATTGAGTCCAATAGTTCTTTATTTCAGTCTGCACGTTGATGGACTCTCACACTAATGACAAAGGAGCAACTGGATCGATTCGGTCAATCCCCCTGACACATGACATATGATCTGTATATAAATAGATTCACATCCCCAAGCTCACATTTAAGGACAACAAGGAATAAGTTACTTTGTTGATTAGAGATATATAGAGAGGAGCAGTGGATTATTTCATCAGATGTACAAGAAAAAAATTTTAATCAAAGATAAATACAAAATTACTGTGATACCTTGTTTTACAGGACCAACAGTTTCACCATAGTGAAATTTGCAATGCAGACAGTGTTCAATTAGTACTCAACCAATTAACCAATTAAGTAACTCAAATTATTTCAGTCTGTGCACATTATTTTCAAGTGAACATATAAAAAATGTACAATTTGTCTGCAGGCAAGCATACATTTCAACAAATATGGGGAATGAATATTTAAATAAACATTTACTTACTTACTATCTTTTTTTTTCCAGTCCAGTTAATATTTTAACAGGAAATTTCATGTAAACTTAACATAACTAGCACAACTAACAACTCTATCTCTGTTTTTCCTAATGATTTGCATCAAATTACATACTCAATATACATCTAGGAAATCATTAGGATTTTACAGGACATACAGAATAAAGTCTTTCCATGAATACATTTCTGCAACTCGTTAACTGACTAATCTCCACGTCAAAACACATGCATTTATTTAGCACAGCTCTTGCATTCACAGAAGTAATAACAAGGGATACAAAATATAAGAAAAAAGATAAGGGACTGAGAAATATTGTGCATCATTTCATTTGCTCCTCCCTCCCTGGTGAGGGCCCATATCTTTCATACTCCATGCCCCAGTTTGTGATACAGACTTTATGTTAAACATTTTAAATCTCAATCCCAAACTGAGGAAACCCTAATGACATCATCAGAGTTACTGTCCCAGATGTTATGCATCTGTTTTCACAGAACTTAACTCTTGGTGTAAAATCAGTACCATGATCTGTTAACAATACATTTAAAAACATTTACATATTTACAGCAAACTATTTAAATGGATACTTCTCAGAAAGCAAGAAATCTTAAGTGATATTTTCATGCTGCGCCAGAAGTCAAATCCATCTCACCTATTCGCCCCTCCCATGACATAAATTTATCCCCTCTCCTGCTTTTCCTGCTTTATTATTCTGTCATACACATAAATCACGGATGTAAGATGCTCTCCAAGTGCTATTTAATTGTGACTTTAGTTTTACCCTTCAAACATGCCACATTACTCAGTCAGACAGTCACAGGTCAGCCTCTGGTATTCTCCCAATGAGCTAAATAGGATTTAAATGGATGAGAACCCAACAGTCCATTTTATGGATGTACCTGCAGCTCTCCGTGATGTGATACTGCAATAACCAGCTTACAGCACTCCTTGCTCCTGATCCGTACAACATAGTTGGCACTTTAACGGTTTAGTGCCTGTGTGAGCACTATACTACAGTACATTCACAACACAGCAAAAGCCTAACCCCGGCTGTCACAGGGAATTTCACGAGCTGCTTATTTCTCCTCCTCAGTAAGGCCAAGGGCAAAGTGCTTGTTGGTAAATACCACCCCTGCAAGGTAAAAGGATACAGACCAAAGCAAACAGAGTTCAGTCAGAAATGATGGGATCAGGTTTTGCACTTTTTTTTGCACTTTTTTTTAGGAAGCATGGCAGAGAAAAGAGGTTTAATGAAGTCATTAGATGGAAATGTACATTTTTAAATCTAATTAAGGGAAGTCGGGGTTAACCATTAGTGCTTGTGATGGAATAATCACCTAATTAATCTATTTGTTCGTTTTTCAAAGAAATCCATTGCACTCTCAGCTTCTTTTTGCTCATTTTTTTGTTGTTAACTGAATAACTTGACAGTTAGACAAAGGAAGCTAACGATGTCACCTTTCTCTGAGACACTGAGGTGTTGAGGCAAGTTCCCATTCTTTTACAGCTTTAATAATCAATCAGGGAAATAAATACAATTATGAATGAAAAAGAATTATTAGTTGCACCCTACACCTGAGTTTGAATCATTAATAATAAGCTTAATATTAGTTTAAAATACCTGAAAAAAAACATACAGGATAAGTAGTAATATTGGGATGATCTATAGCAGTCTGAAGGACTTGCAGAGTGTGTCATTGTTTTGGAAATGAAAATGAAGAGCTGCCATTGCACTGGTGTTGACTGGGTTCCAGATCCGTAGTCTCACAACCAGCTTGTTGGTTCTCGCAGTGTGAAGAGCTGTGAACAGCTGGTACAGTGCACCTGACACACTCAGCTGGAGACCACCCCAAAGTGCTCCTCACATGCACACACACACACACACACACACACACACACACACACACAGCCTGGCCCATGACTGGGCTCTGCAGCTGCTGCTGCTGCTGCCATGCCAGCTGGTGGGAGGGGTGTGTTTGCCATCTCACTTTCTCTGTTGTGTCTCTGTGGGTATCACTCTCGGTGCCTTTTAACTTCTTTTATCACCTCTTTTTCTTGTGCACACTAAGAAATAAATATCCAAATATCCATCCTGTGCACACATGTGTTACAGCCACACAAACTCCATCTCACTGTGTCTGTCTCCCTCCCATCATGCCTCGCATTTCTTCTATTGCCTTTGTTTTCTGTCTTTTCCACTCTTGCCTCACAACTGTCAGTCTTTCTCTGTGTCCTCTCGTCACTCTGTCTTTCCTTTTCTCCGTCTCTGTGCTTTGCCTTGAGCTGCAGTCTAATGAGCAAGTGGCTGGAGAGTGTTTCCTAGCTCTGAGGAGAGATAACAAGCCCATATGTTATTTACCACAGTGGCCACTGCAGCAGCCGACCAGTGCCAAGTCTCAAAGACCCTCCCAGGAAAAAAAACATTTCCCATCAAATCCGTAGCTGCGCCATCAAAGTGCTGGGGAGAAGCACACAGTCAACAACAACACTCAGCGACTGTAGCTGCGAGACGCCCATGCATTAGAGAGCAGCATATTGTAATGAAGAGTCATAAATATTTTCCCTCCATAAGTGATAAGCAATTTTTTTCTCATCAGTGAGATGTATTTTTAGTTTCTCAGAGGGCTCTGTTTTGATTACATTGTATATGGAAGAAAAACGTTAACCCGGGTGTGGAATAAGTTTAACAAAGCAATATCAAGACAAAAGTTTAAGACTCTTTTTAGAAAGTAAGTATATCCTGATGTCATATCTTTGCTTATTTAACACAAAATAAAGCCAGACGTGAACGTTTATGACAAAGCTTCACCCACTACCTACTGAGTAGAGTCAGCCTCGGCGTTTCATCCCCTAAACTTGTCACAGCCCCGACATTTCGAAAAGCAGCCCTCCATCAAATAGGCATCCAACAAGACATATGCTCCATCACGAGAAGACTTGGTACATAAAGCACTGCATCAGCGCTGGATACCATATGGTCCAACTAAAAAACATGCCAGACATCTGGTGGGGCACTGGGAAAAAGAGCATTCAAGTACACTCACTAGAAAACACTTAGGACGAGTACGTAATTCAGGCAAAGCACATGACAGATGTCAGCCAATTTTTAGTCTCTCTGAAACAATTTTGACATAAACAATGGCTTTGGAAAATGCTCTCCTGCACATCTTTCTCAGTTCAAGTTGAACATTAGTGAAACTGTAGAGTATATAGCTTGCTAGCGAGTCTGTCAGACTGGACTTGAGCACTAAAAGAAAAGTCAGAGGATCAGCAAAGAGATCCTGTCAAACTCGTGAATGTCTGTGCAAAACTTCAAGGTAATCCATCTGCTAGCTGGACCAAAGGGGTACACTGACTGACAGACCACCAAACCGACACTGCCATCCCTCTAGGTATGCTGCTAGTGTGGCTAAAGTGAGAAAGTGCAGTACATGGTCCTGTTGTGAGAAGGTCTGTGCTTCATTTTTCTGATTGCTGACAGTAGAGAGAAGCAGAGGAAAGGTACGGAAATGGTCTGAGTCCACATGGGCCTGAGCAGTGCTGAGCATGGTGCGACTGAGCCATCAGGAAGCCTCTAAAATCAGATATCTCTCAGCGTGCGTCTAAAGTGCAGGCTTGTGCAACTCACACACAAGTACACAAAAAAACAAGGGCAATTCTTCCTCATGCTGTTTTCTCGCCCTCACAGGCCTCAGTGGACCTAATAAATGGAAGTCATTAATGGACAACAGCAGTTGTCTACTGGTGTCTACTGGAGTTAAAAATAAACGCGCTGTATTCATATATTTAGCGCTGTTCTGTTCGGTATTGTTGTCATGTCTCTGAGTCGCACACCTACATGTTTGCTGCTCTGCTCTTATCCAGCCCATGGTGATAAAAGTGGGATCAAGGCCTAGCAGTGGGATTGACCTGAACACCAGCAGGGCTGAGTGTCAGAAACTTGAGAAACACACACACACACACACACACACACACTGCTGGTGACCCTGAGTAATGTAGGGCGGAGACACTGAGGGAGAGGTGACAGCATTCTATTATTAAGCCGCGGTGGGGTGAAATGTTAAAAATCACACACTTGTAACACAAGGTGACATTCTTGAAAGGCAGTCACAATTTACCTACAGAGGAGCATACACTCACACGCCGACACAACCTCTACACACACCTTAGCTCATCTTTTTTCCCCGCAGAAAGCAGGTGAGGTCAGGTTTAACCTGCGCCACTCAATCTCACTTCCAGAGGCATTCACAAGTGAGAGGAGCGCCGTGCCAAAGGGCTCTCCATCTATCTGACAGGCCCAGGTCACATAGAAGATGGAAAAAGATGGAGGGAAAGGATACTGGCAGGTTCTACACAAGTAATGGGTATATGTAGGGGGGAGCGGAGGCAGAGGAAAAAGAAATAGTGGCCCTCTATATCAGATGCTGGGGAGATGCTGTCCAGAACCGATGGCCACTGGCTCGCCTGGTTAGTCTGAAATATGGCCGCAATGGCTCACCTGTAAGCCCCCGTCGATACCCCTGCTGTCATGTGTGTCCATGGGATGGCCCCATTTAAATGCATGAGCACCCTTCACAACCAGCATAAAGAAGATTAAAGGAGACTGCAGTTTTTTTTCTCAATTTTTTAGAGACTCAGTCTAAGCAACATAAGCTCAGCAGCCCAGGAAGGAAAAGGGAATGGTAAATTGTTGCTTTCATTAAAACTTCAAGGAGTCAGTTTCATTATGAGGGTTCAAAGGCAATGGATAATGTGTGTGGCTGCTTTCTCCCACTGTCTCCCCCTCTCCGTCTGTTTTTCCTCTGCCTCATTCAACTGGGTAGCTACATGGAATAATGGGGGATGTGACCACCACATGTAATCTTGTCCCTGGAGGGCTGGTGTATATGGATACGTGTCTAGTCGCTGCTCTGCTGTTATGCTCGTGGCAGGCTTAATATTCAGAATGTTTGCAGCCTAAAAATAAGGCAGCATGAGTGTTTTCAGAGATAAGTAAATCGACTGTGCAGGAACGCTTTTAAAACTACACTGATCAATACTTGTATATTTATAATTAATCAAATGGTTATGTGTAATGTGAGAGGGGTCACTTGTGATAACAAACCTACAGAGACGTATCACCCGACTCTACAGCAACTTCACTTTCACTGTGTCATTTCAGGCTAAATTGGATTGTACAATATGATGTCTGTATCATATTTTCTGCTGAGCTTCGAAAATGTGTCTATCCAGACAAATCACGTCTAACACCCTTAATCAAAGCGCGTCACTGTCTTGCTGTTGGTTATTATATTGCAAATTGCAGTGCAGGTGATATCAGGGGTGGCTTCTGCAGTAAACACTTGAACACTGGACAGAGACAAAATTGCATTCAAGGCTTCGAGTACCTGGTTCACTTGCTCCTTGGCTGCTGGAAAGCCCTTAACAAGCAATAGCTTTGCCTTCAGTGAGAGGCTGCTAACTGCTGCTGGATGGAGCTCGGAGGGAAGAAATTTTGTTGTGTCTGCTATTTTTCCTTTGGTAAATAGAAACTTCATTGATCTCTCCTAACATGGTCTTTTCAGACAGGTAAGGAGGAATCATCCGGCGAAAAAAGAATGTAGTCTGAACTCCATAGCTGCCGGCAGTATAAGCAATAATGTGTATGTGGGTGTGATCACAGAGCTGCAGCAGTAAAGCCAGACAGACTGCCGATATCTAGAATTAATGACAGCCATACCTAATCTGCACTTCCCTCTGCATCTTTTTAAATTACTCTACCTTTCCCTGTCTCGCTATCTCTGCTCTTGTCCTTATAACCCTGTGGTTAGTGCGCGACCAAGGAACAACAACAGCAGAGACAACGGGCGGTCCAAAATGCAGTGCGAGGGGTGTACAGGGGCAGGAGAAAAGAGGAAGCGGTGGTCAAGATGGGAAGAGGTGGAGAGGCGGGTAGTGGATAGATGGCTTCACAGGCACCACTGAAAGGTTCTGATTGTCCCATGATAATTGTTAAAAGGTCAGTCTGCCTCCTTACCCAGACTGTAGAGTGGAAGATATGTGCCAACACACAGACACACATACAGTATGTGGACTCACGCACACCTGCCTCCCTCCTGCTAGGGTGCTCTTTAGAGTGACACAGCTGCCTTTAGAGACTCCTGCGGATTAGCTCCTTAAATACCACAGCATTGTGATACACGGATAGAGGAAATGAAAGGGAAAAAAAGATGGATAAGTGAGGCATTTGATGTTACCTATCTTTAAGTCTAAAATTCAGTGATGCCTGGTGGATAAAGGTTGTTTCCTGTGGCTGAGTTTGAGTCAATAATGAGGTTAAGGCTCATACTTTTAAAAACAAGTATAAGAGCACAAGAGCGCTAGATAGAAAAGAGAATTTAAAACAACTAAAATGCTGAAGGGGAACATGGCTAAAATAGGGTCTGTAAGTTCTTTACAGCAAGATTAAATAAAACTACAACATTGCACCAGGCTGTAATCGTATTTGTCTGATTTCTTGCCGTGGCCAAAACGGCGTACGCAACATCCTGTTGTTGCATTAAATCTGTCAATTCTCCATGCTCCCAAGCAAGTGTCTGCAGTACATTAACATGTGTCACTTCTTAATGGGCACAACATATTGAAATGGGGTCACAGGAGCCAGGGAACAGCTGCTTATGGGACTATTCACTTTGTCTGCTACTTTATAGTCACTCTGCTTCTGTGACGTTTATGAATGGATAATGCCATCTGTCTTAGAGGGAAAGCTGCTCCCAAGGAAGGTTTGGGTGATAACTCGTAGATTTAGGAGCTAATCCAGATTGCCTAGCCAGACCGGTTCTGGTCGTAAACCCAACAGATATAAGACTTATGATGCAGTATTAAAAAATAAGCAAGAATATACAGTCCAGTGAATGTGACTTGGTGTTTAATCTGTGCTGCACATTCTAAAACTAAAGCAATATTCAAAAAAAAAAAAATGAAAACAGAATTAGAATTGTTTGACAGGTTGAGACCCGTTGAATTACATTTCTTTATATTAACAAGGCCGCTTAAATCATTTCACAAAGGTCGATGCATATTAAAATGCTGACTTTAATTCAAAAGCCAGATCAATGGTGATTTGCATCGCCTGATGAAGCCCTGTCATCACTGCAGGGAAAAGGTTGAAAAAAAAAAGAAAAAGAAAAGGAACCAAGAAAGCTGCCTATTGCAATTGGAGCCCAACAAGAGATCAATACTATTGACAGGCCTCAAAGAACTCTGGCATCTGGCTAACAACCAACACAAGCTCCTGTGTAATTGGCACAGAGGTTAGTGCGCATACAGACACACATACATTCCTTGTTTAAACACCAGCAGCGGGACAGTGCATGTCAAAATCCATCCGGCTGTTATGGCTCCTTCAGCTTGGGAAGCACGATTCAACAGAATGACGTTCGATTGACTCGTTACTAATGATTAGGCCAGTTATTTGAGACTGGTGAAATAGTCACGTCATAGGAAAGCTGACTGCTGGATACAGCAGTTCAACAAGCTGTAGTATTTCTGATTGGGGTCAGCAGTCTGTTGGCAGATCATCCGTTACAGTGAGGGCTAAATGAACTAAAAGTTCCACTCCTGTTGGAGTATTATAAGAGGACCTCATGAGATGAATGAATCACTCCCCAGCCTCTGCATTTTATAAAACACATTTGCATAGCATGTTGAGATTCGCTGAATTTGCTGAAACACTGCTGCTGTGGATGTGGTTGTATAAAGGACTGTATGAAAATGACTGGGGAGGGGATTGGGGTTAGTATTTTACTGCACCTCCTCATTTAAGTCGATGAAAAAACAAAAACCCACCCCCACCCAAATTTGTTCAAATAATGTAGTGGTGTGATTTAAACAGATCTAATATTTTATGCAAGGAGCTCTCAGTGGTGCTTTGGGCTAAATACTAACATCAGCATACTATCGTGCTCACAGTGACAATGCTAACATGTGCAGCAGGTATAATGTTTATCATGTTCTACATCTTAATTCACTGTATTTACAGGCTAACAGGCACAGCTGAGGGTGATGAGAGGGTCATTATCTCTTCACGTATTTGGTCATAAAGTATCACCGGCGCTAGAATTGATCCTGAATTTTATGACAATCCATGCAATATTTGCGAGGACATTTCAGTGATCCTTTTGGCAGTGCTAGAGGACAAGTTAAGGAATCTCTTAAATCACTGTCAAAAATATCTGATCTATACATCTGAGCCCAGTTTCATAGCAATCCATCCAATAGTGGTTAAGACATTTCACTAAACTTAAACTTTTAACTTCATAGTGGTGCTAGAGGAAGCGTCAGGAGAGTGGACTTCACCCTCTGGCAACCATGAATATCTGTACAAACATTCATGGCAATATATCCAATAGGCATTGAGATATTTAACCTGAGGGTGGAACTAGATGTACTACATTTCCTTCCAATCCATCCAATAGTTGTTATATTACTGCTGAATCCAGATATTTCAGGGTGCACCAATGTGGTGGACTGACTGACCTACAAAGATTGTTATCCACTGAGTGATGATAATGACAGTGTAGGCCCGTGCTTCACACTGCATGAGGTTAACAGCACAGAGATGCTACCTGATGATGTTCTGAAGACTAAAAAGCTGTACCCATATTTATACAGTACAATTCACCACCAACGTGGTCTTTATATATTCCAGTTCTGTTTTTCACGAAAACCATCCTAAGAACATGAAAATTAAATGCCTTCAGAGGTCAGGGCTATTCACCAGGGATTATTTTTTATCAGGGGATCTTTGATCACAGTAATACAGTATGCTGTTCACCAAAGACAGGCAGATGTGATTGAATCTTGTTAAATGTCTTGATGCATTTGAATTACAACCATTGATTGCGATGGTACGAACTACAATATTCACTAAAACCTATAATAAAAAATGGATAGTTCTACAGGACATTGGCTATTATTGCTTACACAATAGTTTCTTATCACCACGATCATCCTGTCATGTCTATTCTTACATGATTTGTGCTGTTTTATTGAGGTTTTATAGTTTTGCCGTCACCACTGTGTTACTTTCTCAATCCGATTTCATCTTGTTTCACTGTCAACTGGAATAATGTTAATTGTTGTTGTAGTGTAGTGTGGCCTGATGGAATAATGTTTAAAATTTCTCACAAAAATAAAAAAAGTCAAATTATGTCCACAGTTATTGCAGTTCACTGGATGTCCCCATATTACATTAGTTCTACGCAAATGGATTTAAGAGGCTTTAGCTCATTCAGTATGACAAGCGTTGTAAATGAATACACTATTAAACTTTTTAATATGTCAAATGTTTTTCTTTTACATTTTGAGAAATGTACTACTGCCATCTGTTCTTTAGGAAAGGAACAGTATCATTAATGACAGCCAAGCAGTTTATATGGGCTACAGACAGGATTTAATGCCGTAGATATCTGCATGAAAGCACAGACCGTTCGCTCTCACTGGGATTGCTGTCAGATGCTGCGTCTACAGAGAATACTTTTTCCAACTTGATGAAATAGTGGAATATTTATCTTGAACTTTATGCAAACTCCAAAAATCCCATCAATGCAGCACAGTTCTAATTTTAATGGGTGATATGTAGTTCAAGTTCAAAGTGTGTAAAGTGTATTTTATTCTACAATACCCCTCCATGGACTCTGGGAAACATGAATAGGGTTACTTACTAAAAGAAAACCTTGATTTTTAACTGTGGGCATAAATTCAACAATGATCTGAACTTACTATAACTTCAATTAAAACAACAGAGAAAAATGCTATACTCACTGACATAGACATATGCAGGTAAATATGCATGCACACGCACACTTATACTTACATTTCCACAAGCAAAAACATGTCTTGACTAGCTAATAGACTTGGCAAGCATCAAAGTCGAAGCTTCAAACTATCACAACACTGGCCTGGGCTTGCCCATCGGCTAAAGTTCTATGTCTCTGTTTCATAAAAATCAAATTGGATTGGGTTGGAAAGCCTGCCGTTATATTGGGATTCTTGTCATGTGTGGTGACCCCGCTGCCTGGTACCAGGCGCCTGAGCCCTGCAAGTCCGCCACTTTTTCATCCACCGCAAATTTACTTTGTCTGATCATTTGTTTTCCAATTACTTCCTTGTCCCTGTTAGCAGAAAATTGTCAGCTTTGGTTATGTGAACCCGCTCTTGGGTCTGTAACCAGGGGCAATGTTTGATGTTTGGAACACTTTCTTACCCATTAAAAGATGAAGGCAGGGTGAATTATTATCCTGCAGAGTTGATTGGGTTTTGCAGGGTTTGGATTAGGTTGATGCATGTGATGGTATAGTGGAGCCGCACACAAAGACACATCTTCCCTTAGTGAAAGACTTAAACCAACATACAGGAAAAGAAAGATTGGACAGCTACACCAAAGCAGGAGTTGAAGTTAAATAAGTGCTGGATTGTTCATGAAGCAGGATTTTACTGTGTTCTTGTTTTTGAATCAGTATTCTGGATTCAGTCGTTTCCTCATGTCCGCGTTCAATATTTGACCACAGTTAAAAGTAAATAAAAACTTAACAGTATTTGTTCACAGTAACACATTCAAGGTAATTGTCAGAAATGTACGCCTTCAGCACTGTGCCGCAATTTAGATGAAAGATGCTGAACTGAACCTCAAGGAGATTACGCCCACGTAGCCGTGGAAACACAACAGATGAGCATAACAATGGCAGCAAAATTGAATGGGACTTTGAGAGGCAGAGCAGAGGACAAAATAGCAGGGTAAGAAAGCAACAGAATCAATGTTTGGCTATAACTGTCGCATTAGCTGTGATAAACGAGGCCGCCGACAGAAACTCTGGAAGTCGACGCAGGACATTCCAATGATCAAGCGCTGAATAATCGGACACAATGGATTCTGGGAGGAAGAGGCAATTTGCTGCCATGGATCCAAGAAGAGGTGCATCAATTCTTATATTGACCTTTAAAAACGCTATTAATGGATGATATCTTCAGTTCATAGCTGGATGAGAAGTTCTCTTGTAGGCTATTGTGTGCGGGGGACTCACACTGTAGTGCATTTCCTCCACTGACAGGCCGCTGTATTTATCCGCGGTCGGGTTTCACATCAGACAGTCAGTAGGTTTAAAATGGAAAGGGCAGTTAAAAGAAAAACAACCTCTGATTGATGAAACAATGAACTGTAGCAAAAGACTTTGAGCATCAACATTAGATTTGGCGCCGTGCAAGTGCGGCGCTCCATGTCATGCTTCGGTATGCTTCCTCGGGATAATGGACAGATGACAGTTCATAGCTGAAAGCAACGCATACGAAAACACGCACCCCCACACATATTCAAACCGACAAAACAAACAAACTATAGGACTATATCTTTTATTTTCATTTTTTGAGCACTCAGGTATTGCCCTCGTGTCTGTCAGGCAGCCTGTTTCTGACAGGCTAAGAGCAATTTCTGTCAACTAACTATGGCTTTGGAAAACGAGACTACAGAGACTTGGCGATGGCATTTTGATGGATAATACACTCTCCTTTTTTTGGCCTTGATGCACAGCTCAGTGTTTTTATTGCTCTTATTCTTTCATGGTCCCGAGAGGTTACTGGCAATTGAGAAACATTTCAGAGGTTTAAAGAGGAACTAAAAAGGCCAAGTATTCTGACAGTTGAAAAAAAAAGAAAAATAACTGTCAAATGCCTGCCATCGCTGTAACGAGCAGAAGTGAGATCAGTATATTGGTTTTAATGAGGATGCTTTTGCCAAGATTATTTGTTGGCCAGTTGTCTACTGATTAGACAGTATGTAGTTAATGGACAGGAAAGAACAGTGAAATGAGATGTGACAGGTTCAAGGATATTCCAGTAATCCAGTCCAGTAATATATGTTATAGGATATAGAGCACTCATAAATAAATCTGTAACTCATAAATATGTAGCTGGATCCAGCAGATGGTTACCTTAGCTAAGCACAAAGATGGAAAGTGCTAGCCTGGCTCAGACTGAAGGTAAGGAAACATTCTTAATTGTTTCCATATTTCTAAGGTGATCGCAGGTTGATTTTTCTCCTTGTCTGAATGTGGATATAAAATTAAAATCTGTGTCCATAAAAAAACACCAAGATTTGGCATTTCAGAGTCAAAACAAGCACTGAGCTTTAATCATATTTCTTTGGCACCAAACACTCTTTGTTTAACCTGGGGAACTTTTTGACTCCAATCATTGATCCGTTCAGTGTACCTTAGCTGATGCTAATACCTTCATGTATATGTGTTGTCTTCATAATTAAGGTGGGACACTTTGTGGTAAGATAAGTACTCACGTACTAAAACTAGCTGTCTGGGATGACTATTTGACAGGAACAACATGCAGAATTACAATTACAAAAAAAAAAAACGGTTGAATAATTTGATGATTTTATAGCACTCTTTTTCATCTGTAGAGCTACCACCTTATAACCCAAAACTTTGGCTATAACTTTACCTTTGGAAGACATTTTGGTGGAAAAACAAATTTCCACCACCTAGGCCTTGGATCAAATCCTGCAGCACCTTCTCTTGCTCTTCTCGTGATTATCTTTCAACTTTCTTGCTGTCTCCATTTAAGAGAAATAACTTCCTATCCTTTGAAATGGAAAACCACTGCTGAAGGCTTTTCAAGTGCTCTTAAGATTCATTTGAACTGGAACAAGAAATTCTGTTGCTGTAGGCGTTTGTGACATAGAGTGTTTCTTTTCCTGACAATACATATTCATATATTTTCCTCACGGACACCTAAGAGGGACGTATTCAACATTTAATAATAGAGCGGTGGTGACACTGATGTCTGCTGCTTGTGTGCTGTTGACGTCTCTGACTCCTGAGACATTTGACATATGATTTAAAATGTGTAAACATTTAATAATGGGCATCTCTGGTTGATGAGTGGCAGCTGTTCTCCTTGCCATGTGTTTTATTGACCCAATTTCCAAGTTTAAATCTTTACAGCTGCCATGGATTGACAGAGTATTATATGTTTGCCTTCGCTGCTGGTGTTTATGTCGGCGTGCTTACCTTGTACAATGAGGTAGACCTGTGAGGTCTTGGGTTGTTGCTTGGTCTGTATGGAGCAGGTGTACGACCCCTCGTCATACACGTCCACCTACACACAGTGAAATCGAAAAATGATTATTTAATCCGTTGGAAGGTTGAATTTCCTAATGTAAATGAAATATTTGTGGTTGTAAAACACACAGAAATTTAGTGGAATCAGCTAATCTTTCCTGAATAACTTCATGTAAATCCTTATGTTTTATCAATTCTGATGTCAATACAACATTTGGATTTTGATTTGAAATAATGAATGGATGCACTGCTGCAAGTTCACTCAACCCATTAAATTAGGCTTTTAAAGAAAAATGATCAGCATATCAGTAGACCTCCCAAAACGCATTGTTTGACAGTTAAAACTCAGTTCATGGTGATAAAAACAATATAAACCACAATGAAGGTTATTATTGAATTCAGTGCCTACCTCCTTACACTATATTTGGCCATGGTCACTGGGAGCAGACTTGCATGTTGTCTTTGCACTAAATGTGCTACAAAGTGCCTTTAATTTGTCCAGAACATTTGTGAATATGACCGAGCACTTGTTGATACAGTTTAATTGACTACTTTTCTCGGGTTCAATCAGCTTAACTCATTTGCGTGTTTGGTAAATGTTTATTTTAAATTCATCAAAAAAATATTCAATTACATATTTGTAAGATGGTTTTTAACCTGATTTCAGTTATTTCACCTTTTTAAAGAAGCAAATTTGTGTTTTTAAGTTAAGCCAGCATACAATGATCTAACAACAACAACAACACTGAGGAAAACAACATGCTATGGAGATGTCAGTCTGAATGAATTCCTCCTAAGACACAGGAAGAATTTCCAGACCTGAGAATTCATGAAGAAAATATATTATTATCAGTAGCAATATTATTATTTTCTACTTCTCAATGTTTATGTTCTACATTCTCTCTCTCTCTCTCAAACAGACTAGTAGACCAACCCTATCTCTACTGTAATTTATATATAACACATTTTCAACCATGACCTCACCTAAACCTAAACTGCCTGCTCACGAGGCCATGAATCGGTTTAACGCAAGACACTAAAAAAAATTAACAGACAGATAACAGATTTAATAGATGATTGATTGATTGATTATTTACATTGAGATAATTATTTTTTGTATCACAAATGTTATGTCTTATGTAATCTTATGTTTAAATGTTTTAATGGTTTGGTGCTTTTAAGTGGCAATTTTTGCTGAGCATGAGGGAAAAACTCATTTTAAGGAAACAGCCTTCAACACCAAGAAGATCGACACCAGCCAACGATCAGCATTAAGCCCCTCCTTGTACTTTCATGATTGGTTATGGTCATATTTGGACCTGATTACAACAATACCAGACATTACACAGTGCAGCCAATGACCATGGTACTGCATGTTTCTTTAGAATAACATTTTTTGGTTACTTTTGCAAAGTTTTTTTTTTTAAGCTAATGGACAAACTAAACACCTAAATGTGTATTTTGATTGCTTTATCTCCTCTACTTTGAAAGAGGACATGTTATAGAAGAAAAACAGAAATAGAAGAAAAATCTCAAAACTGACCAGTGCATGAAAAAATATCCTTTTTGTCTTGCCTTAAAACCATCAATAATTTCATATACAATATACAAAGCAGTTCTTACCCTTAAAAAGAACACATTATAATCAAAGTGTGAAGGTAATGTTTTTAATAGGAACCTTTAATAGAATAGTGAGAGCCTGTCTGTCTCTCCCATCTCTAAATGTGACTCTTGCCCAAACCTGTCTCACAGTAAATCAGATTTATAAGAATTTTAGTTGGGCTCTGTCCAGTTTCTAGGTCACTATTACCTTTTGTATGCGCAGGCTGTACTCCAGCTGTCCTTTGGTGACCAGATCTACTCTGGGGTCCAGGGACCACTTGTCCTGACCGGCAAAGATGATGTTGGATCGATTGAGCCAGGCCACCTTGGACACTTTGTCATCAACGTAACACCTGCGGGCACAACAGGAGCAAGTCAGGTGAGGAGAGAGAAATAGAAATAGAAGAATTGGTTTTGCGTTAGAGGATACGGTGCGAGAAGGCGTGAAAAGAATGGGCATGTAACCTCTTTCGTTCCATGATATGCAATCTAATATGTGAAGTGTTGTGGACAGGCAACAAACAAATAACAGCAATTATCCAATCTCAGTAGTATGTGGGCTGTGTGAAACTGGAGCAGTTTTAAGTATGGGTTCATGAGCACAGTCGCCTCTTGAAAGAATGGGCCAGGCTGGGTATGCTGCAGCAGAGTACAGCAGTGTTGTGTTACATACTGCTGACCTGCAAAGGTATTCTGGAGCTAGTTAACCTAATCAGACAACTCAGCACTCCACTTATCCCAAGATCTTGGAAGAAAAGCCAAACTTTAGGAGCGTCTCTTTGTCTTTCCCTTCCCTAACTCTCTCCCCCGCCATTGTCTCCCTTTACCCCCCCTGCTCTCTGATTCTCCGTCTCCTTTAAATCTGCCGCCCTCCCTCTCCCTGATAAATACATCTCCTTTAACAGTGAGCCTATTCCTGCGGATGAGAAAGGACACCGGTATCCTCTTGTTTACTTCTTGTTGCTCGCTGTCAGAGCATTACGCCATACGCCAAGTAAGCTCGAGCTAAGACATCTCGTACAGGAGGGATGGGAGCCGAGCGTCTGCCTAATGAATAAATGTAAATGTGAGAAGACTTCGGAATCAATGAGAATGGATATCAGCCGTAATGCAAGCCGACAGCGGATGCGCCTCACATGCAAATCCCGGCGACTCCCCGAGCCTTGGCGGCGCGCACTGCTTGGGACTGTGCTGGGCTACAAGAGAGTAGATTAGCGAGGCAGTGGAGTGAGGCTGTCTTTGGCAGGTGACCCCGGGTGATGCACAAAAGTGGTGGTGCAGTCACCCCGGCCTGTTTCCCAGTGGGAGCTGGATGTCAGATTTGTTGAAGGCTTGTACTCGCAGCTTGAATTCCTGTTGATGTTTCTTCCCTTTGTGTGGAACCCTGATAACTTGCTGTGTTTATTGACTCACTTTGACATCTACCTTCTACTCTCCTCACTCTGAAGTCGACATGTTTATCCGGTTTTCTTTGAAATATAGTCACGCTAATTTTTCTATAATTATGGAGAGCTATATGAACATCTCTTGCCCAAAATTATAAAAGCATGCAGTTCCTCAAACCAAGAAGAAACATCTGAAGAACTAAAATGCAGTGTAATTTACATAAGTTAAATCCATATGATAGAGATCACTTCATGACCTCTGCAAATCATCCATGAATGATGATCCCTTGTGGCGTGTAATACATGCAAGTTACGCCTTTAAATCCTCAAAACTTTACTTTAAACTCAGGTCAAGACCTCAATGCTTGCAAAGATAGCGAAAACATAATTTAGAATTCAGTGGAAATGTGTATAGATATGCACAAAACCTCAAAATATTTCACTGTAGAGAACTGCGTTGTTTTGGACTGTACTCGCTCCAGATGCAGAACATGCTATATACAGCACAGTCTGTGACATTGTTATGCAGTGTGGGAGAAAAAGAGGTCAACGGTACATCAGCTATAAGATGTAATGTGTTTATGCCTGTTATAATACAAAAAAAGTATGTAAGACCATTGTGTAAAATTGCTGATATATTTTCTTGTGTGCAAGATTTTCCCTATAAGCTGGTCTATTGTAAGACCAAACTTTTATATATATATATATATATATTTTATATATATAGTCAGATTCTTCAGGATTATAAATGCACGATAGGTTTGTTTTAAAACTGAATATTTGAAAAAAAAAGTTGTAAAAAGTTGCTCTCTGTATAAATTTTCTTATGCCCTGATACACTTCAACAACTGATAATGTTCTATATTACTGAAAGATAAAGACAAACAGTGACAACTTGAACCACTTTAAAGTCTCTGAAGCAAAAAACTGGCTAGCTGAATGGTTGCGTGTTGAAGGAAGGAGACGTGAACAGAATCATGACAACAGTTTCCTTCAGTTGTCTCTTTCAAATACTTAGATGACATTTACCAGAAGGCTGTTACTGAACCTGAGCTGTGATGTTATAAGCGAATTATAAGACAACTATCTGCTGTCCAGACATCTCATAGAGTTTAGGGTTAAAGAACAGACTTGAAACACAAATATTTATCAAAGAATACATATCTGGGTTGTAATAATTAGCTCACAGTATTTTGTACAGATTTGTTATAATTAGCTTTGACTCTGCTAATAACTCCTGTCTCCCTGTCAGTTTCTGTCACTGACTGCTATTAGTATTTTCATCAATGGAGAAAAAAACTGCTTCTTGGAGGTTTTATTTTGAAAAATGACGTGACTATGAGGAAATAAAAATCTCTCCAGTGTTTGAGTTAAACACACAACAATCTTTGTGCTGAAATTTACACACTTGCTGACACTTTTATTACTATTTAAAGAGTCTATTGTCCTGACTGCTGTAGCAGACTGTTGATTTCAGCTATTTTGAGGGCAAATGCAGATTTAGAGTCTTCTTTCCGAGTTCTGAGGCAGCCTGACGGACGCTTTGTGATCTGCTAGAAACACGGTTTGCGAATGTCACTCAGCCGATTGTAAACAGAGATTCATCATGCAATTAATATGTAAATGTCTTTAAACTCCTCAAGTGGATTTGAGATTAGATGGAACTCGTGTGCAAAGTGGGTAATTGAAAGGAACTGCCATTGTGATAGAATTCGGCACGGAGGAAAAGAAAATAAACTTCTCTGCTCTACAGCACTAAAATCGATAGAAATAGTGGTGAAGATTAAATAAACACACGAAAATGACATTTTGTGAGTTAGCATGCAAGGACAGTAGTTTTGCAGTCTTGGATATAATTATGATTTTGATCTCATGATGGTGCTAGACAGGAAGTTAATGGATCGACAGAGTTGTTCAAAAGATCCTGAGCGGGACACGTATGTATGTATGTACCAAATTTTATGACAATCCTTCCATCCAGTTGTTGAGACATTTCAATCGAAAGCACAACTATCAACCTTGAGATGGCCTTTGAGGAAAAGTAAGGGGATCATTAAAGTGATGAGGAAATCCTCTGGGCACTATCTGTACAAAATTGTACCAATCCATCCAGTATATGTAGAGATATTTCACTGGACTTTGGCCTGCAGGTGGCGCTAGGTGAAGTCAAGGGATCCTGTATTAAATTTAATGGCAATTTATCCAGTAACTGCTGATATATTTCAGTCTGGACTAGCTGAATGAGCAGCCGGCTTACATTAACATCCATGGAGTCCTTCCAATGAGTCCAGTACTATAAAACAGGCGTTGATGACATGATGACCATTGCTATAGTTTTTTTGTTGCATTATGAAACACAAGTGTATTCTATATTTTGATCCCAACTTAGCGGCCACAATAAAATAGCGTCAAGATGAGATGCTCATAAGGCGCTTTTCCCTCATCCTCTGCCAGAGGTACTTTGAAGGTAATATCAAAAGAGTTAGTATGATTTCCAACAGTCCTGTGACAGCTGTCAAGATCTCAGGGCAAAACAACAGTTTCCAGCTCATGAGGATGCAGGTGAAATGAAAGCGGAAACATTTGTAGTGTAGCAGGATGCGCCCAATTAGACCCTCTGTGAAAGTGGGAGAAGCAGTTTTAATTGTGGATAGCACTCATGCTGTGAGTGTGGCCCCTCCAAAGCATCATGCGAGCTCTTGGATGAATACAGGTGACTGGGACTATTAATCATCCAAATGCTCCTTATTGTATTACCGCCTCTGAGATAGTGGTCACCATATGCCGCTCCGTATGGGTCAAAAGAAATAGATATAGATAAATAAATACGCAACACATGGTGGTGCACATGCCACTGCACTCGGGCTTCAATCAGAGCCGCGTTCTGCTGCTCCGAGCGCTCTCATCCACCCCTCGCCTCATATCTTTCCCTCTCATCTCTTCGCACCTCTGCCTCACCACTCCTCCACTTCTCTTCCGCTCGCGGTGCTCGTCTCCTCGCCCCGTCTGCCTCTCATCCTGTCCGTCCGCTCTCCTCTCTGTAAGTTCATTCTCCCCTCTCATCTCTCCATCAACACTCTGGAGCAGAAGTGGACAGTGTGAAATAAAAAATCAAAGGTAGCGTTCATTGATCTATGCTACAGTTCGGGTTCCTCTGCTACCTCTTGTCTACCGCTTTGTCTGTCTTGCCTCGAACTGCTCAAGCCTCAGGAGGGTCCCGACAACCCTCGGAGTGTAGAGCACGCTCGGTGGTGGCTATTTTCTGTTCCCACTAATGAGCAACTGCCTGAGAAACAGAGAACTTCCTATCACTTGTCAGAGCAGTTGTCTGCCTGTAGCTCTTGCTTCCTTCTAGCAGAGTAGCTGTCAAGGTGTGTCTAGGCAGGGCTGGGTTTCTCTGGCTTGGCTTGAACTCTGCTGGACCAGAATGAGAAATGAGAGCCGGGCTGTCTGCGGCTGCCCCGATCTGAGGCACATTCAACAAGTCGCTCGCAGGGAACACGATTTGATTGGAATAGTGAGTCACAGTCGAGCGATTTGTAATGAAAATCCATCCCATTAACTGGCTGTAGCCCTCACAATGATGCAGTATCTGAGCTGTGTTATTTAGCCAGCGTGACTTTATTTATTTGAATATTTGGCATAAAATCAGCCCTTTTTTAATCACAACCGCATCTCCGTGTTCGCAATCCTCTGCAGAATCCTCTCCAAGCCCATAATCCCCTGCAGAATACATAGTCTCCGCTAACATAAAAAAAGCTTGTAAATGTTAGCAAATATTTGCTGATGCTTGTAAACAAAAAGCCTTGTTAAATGTATCTTCTTTTTTTTTTGCCGGATTTTACAAAGTGCCATTGTTGTTTATCTTTTCCTTCAGAGACCCGGCCTGGGTTTACGCGGGGTCTGCTTGTGATGGATGCCCAGGTTGCTGTCCTGCTCTGTTTTACCCTGAGCTTTGTTGATGGATGCTCTGCTGTGCTATATTATACTCTTTTTCTGCCCCGCTGTGCTGTGCCAATATGGACCGGCCAATAGGCTACGGCTGACAGGGGACTGTGTGGGCTGACAGATGCCTGGGCCAGAGCTGCTGAGCTGGGCTTGTGTTGACAGGAGGGCTGGGCTGGATGGATCCCTGCTCCAGGGCTAGCCGTGGGGGAGGACCAAAGAGCAGGCTGAAGCCAGGGAGTAAAACTGTAATGAGAGGAACGATGTGCCAAGACTGACAGAACAGCTCCACCACCCGCTATCCCCATCAATACCCAGCTCTCCTCATCTCACCTTGTCTTTCCTCTCCTTTTTTTTTTGCTTCCCTGACACCTCTCACCCCTTAACAAAACACTTTTTTTTTCAGCATTTCCTCTTTGTAAAGGGTCCGTCTTGGTGTGCCCTCTTCAGCCCTCTACCTCCACGTCATTCCTCTCCTCTCTCCTGCTCTCCTCTTTCCCTCCACATGTTGGCTGGGCAGACTGTGTCACTAAGGTGCATCTGTGCGCATGCATGTGTTAGAGCGAACACCCTGCCCGCCATGCAGACAGAATATGAAATCTTCTGTCCGAAAGAGTCAAACCACTCGTTTCAGCAATCGATGAAGATTAAAGGCGAGACAGGTACACTGGCTGCTGGATCGAAATCCTTCTAACTCCTGCACCGCCAAGGCTAGCCCCATAAGTTCAGAGTTTTTGCTGTCTATATGCATGTGGCGGGGAGCACGCCAGACAGAGGGAGGCAGACGGAGAGATTGCCGTTCAGACGGAGAAACAGACAGCCAGAGGAAAAAAAGGATGTACATGGAAGACAGGGACACCAAGAAAAGAGAGAGAAGAAACGTAAGCTGTGGAATGGAAGCAAAGCTAAAGCTGCATACCAAATCAAAGTCAGGTCATTCCTTTATAGCCCTCAAAGCAGCTTCTTGCCCCAGATATTCTCTGCATAGCAGCTTAAATGTATTTCCGGTGAGGTCTAAGTTTATCCCCTTGGACCGGGCTTACAGAACAATGCTGTCTAGCTATAGAATTCACCTTACACATTTTTAGATTCATCAAAAAAGAAAACTAAAATGAAATTTCTACCCCTGCCACAAACAAGTCCTATCTGTCTCCATTATGTGAAAGCACACAAACATGTAACTTTCAAGGACTGCACCTCTGCATGCATGTGTGCTCACGGGAGTGACTGTGTGTGTTACGTTAATTGTCAATCAGCAGGTGAAATCTGCCTTTGTAAATTGGTGTTGACGCCGGTGACAAACAGGCCACATTAATTGTTGTGATTTCAATAGTCAGGTACAAAGTGTTTGAAGCTTGTGAAATTTCCTTCCCAGGTTTAATGAGGCATTTAAAGGTTGGATGGGGAGGGCGATATGCAACGTTGATAAACTGTCTCCTTTCATTAAAAGTGATTTTAAACAAAGCTGTTATCAACATGATGTGCATCACCCTGTGAGCTCTGCAGACATGGAGGAGAGGCCTCGCTCAAAATGGGAAAGACACCTGCATCTTAAAGTTGTCCAGGGGCCCCTCTGTGCGTCCCTCTCTCTCCACATACAGAGAGCAGGAACACAGACAGCAGACCTGCCATCAGTCACCACGCTCACTTCAGTCAGGGCCAAACCCTGGAGCCAATCCCTGTAGGGAAATCCCTGGTGACGTAAAAGCACCAGAATAGACTTGGAATAACCTTTGTTGCTCAGTCGATTTATCCTCTCTGCTTGAAGGCCCCCAGAGCCACAAATCCTCATATAATTCTCTCATCATGAAGCCCCTCCATCTTGGTTGGCATGCATCAGTGCTTGGAGCAAGTCATTAATCAGAGGCAGGAGTGATTGTTTTGAGACTTGGCCAGCAGACCTAGCGGTGGGGAATTATTTATCAAAAATGGTTACAAACAACTTTGCAAATTTAGCACGTCTGCTTGATTCAAATTTGCTCGGCGCAGGTGTGATTTCACCTCCGAGGCTTCGCGAGTGCCAGGTCGGTTACGTCTCCCCGCGTGTCGTGGTTTTTTTTTCGCAGTTTTCCGAGGCTGCTCCAGATTGATGTCGTGCTCCGGTCTGCTGCAAAGTGCGAGATTTTAAGTCTCCACGGCAATTGCTGGGTCCAGTAGATGAAGGCCGGCGGAAACCAGCGCCTAACTGCTGATCAGAGTTGATACTGTACATGTCTGTACAGCGGTGTAGAAGCCCTGACACGTGCGCTGTCAGTCTGGCTTCACTTTGACCCATTCATCCTCATTTTAAAGTCAATGCCACAACTCCTGCACAGCTCCCTCCTACCCCTCGCCCGCGCTGTGCTTTTAAGCAGCGTTTCGGAGTGAGAGGGAGAAGCGGTAACAAGCCCGTGACAGATGGCGCCTCGTTGAGACGTAGGCAGCAGGATCTATGGCAAGGGCAGGATGCTGCTATTAAATTACAGGAGATGTACTGTGCTTCCTCCCTCTGTCATATCTTGCATTTTTGTCACTCTTGCTCTCCTTCCTCCTCTATCTCTCCCCCTGTTTTAAACCTCATCTTGTCTTTCTGTCGCCCTTTGCTCTCTGTTATCCTCATTCTTGCCCCGTCATTTCTCTACACACATCTTTTTTTCCTCCCCTTCTCATTCTTTGCTCATTCTGCTTTTTTATTTATTTATTTACTTGTAAATTTTTTTTTTTTTTTATCTCTGCCTCTTATTACTCCCCCGTACAGCTGCGGTCTGAATGTGCAGCAGAACCATCAGTCAGTAGGATGAAGAAAATGGCAGCAGCACCAAAACAAAATACTACTGCGTCTTTGTGAAGCTTCCAAATAAATCACGGGGGAGGGGGGAGGGGGGGGTGCACCTGAGAAGGGTTATTTGAACAGCTTGTGTTTTGCATCACATCAGGATATCCCTACATCCGTGTTTTGCGCCTTTTAATCTGCACTGCCTTGTGTTGATGCAAGTGTGTAAGTGTAGGGGAATGACATATTATTGCTAATGTAAGCCACATGCCTCTTACAGCTGCAAATTATACTCATTACTCTTCAATTACTGTCTGCAGAGCGCCAACCTTTCCCACCCATCGCTGTCGTTCCCTTCTCAACGCAGAACCTGCTCTTATTATCACAGGATGTCACGTAAGACCTCGTCTCCAAGTGTGAGACCGCGGAACCGCTACCTCACTTCTCCGCTCTCCACATTCGCCTCTTACGTGATCCATCAGTGTGTTCTGCTTTGTTGCATTACGGGCACAAAGAGGTGAATCAGTTGATGATGCAGTGGCACTGAAGGAGAGCAGAGGCAAAGAGGAGGCAAAGCGTTAAAATACTCCAGACCTGGCTGCCTCTATTTAAACTGCAACATGAAAGGCAGCATCACAAATTCTGTCTGAAATGAAATAGGATTTGAAATTGTTGGCCCAGCACACTATTTATGTTTCTCGGGAAAGCTACTGATAATGTACAAAGTAGAACTACCAAGAGCCGCGCTACATCTCAACGGCACAGATTCCACTTGCATCAAGTAGAGCTTTAGCAAAGCCCAAAAAAAGGCACACAATTCAAGCCAAGAGCTGATATCTTCCCTTATTTATACTTTTTTTTCTCTCAAAGGTAAGACTTTGAACTGAAGATGTGTATTAAATAATTATGGTTTGAATCAGCTTGGGGCGCATGTTGTTTCATCATCATTTCCTGTGTGAGAATTGGCTTTAATGCACCCTTGCTACACTAATCAGCATTTCTCCCTTGTGGGCTAATTTTTCGAAAACACAGCTTTATTAAGTGGGTTGTGAGTGATGCCACTTGACGCTGCATCGGCAGTGTACAGCATTCAGTCGTGAGGGCAGCTAAAGGTTGGCCAGCGGTGGCGCGGGAGTCAGTCCGTCCAATACATGACTGACAGGTGTCACAGCGAATGAGAAGGTCAGAGAGGTCTTCTTCGATTTGTTGCCAACGATGGGGAAAGCTAATTCACGTGCCGATGCAGCAGGAGAAGCTGAACAATTGACAGCTATTCTTTATATTTGTTGAATCTTACAAGCACCTGGGAAATCTACCTCTATTATTTAAATGCACATGTTTTGATTCTGAGTAATGCACTTCACTGATGCAATAGAGGGTTGTTCAAAAAAGTGGACTTTACTTAGCTGGTAAAGGTGTCAGAGATTAACACTGACGGTGAGTCGGATGAATTATTAAATATTCTACTTTGGATTCTTCTCAGTAAATTGCCATAGGCTGCGCACAAAGATCTGACATCGCAATTATAAGAAACCTGTGTTTTTACTTTACTCCTGAGTTCATTTTATGGTTTATTTGACTCGAGAGCACATGAAAAAGCATTTCTCTGTAAATGTGACATTCCTGAAAAAAAAATCACGAAAAAGAACTCTTTAGATACTACTTATCAAGAGTTTATAACTCAAACATTCATAGTCATAGTGACCTAACAACGGACCAATTGTCAATCGATTCTGATTCAAATGTTGTAAAACCCTGACTGGTGCAGGGTAACGTTGGATATGTGACCTGATTCCACCCCACTTTAAACCAGCAAGCACAGAGACAAAGAAATACAGAAATCTCTTTTGTGAATAACTAAAAGTGTTCTAACTTCGGAGGAAACGTGCTGCGCTCAGAGAAGATCCCATAACTCAGAATGAGACACTGATTGAGAGAACAAGTTTTCTGGGCCTTTAATGGTGTTATTTTAGATGAAGCTGATGCATGTAATATAAATAGGATACCTTATCGCACTCCTGAATGGAGTTTGCTGCTGACTGTAAGGCAGTTTGCATTTAAATGCTTCCACAGTCATAGTGAACACGCTCGCCGAGCCACAGGGACCCACTATGGAGCTGTGAATGCAGTGTTTGCTCTGCACACTGAGAGATTTATTTCTTAACATGAACTTTAATGACTCCGGTGTAAAGCTCAGTCACACCTCGGCTTTGCTTTTTTGGTTGCGTCCATCACACAAAATTGCCTGCGTGACAGAAGAGAGGACCGACTTCCTGTTGTTCGACTGCAGTGTCAACTGATGGTGTAGCCATGGCAACGATGGAGCGTGGCACGGTCACAACATATGTTACTACAGTTGTGTTCGTCTATTTTATTCTCCTAATTAGTCCTTAACAGAGCCGTTCCAGTTTATGCTACATGAACTCAGCATGAATCCCACTGCTCCTGCAAAGGTCTTTCATAGCACTTAGCACAAAGGATAACTCATCGCTTCAAATGGTCCCCCGAGCCCGAACAAGGCTAAGCAATGTTAACAACCACTGCATTCCACACAAGGCTTAAGTGTAAAAGGTTTTGACTCTGTCAGCTCTGAGCGATTCTCTTAAAGTGATCTTTAATTACTCACTTTATGCTTACTTAGCATCTGTCTGCTGATCAAAGGACAAGGGAACCAAGAGTCTGATGGACTTTGACACGCAGATGTATCCACAGAGCTCTAACACAGCCTTTCATAACGGGGAGGCTGTTGCAGTACATTTCAGGCTTTTTCGACCACATTCTCATCCGGACCACAATGCCTGGTGATAATGAAGTGTAAATCCATTGATTCATTGATTCATTCATTAAGTTATTCATGCGGCAAGGCACAGCCCCAGAAGGGCTATTATGTTCTGCTGTAAAACTCATTGCCGCAAAATAATGATATTTTAAGACCATAATTTAGACTCAGTGGGGGACTCATAAATGAATGCAAATAAATCATTATCTTATCTTTGACCTAAATTACTGTTTAATTGCAAAGCAGAGGCCTAAGAGATAAACAAACACAAGTGGCTTGTCTTTTTAGCACCTTGTCACTTAATGTAAACACACTAAAACAGATCTCAGACAGAATTTAAAATACAATAGCTGAAATTACTTGTATAATTTGATACTGGTGCTCTGAGCTGCATATACAGTATTAACCTAATAACTTCATGGTCAATCATGATGTGAATTAAAACATTTTCTTTGCAGCAAAAGCAGAGGAAGTGCGCGTCATTGCATTATTTGTAATTAATAATCACCATTTAGACTCTTCAGTGTATTCCTGTTGATTCAAATGCATGTGAAGTTAGAGTATGTTAATCCATTGCTTTTCAACAATCATAATTAATGATTAATAGCATTCCCTTGAGTGCCCAGAAGTTTTTTGTCGAGAGATGGCTCGAACAGTTCCTTAGAAAAAATGGAGGGCAGGAAGAGGGAGACACAAAAGAGAGGACAGCAGAGATTTATAACTCGCTCAATAACTGCGGTAGAGAATAAAAGGCCTCATGCTCTCGAGCCCTGTCATGTGTGGCGGCACGTGTGCTGCCACACATGAAGGCCTCATCTGCACACTGAGAGATAGGCGAGAGTAAAAAGAAGATTCTATTCTGGCTAATGATCCAGCGTCGCGTTATTATCATAACAGCCCC
The DNA here is from genome assembly GCA_023238725.1 of Scortum barcoo. Classification (NCBI taxonomy): domain Eukaryota; kingdom Metazoa; phylum Chordata; class Actinopteri; order Centrarchiformes; family Terapontidae; genus Scortum; species Scortum barcoo. Next base: position 24,515,418 of record CM041552.1, read on the forward strand.
GGAACCTTCTCTGAGATGGTATAAACACAGACAATCTAGCAGATTCCCTTTTAATTGCTTTCTCTTCTGTGCAGGGCAATGCGAAAGGATGGGGGGGGATAGTGGCAGGGATGGAAAGGCGGGCGGGAGAGAGGGGAGGGGGAGACTTTGTGTTCCAGCACTGTTCCACCAGATAATACCAAGCAACCCTGACAGGGAAAAGGGATAAGCGGGAGCGGAAGGAAACAGGAGGCAGAAGAATGTGTTTTTCTGGGCTTGAAATCATCCCTGCGCTTTTACCTTCTTCTGCTCACGTCTACAAGAGCAACAGAGAGAGAGCTTGAAGTTAATAATCACACTACTACTCGACTGACACTAGAAAATAAATAAGTAGCAGACTGTAATTTCAACACAGTGGTGGTTTAATAACAAAAGAAACTATGCCATTGTTGTAAAAACTCTGACTCTGTGCGGGAGGAAATTAGCCTCTGGCACAAACAGGGATTAGAAGGGTTTTTAGAACATTAAAACAAAATGCCACACACTGTTTGTCTTTTCCACATAGTGCTACTTAATGCAAGAGCACTGCATCTAAAAATCACCAATAAACACAATGAATAGTTGTGTGAAATAATAGCTGACACACAGTTACTGCCGAGGGCATGGTTTAACAAACCTGTAAACAAGGTTGAATGACCATACCCATTGTATCATATGTCTTAGTTACTAAGAACTGCTGGCCATGTTGCAAAGATGTTCATTGTGCTCCACTCATTTTAGTGTAATACTTTATTTTTCTTGATAAGCAATCCTTTCTGTTGAAGATTTCATTGGGCATATGTTTTTTGATCAAAGTTACTCTACATAGATGTGAGTAGAGGCTGTTGTAAGAAGCCTGCAGCAACTTTAAACAGGCTTTAGCTGATATCTGTATAACAATAAAGTATCAAATGACAATATGAATACAATATACATAAAGAGAAATGACATCTGAATATGCACCTCCACCCAGCTTTAGAGCTCTATAGCTGCCTGACTGAAACTTTCCACTGTCATCGCTCTCTCTAAAACTAAGCGTACACTACCTGCTCAGCACCAAACACTTCACACACACACTTAGAGAGAAGCTGGTGAAAAAGCTCACCATTCTGTAAAAGGTGGTAACATGTCAGTGTTGTGTTCACACTTTTTTTCTGCAACCCCCAAGTGGCCAAAAAAAAAAAAAAAAATCTGTTATTGCTAGTTGCTAGTTTGAATGCAAGAAATGAGAAAACCCAAGTGATCGTCTTCAAGGCGCCGATGTTTGCTTGTGTTCTCTGTTTGAACTTCTATAAACATAAATAATTGCAATGATTTCCTGCTGCCATCTGTCATTGCTTCGATTCTGGAACATCTTTAAAACCAGAAAAAACAAACAAAAAAAACTTCACTATTATAAGATGATAACACAACACACGGTACAGGAGGAGTAAAAATACACGAGCCATACCTGAAACACCTACAGCCCCTCCGGTCTACCTTCTCTATCAGGGTCAAACTCAAGACACACAGTTTGTCAGCCTGTGGGATGTAAGAGGTTATCATGGACAGCGAGGAGTAAATGAACTTATCTTTCCGGGTCCGTAACATCACCTGCATCCGACCGATAGGATCGTCACACTCCAGCAGTATGTACCAGCAATCCACCGGACCACCATCACTGTTTGAAGCAATCTAAACTGCGACTGATTTTGATTCCCCTCCAAGTCACTTGCCTTGGTGCTCTAGCTCACATCAGCTGGAAAACCCATTTTGCGGGGCCTCAGCCTGGCCAATTTCTATCTGTCACAGGTAGTGGGGAATTGACTGTGCGACATGTAGCATATCACTTTAAAGCGACAGTAAAACGGGAAATCACTTTGTGCCAGCCACATGCTCTTGTCGCCTTCCATAAGAACTTTGTTCAGTCAGAGGGAAAAGTCCTTAAAGCTAAACGGTTTGTGGGGGAAAGATAGCGAATCAGTGCCAAGTTCTGTCTCCTCACACCTACTCAGGACACAGGGCTGCAAGAGGCAACTGGGTCTCAGAGTCGCGTTCTTTAAATTGACGAACACGCTCAGGATGTAAAGCGACATATGCACATGCGTTCACACAGCCGTCTACCCAGATGTGTGGCTGCCACCTCAAGTGTGAAAAGAAAAAAAGTCATATCAGAAATTTACATAAGCACGACTGCACACAAATCGATACATATACAGCATCCAGACACACACACACATCACATAGTACAGCAGCTGCATGGCCACCCTCAAACCTACACACATGTACACAAACACAAACACAGTGAGTATTAACTACCCACACAGAGACGCAAATACACACACACACACACACACACACACACACACACACATATATAAGAAGTGCATCTAACAAGCTGAGCTCTCTGGGCAGACTGAGGAGTTTGCCGTTTTGATTACCTGTTTACTCATCTAAGACAACCGGAGATGAACTTCAGGAAAGTTTCTATTGCCGCACAACCACTGACAGACGATCGAATTTAATCCCGAGGAAAGAGACAAACAAGACGGAGGCAGCCTTTTCGGCCGCGGGATTCGGCGGTCTCGCCACATTCGTGCATGACCTATGGCTGGTGAGGTGATTTTTTGGATTTGTGGCTTGTCACAGTAGATTTGACAGCGAACGAGCGAAGCCTTCAATGTGACTGCAGGAAGGTGGGAGCCAAAGTGTGACCCAAGGAGAAATTTGCATAAACACAATTATTTTGTTATCCGCAGTGGCACCTTTAAAAATCAAACACTACAAACCATTTAAAGCATGTTTGTTTTCTGTTATCCCCGGTTGCTATGACTACAAAGTCATACAAGAAACGAGGGGAAAAAAAGAAGTTAAAAGGCGCATTATTTTGACATGAATATATCTACAGTTTCACTTTAACTTTCAGTCTGCACGATTTATGACTGCATAGGTGTGCTGTTTTTATATTAATGGCCATAAAAGTAATGAAAGTGAAACATATATTCTCTGTAAAAAAAAAAGAAAAAAAAAAGCTGGAGCTGAATTTATAATATGTTGCTGAAGGATTGGAAGAAGGACATTTCATATTTGTGTGTAAGCTGTTTATGTGCTTGTGGGCATTTTGATATTTCTTTTAAATGACTGTGTCAAGTTTATCGTGTTGAGTATCAGCCAGTGACAGAAATATGTGTGTGTGTGTGTGTGTGAAGCATAAAGACAGAGAAAAATGGTTCAGGAGACGAAGACAAATTGCAGAGGCGGTGTAACAGCGGGACATGATAAGTGTTTATTCAGTATATTTGCCTCCAAAAGGTGGCTTCAAAATAGTTCCGTAGATCTTATGCATGTGTGCAAGCTGTGATAACCTTGCAGTGTGGGATGCTAATCTGCACTGACGAGAGGGACAGAGCAATTTAAGGTGAACCTCCCATTATGTAAAATGTCTGTGATGCATCTGATCGAGGGCGAAGCTGTTTCTCTATCACGGCCAGGCTGCGTCGCGGGGTGTGCGTGCGAGCATGTTTGTGTGTACAAGAGCGCGCGGGTCGTTAATCACTTGGACAGTGCTCTGCTTCAGCTTCAGTTCAAACTGTCAGACAGGAGCAAGGACTTCACGCCAGAAAAATATACTGTTGTGTTTTTTTTTTTTTGTGTTTTTTTTTTTTACCGCCAACGCCATACAAGCTGTCAGTTTATAGATTTGCATGCAGTTCTTATGAGAGGTCTAGAGAGAGGTGAGAGCAGAGCTAGCTAAACACAATCAACTTTTTGAGGCGTATTGTTTCAAAGAAAAACTCCCCTGTGATGAAGTAGCTCTGTCTGAGATGAGAATAGAACTTAATTTCATGAAACACTTTTGATGTATGAGGCATTTCCTTAAGCCAGTTTGCTGGTATTCTGGCAAAACAGCACGGTTTGTGCTCCAGGGGTCGAATCAAGACTGTCTGGTACCCCCAACTCTCTTTAGTTTGCCTACTTAGCTGAGGTTTAACATTCTTAAATACAAAACGATCACTGCAGATTTTCATTTCAGATAAATATGTCGTCCTCACTCATCATATTCCCCGGGCACCCACATACTGGGGGCTGTAATGCACAAACACAACTGCAGAGTCACAGCTGTGAAGCATCAGTACTCGTGGTTTAATGTGCAAACCTTGTTTAAGCTAATGAGCTTAAGACTCAAATGTGTTTCTGAGGTTTGTTTTTCTTTGTTTTCAAGGAAAATGACCATTATCAATAGTTAATGATCTAGAGATGTTGCCTCATAAGCATATGCTCATATTCATATTCATTCATGTGAAAGAACAAAAACAAGGATGTACCCTGTGTGTGTCTGTTGTTAATTATCAGACCCTGAATTCTGACATTTTGTCCAATAAGCGACCGCCTTACAGCTGTTTTACTTTGTTATAGGCCTCTCTCACAGCTGACATTTTGCCATGCTTCCAGTGACATGAACAACAGCTTAGTTCTCTCCAAGCATCACGGTAATCCGTCGTGACCAACAACGGGGCCGTGAAACTGAATTATGTCTCATTTTAGTTCATTTTATTATGTGCGCCATTTTCCAGCTGTGCCGTGTCAAAACATCTTCTGTGAAAACAGCGGACGCTTCCGATGTTCCTGTTTTCGACACCACATGACATCCCGCATGCTTGGTGCTTAATGAGTGTTCTTTATTTATTTTTTTGGTTTTTTTTTTAGTTGTAAAATTTATATTCAATTGTTTAATTTAAATTTAGGTCTATATTTATTAATCTATTAGTACTCTTGTACTATTATTTATTTCTATATTTTTTATTCTTTAATCTATTTTCTTTGAGTGTTTCTATTTGTGGTAATATTCTTGAGTATTGTTTGTAGGGAGCAAGAGATTTAAGAATTTCATTGGCAATGATTGCGTGATGTTATTGTTGTGCAAAGACAAATAAATTCTTGAATCTTTAATCTTTACATGCCTCTGTTCAGAGAGGTAACTTTACCTCCATCCAACTCAGAGGAACCGACCGCAGGGACATGTGATGTGAAAACAAAGTTGGCGACATACGGAGCACGAACAAACAAAAATAAAGATCATACTCCGCTCGCTGGTTGTGTTTACTGAGAGGTCATTATGAGTTACAAGTATTTTGACAGTAGCTGGCACGATCTTGCTTCTGACTGCCTTGTTAGAGTGTTTTCCTGCTCAAAGACACGGCAGCTCAGACACAAGACAAGACAAACATCAATCCTTTTATCTGGCATGGCTCGCAGTTTTGGACTCAATGAACAGTTTGCATGGTGGCAGATCGACGTGAGCCCCAACGCCCCCCCCCCTCCATGAAGAGAATTTCAAAGGTAATTCGCTGCAGTTAGCGCTTGCTGGCAGCGAGCTAATGGCCAAATCACATCACTCAACTCAAAAATCCATCCAACGCCGTAGGAAATAGTTGACTAGATCCAGCAAAGAGGGCACATGCTCTGAACTGGTCTGGGAGAATAGAAACTACCCTGGAAAAAAATCACCCAAATGAACCTGGTATATAAACAGTGTGAACCATCATTTTAGGTAGAGCTCTGAATTTCAATGTTTTCTTACTATTACAATTATAGAGCAGAGCTTTAGTTGACTTTCCAGAAATCTGTGCTGAACTAACACTGTAGCTTAAGATGGGGCACATTAACAAATAAGTCATCAAAGTACCAGCATTTTCAAAACAGCTGAACCCACGTCTGGAAGCGCCTATGGCTACTGGCCTTCTTCTCTCTGTCCACAGTGGCAGCAAAGAGAATACGAGATGCCATGGCTGATTTTTTTTTTTCTTTGCAACAGTACATGAAGCACCTCAGCACTTGAAAGAGAGCTTCAGTCGGCCTCTGCTATGTTCCCTTCTCCACTTCTGTTATGGAGAAAAACATGAGGCCTTCAGAAGAGGAACTAAATCAAGCTTCAGACTTTATATTTACTTGAAGTGGTACAGTTGGCTCATGTAACTTAGTGTGGATGTTGAGCATCACTTAAAAGTCTGGAACATCTTTCTTTAAATTTGAACAGTGAAGTACATGACACTCCTCACAGTGTAGAGCTGTATGCCAAAAGTCCAAAGCTTTAAAAAAAAAAAAAGTATGGTTCTTCAGTAGATACAAACGATCCCAAACACCTACGTATAGTGTCTGATCATAGATACATAAAATACACCCTTTAAATTAATACGCTGTGGCCGTAAATGTGATATGTGATAATGTGTGTTTATTTAATTTATTACACACCTACTTCTTTACTACTTCAGGTATATAAACATAGTTTTTTTTTTTTTTTTTCTAAATTATCTTTTGCTTTTCTTGTTTCTTGTTTCTTAGCATTGTTAGGAGAGCCTGGGACTTAAGAATTTCATTACCAATGATTGCCGATGTAATTGTTGTGTAATGACAATAAATTCTTGAATCTTGAATCTTGAGGAATCATTTGAAACAGAAGCTATTTGATGTGTTAAGAAAGCAAGATGAGCGATCTTTGCACATGGCTGCTTCCAGTAACTTTCCTAATTAGTCAAATACATCTCAAGAACTTTTTGTTCCATTGCCTCCATTTTACACAATTATTTTGCTCAAACTTAATCAGGACCAAGTACCAGAGACATGCAGTAATAAGGGGTAATAAATGAATATGGGCCTTTGGGTCATAAAGAGGAAATCTGCACGGCCTCAGCAAAACTGGTTTCTTTCTGTCACAGGATGTGGGGAAAGTGACTTTTCCGAACCTTACAAAATCATTCTTGTGACTGTGTCATAATGGGAACTGAACAGCAACTTCGAGGTTCAGAAACATCTCTGTCATTTCTGTAAATGGTGTGATAATAACATGGAAAAATTCAGTAAGGTTTCACTAATGGGTAATCACATACTGATGTTGTCTGGCTATACATTGAAAACTTATTCTGACATAACTGACAGAATAGGGTAGCAGCTCAGTCACCGCGCGAGTGCTGCACCTCTGAACTCACTAAATCTGTATCGAACTCTGTGGTTGAAGTGGTTTTGTTCTCTGCTCTTATGTTTGGCTTGCTGTAAATAATGCTACTCGGGGAGCAATAACAAATGGCTTGGACACTGAAATAAAAACAGATTTTGTTTTGTCATGAAAAAAGTCCTTCAATATGTTGCATGAAATGGAGCGGAGTTAAAAATCAGATGATGCATTGGCTAAGTTGTGCCTCAAACAGACAGTCTGTTGGTAGTTTTGGCTAGTTAAGATGTCAGCCTCGGCAACATAATGCATCTCACACCACAGCATCAGAACAGCTGCAATTGGTCTCTCGCTCGCTCTCACTGTTGGCTGCCTTTGAATTATGCTTCTCAGGGAGTCTGGACATCAAACTAGAATAACACTTTTTGTTTCCCCTCAATTCTTCAGGGTGGCCGACGTGTCTGATAGAAATGCAATATTCATTCAGTTTCTACTCTCTTTCTTCTATGACCTTAATGTTAACAGAACAATTGTGGGCTTCTTGCAGGCACGCCTCTTTGTTATAGAAGCGAGCTTTGATTGTAAGATTGCACTTGGAAACTGAGGACATTTGAATGGTGAGAGTGAATAGGAACTCCCTTCTATAAACGGCTGTCTTTGAGGCAATTATACGTTTTTAAGCTCAGTGTCCTGTTTTTTTTTTTAATCACAGTCAAGAGGGTTGATCTTCAAGGCCTGTGTAAAGATAGACAAACATTGCCGTTATCTGCTGCACATATGATCAGTTACAACACAGTTATGTGGTTATGTGAGGAGATATGAAGCAGAGATACCGTATGAGATGAAAGGGACAGATGCATGCTGGTCTTTGACAACAATAGGAAGTTTGTTATTGAAAGAAAAGAAATTCAGAAGCCGACTCCAAAGCTGCTTAAAAGTGATCAGTAAATACAATATTTGTCTCTGAAATGTAGTGGAGGAAAAGCCATACGTTTCCAGAAAAACAAACGTTCAAGTTAAGTGCAGATACTTGCTTACAGTACAGTACTAAAATAAATAAACTCCATCACCACTTTCTACTATACAGTCCTCTGCTCAGAGAAACTAATTAACAATTCATTCATTCTCACATTGTTCCAGATTACTCACATTTACTCTTTCTGAGATTCTTGTTTTCAGCTGTGTCATAGCTCATGACATGAACATTTCAGGGATCAGTATATCATCTTATATCCATCAGTAAACAGCTATAAATATGCTTACAAATCACAGAAAAAAAGATGCTCTTTACAACTCCAGAACTTCCCAAAGATTAATCTATTCAAGTTTTCTTCAGTATCAAAGTACTCCAGTGTCTCTGTGCTGCCAACAGGAACTTCTAATAGCTCGTTTGGCTTATTTAACTGAGCCAATTTGCTGAATTTAAACAAAGATAGGCTAAAAACAGTGTTGTATCGATTCTGTCTGATGGGGGGCCAAACAAACAACCTGCTGAAACTGAAACAAAAGCCTTGGATGTTTTTGAACTGTGATACCTCTGAAACAAACCACATGCAGTGCGAGGAAATAAGCTTGGAGCTAGTGATTTAGGAGCAGCCGCCACTGTGAGCATAATGATGTCAAAAAGAAATGAAACCCTGGACAAATCTCATCTTATTATCATGGAAAAGATTTATTTATCTCATTTAAAGCATTCAGTTAATTTACTAATTGCAGTTTTGCAGTGATGATAACTGACATTTGTAATTAGTACTTTCAGACGCGCATAATTTTCTTGACATTAGAGGGATTAAACATAAATGGGTGTTTATTTACTTTGCCAGCTGAAGATGCAGACACTACACAGACTGAAAACCAAGCTGATGATCTTTAATAACTGCTTAACATAAAGGAAACTCTCATAGAATATCCCTGTTACTGTTGATCAGTTTGTCGTGGTTTAAACATTTAGTGCCTTAGAGAATAAGATGCCATACAACTGGTAACAATGCAATGCTGCTCCAAAAAACACAACATATTTTGTGTCTGCATTACACTGTCACTTAATGAAAATGGGAATTTTACGATTACGATCTCTCTCTGCATGACGGTGGGTTTAAAAAAAAAGTCCTCATTCTTTGACTCTAAAAAACTAAAATCTTCTGCTTCCTACTACCATTTTCAAGAGTGAATAAAATTCTTCCATCAAATTTCATTGCAATTACACCAGGAAGTGTGGGAGTGACATCATGTTCGCTTAGTGACCCACGAGAACAGGAATAATCGACTTTAACGGTGAATTCTCCCTTTCAGGACTGGAGCGTGAAGACTGAACTCAAAGATACAGCTCACAGCTGTTCAGATAAAACTTTGTCACTTTATCACTACTTTGATCACAGCAACATCAAGGCGAGCCAAACACTGATTATGAGCAGCCCGAAGATCCTCATCTGAAGTGTTGATCCTTAATCAATATACTGTAGGCTCGGGGTGCCTTCTCATGTGACTCTGGGTGTGTAGGCTCTGCTTTAATGGTGTCTGCCAGCCCGAGCTTAGGCTGCATGGCTCCCTGCCAGGACAACACTTGGAGTCACAAACACGGATCTGTCAGTCTGGGACACCGACTGATGGTCGTAATCTCCCCTAAAGCACACATTCTGTTGGTCTGTTCATTAAAGACAAATTCAGCCTCAGTCAGAGAAGACAGGTTTTATTTCTTTGAAGGTGGAAAATACCTTATGTGACCAAAAACACAGTTATTTCAGAGTGAGACTGAGAGATAATGATGTCCAATTTGACAGGAAATATGAGAGCCTGAATGCTTTATTAAGATGTGCGACTGGTTGATACTTTGTCAAAAATGGACTTCAAAGGAAACGTGAGCTTCACACTTTGTGGCTAAAACCACCTCATTTATTCATCTACTTAACACAGGACGGAGATTCAGCCTAACATCTGCCCTGAAAGCAATTCTGGAGTTCACAAGTTAGATACAAATTCCATTCAGTGGCCTCAATTATTCTCAGTGAAGGCTGTAGTGTTAAAAAAGCAAGGATGTGGATGAGCACATAAGCACTTACAGTTATCACTGACATTTTTATAATCTAACCATGACCACGATGTTAACCTATGTGTGTTCTTTTTTTCATAACCAATGGCCCATTACCTGTACAGGAGTACATTAGGAAATATAAACAACAGGAAACATGTTATCCAGATACTGTCTGAATTTTGAATTCTTCAAATATACCAGTATACTGATAAACAAAAGGCACGTCACTGAAGGCTGAGCAGAAGCAACAACAGCTTTAAAATATTTAGTGGGACTCCCTGCAGTGCTGCTAAGGACGTGGATTCAAAGGATTTACCACTTCCTCTTTTTCACTCTTAGATCCTTTAAAATGTTGTTCAAGGAGTGCACTGCTTCATCTTATTTACTCCATTTGAAAAGTTTACCCGCCCGCAGGCTGTTTAAGGGTTAGCTGCCCTTGTTGTGCTGTGGTGTATTCAGGTGCTGTGTGAGCCCTGAACATAAACATTTGAAGGCTCGCCTGCTGTTTGCTCAGTGTATGTTTTATAGGTTTGATTTTCTGACTGCATAGCTCATGAATACAAGACTCCACACACAAACACACACTAACACAATAACACACTAACACAATAACACACACACGCACTCTTCACACACAAGCACAGCTGCACAGACGCAGAGAGCGACCCGTGTTCCAGCTTGGAACATAATCACTACTTGGGCTTTGCCTTGAGACAAAGATCCAAATCAAAAGTGTTAAATACTCAGCTCAGCTAAAAAAGTACCGCAGCTCAGTTAATAACTGAGCAATAAAGGAGAGGTCAGCACCTCATCAAAAGACTCACTTCATAGACTTTAATGAAATAATAACATGAAGTTAATGTGCTATTGCAAAAGCCAGCGTACAAGAAATTGGTACACCACAGAGCCACGAACATAACCAGAGCAGCATACAACAGTAGAGTAGACTTTAACCTGATATCCAGTCTGACGGCCGGAAAAGTGAGTCTGTCAGTTCGATTCTAATCTGTTTTCCAATCTAAAATAAAACCCATTCAGATTTGCTGATTTTTACCACAGTCTAACTATTTGTATTCTAAATTCGTTTTTTCTGTTCTTAACTTAACAGTTAATCTGTGAGTGAGAAAATGAGATATGGGCGAGTCAGGAACAGAGAGGAGACAGCACATCTCTTTGAGTTGACTTGCAGCCCTCCTAAGTAATTACAGAGAACAATGTTCTCCCATCGAGAGGTTGAGGAGGAGAGGGAGAGAGGTGGAAGCAGCCTGGCAATTATCCCTCGATGCTTCCCTAAAGTAAGCGGCACAGGCGCCGTTTCTCAGTGTATGGAGACCATTCCCTGGCGATTGTTCTGGTTTGAGTTGTGACGCTGCTGTCACCATTCCACGCTGGGATCCGCTCCCCATTCACAAACTGAATTGCTAATATCGCTGCACTGTGTGTGCGCATGTGTGCGTACCTCTGACTCATGACTGTGTGAGCGAAATCTTTGGAGTCAGGAAAAGGAGAGCTTTTGTCCAGAGCTCATTACCCAGAGTGCACAGCAGCTAGACATTTCTGGCATTCAGGTCCTTGGCTAATGAAGTGCCTTGTCAGAGTGTTTGTGTGTGTGTGTGTGTGGAGGTGTGTGGAGGTGTGCAGAGTGTCCCACCGAGGTATCATATTTAATAGTACTTTCACAAACCATTGGATTGGAAAGCGTATACAGACACATAGACACTTTTAAAAGCCTGTACTGAAGCACAGAGGTGACATTTACTGTCACGTAAGAGCTGGATCATAAAAATAATTCTTTTCAGCCAACTGTCATTTTACTCTAAAGGAAGTAATATCAACAACGTGAGGTGGGCTGATTGACACCAGACAACTTCATTAAAGCGATGTTCTATTAAATGCTTCTGTTCTAATAACAAAGACATTGATAATTGACCGTAATCAGAAGTGCCATATTACCCTGCGTAACACCCACAACATCTCGGGACATGCTCAATTCTTGACGCGGTCTTTAAAATAAACTCCCAGAATAGGTGACAGCATAATTTTCATGCTGTCTCATGATTGCAGCATAGTTACATCACTGAATTTGGATCATACCATATTTATTCTCTTGTCAAACCCACACTAGGCAACATATTCACAGATGCCAGTGGTAAGGTAAAAACCTGTCTGTCCTACAGCAATGACGGTGCAGCTCCTGGCGAAAAAAAAAAAAAAAAAAAGGGAAAAATGCTGGGTTCCCAGGCAGAATTTACATCTCTAAATGCCTAGGAAGAAGATCTCCGGAGGCAATGAGAGACATGCTGCCCCGCCTGTTCAAAAAGTAGTGGGCTCAAAGTGATGTTTACATTCTTCCTGTCTGCACTGACACGTGGGAGGGGAGTTAAGCGGCGGTGGTCTCCAAAATGAATGAGTCGCCCAAGGCCTGCTCCTGGATAGCGGTGATCCCTGAGCTCGCTGGTCTTGCAGCTACAAATGTGTGTGTACTTGTGCGCATCTACGTGCGTGCCGCTGTGATGCGTTTTAGCGCTCCGGGGCTTGTTATTTTGTCAGTTCAGACAGGAACTTGAAAATGTCAGAATGTTTCCCAACAGTGCACCAAATATATCCATGTGATTTTCCTGCAACTGAATGAATGCAGAAAAATCATTAAATGGGAAATGTTGACAAGTATAGCATATTCCTTATGGGGCTTGCAGGGGGCTTGTTTGTACAAGTAAGAGGAGTGATGTGAGCAAACAGCAGCCAGAATGTCTAATCTGATCTGATGCAAGATCTTTAATGAAGATCTAACTACTGGATGTTGACGAGGGAGCCGATCGGAGGTTTCAAAGAGTGGATGAATGCTTCCATGTTGGTATCAATGGATGAACAGATGGATGGGTAGAGAAACAGATGACTGAATAAATGACAGACAGATACATACTGAGATGAATGACAGGCTGGTGATGGATGGATAAACTTCGTACTGTAAGTGTGCTGACAGATACGGCGCTGCACCGTTGCCCCGCTGCACCTGGCACGCTCGATGCGCAGACAGCTGTTCAATCACCCATCATCTGCATCTGACACAAGATGTACGAGCTACAGCTAACCCCACATTATTATAAACTTAACTGAGTTACGAGCCAGTTTAGCTGAACACTCCTGCTTGGCTCCAATCAATAATGTTAGATTATGCTGCTGCCAACACAGATGCAACAGGTGCTGGGAAACAAATGGAGCTTATGTGCATTTCTTTGTCTTGTATTTAAATGGGTGTATTATAATATATTATAGTTATACCCCAGTGCCTTTTTTGTATGCATCTGCATGCGGATGAGTCTATGTGGCAGTGCATACGAGTTTAACGAGAGATTAAACTTTATTGATCCCTATGGGGAAATCATGTCATTTATCGCACTAGAACAGAACCGAGTGATAAATCAAATCATAGGTTTTGGCTGACATAGAGACAGCACAGCAGATCACAAATAGAAAGCAGCACTTACAGTAACATTACAGGCGCAGGGATACAAGGACCAACCACAGCTATGCTTTGCACCTGTTATTATCTGCACTGACCGCAGAGTAAAGGCATATTTGCAGGGTGCATGGAATAAATATCATGTCCCTCAGATATTGTCCTTTTATATTCACAGATAGAGGTTGCATAATATCGCAGTTTTGCTTATTAAGAGAAACTTCGTGCCAATCCTGTGACTACTGAACGACCCGCTCTGTAAATAAACAATTAACTCACTTTGCACGGGGTTCAAGGTTTAGCATTGTTCCATTAGTTACAGTAAAATCTGAACAAAGATAATCGCAGTGAGGAAAGTAATCATGTTTATTTCCAGGGGGAAGCAAAAACAAAAACAAAGCAAAGTTACATATCATAAACTATAATAGGGTGAGTTCAGGGCTCTGTAATTTAAATTTGAAGCTTGTTAAGTCCCTTTCAGTATCAGTTCTAATCAAATTTAAGAGCATTTGCATTCCACTGTGAGCCCGGAGATTAAAGGTAGAAAATAGTATACATCTCTGCAAACACAGACATTCTCATTAGAGGAGCACAGCAAAGACAAACAGCCATGTCTTTGAGACCTCCATCGCCACGTCTCAAAAGGCACAGCAAACTATTGTACAGCAGTTTTTCATTATGACGGGCTGTCGCTAGAATTACCTTCTGTGTACAGCGAGGCTCTCGCAATACAAATGTCACAAAGTCACAAAAACAAACACACTTTGCCGGTGTCTGGTCCTGGGTGCTCTGCCTAAAACCGAATGGATAAACATTACATGCTGAGGAGGAAATTTACAGCCCTGTTTGTTTCTTTGCCTTTTAGTTAGCAGGACATCTCAAAACCTATTCTGTTTTCTGTGGAGCGTGCTGGAAAGATGGAAATGAATACATATTAGTTTTTGCGAGCATCCAGAGAAATATAGGGGTTTCTAATGCACCACACACTGGCTGTTTACTCCTGAACTGGGATGTGTAGAAGAAAACCTGCGATGAGAAGATGTTTTTTTCTGAATTCATTTGTTCATTATGAATGTGTTAGTGTTGGCTGAAGACATGCTTTAACTTTAAGCCTCATGATTTTGTTTGCTTGGCAGTTTTGCTGCACACCTACAAATTACCAATTAGAGCTGACAACAAAGAAAATGTGGAGGTGATACTTTTAGATAGATACTATTGCTTCTTCAAGATACCCCCACACATCATCTTTCCCATCTGTCTTGTTGCTGTCTCTGTCATTGCTTAGATATCCAAAACACCCAGAAGACTTTTATTTTGCCTCCATATACATATATCCCTTGTGACAAATGTCCACCATAATAAAAATGTATTCAGGCTCTGTACATGACTGTGTGTGCATGTGTGCTTAAAGCTGCATTCATTGACAATAAACTTGAGTGGGTGAATGAGTTGGGTTGACTGACGCAGATTAAAGCCACACAACCACATTTGGGAGTTTTTGCCTTCTAAGGGCCTGGATCCTGCCAACTGTGGATTGCAGGGCTTCAGGTATGCAGATGAGGATCTTTTAACAATACAGAAACCCTCTTGATGGAGTGTAAGTCTCTCTGTCGCTCCCGTTTCCATCTCCATCATTACTTTCCCCCAGCGTTCCCCCTCTCCTCCCGTTAATCCCAGCTTCTCTTTCTCTCCCTATCACTCCCCTTTGTTGTCTTAATCATCACTCTTCTCAGATGAATTCCTCTCCCATCCTCCAACTCCCTCTTCCCCTCGTTGTGATGTTGGGGCTGTAGGCTGTGGACCTGTCGGAATAAACACAACATCCCTCTATCTATCTTGCCACAGGCCATTCCCTTATCCCCATTAGACAGGACTTGGGGGAAAGATGCCGCCAACAAACAAATGTTCCGCCCGCCTACGGACACCAAAAACGCATTTGCATGGATGTACACGCACACATGCGCAGAGACATTTAAAACACGCACAAGCGGATGCAAAACTTTTTGACACCCTGCTTAAGGACAAGCAAACTCTTGCTTTTAAAATCCTTTATGTTTAAAACAATTCTCATTTCATATACACAATTCAGCTGATAATCTCCTAGCACTCTAATTTTCACCATTTGTTTGTTTGGCCAATGAGGTTTCTGCATTGTGCTGTGGTCTTTAATGAGCCAGCTGTATTAGTTATCATTTTGGATTCAATTTGAGGGTGCAATGAGCCGTAGTTAAACCCAATGAGTAGACATTTTAATGTGTGTTTGTATTGTTATAAAAATATTATCATCATGGTTTCGCGTTGCTTCTGCTCTGCTGAGCGCGTCTTTATGGAGCCAACAGGTCATGTTATTATTGATGAATGTCTTTTGATGTCTCTATTCCCTTTAACTTGCTGGAAAGTTTAATAAAAAAAAGTGAAGTTAATTGGTAACAATACGAGCTGTACACTGCCATAGACACTGGCCTACACAATCAAACATCTAACATGAATAACTTATCAGCCTCTGGATAACTTCAGTCCTTCTTATATTCATTTCTTCTCCCCTTGGCTCTGCATTTGACATCAATCAGACTTTACTTTTGGCAAGCTTGTTTCAAACAAACAGTGTGGGAAGACAGTGGGACTTTCACTTTCTTCTGTTCTTTTGAGGGGGGGTATCTCTCTCTCTCTCTCTCTCTCTCTACACACGTACAGACAAGAGATTAAAGCATTAGGGGTTTTCAGCATCGAGTGCCAGGCTAAGAACATGATGATCCTGTTTGTTCCCAAAAACGCCAACAAAGTTAAATCAACGAGAGCAGTGTCACCCTTGTTTGCCTTCTCTTCTCATGCTCTCCCACTTTTTTCACTCCCGAGCGGCCATGAACACACCAACCCGTGATGGCAGACAAGAACATCGATATCAGAGGATTTAGCCTGCCCTGGATTTGATTCAATTACAATGTCTTTTATGCCCAAGCCAAGCCTTTATTTATAATACTTGGGCAAATATAGTATAGTTAAGATTAGATAAAGGAGATTATAAAGAAGATTATGGCAAATAAACTATGCTACTGTAAAATGCTTATAAACCCTGGTCTCCTGCATGAACATCTGACGTGCTGCACACCCATCGACCATCACCAGCACTCCTACTTTGTATCTTTATGACTTGAGAGGTGTCTTTCATTCAAAGTCCTGGCCCCTGAGCTCTATCAGAGGTGTGAGATACAGCTCCTTTGCTTTAGGCACAGCACAACGTTACGCGCAGCACACAGGAAAGGAAGCTCTGCTGAAGGGTGACTGCAACATGTAATCAGACCTGTGACGGCAGGAGGAGGAAGTGACAAAGGAAGGAGAGTGAGAGAGACGGCGGGATGGAAATAAATGAGGTGAGAGGCAACTAACAATCGGGTGCTTTGATTAGAAAGGATCGTGACCGAGCGTGTAGGCGCATTTGCACGTGAGTTATTGTGTGTGAAACAAGTGAGCCCACTTTACCAGGCTGAACAAAGCAGAGGACAGAACTCCTGTTGTTGGTGAACTCCTCCAAGAACCGGTGGTGGGCTAAACACTGAACAAACCCATGTGAGCGTGTGTGTGCGTGCAAGTGGAGGATGTGTGCGAGTTCCTCATTTTGAATTCATAAGGGGGCCAAATCTCTGTTCCCCCTTGCAGGCATTCGTGAACTGACGGTGCTACAATGTGATTACACACGAATATGAAGTGTTTTTCCCAAACACTGTTTACCGAGACTGTTTCCTGAATAAATACATTACTCGCCATTTAGGAGATTATGGTTTATTTTCACAAAGCAGATGGAAACTGTGTTTGGGGAAAGGCATGGTAAGATGGCCACAAGCCACTACAGATAACCATAACCCTCTTGAGTGCAGGACTGTGCAGATCTACTTAGGTGGAAAAAATGCTAAGGCATAAAGCAATTAGGCCCTCCGTTCAAAAAATGTTGACTGGGGATGGACCAGTTTTAACATACGGACATCTCTAATGAGAGGGAGAGAGAGGAAGGAACAGGCTCAGTCTGGTGACCCCCCTCTCGCTGCTCCTATCGTTGCACAGATCCCCCGCGCCAAGAGTTGAACAAAGATCAGAGTTTCCTTCCCATCTGGTATCAAATTCCATCTGGTGTCACCCGATTCACTGGTAACCGAAAAAAAAAAAAATCCACAATCCCCAAAACAGAAGTCGCATGTTGGAGAAACAGCTTCTATTTGACGCCAGAGACGACCGACAAGCTGGGTTAGTGCTTTCTAATTCGATATATCTACTTATCTTTGTATCAATGTAGATCATTCAGAGTAAAGTCAAGACTTTTCTATTCAGCCATGATGACAATCTTACTTCATGTAATCCAAACACAAACAAGGATATAAAGTGATGTTTCGAGGCAAGACTTGATTTTAAGGCAGACAGCAGCAAAGGACACTTGGCATAGAAGGGCCATTTCCTCTTCATATGGTGCATCCTCATTGGTGAACAGCTGTCCTGTCCATTGGACTTTTGATTTGGTATTTGATAAATGTGACAGAGGAAAATGTGTTTCAGCTTTTTTGCATTACAAACATGCAGTAATTATAGGACTAGAATTTCATTTCAGTGTTAATGTCATTTAAACTTCAATTGATACATTTTTTTTTTTATTTTAAATTGATTACCTTTACATTACATTCATTTTAGGACTGATGTTTAACTTCTCTTTTGTACTTATTAAACTGTAGCACATTTTACTTACAAACCATGTAGAATAGTTTGTGCTTAAGCCCATACTGTGTATTAAATTCATTATTTGTCTCCCTTCTCCTCTCCCTCTGTTCTTGGTATTGGGAGTTGACTTGCCATGATCGTGAGTTGAACGCTGCCTTTGTTTCACAGACCTGACCAGAAGCCAGAACAACTTCTTGCCCTCGCTGGGTTTAGTTCATTCAGGACTGATGGGTGGCAGCCCATCGCATGTGATCACAGTGGTACTTTAATTTGTTTCCCATTTACCACAGTGTAAGCAGGAAAAGCCACTCAATAGTGTGTCTACGGATTTCAGAGCACTGTCCTTCCCTCTGCATCGCGTGTTAAGATCCTTTGGTGGATTATTTCTTGCATGTCAATCAGCTCTAAGACTCATCTCTAGAGAAATGTACTAAATAATATAATAACACAATATTGCATGAGCCTAATATTATTCTCTGTTTGAGCAGATTTAAAGTCTCAAATTCATTTTCATCACTTTCTACTATGGCAATAAAATGAACCACCATGCCATCCCTACAATGCACGCAGTGAATTGTGCGAGGAAAAGTGACTTGTCTCAAGAGGACGCTATAGTCCTTAGTACCACGCAGTTACCAAAATACCCACAGATGTTGTTTTTCTACACCTCCAAATTGTTTTCTCAGCTGCAGCATCTTATGCTCTCTATTCACACCCCACTGCAGGTTCATGGTGCATTTCTGAGGTGACACCGTCAAAGCCAAAATCTCTGTGACATATTACAGCCCCACTAAATGCCACAGAAAACGTGCTTCCCTGTAAGCATCCTGTATTGACGCAAGGCGGAGAGACAAAGGTTCTGTTTAACTTCTAAAGCCACGATTCTCTCAGCACAAATGTGAAAATGGCAAGGTGACACGGAAAAAAGAGACACTACTCTGGCAAACAAAGTTTAAATTGATAGAATTGTCAGAATACTACAGAAGAAACAGGAGGGTTTCTATTACTCAGTGATTACACCTTTGAGGTTAGTCTCCCATCGATTTCTGCTCTTTAGTCAAACAATCCAGAGTCTCCAATGGCATTTCAGGGACCTGTAACTCTGCATCCTACTCTCCTATTCAAATCAAAGCATGGGGATCAGTGTTCCCTGCGGTATCGGGAGAAATATGCATCCAGTGGAGAGCATCCAGCCTCCATGCCTTGCTGAGTTAATTGCAGACATAAATTAAGTCCTGAAAAACACAGTGCAGGTTCCAACTGATG
This sequence comes from Scortum barcoo, assembly GCA_023238725.1. NCBI lineage: Eukaryota > Metazoa > Chordata > Actinopteri > Centrarchiformes > Terapontidae > Scortum > Scortum barcoo. The sequence goes on from CM041552.1 coordinate 24,534,825, forward strand.
CTAACTTCCTCTGTGTGGCTGCTCTACCGCACGAGCCAGCGGCACGTCTGTGTGTGTGTGTGCCTACACAGCACACGTGGCTGGCTCAAACATTATTAAGCGACGGTGGGATGGAAGTCACGTCAGCTGGAAAACAGCTGTTCAATTTCACACTTCCCCTCGCTCTCTCTACCTACACTCTTTTTACCTTCCCACTCCCCACTCCCCAGCAGCCCCCCCACCTTCCCCCGCCTCCATATCTGTCCAAACCTTATGCCCTCTCTCCCCGCTGAATATACAATGATGCCTTTCAGACAGCAGCCTCTTAGGTCTTTCAAACCCACAAGGGGGGCACACAAACACACACAAGTGTGCACACACACACACGCATGCACGCACAGACACGCGGAAATACAGCTTGTTCTGACCCAGACCACTGGGCTGAGTCAACATTTCAATTATTTATCACAACTCTCCTACAACACACAGTGGACGTCCAGCGGGGGGACTGAGCAAGTTGTCGCCACAATAACAACAGTGATGAGTTCTCGTTACTCGGCTCAGCGTTTCTTCTACTAATACGACAAATTGCACTCCCAATATCACAAGGCTGAAAACCATTACTTGTCATCATTCAGCCGAGCTCTTTCCCCTCCTTTCCGCTGCTCCTGTGGCTCCCTTTCTTTTTTTTCTATCACAAACACATATACACACACACACACAGTCTGAAGAGCCTTGTCCTAAGCCCAACTATTTTTACAGTTATAAAGAAGACTTGCACTGAATAAAGTCCAGGTGAAGGACACATGTTTCACAGCAGTGTTTTTTTTATACATTTTCACAGTACCCACAACCACCACCACCAAGATGCTTTGCTGAATAGAAAAGTCTTTATTTCACAAAACAGCACTGCTCTGATGACATATTATTTACCGCTCTATTAGCAATATTTTCTAATTGTTTGGGGTCCTGTAACCCTGCTAATGAATTCTGTGGTAAACTTTTTGCGATCGAAACTTAGAGAGCGAGACACCCTCTAGTGAACAGGTGGCATTCATCAGGCTGAAACAAATGATTTATGACTAGGAACACTAGGACAGGCAAACCTCAAAAGAGGAAGTGAGACAGATTTAGGGGAAGAATACGAAAATGTCCTTGCATGAGGGCCTATTATCGCTCCCTCAGCACACACACAGTCACACACACGCTCTCAGGTGTTCTTCCTTGGGCCCAGCTCATTGTATTTTCTTTTGAGAGGATGGGAAAAAAAGGAGAACAGTGGACGTTACCCACAGATGACCTGATTTACCTCAACATGACCTGCCTTCAATTGCTGCTCTCGCGAATGGTACATCGGATAGACAACAACACGCACATGTGCTTATAAAGACGTGTACACGGGTGACAGCCAAGCCTCGGCTAAACTGACTCAATATAAATGGATTAAAAAAGGCTTCAGCCTCAGAGGCAGTGGCTGCAAGTTAAACCTGCTCAGACAACGGACAAGGTGAGGGAGTGATACAGGCATATATAAAGATAAAGTAACTGACATGTACTGCTCATCTCTAACACCATAACACATTCATTTCATTTGTGAGGACAGCCAAGTTTCCAAGACAGCACCAGCTCAGATTTGGTGTCAAATTTCCAGCTTTCCTGGAGAAAAATGAAAAGCGCAGGAGCCGGTGAAAGTGATCAGACGCCCGGCTCTCTCTCAGCAAATCTGCCGAATGAGCCTGCATTCGGTCTTGGCTTAGAAATCTCATTATGCGTTGCACATCATGTAGAGTTTGCAGTTATTGATTGGCCTTGACTAACACAGCAGCACCGGCGTTGTCCATTAGGCAGTCACACAGAAACACACTGAAGGATTTCAAGTGTGCTTTACAACGATAATTGTGTACGTAAGGTCTGACAATATTGGAATCATAATAGAGATTTACAATTTGTACTCATAAAAGAAGGAAATGAGTCTGCACTTTTTGAGTGGTTCCTTTGCCAGATTTCTAAAGGTACTTATTTTTTCCTCATAGTGTTACTTATTAAGAAAATAAGGTCGGTGGCTATTAGATGGCTGAGAAAGTTTGACTTTTTTTCTGATATAAATTACGTTATCACATAAAGTGCATTCGTGATTATTGCCTTGCCCAACATAAAACTGTTGGCAATCATGCTTTACGTATCTCCAGGACTGTTAATTCCACCCAAAGGAGACGCTATCTGTCCTTGGTCACTCTGAACATCATGGACACATTTGAGTTTTCTCTAAGGAGACATGAACCGAACTGAACTCTCCTCACTATTTTAAAACTGTCAGGAGGCAACAGCATGGAGTGAAATACATATTAAAGAAATAGTGGATTCAACACACCAGTCAACACACCAGTTATGATTTCCTCCTAATCCCCAAAGTCTCAGGTGCCTCACATGACTTTGACTTTGCATTGTGCAGCAGCGGTTTACCAAAGGGTGACATCTGTGGGACACAGGCGTAGCTCTTGTCAACTGTAAAATGAGGATGAAGTTCAAGTAAAGACCATTAACTCTCACTGTTCACTTCAGCTTTCTCTCTCTGCAGTACACGGTGACATGTGTATATATTTGCGTCCGTGTGGCTGTTATGCCACTCAGGTGCCTACCAGACAGTGTGGTCACACCTGAAGTCATTTTCAAGATAGACTCAGAGACACAACGCCGCACCCAGAATTCAACCCAGCTCTCCCCCAAGAGGCGTTAAAGGTATGCCATCCATGACAGGAGGCTTACATCAGCTGAGAATCTCTTTGTTATGTCTGCGATAGAGAGCCTGCCTGCTCTTTTTTCATATGATTTATTTATTTGCTTTTATCCGTTTTTTATGAAAGTAGCAGAATATCTAGCACTGAATGTACTGCAGATATAAAAGTAAACTACGTCTTTGAAGAGAAAACAAAAGAGAGCCTAATCCAGGTATATGACTTGAAAGAATCCTCTCCTTTGTGTTCCCTAAAAAAATGTTAGAGCTTGACCTCTTAACCAGCATCTGCTACAACAGCATGGTTTAGTGCCTGCTGCTCGTTGTTGGGTTTGGGGGCTTGAGTTCGGATTGAGAAGCAAAGACAATATGTTACAGATTGTGAGAATTATTTTAAGCATATTCAGTGGCTCAAACATAGACAGCAGAACTGAAACCTCTTCCTCTTTCATTCCTGTTATTCAGGGATGGAACTGCTTTTAAAATGTTGATAACCTGACATACATTTTCTGATGCTGCTTTAAAAAAATGCAAATCTCAGTTTGTTATTCACAACATTACCTTTACTGAGTTAGATGTCTCTAGATTTTTTTTTTCCGTGCCATTTGAAATTGAATGGGACTAAATAAGCTCTTAAGAAAATATCTTTAATTATGGCATTTGCATAAAATAAATCAGCCATTTTAAATAAGAAAGAAAAAAAGATTTGATGTAGCAATTACTTTGGGGTCCGTGAAAAATGTATAACAAATATTAACATGTTATCTACAACAAATTCCACAAACTGATTCACTTGTACAAAAAAGCATACATTTTACAGTATCTATTGCACAGCTAAGTAGTCCGTTTATCTGGTTAGCTGGACCATTCTGTTTTTGATGAGGACACTAAACTATTAGTTTATACATCACTGCAAAATCCAACAGTTTTCCAGTGCTGATTTTGTTAATTTCTCCCCGTATTCTGAAAATGTCCTCCCCGCTCACTGAAATCAATTTGGAGTGAACCACTGAGGGCCCAAGTACCTACAGTTTTAAGTCTCCACACAATTAGAGATAATACTGCTGGAAGTTTGTCTATGCATAATTAGAATATGATTCTTTAATTAAGATATCAAACACCGTAGATTAGACAGATTTCAACGCTAAGCTTAGTCTTGAGTGAGTGTCACATGTTTAGAAGATTAGACCCAGTGTCCTCTCTGCTCTCAGGTACACACTTTACAGCTGCAGGGATGTTTGTTAGCACACTTTACATCCCACAGTGTCAAGGATATAAAGCGGGTACACTAATGGCACTTTTCCATTACACAGTTCTAGCACTACTCAACTCAACTCGACTCGACTCAGTTGCTCCACGGGGTTGATTTCTGTACAGCCATCTCTGATCGTATCGTGTTTGCTGTTATTGTGTTTTAAAAATGGCGGGGTTGACTCTTATGAACGAGTCGCTCTCCTGACTCATCTAGTGATTACACACCCTGGCCAATCAGTGGCCTGCTGTCTGCCGACGTCACATTTTCGGCTCGACTCAGCTCGCTTGGAACCCCGGCCGGAGTAGGTACTACGAAAGTACCTGGTACCAGGTACTAACACGTAATGGAAAAGCCTAAAAATCGAGTCCAGTCAAGTTGAGTCGAGCCAAGTAGGTGCTAGTGGAAAAGCACCATAATTCTCTCAAAACATATTACAGATAGCAGAGTAGCATAATAATTGTGGAAGTTTCTGAAAATGCATCAGCATAGGGGCGAGTCTGGCGTGGTGTTAACTCATGTAGAAACCATCCACATCTTAAGACACCCTTCATGATTTTACAACCAGAAATAGAAAAAGAAAATGAAGGTCTTTGTATGCAAAATAACACATTTGTTTATGAAAAACATCTCCTTGGATTCTTGCTATGAGCACGGCAATAAAACAACTTCTGTCTGTTGCTTCTCTCTTCCCTAAATACACATAATGAGAGTAATTTTGCACCATGGCAGAACACCGCACATATTCAGCCAAGACGAATGTCTCCAGAATGGGTTTAGAAATGTCTAGATGGTATGAAATGCACTGTGGGACTTTTTGAGAGACCTCACACAGTTCATCACCTTCTGGTCTGTGACAGTGACAACTGAGACTGCAGTGGTACTCAACAGACAAAATTAAACCATGTAATCAGGCATCCTGGTTGTGAATACTCCCCATTGTACAGTTGGTCATTATCACCCAGGCCCTTCAGGCACATAATTCGGCTGGCACGGAGATCAAGTGACGCCATCAGCTCTGCGGGAACAGGCTGGCAGACACATACCTGCACACAAGCACACTTGTTGGCTCAAAGTACAGTAGTGGACAAGAGCTTCAGTTATTTAGACTGGCCAAAGCAGCAGCTTCCACCTCTTCTCTCACTCGCTCCTGGGCATGCAAATACGCACAGCCTAGTACACACTAACACACACATTAATTCAGTCTCTCTGTAGCTCTCCACCCCTCATCCTTCAAAATGACAGAAAACGAGTCAGTTGTTTCAGAGTTGAGCTTCAAAATCTTTCCTTCAGCACACGGGCGACTGTGCTGCCTCTCGCTGCTTAATAACAGCCATATGGACATGAGGGCCGGGGGCTGGGAGGGCTTGGCCTGCAGTGAAGCTTCACAGCTGTCCTCTGGCAGCATCCAACCCCCCTGCCGGTAGGCCACCATCATTAAAAGGCCTAGTGGATTAAGGGGAAGATCTTTCCAACCCCGGGGTGAGTAATCTATAATGCCCACAGCCTGACAGAAAGATCACATCTGGGCTGACAGAGCGAGCAGAGAAATGCACAAATATGCAGACAAACACATACTGTCGGGAGGAGTGTAAAAAAAAATGCCAGCTTTTATATATGTCTGCACACACGCACGCATGCACACATGCACACATGCACACACGCACGCACACAAAGGAGCGTGATTCTAATTCGCATCTTTTTCCATACTTCAAAGCTATTCAGTGTAATGCCCTTTAATATAAAGTATGTAAGTGAGCATCTTTAATTGTAAGATTTAAGATAAAGAAACATTTCCATTACAACTTCACATTCTGAAACATCTAAAGTTAAATATTACTTTTAATGTGTGAATTTTGTTGCTACCTAAACTGCAATTACCTGTCCAAACCTGTTTTGGTCTGTCAATACAAAAAACTATTAGCACAGCCAGGTACTGGAGCCTGAACTGCATTTACACCCACATTAGTTCCACGTGTTTGGACGTTGACTAGAACACAAACAGTAATTACCGAAGATCTTTTCTAACAGAATCCTAATTCAAGTCAACCATGAGACCTTTTTAAATGGTTCTCTGGATATTTGCAGTACCTCCCATCCCTACATAAAGAGCAATGTATTTTACATTGAGGATGAAACAATGGCAGCTTAATAAAAATCATGTTAAATATACTGGTAATAATACTGTGTCAAATAATACCTTTTATGTCTTAATGAACCTCAATGAACCAACCAAAATGAAACATGTACCAATTTCACATATTTTGTATACTTGTATGGAATAATAAGTTAAATTAAATTCAATTAAAACAGTCTGAAACAAATTAAGCATGCCAGCACATTGTTAAAATATTTTTTTTTCAAATCCTGCATAACTTCTGTTTCCCACCTTTGCTTTTACAGAAGCTGTCCTTATTTCATTTTCTTTGTGTGGAAAATCACTGAAAGCACTGAAAAAAAAAATCACCACCATAGTTTATTTTTCCTTAGAGCCACAATCATGCTGCCAAATTAATTTTTTTTTACCCATATAATTGGGACTGTATTTCTCTTGTGTACACAAATCATCCTAGTTAGTATAATAAGACTGGAGCCGCACATTACCACAGCGTTTATGGTTTCTAGTGGCTCCCTGCATTCTCACCGACTGTTTTGATATGTTAAAGGAGACATGAGTTACAAACTACCAGTTGGGTTCCCATTCTTAGAAGAGCACTGTGCCGACTGTCACCCTTGTTTCCATGAATTAGTCATGGGGTGTCGTGTCCGTGACCTCCACACTGTGTGCTCATGTTCTCTGTATCACTGTGGGCAGCTGCAGCAACCTAGTTTCCTTTTTCCCTTTTCTTCCGAAATGAAAACCCATCGGCGGAGGGCTGAATAATCACACGGAGAGTTTGGCTAAGATACGTTTTTGTTTTTCCCCCTTCTGCCTCCAGGGGTGCATCATACCCTTCGGTCAGCTGTTGGTTTTTAGAATGACATTTTGGACAGACTTATTAGCTTCCCAGTATGCACTCACAGAAGACATTATGGATCACTTCATATTTCACAGCGTGCCGTCAGAGTTGAAGGCTACAGATGGGAAAAGCCTTGAAGAAGCCTGAGCACCTCTTGACCATTCAGTCTTCATTATATTCTGTTCAGATAGCAGTCTTACTTATCTTTGAATAATATTTGACTAAAATTGGAGGGATGCTATTCAACTATTCATTCATGTTATCCAGTACTACAATACAGTACAATACAATGAGAGGTAAGCTGAATAAAAGCACCATAATAGAAGCCCACTGCGAGAAGGCCTTCAGTGCTCACTTCATAAAGAAATGGATGCATTTTATTTGACAATTCAGACAGTTCCTGACAATTCATTTGAAAATAGTTGAGGATACCATAGAGGGATACAGTATAATAAGAGTATTTTGAAAACGGGGCTGCCAGCATACTAATACATTGTCCTGTATATTATAAAAGGCTTCGCAGCCAGGATAACTTCAAATTGTGGCTGTCTTTTCAGAGAGGAGTCCACTGAACTGTGGCACTGTGCAAAAAACTCTTTTGATCAACTGGGAACAAAGGCAGGAGAATTGCCTCTTGTTGCATTAACTGTACAATTGTACTGTCTAGACCAGGGATCGGCAACTCACGTCTCTCTTTTATCCCTCTCCCATCACTCCCTGAGACTTTGAAAAAAAAAAGTGAATAAATAATGAGTATTTAATTTAATTTCCACCTCTGGAACTTGATTGGACACCCCAGGTGATTGACAGGTCATTGCACGTCTCCGTGAAAGAAATGGCAGAAATGGCTCTTTCAATGTTAAAGGTTGCCGACCCCTGGTGTAGACAGAGAACTGGTAGATTATTCCCCTGCCCCTACAAAGGCTTTATTTTATTTTTTCCAATAAAAGGATAGTCGGTGTGTGTTGTCCACATTTTGAGGTCCCCCGAGGCAAATTTGTAACTTTTAATGTCACGCTATATAAATAAAAATTACTTGACTTGACTAGAAAACTTAAGTGCAGAACGACAAAATGCATAAAACATCATATGCACACACTAAAAATCACTGGCTTAAAATTTGACCCACTGCAGATCAATATAGCAGCTTATCCCAGTAGCAATGGGTTGATTTGACCCAGTTTTATTTTTATATCACCACGGGGTTACTTGATCACCCGCTTAATTTTTTTTTTTTTTTTTTAGATTTGCTGTTTTACTGTGGATAGTAAAGAGCTTTGTTTTTTTAACTGATGGGTGTGTAAGGAAAGACATAAGAAGGCCTAACTTTGAGCTTCACTTGACTTTTCACAATGTTTTGACATTTTACAGAGTAATTAATTAAGAAATTGAAAATAAATGGACAAATTGAAAATATAATCAACTGTTGGAGCCCTAAATGTTTATGGAGCTTATCATAGCTATCCAATTTCCCACAATGGACCCTTTCTAAAACAATTAAAAAAAAAAAATCATGACATAATCACTGAGCAGAAGAGGTGGCGTATACGTTGACACTTTAACAGTGTATACATCAGCCACCTGGGGGTTGGGTGCTGCAGCATCCTGGCTGTGTCTTCTCAAGATGAGCTACATCATACTACATCAATCAAACATCAAACAGTGATCAGTAAAACCTTCCCTAAATTCTCACAGTGATTTTTCCCAAAGTGCAGAAGACACATCAATTACCAATCAGTCTAAATTTTTTCTTTAACTTATAAATTAATTTTTGAAAGGTGGAAGGGTGGGCCATGGATGTGCACTGCACCAAATAGCCAATAAACAACACATTGTTAGTCAAATGAAAAAAAAAAACAATGATTGAAAGATAAGCCCATATATTATTCTGTAAACGAGGTAACATCAGACAATGGAAATGCAATAATGGATGTAAGTGATAATACAGTAAGACAGGTATGATGAAAGCAGGAAGCTGAAATAAACAGGCATATAAACATTTCTGTACTTACCACAACCCTAAAAGATGAATGTACTTTTAAGTTCAATAGATATAATAAAACAACTTTACAGGTAACTTAGAAAATAATAAGGTTGGGAAATCTTTTTCAGTTTTGCCTGTAAGCCTTTAATAAGAAACTATTTTCTCGTTTTTATTTAGACCTTGTGAACAATAGACAGAATAAATCAGAGCATGAACGGAGGTTTGAATACTCTCCAAAGAATGGCTGGAGTGTTCCTAGTGGTGAGTCACGAGTGAGACTTAGTGGGAGAGAGACAGAGAGGTGGGGAAGTGGGAGGGTAGCATTCAAATATTACCATCATCCATAATTAATTTGGATAATTCGCAGGCACATATAATCCCCCAACCGACAAATAACACACACACCCACGCACACACTCACAGTCAAACTGCACCAGGTAAATCCTCGGTTTCTTCTACAACAGTTAGAGGTCATGCAGCCCTCGGTTAGCCTGTCAGGCTGCACTGTCATTGCTGGAGCTCTGAGAAGTTGTTTCTGAATTTATGTATGTGCACATTTTCAGAGCAGCAAATGATGCTGCGTTTGTAACTACTGTGTGAGCACTGAAATACAGTATTTTCAAGAGTAAGACATAATTCCAGAGGACAAAACAATGTAATTACTTCACCTGCACACTGTGATTTTCTGCTAAGTTTTTCAGGTCAGAATCAAGCTATCGGGGCCAAACAGGAGGCTTCTTTGGGCATATGTGTTTGTCTGTGGGGGGTAAAGGTTGCTTAGAGGCAAAGATTATGTGTGCCTGTGAATTTCACACATTAATTATGCATATTGACTTAACCTTCAAGGTGGCACTATTTTAGTGCTGGTCTCTTACTTGTCTCTGTCTGTCTCTTGTTTTTTTTTTTTTTCAATAAGGAAAACTAATGCAGCTTTACCACAATTAAAACTCTAAATCATCTACTGTTTGGAGAGTCGCCTCCATCTATTTACCATAGTGACAGATAGCTCTGACGGGGTCAGCCATCTTCTCTCTGACTAATTTAAAATGTGAAAATGCAACAGGTAGGAGTGGGCATTTGAGGCAGACTGATGTGTCGGGCTGTAGAATTATTTGTACAACAGAAAGTACAATTTTCTAGTAGTTTTAATATGCTGGGGAAAATGATAAACCCTCTCAAACACACACGCACACACACACACACACACACACTTATTCGCATAAACAGCAGAGAGGCATCCATCCAAATCATTCCAATCACCAAGAACAGCAAAACAGACTTCCCTCACTAACAAATAAACAAGATTGCTCTCTTGTCCCTCTTTTCTCTCATTATTTCTGTGTGTATGTTTGTGTTCGTGTACAAATGTAATGGCGCCAATCAATTTTTCACTCAGGAAACAAATGGTCTAGACTTGCAATGACAGCAAAAGGTTTAGGTGTCACAGCATAACATGCACTAAATCATACATTCTGCTACTTTCCATTTCTATTTAATAATATTACTGTGCAATTACCTTCTGATAATCCCATGAGTTTCCTTTGAAAAGCTGTGGAATTGCCACATTGTGAATTTGCTATAATGACTGGATGTTATCCATTCAAGTCGGTGGCCGTATCTCAATTAATGTACTTAGAGGTGCTATTTTGATTGTACAAGTGCCAAGTATGGAAAACTGCAGTGTAAAGTACCTGGTTATAGTCTACTTAGACATTCAGCTTTTTAACCCAAAATTTGTTTTTAGATTAGAAAAAAATCTGAGGCAAGATATAAATAATACAGTTGCTGAATCTTCACTGAGATCTACAAGGCCTAATTTAAAAGTTTGTTCTGACTTTTTTAAGGTTATAGTTCAACTACACTGCCAACAGCTGCTGCTGCTTTCATGGTTGTACTTTTATTAAATTAAATCAAACGTTGCTTGCAGATTTCTAATATATAGTTTTCATACAACTATATGCCACGAACTATGACCTGGCATTGGCTGAAAGAAAATACTATACATCCTCCAACCCACTGATTGGATAAGACAGGCCTTTTGGCAAACTGAGACACAGAGTGTATTATGACAGAGAATAACCATAAGAGAAAGTGATGTCACAGTGCAGCGGTGGTAAACATCATGCAGCTGACTGTTTGCATGTCTGACTGACATGCCGCCTCAATGACAAGCTGTCTGTTTGATTGAGTGACTGGCTGACCATTCAACTGGAAATCTAGCAGACTCGCTTCTGACCGACAGATTAACTGACTGATTTGCTGACTTGACTGGCCGACTAACTGGTCTCCGACGTGCGGCTGACTGGCAGATGTCACTTCAGTCGGTGGGTGGCCAGAGAGGGAGGCTGGGAGGAGGATGGTGATGTGTGGGTGGCTAATACGGAGCTGCTCATGCTGCTGAAGACGGCATGAGAGCAGGAAGAGGCGGAGGAGGAGGAGGAGAGCAAGAGTCAGAGAAAGAGAGAGCACCGTGTTTTCCTGTGATGCAAAAACACCTCCTGAATTTGTGTGTGTTTGTCTTCAACCTAGGCATCCTGGGCAGTCAGACAGCTATAATAACCTCTGGCTGCCAGCGTGACACTGTGAGTCGTAGCAAAATGCCAGCAGGCACAAGTGGACTCTCTCTGTGTGTGTGTGTGTTTGTGCGCACTCCTCCACTTAAACTGGTATGCACGCATGCATGTTAGAGTGTGTATGTGTGTATCTGTGAACCCTTTTTGTAGCTCTTTAACAGCGCACAGCACACGTCCCCGAGCAGTTCCGTCTAAACAGCCACAGCTTGTACAGCTTCACAGTTCACAATAGCCCCGGCCGCATTGTGTGCCAGATACTGGGGTATTTGTGACACCGGCAAACTGGGCTCAGCTGGTCCTAACTGGCATTTCGACGGCCAGCCCTTCCAAACTGAATAAAATTGCACCAGCTTGGCATGTGTAAAAATAGCATCTTCTCTCTTTCTGTGACACCTGTGGCAGCCTGTGCCCAGCCAGCTAAATCACTGCAAGCTCACCTCAGGTGTATTGAAAATTGAAATTATGTTCAGTTTTACTGGCAGTGGTGGGCTGAGGTGTCAACGAAGCTCATCTCAAGAAAATTGGAGAAGGAGTACATGTCAAACTTTTTTAACCCAATGTTGACACATGTGGGGACATTCTGGGGGATTCGGTTCACGAAGGCACATTTGCAACCATGAAATCACCAGCGGTTCAAATCTTTCCTGGTCCATGAACCCAGAACTGACTCGCAGCAAGATTTGAAGAAATTTGAGATGCAACTAACCAGCAAATGTAAACACTATTCACACAATTGATAAGTTGTAAGTAATGCCTTATAATATGCCAGCTGCTTGAAATGTATGGGAGACTTAAAATCTCCAAATAAAAATGATTCAAACAAGAAATGAGGTGAAGTACACATTGTAATGTGGTTTCATTTTATGTCTGTATTTTCTGTTCACAGTACAATAAAAAGCAAATGTTAAAACACGATCGTTGCTTTTTGTTTTTACTTACTGAATGGATGGTTTTTCATTGTGTTATGAAAATGCTACATTAAAATCAAATCACAACACATATAGCAAAGGAAAGAGATTTAGCATTGTTATCCAGTAGAGGACAGCATAGACCTGCCAAGTCTAAATGCAAAGCATGGTCATTGGTTTTAATGAGGAGGTGTACTGTTTTCTTTTTAGAAATTGAAATGAACTGTCAATGCCAAAATTAACCAACTACCCAACTGTCCAATCACAGCTTGAGACAAGACGGAGGCGGAGTTTATCATTTATCTGACACAAGCTGACGGCAGCCATGACAAACAGACAATTACAACAAACAGCCTTTCACATTAAAAGATTCCTTCTAATGACATTACATTAAGTGACTGACTGCTCAGAGTTTTGAAGGACAGACTGTGCTGGAGGAAGTTGTAAAAACGGACACTTAAACTCCATTCACATGAGATTAAGATTACATGGGGATGTGGGGAATGAAATAGTCACTGTTCTCTTCTGTAATTTATTTTATCATTCCGGACTACATTTGAACCAACGGGAAATTACAGTATGTGGTCTGTAATTGATGGACAAAGCCAGAATGTAAAAGCCTCCATAGCGTTGCTGGAAAGAGCTGAAGGGGAAGAAAAAATATATCAAATACTTCTCATAATCAAAATGCCAAATAAAATATCATCAAACACATTGGTATCATTAAACTTCAATAAATGTTCATCATCAAAGAGCACAATTTGTCTGTGAATCAACAGTATTTTAAGTTTTCTTCAGGATCAAAGAAATCCAGTGAACATCCATGAGTGCCCTGTGAACGGGAGCTGACAACAGCGAATTCAGCACACCTGTACCAGTTTGGCAAAATGTGGACAAATGTACATTAAAGAAAACAATGTAAAAAGAATACTAGTTCAGATGTGTAGCATAAATTACAGCAGCCCATTTGAACAGCTTACTCTACTGATCACTCTCATTTTTCCTGGTTTCCAAATAGAGTTGTGTTGTTAGCATATCTCTAGATTACCAGAAAAAGTTTTGATTTTTGCACTGTTATGATAAAAATAACCCCTCTTACTGTTGAGAAATAAATCCAGTCCATGTAAGGCTTTAGTGGGATCGTCTAGGAACAGTTCTCAGTAATTGTTGACACCTAATTAACATTAACTACCTTGTCTTGCAGTAATTTCCAGTAAACTCTTACTGGTTTAATGGAGGAGGGTAAGCTAAAGCTAATGGATGTCTACAATGTAGATAGAGCTGAATGTGAAACTGTTTTAGTGTCAAAATAAATGGCAATATGACAAAGAAAATACATAATAAATCACAATGTTTATTGTATTAAACTTTTTAGACAATCTTCCATACAGTTTTGTGGTATTACTGTAAAAACACGAGGTTGTATTTCAGTGTGGTGAATGCGCATACCAGATCCTGTAGCAAAGAGGGATTAAGTAGATTTGATATTCATTGTAACAGCACCAAAATGCAGCACACAGACAAAGTTTACATTTGTTATACATCCATTTAACTTCAACTAGCAATATTGGCTGCAATTTGTTGCCATTCTGTTTCATTGTGAAAACTTAATGAAAACCATCCATCTCCTTAGAAGCATTTGCCTGATCGCTGTTGCAGTCTATAGATCCCTGTGGCAGCTAATTTCAGAGGTTCCCTGCAAAAAAACAAGCGATAATGTTCGACATGCAGGCATGAAAACGACATGACATGGTATTTTATATGAAAGAAATATTATCTTAAATGAGAGAGGAGTTTCTGGAAGACAGTTCGGTAAAAGCTCATGGGTGTTTATGAAGTTAATGTGATTGAGGCAATCAAGAGTTTTCTCTTCACATCCTTTAGGCTTCCCCCATATGGCACTGGAGTGACTTTCACAATTCATACTTCACACATCTTACTTCGTCTTCCTGTAATGGCTCTCCGGGAGGAAAGCTGTGCTGATGATAATCTTGCCAGATGGCATAAGCGGTAAAACAGTAGAAGCAGCTTCTTTCCTTCATTTAAATATCACTTTCTCAACAGGGAATGTAGCTTTGGACTGGAGAATCTGGGAGAAAATGTACACTGTAAGTGATAACCTCTGCATGAGCAAGTTCTTCCTGTCACACCGTGTGTGCTGCTTTTTAATTCAAATAAATTAAATGAAAAACAAAATTCTTGCATTTAATCTGTTTTGAATATGTGTTTTATGTAATTTAGTGAGTCAATACAAATCCTTATCCAACATCCAAACCTTTTCTCCCAAAGCCTGACCTGACTTATTCAGACTATTGACTGATGTTAAAGCAGTATATAAGATATAGAACGCAACATCAATGTTTTAATGAAAGCCACCTCACCAGTATTTCATCCTTTCAATGAGCCTTTCAGACTAAATGCCTGATTTCTTTCTAGAATAACAGAGAGGTCAAAGTAGGCCTGTCTGGCAGACAGCTACATTAAATGAACATGTTATATCTCAGGAATAAAAACCTTGGATGAGCAAATTATTCATGAAGACATATCTTCATAAATGATCCCACATTAGCATGAATAAAAACCATGCTAGTGGCAGAGAGAGATATTCATCGCCAAGTTCAGTATCAGGCTAAAGAACACTAGTGAGGAAGAAGTGAATAAAAAATACATGCACTAAACAGCAAGCTTTGGACTTAATGCACAACATTCTGCCAGTGGGAAAGAAAAATCATGGCTTGCATTATTATTTTTTTTTCATCTTTGCGCTTGTTATACTCACTGTGACAAAAATGTTCTCACTATTGTTCAGGAATTGGGCTGGCTACGGGGATTTATCAAACTTTTATGAATAGCTATTCATAAAATATCATGAGGTCAGACGCTAACAACGCCCCGGAACTACATTATTCCTGTAAATTAATGCTGATAACTTGGCTGGTTGCCATGGAAATGGAGCATGCCATGGCAACTCGTATAACTCAGAATGGAAAAAGTAATCTATTGTCCACAGTCTGTGACAGTAGAGTTTAAGGACACTCTTTTCTACCCCTGCACAAAGAATAAGACATTAAATGTAGCTTAAACTCATCAGTGTGAATTGTGAAAATTTCACTTTATAACTAAAGCAATGAGTTAGAAGTTTTATAAAGATTCATAGGTCGTTGACACATTCACAGTGTCTGTCCCTGGAGGAATAGAGTTTAAGTCTAACTGTGGAAACAACACTAAAACCACTAACATAGCCTCTTTTTCACTCTCTATCCTCTTCCCAACCACTCTCTTTTGCTCCAAACCCCCCCTTTCCTAATAGAAATCAGTCACTAAGCTTCCCAGGGACAACCTCATTAGAAGAGAGGAGCAGACTTCCATCTGTCTCCCAGTCTACTAGTTTAATGAGCTTTTACTTGTGTGCTTCACCAATCGCAGGACGTGCCTGGCTATATTATTCATTCAGAGCAACACCGTCCCCGAGAGGCCAATCTACTTACAGCGCTCATACGTAGAAAGGATGTGTCCTTCTCAATATAGTGTATTTGTGTTATAGCGGCATATGGTCTATCAGTGTATTTAACACAAGATGTATTTGAGAACAAACTACACAAGGACAGCCACTTATCGTAAAAACACATGATGTCTTGAATGTCTTGAAGGAGCTCAATGGAACTCGTTAGTGTTGATTTTGGCAGTTTGTGTGGACAAAGGTGATAGTCTATCATCAAACGTTTGGTTACGTGTTCCCCCCTCTACACTCCCCACTGCAAGGAGACAACTTCACTATCTCCAGAGAGGGTCTCTCAATTGGCGGCTGAAGCAACTCAAACTCAGCAGAGGAAACCCAGATGCTGTTTAATCTGACTTTTCAGAATAACTATCAGACACTAAAGAGAAATAGTCAGCCTTCTGTCTGTTGGTCTTGTTTGCCCATGTAGGTCATATAGAGGTGTCAATATTAAATCAAAACTGTTTAATAACCAATTAAAAACAGAGTGCATCTAAGTGATGAACAGTACTTAATGCAGCTTTAAACCTTTACAATAAATTGATTTTTGGCCACTTGTTGGCAGGCCAACACATTGTACAGTAATTGATAGATTATTACCTGATAAAGTTAATGAATGTATTGTGCCCATTCACACAACCATCAGGCAAAAAGCAATATTATCATTCATTTGGATTTTTGACCAACTGGTGAATATAAGATATATCCACTCTCCTTTTAGTGATGTTTTGATTTCCACCGACTCAGAAAATATCCATCTCTTATGCTGCTCAGTTCTCCATTAAATTCAGCAGCTACTTGCTAAATTTCTCTGTCTGTCAATCAAATCAGATGCCCGCTGCTGCTGCTGGAACAAGGAGGCACTAGTGAGAGTCAACCAGAATGGTGCAGTTCCAGGCTGTAAAAAACAAAACAAAACAAAAGAGCGAGCTAAAGGTTGTTCAAATGCTACGTGTAACTGAGGTAAAATGTAGAGTTGGGCGATACTTCTCTTCAGCATTGCAAGTAGTCATTTGATTCATTCTTAATATAAAAACATTGATTAGTGCAGCTTTAAAGGCCTTCAAAGACGTACATGTGCATATTTAATGTGGAAAAAATGAATCACAAATGCTTTGCTTTTGTTTTGAAAAGATATATGAAGGTAATAGAAGTGTTTTTTGTGTGTAGCTTCAGCTGGAGGAAATAAATCCATTTTTCGATCCTTACCCTTTACCAAGGCCATTAACCCCACCTACCCATAATCCCCAATCATCAATGTTTACCTGTCAGTGCTGTTCTTGACCAAATCACAATCCAGGCCAGTCAGGATTGCAGGCGAGCACTAAACAACGGGAATAAACCCACAAATTCAAGTTCATTTAAAAATCAATCAGGTCGTCACCTCGGCAACTTCCTCACGACACCTTTCCCCATCTCCCTCTCTCTCTCTCTCTCTCTCTCTCTCGCTCAACCACATCTCTGCCTCGGTCCAAATGATCGGAGCCACTGAGCCATGCGAGCATTAAAGTGAAATAGGGAGGTGAGAAATGCATGAAATAAGTAAACGTATGAAAATTTTCAGGTGTTTATGTTTCAGCGAGCAAAGGAGATGGTGCTGGGACATGAGGCACGGGTGTTATTGCCATCACGTCTTTAGGTGGAAATGGCGTGAAATACAGTCTATTTCACAGGCCGCTGGCTGGAGTGGGGCCAAAACTGCACAGACCTACTCTTTACTCACTCTCAATTAAACACTTCACTTTGCAACAGAGCACACAGTGATGAACCCACACTCAATATCAGCACACTGGAACCAGTGCGTCTATCAGGGGTGGATGGTGTGGGTCTGGTGTTTGTTGATGATGGTATGCTTTGTCGGTGTGTATGTCTGTGTGTGTGTGTGTGTGTGTGGAAACTGTCTGTGTGCGAGGGGGCCTAACTGCTGTGGTCGATAATTGTGTAAAAAGCGAGAACAATGTGTGTGCAACTGCATGTGCATTCATGGGCTATCACAGATGGTTGGTTTTATTCAGCTGACTTTGTAATACATTTCACAAGCAAAATCTCCTCCTCACCTAGGTAATATCTGCTGCTGAAGCAACCGGCAAAGTAGCACCAGACATTATCTGGTATGCCAGAGGCCGACTCTGACTGGGCTGCGCTTCGCAAGTCATGACACCGAATAAATACAGAGAAAACACAAATATGCATACAATTAACAATGAAAATGAACAACAACAACAATGAAGATGAGCAAGAGTGGATTCAAAATGTGATTATTTTACCACCCAATAGGATGTGCCATCTTTCAAATTCTATACTTTAATAGGAATTCAGATCTCCCAATTTGCTTGTAAAAGTTGTAGAGGACAGTTGACTGCTGTCTGTCATATAATTATGAAACATCCTATAAATCCTAATTGATATGCCAGATTATTATTTATGGATTTTTATTCAGCTTTTAATTCTTTGAAGACACACAGACTTACTGGCGACTTAATTCTGTAGACCAAATGTTTTCCTTACTGGACCACAGAGAGCCTGTTTTAACAATGACTGAGTTCTTCACTTTAGGTACAGGTAGTCCTCAAGGACATGTTCTTTCTCCTGTGCCATTCCCTTTATACACACTTGAATTCTTGATTAAAGAGCAGCCTTCGTTGCTTGTTCAAGTGCACAGCTGACATGGCCTTAGTTGGCCTTTTTCACAAAGCAGATCCCTTAAGTGAAGTTGAGTATCTGACTCAAACACAGGCTCTTCAGGCATGCTGCAAAAGTACCAATTTGGACATCAGCATTGATATGACTAAATAAATGATGATTTGTGCCAAATAGGATTTCATAATAAAGTCCAAACTGTTGAATGTTTCAAATATCATGGTACAGTCCTGGACTACCAATTGAGCAAGAAAAGCAAACAATAGCTTCGTCTTATTAGGAGACTTTTTAGAAGAAAGTTTTCAAGTAGGTAAGTCAGTTTGTTCACAGAATATTTTAACACTCCACTCGACTTCATGGTTCGGTCATCTAAAATACAGGTTTGGGAAAGAATAGTGCCAGCAGAATCACTGGGGTGCCCCAAATGAAGCTGAGTGAGCTGTAAAGTCAGGGCAAGATATAAAGCCTTAAGCATCCAGACAGACAGTTCTCATCCTTTATTTTCTCAGTTGAGACTCTGAAATCTGGGAGGGGATATAGGGTGCTTATATTCCAAGGTCAAAAACCATTTAAAACTCAAAAAGCTGAGCCACAAATCTTTCTCCACAACATTAAGTGTTTTTATATGTTACATCCTCATGTGCTGTCTTTCTCTTTTGGTGAGCCAAAGACAATTTTCCTCTCTGGTGAACAATACAGTTGTATTCTACTCTACTGTAAGAGTAGATGTCAGATGTATGAACAGAAAAAATCTGGTTTTCGAGTTAAAACCCAGGAATGAAACAGAGTCCTGTCATGGCTCCAGTGCAAATGAAAACATTGTGTCAGCGTTGATCAGCCTTCTCCGCTAGCACTGAAGTCATGGTTGAAGCATTGCTGTATTGATTAAGTACTGGAACAGCCTACTGGGCCTGTGGGGCCCCTACAGGGCCTGCCAGTCAGCATCATTCCCTCAGTCTGAGAAGTGGAAACATTGCGTATCAGGCACACGGGGGAGAAATGAAGTGTGGAAGTGGTAGAATATGAAATTTGCTTTAATAGAAGCAGAAAAGGAGCGAGGGACTTCATTGGTTTGCAAATTGCTTCCTGCACATGTGTGCTTGAAAGCACACCCTTACATGCTCACACACACATACTACATGTGTGTATAAGAACATAGGACAACAGCATGTGCAAACGCAAAACGATCCAATTTAAATGGTTACAGCCCCATGAGGGAAACACAGTTTGCAGACACAGTTCAAAATAAAAATCACCACATCACAAACCATGTAAATAAATGTAATGTGCATGCAAAAACTCACACACACAGCCTTAGTAACCCACGTTCTATTCAGCCTTTAAGAGATGTTGGCCTAGGTTTTCTCTCCTTAGTCCATCAGCCTCAATGATATATATAGGACATACCTTCATATGTGACTCCACTTTGTCAGCGTAATTGTCACTTGCGGTGATACAGAAATGCACATCCTTCAGGCCAGATAAGGTACATCAGCCAGAGAGCCCTTGATGCCTTCAATACAGGGTGAAGTATAGCCTACACGAGTAGCATAGCAGAGCCTGGCCCAGTGGCTTCTCTGCCTTCTGTGCTCAAGGTGCGCTTGATTCATATACAACTAAGGAGAATAAAACAGCCCAGCGAGGGCAGAGGCATTGTGTGAATAATGTTGGAATCAAAGGCACCTCACGAATATGACTTTGCACATTAGTATTTCATGTGTACTAGATTCAGGTCAGCTGCACTACTGACCTCTTAACAGGAACATGGTAAAATCAGTAACAAATTAACCCCAACTTATTCATATCCTAGTACCACAAATAAAAGAAATGGACATAAAACATAGATGACACTCATTGGCTATGCACTAATAATGACTGATGCATGAATTCGGTGCAGAGCATGTCCTATAGGAAAACAGAAAATCGTTAATGCAGGAATAATAGAGTAGCCTGAAATTCAGTAAGTGTGATACCAACTTATAGATGAAACACCTTTTTTTTTTTTTTTTTTTGCAGTGATTCAGATATAGCACACTTTGGGTGTAGCTTTATTAGTCTTGACTATATATATGAAGGTGCCATCACAACAAGTTCTGAACAGATGCTAATTTTTCACACGTTACTTGAGAAGATGATTCATTTATGGGCAGTTGTGTTTGAGACATCCCACACACTCAACACACTCACACAGCATGCATATATTGCCCACAAACATGGACTGCAGATTCAAGATGAAATTCGACCATGAGAAATGCAACCAGTTTAGCGCAGGTTCACGCTGTCATCTTAATACAGCAAGGGAGGGAAATGTCATGTTCCTCTGTGAGCCTCTGTCAAATCAAGCCAATCTTCAGTCTCTATAACCACTGTGTGAAATATGCATTGAGTCTCACCGTGCTCTCTGTACACCACCAGCAGACGAAGGTAAAAACACGCTCTCAGGGTGTGTTACTATCAAATGAAGTGCACCTCCAGACTCTGCATATTACAACTATTTTAGATATGCCTTCAGCCACAGTCAGGTGCACTCTTAAGGCATTCCTCCGCCTCCATTTTCTGAGGTGCATTAGCCCATTCCTATTTACTCTACAGCTCCTGAGAGACTGTGATAAAAAAACATCTAACCAAGCCCTCAAGTGCCTCTGGGGTCTAAAACCTGGTTTTCTGTGGATGTATCAAGTCAGTAAGTGCATGTCTGTGTGTTTGTGAGCAGAACAGTGTTTATGTGTTTACCAGACTCTCTTAAGTGCGCACGTACTGACGGCTCACGCTAAGGTGTCTCTCTGAGCGAACAGAGAGCCACGGCTAAGCTCCTCTCGTCTACCATTCTGTGTGATAACTCCTTCACCATCTTCTCCTCCTCGCTTCCACCCTTTTCCACCTCATCCATAATACATGGAGCGCCCTCGCTCGTCAGTTGCAACCTAAGGGACGCAGATGTAAAATTCACAGCTGACGACTCAGAGGGAGGTGTATGGTTGTCCCTTCCCATCTCTTCCCATGATGTGAATTTCATTTCCCCTTCATTAGCAGGGTGCTCTGCGTTGTAATGTATGCTCGCAAGCACAAGAATGAGTAAGTGTGCCGTAAACCAAGTGCATGGCAGAGCGGCAGTTGAGTCAGCTTATGATGTTTTATTAGTTTCTTTGCAGAACTTGGCATGACTTTGCGTGTGTGTTGGTCAAAAATGCATTTTCTTATACTTGAGATGGCCTCAGGATCTAATTTACCGGTAAGTCAGGCAGAATGAACCATTTCATGTTTATGCAACATGCAGGTGTACAGAAGGCCAAAGGCATTATGAATTCTGGAAGGCTACACTGGTTTCCCAGAGCATGTAATGTGGCCTCTGCAGGGGGCCATTCAAGGCTCTGGAAAGCACCTTTTTAAAGAGCTGTTTTACACATAAATTTCCATTATAAACAATGAGTATGGAGACATTTATTTTCTGGCATATCCTTATTTGACAAACATCCACTGGACTTAGTACCAAAGGGGTCAGAGCAGAGGAGCAGGCAAGAGTACTGCCTCTGGACCAGTAAAAAGTAAGTGTTTCGCCCAAGGCCACGTCAGACTGGGTGAACACTGACAGCAACCCTCTGGCCGCAGAGCGACTTACCTACTGGGCAGAGTCTAAGAGTACTGTTCCAGCATCCCTGAAGGAAATTTTTTTTTTTGTGGGATTTGGATGACCACAGACATAAAAAGACATTTTTATCTTGTGATATACACAAAAAACTGCAGTTTTCGTGCCGGATTGAGCCTTAACGGATCTAATACGCCATTAGTTCTCTACTCAGAAATCATATTCCATTATCTTGGACATCAGTCACCTCGGAGCAATGAAGACGAAGCTTCAAAAATACTTTAAAGTGCGCCTTCTGCTGAGGATTAAAGAAAGACGACAAAACATCAAGGATAATAGTTTGTTGAGTCTTGTCTTTATCCTGCCTCGTGTGAAGACGAAGAAAGACAAAAACACAGCGCCATTAATGTCAAAAATAATTGCCCATGCTAACTTTCATGTAGCCTCATCAGTCAACTAGCGGGGAAATAATTAATTCCATCTGTCCGCTATCGAAAGTGGTTTACATATTTGATATGCGGGCTTCAGGAGTAGAGCCGAGGCCCAGGAGAGAGTCAGGCTCGACAAGCCCCTGCTCCACATGGCTGCATTTAATTAGGAGGGATGCTGGAGAGGATGTGGGGGTGGTGCTTATGTTAACTGATTTCCCTCTTTAATCAGTGCTAATCTCCAGTCATTTTCACAGCACAATGCCGGCTCATTCATGAATTCAAATTAATAACTGAGGAATATAGTGCTGGCTGGCTCGGCCTGGCATCTCGCGATTCTGGAGTCCCATCTCTTCCTGTCTCTCTTTCCTCAATTATTTTATCTGTACCTCTCGGGGGTGAGAAATTCTGTTCAAGAAATGAGGAGAAAAGTGGAGTGTGAATAGTGTGTGTGTGCCCAACAGAGAGACATAACGTCGGTGTGTGCATGAAGACATGGAGAGAGAATTATTGGATATTGCATAGTGGGAGTATAATTATATGTGTACCTGATGTCCTGTCTTGTCTCTGTCTTGGAGAGAAGCTAATAGCAACATCGGCTGATATGGCAATATTGTTTTGAAACGCATCTTGAATTCTGAAATGGACAGGCGGCGCGTGTGTGAGGAGTGGGGTGGAGAGAGGTAGAAACTGAGAGAGGGAGTCTATTTGAAATATGAAGTGTTTTTTACAGAATAACTGTGACTGCTATCATTACCGTGAGTGATGACTCGATTGTCATATTCTGAAAGCTCTGCCTATCTCATGTGTCCTGGAATTAAATTGAATTGGACGGAGGAAGGAGATGAAGTGAAGTGGAGGTAGGAAAGGCTGCCGCTGTTCAAATAAGACAGCAATCGCTTTGGGTACATTTTTTTAGGTTCCAGCCATCAGCCACGATTAGCTCCGCCCTAGGTTTGTCTGAGTGGCTTGCGCAACATCCCTGCTGTTTCTCTTTACCTCCGTGGGTGTAAAATAAGAGGGTTCCCTGTGGCCTTGAGATGTTGTGAAATAAAATGAATAAAACTATTGTTGGTCAAAGTCAGGGAGCCAACAAAGACCATAGTGGAAAGTAAGAGACAGAGAGGCTCTTAACTGAAGCCAGCTTTGCAGATTTGGATGTAGGAGGGAGAGAAAAATGGCAGTGGAAGTGTGTGGAAATGTGTGTGTCAAAGAGAGAGAGAGAGACAGAGAGAGAGAGAGAGAAAGTAGCAGTGGCCATCTGCAGGATTATTACAGGGTGCTCTGCCAGGTTAAATGAGGCAGAAGGCGGGGACATTTGGTGGCACATCTTAGGTAACAGTGTTCGCACACGTAGCGTACATGAGTGTGTCTCCGTGTGTGCGTGCAGGCGTGTGCACATACTCATTCATGTTAAGGTCTGAGTCATAGCACAAAGTACTCTTTCAAAGGCATTTCTCCTGGACTATGACCTTTCTCTTTGCTCCGTGGCATGACCCAATATAAAAAGTAACTGTTCCGTTGAGGGATTAAGGATCTATTTTGGGCTTTGTCCTGACCAACACAGTCCACAGCCCTGGACATTGTGTTGCACTTTGTGTACTGGTGTAATTTATCTATGCTGATGATGCAGTCCTATGTTGTAATGCTCAATCTGGCTTGACAGTATGACTGAATAACTTTTGCCTGCTCATTACAGTCTCCATCTACATAACTATTGGCTTGGTTACAAAGCTGTACTTAAGAGATTGTTTTATTTGTCTTTCAAGAAAACCTGGTTCCTAAAAAAATAGTTCTCTAGAAGAGTTAAGTCATTGATAACTGAGCATGAGTGGTCTGCTTTCAGATATGCAGCTCAAGCATCATGGACTCATCCAGAAAAGATTTTGAAGCTTTGTACATTAGTGTCTTGAGGCAGTTTCAAAGAGCAGTAATCCTAATAATTGTTGTTGCTTTACTGATGGTTCGCTCATACTTGTATTGGCCTCTCATGTATTTTGATCCATTTGCTGAATATGTTATCCTATGTTTTAGTGATTTCTATATGTTAATTTTGTATTTATATATATATATATATATATATATATATATATATATATATATATATATATATATATATATATATATATTTATATTTTACATCATAAAAAAGGAGCAGTTGTTAAAGAGGGATATTGCTCCTTGGAGTGTCTTTCTGAGTGTAAATAAATGTTGAAATTAATATACCATTCATCTGTGGTTTTTCCTTTTGCTGCTGTGATAAAGTAATGAATGGCTTCTCCTTTAAAATGTCTAATGATTTGATTTGTGCTTTTGGCAAACAGATCCCACAACAGCTGCTGTCTGTCATTTCTGCTGTCACATAAAAAGAAAATATTTTTTTTCCACGCTGCTTTGTAGCCAATAATATATAAATCCCCCCATTATGATTTACAAATCCTAAAGGTCCTTATTCACTGTAAATTCACTAGCTTGATTTCCTAAAAGAGTGAAATTTAGTCACTAAACACATTATGCTTTTAATAAAAACTGGAAGATTATGGACTATAACACACTATAAAGTCCAGGTGGGTACTAAGCAGCTGCGCATAGTTTAGTGTTATAAACTCTTAAACACGGCACATGTATGTCATCAATCTAACAGGTAAAACAAGTTATCCATAATATGACAATGTCTATATCTTAGATCCTTCAGCAGATGCATCTAGATTGGAATGTCAATTATTTAGTGTTTCTATCTGACTGTCATCCTCTTTAATCCACTACCGGACAGACTTCACAGTCACCAGAAGATAAATCCTAATGTTTCACTGATGTCCCTGTTGATGGAGTAATATTACAAATCATACATAGGTAAAAGCACAGAAGCGTTGCCTACCTTTATTTAAGTTATTTTTAGTAAAGGTTATTAGTGCGCTGTTAAATTTGTCCTCTCATATATTTTTACATTTGTCATTTTTTGATTGTTAATACTGTTTCATCAATGAGTAAGCAGCATTTTCTGTTGTAGCTGCTCAGGGTGGAGCTTGTTTTAGATGTAGTTAGCGAGCTTAGTTCGGTGGTTCCCAACATGGGGTTCAGGTCCCTCCAAACATTCACAAGATAAATCTAACGGGTCATGAGATGATTAATGGGAGAGGAAGGAAGAGAGAGAGTTTCTGTAAATAATTGTGTTTTGCAGCATTGATGTAATGGTTAAACTGGGGAATAAAATACCATAACTTCAAATATGGTAAAAACTATGAAAATAAGAAACTAGGTTGAAATAAAAAAACAACAACAACCTTGAATTTTCCACAGGCACTGACGTAACAATGCAAATGTTGGGTGCTTTTAATTCTAATCTGGTTTTGTTGCCAAATTGCAAAGACAGGACGGTGCATGTGTGAAGGTGATTGAGACTGTTGAGAAGCAACTGATCGCGACTTTGTATTTTACACCAAACAGTCTCTGATCTCGCATGGCACGCTTTGACTGAATGACTAAGCATGTAATGCAGTATCCACACAATGTGTGTGCCTGTGTGTGTGAGCCTGTGTATGTGTGTGTTTACTGAAGGTCAGTTATGCTCCCCCATCCCCACAAATCCTCCTGGCACTTCGCACATACTCTCACCAAAACACCATTACATGCACACACAGACACTCACCAACCGGCACACTCTCTCTCCTTATTGCCAAGACTGTGTCTATGTTGAGGCTGACAACACAACAGGCCTTAATCCCTCTACCTGTGACTTTTTACAAACAGGATTAGTCCCAGTTTCCCCCACTAAATTCCAGGGCTGCTGGCTGATCTACAGGCCATGGCCCTTACCCTCTGTTTCACATCCTGAACACACTGCTGCTCTTATCTAAATGAACAGCTCTGCACTGGATGTGAAGCACCTCGGTTTCTCACTCATGCGCTCGTCAGCATTCTGCCATGTGGAGGGAGAAGCAGCTAGATACATGCATGACCAGGTAGCACACGCGCTGAATGTCCAGCAATTGCAATTTGTGAGCAGGGTAGTTTGCATAGCCAGACATACAAATGAAACCAGGTAACTTCCCAGGAGTACAGAGCTGTGGGGTTTGTGTTAAAAAGTATGGCACTGTGGGGGAGACAAATGTCTGTAGCACTGGTGGGCGGTCGTCTTTGTCATATTTTATCTTTTATTCTAAACCACGGTGACAGAATGAGTCAGTATTATTTTTTTTTCCTATACAATGACTCAGGCAAATTGTTGCTGATAACAAGACAAAACTAATGGCTCTTATCGAAACAAGCACTCACCACAGTTATCATTTATCATTAGTCACACAAGCAAGGTAAGTGGTCATAAATACAGGTGACAGAGAGGTCAGAGACTGCCTTCTTGACTGCTACGTCATCACGATTCAGTGTCGAATAATATTGAAATGGAAAAAAAAACATGTTCCAGATAAAATTTCAATTTGCAAAAGAGACAATCATTTTCTATTTCATTAAAATAGCAATATCAGCATTTTAATATTGTTCAATTGACTTTACAAAAAAAAAAAAAAAAAATCAATAAACAGTATAAAATAATCATCTCTAACTGGCACTGACTATTATTAAATAGCTCACCAGTATAACAAGACTGGGGGATCAATTCACAAAAGGACTGGATGGCTTTTGCAGCCACTAAACCTGTGCAAATAAGACATGAAGAAAACGTGAAATCCTGAAAAGGGTGAACCCCCGAACCTCTAACGGCACTGCCAAGCAAATAGCAAATGTAACAGTGAGGATACAGTAGCCAGTAGTCACCACATGGATAATTACAATCAGATGCAAAACAAGGGCAAATTGCACTCAGCTCCAAACTTTAACTTTTTCAAATTTGTGAACTGAACCCTGAGAGAGGGCAGATGGGCCAAAATCAATTCTTTGTGAACTGCTATACTCGTGGCTCTGTGGTACTGTGGATGAATGCTAACATTAGCATGGCAACATGCTAACAATGACAATTCTAATATGCTGATGTTTAGCATTTTAGCATGCAACCATCTGCTTATTAGCACCAACCACAAAGTACAGCTGAGGCTGATGAGCATGATGCTAATTTCTTAAAAGGCAAAGTACTGGACAAAGTCAAGTGTTGACTTTAGGTTGGCAACCAAAGTTATTACAACTCATCCCAAGGAGGACACAGTCTGTACCAAATTCCATGGCAATCCATCCAACAGTTGTCAAGAAAGTGGTGGACAAACCAACAGCACTAAAAACAGTGATGAGAATTAATTGACTTGGTTTCTTTTTCATAATGTGATGTTTTATTTTACATTTTAAGCTCAAGGTGCAGCTTCATGTGGAGCAGACTGATTCACCCGCAACGCTCTGAAATTCCAGCAAAAGGCAGTCACAAGCCACCAACATGTGCCAACTCTTTTTTAATCAATTTATTTATTTTTTTGAAGGTATACTTGGATATTTTTGGAAACCCCCTTATTTGATTTCTTACCAAGAGAGAGATGAGATCAATACCACTCTCAATAAAAGTAAATGATTATCTTAGATTAGCATAAAGACATGAAACAGAGATGTATGGCAGAATAAAAAAAGCTCAAAAAGACTGATTGATTAAAATAGGAGTCCATCTGTTTTGTCAGATGATTCATGTGTGAGCTGGACAGCTGAAAAAAACAGCTAATCACTGACCTCATATAAACAGATGGGTATCAATTTATCATCTCACTTGCAGTACAAAGGTGAATAAGAATATTTTCCAAAATGCTGAAACACTTATTTAACTTTCCATTTGTGGCTTTAAAGGGGAAACAAATCAGAAATCCAGTTTAATGCAGGGCAAAATCAGTGGCTATGTCAAACAACAGCACAAATTCTGTTAGAAAGGACAGCGACTGTCACAGTACTGTGGACATGACTGTAACGCGTATTAGTCTTTATAGACTTTTTTCATGCTCAACAAAATAGTATATAAACAGGATAGTATTCCATGATAAGCTATTACTACTTTGGAAAGAAAAGTTTTTATGTTAAATGTTGTTGATTCACTTTCCTTCAAAAATATGATTTGCACATATTTTTGTCTCGTCATCTCTACATCTGTCATACTTATTTACTCCTTTCAGTCAATTCCGATTTCATTCTAATCAGTTAAATTTTTTTGTCATTGTCACAGATCAAAGAAGAGCATGGCAACTGAAGGAAACATTCAAAAGTCCCTTTCCTGTGCATTAGAAAGCTCATAAGCATTTCCTCTGATTAACAGGAAGTAACGTTACTTCCACTCAGTGTGACAGGCAGAGGAAATTACACCAGCACGGCCGTGAGAGACAGTTTTAGATCTTTCCCACTTTCCCAAAGTTTTGTACTCGACTATTGGTTTTGGGAGATAAACACTTTCACCGCTTTTAAGAAGCCTTAAGTCACATCTAAATGTGAGTCGAGGGGACTATTTGGATGGATGTGGCATGACACTTCAAGCTTGTAGCTGCCCACTGGGTTTATTAGGTCTCCCCCTTAGTGAAGAGAGATTTGAGATAGGAGCGCACCTGAAGTCATAGTGTGTGACACATGAAGCTGGGCTTATCTTGAAACTGCCCCCTGATCTAAAGGAACCATAAGCGATATCAAGTGGATGTATGTGCCCCTGTACAAGTGTGTGTGTGTGTGTGTGTGTGTGTGTGTGTGTGTGTGCATAAAGGATGACAGCAGGCAGCACTGATTACAGTGCCTTCAAGAGCTAAAATTGCTCTCTGATTCACGGGCTGTGACAGCAATCTCTATTTCTAACTCTGAGACTTGTTTCAGCAGCATATGAATATTCAATGAGATGCGGGAGTGTGCACTGAGTATGCAAATACAATTTCACACTCAGTCTTTAGCTATATGTTCATGCCCATAATGCAAAGATTCACATTAGGGACCATCACAATAAATGGTCCTACAGGGCATGTGGTGTATTGTTGGGATGAAAGAGCTCTCTTACCTGTAAGGAGTGTGGGTGACATGGATCATTCGGGTGGAGGACGGACGCACAGATGTCCCCCAAGAGACCGATAGAAGAAAAAAGACAGAATAAAAGCTTTGTTAGCCACTGTAGGATGACAATTTATGTGCATTTACAATGTGCAGTAAGACCATAGACGCAGTTCATTTCTGTGAACAATAGCAAAGGAGGATGGTATCACATTGATAACACATTATTGAATGGCATTATATTTATTCAGTTTGGCTTCCCATTCAGAACCTGCTATTCTTTCCAGGAAAAAAAAAAGCTCAGCAAAAAGTCATTAGGGAAAAATGATGTTGTATTCCTTTACAGCAGCACATAGTTGAATAATGAAACCGATTACATAGAACAAAAAAAAAAATGTTTAGCTCAGGATGTCCCATTATAATCATCGTCGTCACCGCAGCAGAGGCAGCATCAGCACCACCACTACCTCCCCCGCTGTCATGCTCACCGCCACCATCAGCAACACCACTAACCTCACCAGCGCCATTATCAATATCAATACCAGTTTACCCAGCACTGTAATCATCATCACTCCCAAAATCCCAACAGCCCTTGTAGCAGAAAGAAAAAGACAGAAGAGGAAAACTCCCTTTATCTGCCAAGTGCAGAAAACTCATTTTGGATTATGGAAAGTACTTCATGTACTTACAAGTTATAGCCGAGAATTTCAAGGTGCTTTTACCTTTTTGAGGAAAGTCAGAAAGGTTATGTATGTGTGAAATTGTCTGTGTGAGTTTGACTATATTTCTGCAAGGACATATTATAATAAACCATTCATTATGTCGCATAAGCACGTAGGGGTTAGATTCCCTTGCTCACAGGCACTTTTTCCCCTTAACTACCTCTAGAGTTGATAAAGAAAGTTATTTCACACCTTTTGCAGTAAAGTCATTTTAAGCCGCTACAGAAATTTAGCTGGTGAGAAAGTTGAAGCAATTCTCACTGCCTGAACTATATCTGACATGCTACCTCATGATGAACAACCCGCCAGATGGAGACGGTTCCATTTCCTGTTCAGGTTGGAGCCCAAATCCCTGTCTAGTCTGTTCTCTCGACGGGTGTAACCTTTCAACTTCCCCCACTTCTCATCACAGCTCCCTGTGGGGCCTTACGAAGGGATAGAAGACTGTTATAAATGGCAGCATCGCTTCTCTGCTGCTGCCGGTGATTTCATGTCTCTGAGAGGAGAGGTCTGTGACAGATCTCGCCGTTCCAGGGACAGGTGTTGAGTTGTGGAGCAGGCCCTACCTCGCCGCCACGGAGCTAAAATGGCAGAGTATTGATTGGGAAGATAGAAGACTTAAAAGCCCGAACAGGCGTGTCCTTGGGCGAGGTCAACCATTATGTCCAACAGCCACTTCATTGCACATGTAGACAAGCACAAACACACATGACAGCGGCATTATGGGGAATTGCTGGTGAGCAACTGCCTTAGGCATTTTCCAATAATAACATTCTCGTTCAGTAACAACCACATAAAATGGCAAGATGAGATTCTGCATGACGCCATGTAGTGCGCTTGGTTCCCCTGAGTTATACTTACAATGTGAAAATGGTTTCGAGTTTACAAGTGAAATTGATTGCTGATTGGATCATAAAGTGCCCACAGTTACCCTTGAAATATTAATTCATTCAAGTGTTACTAATAGTACTGATGAGAATTCTGTCAGCGCAGGTAAAAACAAAGGGCGACTATAATTAAAAGTAACACGTCTTAATAAAAGATTGGTCAGTCAGATTGGGTTAAGGCTGCATTCTTCTAATGCATGACATCCATGCATGCATGTCAGTCTGTCAATGAGCTGGCCTTCCCTAACAGAAGTTAACAGGGCGATGTGTTTTAATAATGCAAGTCTTGCCACGGGGCTCCGCGCAAATAATGAACTACTTTAAAATCAGAGCATGATAAAATTACACACATAGACTATATAGCAACAAAAGAAATAATAAATGTGTTGCAATGGGAAAGTGCCTTACCTTATTCATTTCAGAAAACAGGGTCTCGAGACTGTGAGTGAGTAGTGAAAAGGTTACTTCCTCTGACATATTGAATGGGGATGGTTAATGAGAAGGCCAAAGAGAAGCTGTGCCACATTGCTGGCATTTAATTAACCGTGCATTTATATTGAGAGGTTATGGACATCTAGTCCATTCCTTACAACCTTACAGCCCCCTGCTTTGATATACATATGCAGGCAGGTTTCATCGTGAGCTTTAAAGGCAACCCTTTTAATTGCTTATTAACTGATTAGAAAAGTCTGGTGTGTTGAATGGCAGTAGGCATTTAGGACATGACTAATCAGATATCAATTGCTTCTTCAGGGGTCGTTCTTTTAGTTTTAAAGTTTCAAATAATTTCAGTTTTCCAAGAGTTGTAGTTTGTATTTTAATCTACGGCCAGATGGGAAGATTTTTGTATGGCGAGTTGACTTCTGTGAAACTACCAGCACTACTATTGTTCTTGACAGGGCAGGATGCACTCATATCCAATACTGAACCAATACTGAGTCTATCCTCTGGTTACGAAAAAAAGCATAACCATGAACTCTGTCCTCTCCGCTTTGAAAATTATAAAACTAATATCTACCTTTTCTCTCACTGTACCTTCCAGAATTGCAAAATGACCTGACAGAAGTTCTTGATTCCTTTCAGCATTGGCTATGACATGTGCAAGCAAGGTTAGTCACAGGAGGGAACAAATGTCATTCCATTTAAAATCACTTTATAAGATCTGCTTCAACTGGTGATGTCTTCTTGTGAACCACCTGGCTAACCTTCATCTCAGTATCATAGTGTTTCAATTTGGTCCCGGTATTGAAAAGGCTTTTTCATCTGCAGGCAGTCTTAGATGGTCGTCTCACAGAGGCACCACCTCTCTCTGTACAAAGTGAATCAAAGTCTGGCTAGAAATGAGTTCAGAATGAGACAATGCTGGAGAGAACCGGCTGTGGTGTTTGGGTTTGGGGGGCATAGTATTAAGCTGTCGCAGACTGCTGGGGATTTCAGAAATGCACTACTAAAGGGTTTTCAAAAAAATTATACATTTCAATCAGATGTGATGTTTTTTTATGGCAAAGAATTTCAAAATAAACTACTTTTTTTTGCTATTTTATTTTCTTTAGTTTGCATTCCGCTCCACAATGCACCATGTCACATAAATAGCATAGCATTCAGCAGAGCTATGTGACCTACAGTATTTCATTTAAGTCAGGGTTTGTCCTATCTCTCTGTCTGTGCCTTTGCAACAGCATGTTTGATTTCTATCAGAGAATGTCCCTCCTGGGTGGGAGCCGGCTGACAATTGGTGTTTGTATTCCGTCTACAGTATGTGTGTTTGATTCAGTCATTGATTGTTTGTGGCATTTTGTTCAGTGGTCCAAAGGGGACGACAAGTGCTCAAATTGCACATTTCTTTCAAGATAGAACGATGATGCAGAGTGATCTGCAGCCAACGCTAGCACAAAAGCACACAAACACACACCAACAAACACACACCATCCCAATCAATCTGTTGGACAACCTCTACTGGGCATTATTGGAGAGAAAAAAAAAGGATAGGAAAATCAATCGGCCAGTGGCCGCCCTGAAATAGCTGCTGCTGTATCGTCACACGTCGTTTCCACATGTGCAAAGCTCCTATCCTGGACAGAGAGAAGGTGGAACGAGACTGGAGGAAATCCAAGTGAGGATGTTAGAAAGATAAGAAAAGTCCAGAGGCACTAGTGATTACAAAGTTACAAGAGAAGCCTCATGTGATGTATTTGTATGTCAGTGGCTAAATCTGTGAAACAGAAAATTCTACGTTTGTTGATTTGCTGAAAACATGATATGAAAATAGAAATGTTGCTAAAGTGCTCAGAGGCTTGAATGAAAGTGAATGGGAGGTGTGAAGCGAGCAATTATTGAATGTGGTACCCTTCAGGCCAAGCGCCCATTTGAAGATGTTTTTATTTTCTTAAGTCTTGTCCCATTTGCTGAGTATAATTTACACACTGATGCCAAAACAGTGGGCACAGGATGAGCATTTAAGGACACAGGGCAGCACAATCCAAGATGCAAATACACGTGCTGTTACAGAAATAATTTGGTTTAGAGAAAAAAAGAGAAAAAAAGACATAACAGACATTCATGTAGTGGAGTTGGAGCCTGTGCGATATGGACTCGCTGTTGTGTCGCTTGAAAAACAGCGGGGGCTGACCTTGTCACAGCAGGATGACAGCGAGTAACTGTCAAATTTCTATTTTGACTATTTGACTGATGTCTCACTTGAACAGGAGTAGAGTCCGTTCAGAATTAACCATAAACAGGCATCCATGTGAAAGGAGGAAGGTAAATGTGGAGAGCAAAACCAACATACTTTATCAT
The DNA here is from genome assembly GCA_023238725.1 of Scortum barcoo. Lineage (NCBI taxonomy): Eukaryota > Metazoa > Chordata > Actinopteri > Centrarchiformes > Terapontidae > Scortum > Scortum barcoo. The sequence goes on from CM041552.1 coordinate 24,568,721, forward strand.
ACAAACAGCATTGGAAATCCCCCGACCCCCCCACACACTTCCAAAGTCATCCTAAAATCTTCTTCTATCTCCTGACAAGAGAGTTGATGCTATATAATTCTTCAATACCTAAGATGTAGTGCTGCTACTGCTTAAATCAACAACAAACAACAATATAATAAGGCGAGCATTTCCTCTATATAGACTTGTACATAATACTGTATGATGATAAGGCAGATGTATGCAAAATCATATATATAAAACCACTTTTGTACATTACATCAGATAAAGCCAATTTCTGTCCACAAATAATGATTTAAAAAAAATACAACTCTAAAAATATAATGCAAAATCAAATATTAAGTTCATATTCTACTAACATCAATGTTTTTGTTCTTGGTTACATGTTTGGAATCCTAATTCAGAAATAAGGAAGTGTTTCTGCAACAAAAATATATATTTTTTTAGTGGCAGGATTATAAAGTGAGAGATCAAATTAAAGTCAGTGAAAAAGATAATAGTCAATTCTTCTGCTCCTTGAAGCAGCCTTTGCATTGTGCAGTTATTACAGTGAGTCAGGCAGAGATAGAGAAAGAAAACAGTGATGAAGTAGGCAGGGGATGTGAGGTTTGGGTGTCAAGCCTGGGTGAGCATGACAAGAGGCTGCATCTTAAAGGTCAGGACCGCACCTGTTGATTGGTTCTCCCACATGCCCCCCTCATACCTCCTTATCTCCCCGGTGTCACAGAGTCACAGAGGCTATAACTGTAAACAGGCATCCATCTTATGTGAAAGGAAAAATATAAATGGGAATAGAGAAGACAGCAGAATTTATTCATCAGCATTGCTTGTCGGACTGGTCAAACAGCTTGACCCCTCGCACATTTCTAAAGTTGTCCTAAAATCCTCCTCTTTTGCCAAACAAGAGTGTTGATGCTGGATAATGCTTCAAAGCCCCGGATTACGTTTAATGACACCTATTTGTTTTCGCTCACTGTCAACATTTTTTTTTCATTGTCTTTCTCCAATACTTGTGCATGGCTACAAAGAAAGACTGTGGTGTTGGCAAATAAGTTACCATTAACAACCGGTGAGAGTGAGGGAACTGAAACACTTTAATGAGTTGAGAAACAGCATGGTTTTGGTTTATAAAGACGCATTTCAATTGCAGGTCTGTGACAGGGGGTGAAGTTGCATTTGCTCCTAAGTCATCTAACACACTGACCTCCACATCCAAACTTTCCACTGTGCATCATACACAGACAGGTAACAACTTAAGGGAAAAAACATCAAAAGTGTCTTAGTAAGGTGATGGGCTGCTACGTGCTGCCAAAACAGCTTCATGGCTCCTTGGCGTTTCTTCTGAAAGCCTACTGGAGGGATAAACATATTCTTCAACATCCTCTATTCTTCAGCATTCATCCTCATCAAACCATTCAGTGACCCCCCATGTCCTGTGATTGGGGGTATTAACATCTAGTCATCCTGGAAGAGACCACTCCCATCAGGATAGAAATGTGTCATCATTCACAGGATAAAGGTGATCACTCAGAACAGCTTTGTGTTGATCTGCAGTGACCCTTCACTAAAGGGGACTGATGGGAAAAGTGGACCCAAACCATGCCAGCAAAATAGGCCCTCGGCATAACAGAAGGACCTGATCCCCTCACTGTAAGGGGTCAAGTCTGTACCGCTCTCTTGGTGTACGCCACGCATGCACTCGCCCACTGTGGAGACTCTGGGGAAGAATGACTTTTCTTATTTTTTTCTACATCTCTGTAGACCATTGCCTGCTCAGTTTCTGCACCACTGATCTTTCAAATGCCCATTAATCTCTGTAATGAGGGGTTTATGCACTGCAAGCCCTCTATAATATCACTATTTGTAATTGGTGATAGACTTTTACATCCTGTACTGACATTCACAGTCACCAGAGGAAGAGTTGCCCTTCTGTTTTGTTTCTTACATATTGCACTGATGCACGAGCATCACACTAATCAAAAGTGCGCTGTCGACCACACTTTCCCACCCTTTTTTACTGATGTTTTTTCCCACTGATCTAAATGCAGATGTCACTTCAATCGCTGTTCCCATTGAAACACGAGCCAGTTGAGCTCTTTGTGACTAAAGCTTCTGCCACCCGTATCCCAACAATGAACCCTCTTTCAAAATCTCTTAGATCTTTTCCCCTTGCTGTCTTGACACAATATCAGAATCAGCTGGGCCTGTTCAGCGCTTTCGTACAAGCCGCAGAGCATGATTGGATGTTAACTGCTTAATTGTAGCGTGTAGCGCACCTGTGTGGAAGCATCTGCATATGTTTCTCTGTTTCCCTCTGTTTATTCAGCTTTTTCCTTTAATTGGTCACCTCTCTGTAGGTCACTATGCTTCTTGCATTGGCAGCAGGGTGAGGAATCATCCAATATGGGCATCATTTCTAGTGAAACTGCACGGGTTGAATCAATTAATGACTCACCAAAATAATAATAAGCATAACATTTATTCTATGCATTTGTATCTCCATCATTATAAGGTGTGGGGGAAAAAACTCTTTCCGAAACACACACACACACAAAAAAATCAGATATACAAAATAATCTGACTGATGTTCAATTCAAATTGTTACACATTGCATCAGATAATACTCTTCATAAAACAAACTGAAAACCATAAAACCTACACACAGATCTCAATAACCTGATAATAACATCATTCAATTCCATATAAAGAAAGAGTTAATATTCCTCTGCATGTTTTTCTTGTTTACCTGACTATAATCCTATTTCAGAAATAAGGACGTGTTAAGGTTCTGTGCCAAAAGTGAATAATAAAATAAAAGTCAGTAAAAAGGATCATATTCAATTCTTTGTATGGTGCAATTATAAGTGAGTCAGGCAGAGATAGAGAAAGAAAAAGGTGAAGAAGTAGGCAGGGGATGTGAGGTTTGGGTGTCAAGCCTGGATGAGCATGACAAGAGGCTGCATCTCAAAGGTCAGGACTGGACCTGTTGATTGGTTCTCCCACATGCCACCCCTCGTCCTCCTTATCTCCTCCACAGTGTCACAGAGGCCCTCCAGATCCTCTCCTCGCTGACCTTCTCAAGCCCAGATAGACAGCGGGAATGGAGGAAACGGCATGAACGGCAAAAAAAATGAATAAATAAATAAGCCTTTGATTTAAACACTGAAGAACACGCACACACAGACGCATGCTCTCACACATGCGCCCGGCGTGGTTACCACTGCTTGTTCTCCACACAGGAACTCTGAACCGCTTATATTTGTTTGTGTGTGTGTGTGTGTGTATGTGTGTGTGAGTGTTTCTCCTGGGAGTGAGGAGGATGATGGGCGAGTGAGGAAGAAGAAAGCACGGAGATGAAGAAGTTCACGGACACATGCAGCATTATCGCTCTTCCCACACTGGCGGAAAGGAAAGTGGAGAGGTGGATGATGAAAAAGGAGGGATACACCGGGGATTCGAAGATCGAGTCCATGGGGGTCTGCAGGACCCGAGAGACCAAGAAGTGAGAGGGAGAAATGAAAGGGAAGAGGGAGAGCGTGAAGGCATGTCCCTTCGAACCGGCTTATCATCTAGCTTTCCCCAGGAGAGGCGGGGAAGGAGGTGGACGAGGGTGGTAGAGAAAGAAAAAGAGAGACTAAAAGAAGGAGAGACGGAGCATGAGTCAAGGAGCGGGAAGGAGGTGGAAAAGGATGAGCGGAGCAAAAGTGAAAAGAGGGGTGAGGTCGAAATAAAAATGGATTGTAAATGGAAGAGAAGAGCGCGGGGGCCACATGTTAGATAATTGGAAAGGAAAAAGATAAGACGGAAGACCAGAGAAGTCATGGCGATGATGGGAAGAAGGTAAAAAAAAAAAGTGGGAGAACAGTTGGAAGTCGGGTTCAGGGAGAGCGAAAGAATGAGTAAAAAAAAAAGCAAGAAACAAGAGGGTGATGAGGGGCGATTAAGAGGATGAACGGAGGCAGAGAGGAGGGGGAAGGGGAAGGGGAAGGGTTGTGACTTTTTAATGGGAGAGAAAGCAGGAAAAGGCCAACTGAGGGAGGCTTTACCAACAATGAGGGACATCAGCCTCCGTGAGACTCCTATCTCTTTCTTCACCTCTGTTTAATAAAACATCACCCTGCGCTGATCAATATGTGGCTGCACACCGAGACACACGGTGCATACGTATAGATATGCACAGGCACACACACACACACACACACACACATACACACACACAGCTTTACATTCTGTGCCATAACCAAGGGAGCCTGCGAGAAATACTCTATATCCAGCCACTCATCCACTGTTTCATATCTCCTTCCCAGCCCTTAGTCTTTCATTATGAACAATGAACCTTTCAAGTCTACATGCGCCGGAGACGTGTTTCATGGAGCGGCTCTAGCCAGAGTTTGTCTTGCAGCATGTGCGCACCCCATCCTCCCACACATATGGAGGTCAGATGGAAAGCAGATTGGAATTTTAGTTGTACAAACACTTCTAGGAGGCAGAGCTTTGCTTTGTAATCAGGATTTATCTAAATGGATCGAGCCTGGAACAACAGATTTTATTTTTCATTACTTTTTGTTTTGTTGGCCGTGCAATGTAAGACTGATGCCAGACTCAGGGTAATTTTACATCAAGAGAAGCAGAGTGGTGAGCTTCGGTGCAAAGGAAGGAGGCGCAGCTTGAAAAGTGAGTCAAATTCAAATGAAATCTGACTGCACAATTCACACAATAACGTCATAGTCACATGTTAGACTTAATTAAATTGGTGGGAATACTAATACAATCATATCAGACTTTTAAATGGACCACTGACAACAATAGTGCAGCTGTACTGATACACATCCCCCAATCTGTGACACCAAATGGGAAATGACTTATAATTTTGGCTAGAAGCCTGCTCTGGCATTGCATTGGCTTTTACAATAAATCTGCTTTGAACATGAAGGCTGTTCATAATAATAATATGCTACTAATGAGCCAGTAGTAGCAGCAGTAGAGATCAAGCCTTTCTTCACAGTTTTAATGGAAAACATGCAAACTATGGATACAGTAACCACAGGTATCATTGTGTGGTTTGGCAACTCTGCCAAGCCTGAAAAAAACATCTTTCAGAGAGTCATAGCAACTGTAGAAAATAGCATCGTACTCCACAGTATCGAGAATAGCTGCAGGAACAAAGTACGTGACATCCTTAGCTACCCTTCCCACGATGCCACACTCTGTGGAATGTAAGTGAAACCACCATCTACTAAATGAGGTATCATGTTAGAACTGCCACCTTATTGTGGTGGAGGAGTCTGAGTGCCCTAATGATGCTAGAAGCTATGTTGTCGGGGGCAATTTGCCCCTGGTAAGGGTCTCCCAAAGGCAAATTGGTTCTAGCTGAAGGGCCAGACAAAGAGCGGTTCCTAAAGACCCGAATGAGGAAAAACAAACAGGACACGTGTACCCTGCCCGGATGTGTACCGGGGCCCAACCCTGGAGCCAGGCCTGGGGAGGTGGCTCAACGGCGAGCGCCGGGCTGGACCCGGCCGGGCTTTTGCCCATGGGGCCCTGCCGGGTCCAGCTCGAAGCAGTGACATGGGTCTGTCCTCCAGTATCAGGGGAGTGATTGGGAGGAACGGCCTGCACCTGAGTGGTGTTCAGTTATTGGACTTCTGTGCTAGTAGTCACAGCTTGTCCATAATGAACACCATGTTCGAACATAAGGGTGTCCACAAGTGCACTTGGCACCAGGATGCCCTAGGTCGTAGACCGATGATCGATTTTATAATCGTATCACCTGATTTGCAGCCATATGTTTTGGACACTCGGGTGAAGAGAGGAGCAGAGCTGTCAACTGATCACCACCTGGTGGTGGGTTGGATCAGATGGTGGGGAAGGATGCTGGGCAGACCTGGTGGACCCAAACAGATAGTGAGGGTTTGCTGGGAATGCCTGGCTGAAGAACCTGTCCAGATGGTCTTCAACTCCCACCTCCGGCAGAGCTTCGACTGCATTCCGAGGGTGGCGGGGGATATGGATGGATTCTGAATGGGCCCTGTTCCGTGCCACTATTGTTGAAGCAGCAGTCATGAGCTGTGGCCGCAAGGCAGCTGGGGCTAGTTACGGCAGCAACCCCCAAATCCGCTGGTGGACACCAGAGGTGAGGGGGGCTGTCAGGCTGCTTCTGGAGTCCTACAGGGCATGAATGGCCTGTTGGACTCCAGGAGCAGCTGACGGCTACTGGCAGGCCAAGCGATACACAGCTCGGGCAGTCGCTGAGGCAAAAACTCAGGTGTGGGAGGAGTTCGGTGAGGCCATGGCGAAAGATTTTGGTCTCCCCCAAGATTATTCTGGCAAACCGTCCCGGCACCGGGAGGAGAAGACGGCAACCTGTTCACACTGTTTACAGTGGGAGTGGGGACACGCATTCCCCAGAGGAAACAGAGCCTGGGGGCTCAGAGGTGGGTGCTCTCATCTCTGGGGTGGAGGTCGCTGAAGCAGTTAAACAACTGCATGACAGCGGTGCCCCTGGGGCGAATGAGATCCGCCCTGGGTAGCTTAAGGCTCTGGATGTTGTAGGGCTGTTTTGGTTGACACGACTCTGCAACATTGCGTGGACATTGGGGGCAGTACCTCTGGAGTGGCAAGTGGTCCCCATCTTCAAGAAAGGGGACCAGAGGGTGTGTTCCAACTATACAGGGGGATCACACTCCTCAGCCTCCCTGGGAAGGTCTACACCTGACTGTCTGACTGATAGTCGAACCTCAGATTCAAGAGGAACAATGTGGTTTTCGTCCTGGTCGTGGAACAGTGGACCAGCTCTTTACCCTTGGCAGGATGCTGGAAGGGGCATGGGAGTTTGCCCAACCAGTCTACATGTGTTTTGTAGATCTGGAGAAGGCCTACGACCGTGTGCCCAGAGGCACTCTGTGGGGGCACTCCGAGAATAGAATATGGGGTGGATGGCCCTTTATTAAGGGCCATTCAATCCCTGTATTGTAGGAGTGTGAGTTTTGGTTGGCATTGCCGTCGGCAGTAAGTCGGACTCTGCCAGGGCTGCCCTTTGTCACCAGTCCTGTTCATAATATTTATGGACAGGATTTCTAGGCGCAGGCGCATAAGCATGGTGGGGAACGGGGTCGGATTCAGTGGCCTGAGAATCCCATCTCTGCTTTTTGTGGATGATGTGGTGCTTTTGGCCTCATCGAGTAGTGACCTCCAGCTCTCACTGGGATGGTTGGATCCAAGCTGAAATGAGTTTTCTTCGTAGGGTGTCTGGACTCAGCCTTAGAGATAGGGTGAGGAGCTCGGACATCCACGAGAGGCTCGGAGTACATCCGCTGCTCCTCCATGTCGAGAGGAGCCAGTTGAGGTGGGTCGGGCATCTCGCAAGGATGCCTGCCTCCCAGACACCTCCCTGAGGAGGTGTTTCGGGCATGTCCATCCGGGAGGAGACCCCAGGGCAGACCCAGGACATACTGGAGGGATTATATCTCTCGACTGTCTTGGGAAAGCCTCGGGATCCCTCGGAGGAGCTGGTTGAAGTGGCTGGGGAGAGGACTGTCTGGGCCTCTCTGCTGAGACTGCTCCCCCCGTGACCCGGACCAAGATAAGAGGTTAGAAGACGGACAGACGGACGGATGTTAAAAAAAAATATTCTTCTTCTTCTCAAACCCTAAGATCAGCCAAACTTATCTGCAAGAGAAAACAAAGGCAGACAGGAAAATATTCCTAACTTGTCTGTTGTAACACTGACTGCAGTTTACAGGAGGAGCGCTATCACCTGCAAGACGAGGGTCATGTGACTACTGGACAAATTTAGGTAGATAACAATGATAGGTTTTGGATATTTTTACTTTAAATGGATAGAACCAATCATACAGCAGAAATAAATGCAACAACAGCCAGTCATCCTGCAGTTTTTGTCTTGCATGCCAAAGTACATGCCCATTTCTTACCGCAAAACATTGTTTGAGTTGCCAGTGAAGTGTGGATATGAAAATGGACGTCTTCTAAAAAAAAAAGCGACAGTGAAAGTGCACCCGCATTATCCAAAGCTGAGGAAAGATGATGTCAGTTATATGAATGTGGTTTGGAAGGATATGTCAAAAGTGAGAAAGCACAGATTAAGACGGTCTGCAAATCTCATCAATTACTCCGGTGAATACAATGTAATCACAACTGATAAAAATGATGGCAAAAACTACAAAAAGAAGACCCAAGATGTGATCATTTTTGTTAGTCTTCTTTGGAAATATCAGAGACGGTAATTATCCACTTTATTATTCTGCTACTCTTTTTAACTGTGCGCTGTTATTGGCTGCTTTCTTTCGTACATGTATTGTGTTTTAAATTGCAGTGTCAACCTCACTGAAAATGAGGCCATGCCCTCAATGATTTCCTCAAGATTTAAATAAAGATTGACTGAATTGAATTATTATGTGGAGTCTTATGTGGAGTCTTCTATAACCTCGGTCCAGTCTCAGACTGAGTACCTCTGTGTTTATGTAATTGCACAACACTATTAAATGCCTGTTATTAAAAGTATTACAGCACTCTGAAATTAGTTTAAAATGGTCACACCCTGCGAGTCCATTTGTATTATTTAGGATACTTAGTCAAGTCTAATGTTCTCTACACTCAACTTGTACTTCAATAGATTCACAGCCCCAGTCATTTACACAATCCTCTGTAGAGATAACCCCAATTACTGCTTCTTAAGACTCTCCCACATACACACACATGCACAGCCCCAATATAATGTGTGATGTACTCCGGAATTGAGAGCCGGGAGTCAGCAAGAAGATAAGAATGAGGAGATAAAGACGGAGAAGGACAGAGAGGCAGGCAGAGAGAACGCAAGGAGCTGTCCGTTTGAATTAAAGTGAGGTGAAAGGTCAGAGTACAGGGGAAAGCTGATGATGGCACTGGAGACCTGAACTCAAACACAACCTCTATCCTGTGCTCTGCCCTCTCTCCTTCCTTCTCCTTCCTCTCTTTTTTTTCTTAAAGTGTGAAAGTGTGTGCGTGTCTGTTTCATTTCATAGTTCAAACTTTAACCCCCCCCCGCCTCTGTCTCTTTGTCTCTCTCTTTTTTGGCTTTTAACATGATATCATGCCCTGCATTCAGAATATCCTCTCCTTCCTCCACCCCTCGCTCTGAAAACACCATTCCTAATCAAAAGACAATGCGACTGTTCCATCTTGTTTAAGTGTGGGATGTGCGCTGACTTTTGTGGCCGACAAACAGATCCATATAGTGTTTGTCGAGGCTTAGCTGTGTAAAATAATGCTTCAGTCCAGTTACACAGAGAGGCTCATATTATCAAAGGCCCATGGATTATCTGAGATGGGTTTTTTTTCCTAGAGGGTTAAACCAGCTGCACAGTGGGGTCATGGCTCAACTCTTCATTTGTCTGTCTGTGTGTGTGTGTCTGTCACACAGGCTCTAGTTATTAACACCTCCATGGCCGACTGTTTGAACAGCAACCTGCAGTGTCACAGCACAATTACCCTGAGGACTCTTGGACTAATTAGGCCTTCTGTGAATACTTTTGATTTTGCCTTAAAAGAATGTTTAGCATGCAAGTGTTCAGTATTTTTAGCACAATATAACAACAATAATAATAAGTGGAGATTCATATTTTTGCTTAATATGCTAATGAACAGGTACATGAAGTGGGTGCTGCGACCATCAGCTCTTCTCTGGAGGCAAAGACAATGTTACTTTTAATGCTACAGGAGAGGCCAACACAGAGAACACTGCTTTCAGTAACGTGCCTCGCTGTCTAAAGGTTAAACTGTCTGTTTGCTAAAGCATGACGGTACTTCAGGTAATGGCTACAATTATTTCAGTTCTACAAAGGTTGCTGTTAGTTCAGGTCTGAAAGCGCTACGGTCAGAGTGTGTGTCTCTATGTGTGGATATGAATGTGCATGAACATCTACGGTTCCTTGTCTCATTCCTAGAACCAGCACACACACTTTCTGGCAAATACAGATTCATTCGTCACCAAAACAAATGGTTATATTAATTATAAATATATTTAGTGACGGTGCATATCTTCAGTGGACCTTTTTGGTAAAACTGCTGTTTCCAAAGTCGAGAATGAAAGGTCCCTCCAGTAATAGTTTAAACAAAATTGGATGTGGGATGAAATCATATCTATTATTTCTATATCTATATCAGTATCTATATTTATATCAGTATAAACAGTGGTGGCAAATACAGATTCTTATGCCATAGTATATTCATTCATTGGAGTTAAAGTACTGACATGAGGAAAATCAATGATGAAACCTTGGCTGGAACATTAACCAGACATGACTTTTTTTTTAATTATCACTGACTTCAGGCCACTCAGTAGTGTAAACACTCTGTCAAAAGATGATCTGTGGTGTGCTGAGACACATAGAGCCAACAAAAGAAATTAGACTGCAAACTGTCAGGGTTGCACAATCCACTATATTTAGTGTCTTAATGACAGATAATGATTAAAAATGCTTGATATGGTTCTCGTAATACTCAAGGGGATAGACAATCTGACCTGTGTATTGTCATATTTTCTATTTTTTCTAAGTGAAATTATTACTGAGAGACTAGCACAGATGTGTTAAAAGTCCATCATCTTCTGATGTTGGGAGATCCTCAAAGCAACATTAATTGACCTGTTGACCTATCACAGGTTGCTGTGGCAGATGCGTTTGAAGACATTTGTCTGTTTACACATCCAGCATAAAAAGAGCAACTTTAGCATTCATATTGAATCGTGTTTGGCTCTGGTTCATTGACTCCCAAGAGAAATATCTAGCTCTTACTTCTGCAAGATGTTCACATGCTAGTCAGAAACCTGGTGTGTCTGCCTTTTAATGCTGGGTAGGTAGTGAACATAATAACTAAACAAGTTTTCAGAGTGGTCAGACTGAACCAAAACAGAAAAGTTTTGGGCACCAAAATCAAACCAGTAAGTGGAAAAGGATGCAAAGACCCTCCACGTAGCTGCAGTGAAGAGTTGGGTGATAATTCTGAGATGTGTCACAAATCATCACATTCATATGAACCGGTAATTTAACCATTTTGGCCCATTTTAACCAGTTTGGCTCATGACGTGTGTTGATTTAGAAAAACAAGGCTGAGTGATCCATCAGGACCTGTTAAGACCTGTTTTCTTAACAGTTGGTTAAAACCTGATCAGCATGGTCTGCGATAAAACTAATGATGGAAAGAAACAAACCAGTGGATGTAGACCGATCAACACTCTCCCACCTGGTGTCATTATTGGTGACTGAAGCAACAACCATTCTGTGACTGCAAGAAATCAGTGTCAGACCAGAGGAAATGTAATGCTGTGCTGACCCACCACACTGCTTAATTGTAAATGGACCTCTCAATGGATCTCTGAACAGCAAATATTTTATTTCCTCTGCAGAGTAGTTAAATTGACACTCAGCATTCAAAGACACTAATAATGTTTCAGCGTGTCCTCTCACACAACATGCTTGATAAAAACTTCCTCAAAACTACACATTTGCTCTGCTGGCTTCGAGCCATCTCACATTAAAGATTTAGTCACTGCAAGTTTGTCTTGAAATGATTTGTATAGCCCAAATTCTTGTGGTGGGAAAGTTAACATGCATCACTTGAAGAATGACTTTCTTTTTCTCTTTGCATGAAAGTACACAAAATGGAGTTTCTTAACTTATGAAAGCACAGACTGTTGTGGCTCTTGATCTGAGGAATTCAGATGCAGTATTTCTTTTCTGCTTCTCCCACCTCTGCTGTTCAGTGGGCCTTGATCCTCCAAGCAATGGGAAATAACAGGCGTAACAGGATTAAAGGCTGAGACAGTTTCTAAGGTACGGTAAAAGACCATCCACCATTAGGAGCCTCCTCTGCCACCGCCACCAAACCCCCGAGGCTTGTGGGTGCTTCCTGACAAACTGGCCTGTCTTTATTGATGACAGTGATTGATCAGGGGCCTCTGGGGAGCTATGAGCAATAAAGTTATTTCTAATTGAAAGTTCACACAGAGCACACACGCAACTGCACATGCACACTCTCAAAGTCCTCCACAGAGGTCCTGCAGGCACAAAACCCACGTAAGGGAAAGGTATGCACACAGTTTGAATTTGCAAATGTGTGTGCAGATTGAGCGAAAGACCCACAGACAGAACTTACAAGTTAAACAGACACACACACACACACCAAATTGTGTGTCAACCGGCTTGGAGCTTGGCTGACATAATCGATAAAGAGAGGAGAGTCATAGTGCATGCACAGCCTTGTCTAGCCGGCCCTCCCCAGTGTGGCATGACCAACATACCAGATAGAATCTGTTCACAAATCCACAAAGCAGCCCTGCTCTGTTCCTTTAATTATAGTTTTCTATGTTGTATCCTCTGTTTACACATTTTTTTCCCCTCTCTCCAGCTGTGGCTCTCTTCCTCGGCGACTCTCTCCTCTCTGTCTTGTTCTTTGTGTTTCCACCTAAAAGACAAATCTTGTTTTCTGTCCTCTCCAGGCCTCTTGGTTTTCCTCTCAGTCTCTTGGCCGCTACCCCTGACCACCCCCCGTACCCCCATCTGCCCCGCTCCCACCTGCTCCGTATCCCTCTCTCCATACTGAATAGATGCTTGCAAGTGTGTTGGCCTGGCTAAACTATTAATTAATCCCAGAGTGTGTGGACCTCCATGCTTATGGAGGGGTGCAAACACTCTAAACTAAACACTAAAAACGCCTTAAGGGGCAGGGAAGCAGGAAGCTGACAGTTCAAACATTTTAATCACAAGGCAGCATAACTAATGTGCTAACCTCAGTGCGTGTGTGTGTGTGTGTGTGTGCCTACAGTATATCAGTGTGATTATATTAATAAATGGCATAAAAATGAATAAGCAGATATTAAGAATGTGCATTAAAATCATGCAAAACACACTTTAGTGGATGATAATGAGAATAATGTGGCACCTGTGCACACACACTACACACGGATGGACACACACACACACACACACACAAACTGAACTGAAGGGTGGATTTATTTTGTAAGTAAGGGAAAATAAATCCACCTCTCAGGCTGCTTCTGCGGTCACTAGAAACTGTATATCTCTGGCTGTTTGACAGTGGATCAAACTCTGGGCCATTAAGAACACCTTCGGCCACTAGTGTCTGGCGTGTGTGTGTGTGTGTGTGTGTGTGTGTATGTGTGTGAAAAAGAGCGAGAGAATTGGGGTGAGAGAGAGGCAAACAGAAACACAGACACAGAGTGAGAGAGAGGGAGCACTCACGGTGCAGCCTACAGCCAACTCAGTCTAAATGGCTCCTTAGGGAATCACTAAGGCGGAACAATCGATTTCAACAATGGATGGCTTAAAGAATGGAAAAAAAAAAGGACCATGGTGTCCTTTCCTGGGTCCAACTTCAGTCGTTTCCTTCTAAACTATTAACTGATTCCCCCCACTTATTAACTGATTCCTTCACTAAGAGGGAGGTAATGAGAGAGGCGCCCTTGGAGCTGTAAACGACTGCTTCCAAAAGTGCTGCTTCACCGTGAGGAGTTCACCTGTCTCCGTTGGGCCTAACGATGGAGACGTGATGAGATTATCCCTTGTAGCCCAATTAAAGTAGTCATACATGGCGGATGGTGTGGATAGCTGCTTCACTGTAATCATCTAATTGGGGGACAATCTGCTTTCTCTCATGCTAGTTGTGTCTCTTGTTTTTCACGCTAATTGGTTGGCTTAAAAAGTAGTGTAAACACATGTGAAAGTGGTGTGTGTACGTAATGTGTGTGTGTGTGTTTTTTTTTTTTGGGTGGGGTGCAGCTCTGGTTCCACTTTAAACTTACTCAGACTCAGAAAAATGCCTGGTAGTGTTTGGATATTCCTACTGTGGCGAACATGCAGTCTGCATGTTACTTTCTTTCATTTGCTGACTGACTCTGAATTGAGTTATTGTGTCTCCTTGGCCACACATTAACATTCTTTTTTAAAGTAGATGGCAGGCAGTTAAATTACCATAATGCCATCTGGTATGGTGATGAAATGCATTGAAGTTTGCCATTTGTGTAGAGCTATCATATCATAAGAGAAGCCCACATCCGTCTGGACTGAAATGTCAGCTTGGTTGACGGTGATTGGGTTAGCTTCAGCCATCTGACGTGGTTAGATCAAATAGTTTCACTTGGCTTGGGTCTAAGACACTATTTAATTAATCAGTAGCTTGCAACAGTTACCTTTTCCTTGTGAAATATGGTGGAATATAACTCACAGAGAGTGAGACGAATTGGCCAGTTATATAACACATAATGAGTATGCCAACACTTCAAGGAATCAACACCAAGCACCCAGAGTTTGATCAAAGTCTTTGGTGGTTTCTCTAATAACCAGGTTTACATATATCAGCCTATATGCACACTTACATGCCTGCATAAATGAAAACACTGAGCATGACAGATGTTCAGAAGTGTTTGCTGGAATGAGCATAATCTCATTATGGTTCAACTGCAATTAAGTTAATCAGATAATGATGTTTATATGACACTTTACATAGCCTCAGTAGTGTCTTAATGAGCCATCAGAGTCATTTTCAACTGGATGTGTGATGATAGCCAGCCATAGGGATGAAGGAAGCCTGTTTTCCTTAAGATGCTAACTAGAGCTACAATCACGCCGACAATGAGTCTGATCTGAAATTTACCAAAATAATTACTTCCTCCATACGGCCTCAGTAGCAACAGCACACACCAGCCATGCATATCTCTAAGCGGCTTTGGACTCTACTCATGCATAAGGTCAACCCTGGTCAATTATGTAGTTATTTCTGCTTGGTCAAGCAACTTGGATTTTAATCTCATGGCTGTTATCTCGAAATCCACTTTATGAAGTATGGAGCGAGTCAGCCAGCGGAACGCATATTTCCAGCTTCTCTGCAGATGTTCTTGAGGTGAACAGGCCAGAACGAGCTCACAGACGGTAACTGCAGCGGGGGGTGCGTTGCAGGAGATCCTCTGATAATTTGCACATAATCAAAAAATAAATAAACAAACACATGACAAAAGGCGTCTGAATTTCATCAGTCAGCTCCCTGACTCTGCCCCTCCCTTCTCCACCACAGGCCTCATTATGGAGTGCTTTGGAGATTGGCTAAGACACCGCTTTGCTTAAGATGAGAGAACAATTAGTGTCAGAAAGCATCATTCTCTGCGTTCTCTGACACTCTGCAAGGGCCATTATCTCACATCAGTTTAGTGTGTACAGCTCAACAAGGAGGATCTGGAGCTGTAAACATTGCTGAGGCAAACAAAAGGAACATGGCAGAAGAACAGGGAGAGGCTCTCAGTTTGGGGGCACTGTACCCATCTGTGAGGAGTCTTCACAAAGGCCGGACTGATGTGCATGCCAATGTTTGAGAGTGTGTTTTTTTTCCTCTGAGTTGTAAGAAATAAAATGCATGGCATGCACACTGTAAACAAGTTGATTGTTGATGAGCTCTATGGTGAGGCCGTCAAATGGGGAGCTGCCATTGTTTCACTGCTGGATCAATACCAAATGTGTGTCTAGAAATGCATGAGCCCAAATGTCCTTGAAGTGCTCTTGGCACAATAGCAAAGTGGACAAAACTTTCTCCTTATGATATAATATAGTTGAAATACTGAGCAGCAAGCCAGTACCTCTGAAAGCATAGAACAGAGTGTACTGTGCTAACTCTAACTGTGCCATTAACTATTGATAACATGTATCGATTTAGAAGAGTAAGGGTCTGAAAGTTTCTAAAACAGACTCTCAAGGGGAAACTAGAGGATAAGGAATTTAATGACAGCCACGGGTTATGGTGATCATTAACACTAATATACTGGAGCCATCACAGCACAACCTTATTTGAGTTCACATTTTTTTCTTTTAGATTTACTAGCTTCCAGCTGAGCACCCCAGATAATTAATAGGTTTAGCTCATTGAGAGGAATCTTCTTTTTAATCAGTTCAATTTCAATATTGAAGAAGGATGAATCATATGAGGGAAAAGGGAGGATTTTTCTATGTCGACGATCACTTGGCATTCTGTTTGTTCACTTGCTGTGTAGCACCATGCTCAGACCATGCTGAGCCTCCCATTCATGCCGGATAACAGATGGATCAGAAGGGTTTCTTGCTCAAAGGCCACTTCAGAATTGCAGTGGATGAGGATGCAGGGTTTTGCTGCAAGGTACGCCAATGACGTATTGTCATGTCTGCCTCAAGGGAATAGTATGTAAATAATTGCTGGAGGTGCTTTTCTTGTAGCACCATTAATGAGTTACTCCTGCCAAAGTGCCAGCATTTTCAACCTGTACCAAATGGGAAAATCAGCTAATTAGCTAGTGCTTTAAGTGTTACACATATTTCATCTTCCATGTCATGTTCTCAGGAAATGAATCAACAGTACAGCACTCTAGCTTTCCTACTTTCCTGTCATATCTTGTTGTCTTGCCCTTTTTCTTCACAATTTGGAAAGTCCAAATCCCTGTGCACTGCAGTCCCTGTCACTGCTACTTCAACCGTTGACCTGATCTGTATCAGGGGATGCCACGTGTTTCTTTTCATACACAAGCTTTAACAAGTGCTGAGATTTACAGTGTTCCATCCAGATCCCACTGCCCCTCGCAGGCAAGTGATGATCTCTATTGCAGCAATAAGGCCATGATCCCTTACCAGCTCTCCACCTGTTAACAGGGGCTATTTTGTTCAGTGAATTACCATGCCAGCAGTACTTCCACTGGACTTCAGAATTCATGTTTCTGAGCCTCTGGGTGAGAACTTTCCCTCGGCACTGTGATCTCTTGTTTTATACACTTGCAGATCCCCTTTACACCTGGTGTAAAATCTGTATTTGAATATGGAAAAACACATGCTGTTGCAGGTGTAAATGCATGCAGAACATATTACAGTAGGATCTCAGCCTGGTGTCTGTATAGTTTGGCTGCACTCCAAATTCCATGCAAGAAGTTGACTGATCAACTAATTAAGCCTCTTCCCGCTACCGTAAGGACTACTGGCAATGAGCTGTCAACTACCCCTAGCTGAGCAAAGAAAAGGGCTGTAACTTGCCTTGAGCTGAGACATGCTATGTTTGTAGACAAGACTGTCAGCTCCACCTATCTAGTCTGTATTTCAAGTTTTGCTCCCAATGCAGGCTCAGTTAAGATTATCGCACGCCTGGTTTTATTAATACCAGCCGTGAATGGCACATGATCAGATGTCAACCCAGATACAGACTGCATGTTAATATCAGGTGAAAGAAGGGGTATATGTATACACTGTATATGTTATCTAGAACTGCAGTTTCCAAAGACTCAACAGTGGCCACTTTCACTTGTTTAGAGGACCAATAAAAATGTTTTAGAGAAATGCCTGCTGGCCTATGAAAAAGCTGTTGATGCTGGCCACCCACAGTGCAATAATGTGGCAAGATGTTTGAGCACATGAACATAAAAAAAATAAATTAATAGTTACAGAAATCTTAAATCACTCCTGCCAGGAAAAGTCCCTTGGGGGTGTGGATGTTTGCATGGCTGACAGGCAATGGAATAATCCTTTTATTTTATATATGAGGTTATAAAACTTTGATGTTGTTTTTTTTCCCTTCTTTTTCTCCTTTTGGTGCTGCATGATTATGTGCCATTCTGTCGAGTGTATCTCTGGTTTTGTAATGTTTTTTGTATAGATTAATGAAGGAGCCTTAGGCATCTTATTGATGTAAGCTTCTATACAGTTATGTCAGATTCACAAAGTTACACAGTCAGACAGTGCGAGCACCTGTCTAATGCTGCTTCTGTCTCATCACAAGTAGAGTTAGAGATGGTGCAGCGCTGACACTGATGTCTGCAACTGACTTGACTTTCATTTTATGCGTTGATAGCTGATAGCTATAACAGCATGATCCTGAGCAATTGAGCAACTGGAGCAGATGCATCCCCATTATTTAAATGGGAGGAGTTTCAGTTTTTGTTACCCCATTTTTTTAATCTTTTTAAAAATACACTTCATCATACAGACTCCACAATTAGGTGATTATATTTAAGCAGCCTATATCAATGAACACTTTCCTATTTTCAGAAAATTACAAAAACCAGTAATAAAAAAATCACACATCTTTGGACCACACTTTGAGTCGATTCAGTCGAATCCGTGGCTGATCACTTGCCACAACATGCTTTGGTTGTCACAATCTGTCAATCCACACAGGAGTCTGACCACAAAGGTGAGAAATATGCCATGTAGCTTAACTGTGATTGTGGACTGAAAAATAGAACATTGGAAAAGATAGGCTAATGTTTGTTAAATGAACCTGCTTGGCCCACCAACTCCAGCCAAACTTTTAATTAGAAAAAAGTAGGATTGCACTGTCACCAAAATGCCAAACTGGTTGGTTTGTCACCCAATGTTAGCTTGCTCTTGAGACAACAGTGAGGAGTGGAGATTAAACATTCATGAAGGAATCGAAATCAAAGCGTTTATATAGAATTTAGGTGTAACATGGCTATTAATATTTTTCATTAGCTCTGTTGATTTTATCAATTGGGATGCTGTTCACATGGCTGCTTCTTGACCAATTCACCAATTATGTATCTTTCCAAGTTTGCTCCCCCATTTTAAAACATAACCAGGCACCCATGTTTAATGGTTCCCCTCTGCTGATTAAATAGTGAAGGCAAACTGAAACAAAGGCAGTTTTATAGTTAGCAGCAAAAGTCATACACAGAGCTTAATTCATTCACATATACAGCAGCAGCAAAAGAATTGCGTCTTTCAGAGCACAGCGACTGCAGTTGTTCAATAAAGAGACAACTTGGCTGATGCGGTTCAGCAGAATAGAGATTGACAGTGATAAAATTACTGTCCTTCCTCCCTGTTCTCCTGCACAAAAGAAGCGTTTAACTCACTATGTGGGTTTGGTTGTGTGTGTATATGTGTAGTTCTACGATAAGGAAGGCGCCTGTGTATAATTATTTGTCTGAGTTTCTGTCTTTGTTTACATGAACATGTGTGGGACACAAAGTTTGGACCAGAGGGAATGAGAAAGAACAGCTTTAAAAACAACCGCTGACGGATTCCTGACTCCTGTCCATGAACTTCAGATCAACTCATCGCATGATTTCCTCCTGTGTAATTACAACTGAGGTGATTTGCAGCCACAGATATTTAAATCCATCCCTGATCAGGAGAATGATGTCAAACAGAGAGAGCGGCTGCAAAACCTCACAGTGTTGTTCTGTTAAGATTGCACATCCATGTGCCACCTTGAAAATCTTGTTAGTCTATCTTTCATTTTGTCTCCAATTTATTCCTGATTCTATTCAACCATAATGAAGAGATGATGGATCCAGGATCAGCAAGTTGTTCCCAGAAAAAAGTTCATTTTTTTTCCCCAGAATAATTATCAAAGAGTGATGGAGGATTCATGCAGGTGACAGATGCATACCTGAAATTAAAGAGGTTCCTAACAAGGTGGATGATGGACAGTATCTGCTGGGTGTCTTGTTAACCTTCTGTGAAGACTTTTATTACGCAAATGAAGCTGTGAGCTCAAACTGCACACACGACGATTTGAGGACATAACAGTTTTGGATGTAACCACAACAGACTGGAGTCAGCTCTTATGAGGAGCCAAGTCAATTACTGATTATTAAATCTGTTTGGAAATCATCTGCGTTTTTGTGGCATTAGTATTGCAGTGGAAAAAAAAAAGCATATTGACGGTCTCAGTTGAACTGCAATGCCAAAGAAATTCTAACCCAAAGTCAACCTCCGACTCCCGCGCTCATTACATTCCCAACCCAATTTGTATCGTACAGTTTAAGCCAGCGGAGAGCCTTTCAGTTCTCTGTTGCTTTTGTTGTTGTCAGTCAGTGTATCCTCCTCTCCAGCTACAACAGAGGCATTCTTTGTATCTCCAAGGCTTCTTTGCTGTGCTTTTTTTTTCTCTCTCTCTCTCTGGCCCCTCTTCATCAAACACACACACGCACACTCACCCCCAGCGAGTGAGCCGCCGCTATTCCTTCCCAGCTTTGCGCGGGGAGGACATTCCATTCCTTGCATATTAATCGCCTCATTCATCCACCAATGCAGCATCAATGCTCCGGCCAACAATTAGTCCCTTCCTTCTTTCCTCCTCGCTCCTCCTCCCCCTGTTCCCAGAGGAGAGGAATCCTAGCCTGGGTCAAGCAGCCTATAATCAGCTAGCCACTAATTATGAAACAGAATCACTGTGCTGACGGCCGAGGCTAAACCCTGGAACTATTACTCGCGTGAGTTCATGGAGTCAGAGCCATTATTCTTCACAGTTGACACTGATAGGCCACAATTCCTTTTTCTTGTCTCTCCAACTTCTGCCTCTAAGGGTACGCAGGAGATTAATTTGAATATGAGAGATGACACACAAGGCAGGGATTGAAGCCATCATTCAAGATTAACCTGATGAATGGAAACTTGGCGCAGAGCAGCAAGTTGAGGTGTCGGGTGTTTGACTGTTTCCGAAAGCAGAGGAAGTTTTTGTTGTTTTTCTTGGTCGGCATCCTCACAATCCTCTCGGGCACGCGCAGAGGCGAGAACAAAGAGCCAGTAACACAGCTGTAATAAATGTAATTGAACACGGACCTAGATTGTCCCTTAGTGATATGGCCTTTTATTTCGCAGCTGGTACAAGAGACTTGAATGACTTGGGTGGAGGCCAACCAGGCGCTAAGGCGGTCAGACAGTGGGACAGCGTGGCACCACTTAGCCGATGTCAGTAAAGGCCTGGACACCTCCATCCCTCTCCTCCGTCACAATGGTCTGGCTCTGCCATCCCTCTGTCTCTGCTTACACGCATACCACAAACACACAACAGAGGCGGGGAGACGGGAAAAGGCGGGTGACGAGCGGAGAAAAGAGGGAACAGGGTTAAAGTGTGAGCTGAGAGAAAAGAGAGAGAGAAGGTTAATGGAGAGGCAGGATAGTGAAGGCATCATCAAAGGAGAGAAGGGTCTTGTGGGAAAGAGGCAGAGCGCTGGGAGAAAAAAAAACAGAGAACTTGTGAATCTAGATGATATAGTCATACCTCCCTTTTTTCTCCACTGACAAAAGGGCCAAGCTCCTATTCATGCCTGTGGGAATGCCTGGGTCAAATAATGAGAGCACACAGTGCATCCAATCTTTGACTCACAGCAACAGCTGTGGGACAGCTTCAGAGCCAGCAAAGCACTCCTGTAAAATCTCCCCTTCCAGACAGAGTTAGGAAAGAGTTTATTTCATGTTTAAGATTTTGTTTCTTATCTCCACCCACTCCACTCCATTGTAAGCACGTACTGTAGGCATGTGCTGCTTGCTCATGTTCTCCACAAGTAACCTGTTTTCATGTAATTTTGTATTACACTGACAATATTCACGCTGAATATTCACCATTGTGTGCAATAAGTATCCGCTGGGCTGCTGCTGAAGAGACTCCTGAGAGTTTGGAAGTAGGTAAACACTGTCACTTTGAAGGACAAGCTCTATTCTGCGCCATTGTCGCTTAAGATTGACTCTGAGAACACACAATGTTCAACACCTCCTTCACCCTTTTTTCTTTAGCACTGCGCTCACTATTTATCTGCCTCTCTCATCCCCTCTCTCCTGTTCCTTTCAGTCTCAAAACTTTTCTAAGTGGAGACCAAAGACTGGTTGCGTAGAAAAAGGCTGACATGACAGCTCCACTCGTCTCACTTTTGTTTAAAAAGTAACTTGCCAAACAAATTGGAACCCCCAAAGCCACAATGTGGCAAAGAGAGAAATGTTGAAATTGTAGGACGAAAAACAAAGAAAAGTACACTTGAACTTTCTTTTCATTTCAAGGTTCTCCTTTGGAGCATTTAGAAATATGCTGAAATTTTTGGGGGCATTTTGCTCAGCTTGACACTGAAACAACTGAAGTGGTATGTCACTCTTCTTTAGCTCCTCACTCACACTTGTTGTTAATGAGCTCTTGAATCGTAATGAAACCAAATGTTTGCTGGGGATGTCTCTGAACAACTTGATCTTTCACACGTTGCATTTTGTCGTTGAATCCAATGCTAAACCAGTGCTGGTGACATTGGTAACATATAATGTGTTAATTACGCCAGCCTATGAACTGACCCAGTGCACTAGCCAACCATATGTCCCAACAAGCCGGCCTCTGGTCTACTTCAGCTAATGACAGAACTTTCTAATCAATCATAGCCTCACTGAGTGTCACTGAACTCCTCACACACGTACATGCACACACATGAACAAACACAAAACACCTCTCTGTCTCACATTCTCTCTCTCTCTCTCTCTCTCATCCTTCCTCACTCTTCCTCAGTGTGTCCTAATTTGGTAGTCCACTCTGCCTGCGGGTCAGCAATCTGTCTAGCTCTCATTAGAGATCTGTCATATTAATTCGGAAGCCCATTTTTTTGGCAAAATATAAAAGTGGGAAGTCCATGCTGTGCCACATTTTATACATTTAATTGAGGAAGGAGAGAGACTGAAAGCAGGACAGATAATTCACTTCAAACATTTTCAATCTCCTTATTAGCCAACAGTAAACAGTCCTATACACACTGGGGAAGTCAATTTTCTGGTATTTTTGTCTTTATTTGGCCTGTGACAAGACATGGAGAGACAGCACAGTACAGCAGCACAGACTGGGAAAGAAGTCCATGAATCTCTCACTTTAATTCCTCGCCAATAAACTATTATCTTGCCTTTATTACCTGTCATAATGCTCCAATGTTCACGCATATGTTCAATTTAATTAAACCTAATCCATCTGGAAAGGAAATAATAACAAAGAGGTACAGTGATTGTGTTATTTATTCAGCCCTCTCCAGGTTTGCATGCTCAACAAGGACACGGTAGTAATTAATTGGAGCCTGGAGGTTGGAAGGCCCGTTCCTATCGCATGAGGTCAATATGGCGGCAAGGGCCACGCCTGTCCAGTAATAAGCTGACATAGTTAAGGCCATAATTGGCTGGTGCAGCCAAGCGACAAGGGCAGGCCGGATGGAAGCACTGACCGTGGAAAATTAGAGAGGATGGTTTAAGATTGATCACTGAAAACCTCTCCACCGGGCTCCTCCACTCATAATAACCCACAAGGATTACGGAATGGCAGGCGGACTAATCTGAGGGAAGGGAGTATAATTGCAGAGGCCATATCTCTCAGAGCGTTAGCTTTTTAAGCCATCCATTTGTGAGATGACGGCTTGTGAAAAAAAAAAAAAAACAGTAGACAAAGAACAAAGAAAGGTTCATCTTGCAGAACTGCTAATTTATCCCCTCGTCCAATATTCTCTTTGATACTTACACGGAAACTGGATGTCACCCTGCACACTGTCCTTGATAGGAAAGTGCTCATGTGAACCTACCCCAAATCACTCCAGGCTCAACACGGGCGGCGATAAAAAGACGTCAGGAGCCATGGCGGTGGCGGTGAATGAAGACCTGAAGCTCAGCCTGATCCCCCGCAGGACTGAGCCGGGATGACAGTATTGACAGTCCCGGCTGTCTGCCGTTTAGCCTAATTGGAACGGTGATTTCCATATAAACAAGCAACAAATTGTTACAAATGACGTTTTAAGTGTGTGCGCATAATGCAAGGTGGCGGAGAGAGGAAAGGAACGGCCAAGTTAGACTGAACAGAGAGATATTGGTGAAATCGAGGGTTGGGGAATTGAATGGGAGATGGAATGGATGCACAAAGTTGAGAAAAGAGGGAAGTAAGAGAGAGAGAGAGCGGTGGCAAACATCTGTGTCCTGTTTTTCCAGCCTCTGAGCTCTGGAAGAATTGACTTTGACATGCATGAAGACATGCATACAGCCCCCTTGCCTATGTAATAAACTGCCATCCACCTACTGCTCCCATCCCGTTCTGATATGGGACTCCTCTCATCTCAACAGCTGCCAAAACACATCTATTCATTTAAGTACCCGCTCTCTCTACCCCAGTGTGTCAAATGAGACACCCCAGAGAATCGTGAGTATGGCTTCTAAATACAAGTAATTGGCCTTGCTGTCACTTTTTACTCCCTGAAATGAAATGAAATGAAATGAAATGAATGAAAGTATATGCTGCAGTTTGAAACACACATGATGCTATACTGCTAAGGCTCATTTTTAACAAACCCCTGTGGTCATACATTCATGTCAGGCCACTGGTTGCTATGGAAATGTCAAACATAAATATATAGAGTCTTTGACAGGGATGGACATTTTTAGCAGGACATGGGATATTCATATACAGCATACTGGCAATGTAGCCTATATGAATTCCATTCAGCTCTTACTCGGGGCAGCATGTATTTTTCAAGGGGAAGAAAAAAAATGCATTGATATCTGCAACTGACATACAGACAGGATGCTGCAGCAGTTACCAGTAAGACCGAGCTAATCCTCCAACACCGACAATGTGTTTTTGTTTTTCCACTAATGGCTCTATTTTTCTCTTACCATACATCAAATTAATTTAGTGTCTGATATGCAGTCCCGGGCTATTCTGATTTAAATAACTAATGAAGCGCTTCGTGCTGCCAAGAAGGAGCATCTGCTCAAAGAGACGCAGAGTCAATTTTCATGAATTTGAAACACCCTCTGGGGAGTCACAGAGAGGGGGAGCGGAAGGATGGACGGCTGAGAAGGAAGGCTGGGGGAGAGACTGTAAAGGGGTTTAGTTCAGACCTTGCTTACTGTACGTGCGATACCAATAATAATATGAGCAGTACTAAATAACATGTTTATCAGTGGTATGTTTCACAATTCATAATCAGCGAGTGAAAACTATCATAGTGCCAATTAGCTGTTTGTTGCAACAGCTGTATGTGCAATGGGAGCTTGACAGTGTGAAAAATATTTCACTAAAATAGAAGTTAGTCCACTTATGTTTTGCAACAGAACGGCTATTAAAATAGAAGTGTACTATGAAGATCATTGTGTATGACAGGTCTTCAGTCTTCATCATTACTGATTGCGTGATTGAGTGAAGCTCCTTTAGTTCAGGGAGATCATCATAAAGGGATAATCTAACCTGTTACTTTTTCAGGTCGTTTCTGCATGAATAGAACTTAACTGCTTGCATTTCTGCTGCAGTCATTACAGTTTAATCATTATTACTAATCAGCATCACCTCCACCCTAGCATCCAGTTTTTGGCTTTGATCCCAAGTTAGAAGTTAGTGCCTTGACAGATATATATGCATACATACATATTTTCTAGTTGAATTGAATGTGAGTAATCAGTGACTTAATTAAAGATTCCACATGTGTTAAACATTGCAACAATAAAGATGGCAGGTTTGCCAAACAAATGTTGGTTCATAAGAGCGACTAACCTAAAATTTCCTTTAAGGATCCCTCAATTTGGAATTCCTCCTGCTTGTTCCTTGAATCCACTTTATTATTTCAATGAGATTTTATGCGTCCTGCAGAATCCAACACACAGGAGTTACTAATGCAGAGAGAGGGTGGTCTGTTGATAATGGAACTGACATCAATTATCAATAGATAGACAGAAATATGAAAAAAAAACAATTTTCTTGAAAAATGCTTTTTCCCTCTCAGAGAGCAGTACTGTAAAGTGTGCCCTGCAGTTAGATGTATGCACACCATACCACCATCTCCAGCATGGCGGGTGCATTAGTGAAAAGCACAGCATGGCACGTTATGGGAGCACCCCATTATGAGGTAATAAAATGTGGATCAATAACAGCACAATTCCCCCTATATGTGTGAAGACAGACCTTGATAAAATGCAAGGGCATACAGCAGAGAGCTCTAATGTAGTGGTGGATGTACTGGTAGCTATAGGACTGGGTGTAAGTTTCAGTAGTAGCAGTAGTGCTTGTAAAAACAGCAGTAGTTCCTCAATATGAGCAGGCTTCCACTTCATTACAGCTGAAATTGATTCAAGTTCATGTCAGGTTAAGTCAAAGATTGCTTTGACTGCTCAGTAAATAGTAAAATGTATTGTTCTCCAGGTGTAGAAAACTGTTTCAAAACTGGTGCCAACAAAATAAAAACTATATTCATTTTAATTGGCATAATTGTGCAGTTACAGGTATGATGATGAAAAAGCCAACCTGCTTACTTTCCTCAGGACTGTGACGTGTTCAGCAGAACTCCATATTGGAAAAGACAAAACAACTGGCGATAAATCAAACAGTAATGAGAGAAGCAAAACACCCTTCATCATCCTCCGTGCAATCAGAAACTGTTGCGCTTCAAGCTTCTGTGATACATAACTAAAGCTGCATCAGCCAGTGTCAGAGAAGCCTTATACTTCATCTCGAGTTGATCCTGTTAGCCGGACTGAGTCTGCTTGTTAGGCTCTCTAATGCTCTCTATCCACTATCCAATCAGCTAATTCCTTGCATAAGAAGTAAGCAGACATTAAGTACTTCATGCAACAAATATAGCTGTTATCAGTAATGTTGGCAAGATCTGTAAAGTGTCAATACTTGAGAAAAGTTGTGTTGCTTATGACAAAAATTACTTGGATTCCAATCAATCCAATCAGTGGGCCATCGGTGTTAAAGACAAAAATCTGCTAAGCGTCATCCCAGCTATTATGCATGACAGATGCAACACTGGCCATATCGCCTTTCCAGTCTATGATAAAATGAACTCACACAATAACAAATTCATTACATGTAAATACATTGAGATGTGTGTTTTCCAAGCCGAACAGTCGTGTATGAACGCGTTTAAGCTTAATCGGCCGCCTGTTGTGTCTGTGTCAGAGAGAGAGAGAGAGGGAGACACTGAGTGAATATATGTAAATGTGCGTGCATGTAGCCAATCAGCGGGATAAAGTCAAGATCTTCAATGACACCATTAGCTGTGCCATACACCAATTCATCTGCCATCTCCCGAAACTCGTTTCATTACCACCGTCACCCTCGGGGCTCGCACACCCTTCACAATCACTCACGTCTACACTGATTAGATCTGTTGCATCTTGAGCAGTGAATTATTTTCTTTGCACGCTGAGGAAAATAAAAATATGAAACGCTGAGTAGGTATAGTCACACTGCCGAAACCCTTGACAATGTGGCTGACGATAAGCAGACTAATATGAGAGTATAACAGTGACACATGCTGAAAAACACTGGGGAATATCCATTATTTATAAGTAACACATAGATGTGCTACACATGTGTGACACAGATAATTAAAGAAGTTGTTTTCATGTTTGTATTAATCCCAGAGTGACATTTGCATCGCACACTTTTCTTATTATTCTTTAAAAATGGTTGTGGAAGAAAATAAAGGTTATTTATTTACATTAACCTTACAAGCACATCTTGGCTGTTTTATCTGAAAATCTTGAGCGCGTAATTTTTTCTCCATAATAGGTCATTATCGAGGGACCATTCATGTCTTGCTCTGTGTTGACACATCAAGAATCAAGAATAATTTGTTGTCATCATGTTTTCACATGACGAAAATAATATTGGTGACTTCCAGCTTTAAAGCTTTAAACGTAAATATAGTGAAAAATAGTAATAGTAAGTAATAGTAAAGATATGTAATGTACACAAACATTCAGAGTCCAAAGTTGCAGCAGCAATGCACAGAAGGGGGGTGGGTGAGTTGTTTAAGTGCAGTCAAGTGCATGTTTCAAGTTCTCAATAGGGGGAAATGCATTGTACAGCTCTGGGAAAAAGCTGTTTTTTAATCTGGTAGTTGTTTCTGTACTGCTTTCCAGATGGAAGCGGTACAAACAGTCCATTGTCCAGGTGGGTAGGGTCGGCTGCAATATGTCGGGCCTTCTTCTGCATCCGGCCAGCGTATATTGAGTCCAGGTCTGGAAGAGGACTTCCCACAATCCCCTGTGCTGTTTTCACCATCCGGGCTAAGTCCTTTTTCGGTCTTGTGCAGTGCAGCTGCCATACCACACTGTTGCACTGAGGCAGAGGATGCTCTCTATTGTGGCCCTGTAGAAGTTTGTCAGGAGCTGAGGAGGAGAGTCCAGCACGTTTCAGCTTCCTGAGGAAGAAGAGTCTTTGTTGAGCCTTCTTTACCAGGTGAGCTGTGTTCATGGACCAGGTCAGGTCAGATGTGATGTGGATGCCCAGGAACTTGATGTTGTTGACACGCTCAACTGCTTCCCCGTGGATGAGGAGAGGAGCGTGCTCTGTCCTCCTGGACCTCCTGTAGTCCACTATGACCTCCTTGGTCTTGCTGGTGTTCAGAACAAGGTTGTTGTTTGAGCACCATTGAGTAAGGTGCTGGATCTCCTCTCTGTAGTGGGTCTCATCATTGTCCGATATGAGGCCCACTATGGTGGTGTCGTCTGCAAACTTTACGATGGTGTTTGTGGAGTGGATGGCAAAGAACAGTCACTGGTGAAGAGAGTGAAGAGGGCTGGGCTGAGCACGCAGCCCTGTGGTGTGCCTGTGTCCAGGACCAGTGTAGAGGATGTGTTGTCCCCGATTCTCACCACCTGAGGCCTGTTGGTGAGGAAGTCCCTGATCCAATGGCACAGCGATGAGGGCAGTCCCAGGTTGTGGAGCTTCAGTGTCAGCTTGTTATATAATATAGCTGTTATTGTCTTGATGCCTCTCCACATACTATGTGGGTTGTTGTTTTCAAAATGCTCCTCAATGCGCCATTTATTCCTGCTTTTTGCTACTGCTTAATACCTTTTTTCTCAGTTCTTTTCGGGCAATGCTATAGGCCAGCTTGTCTCACCTGACCTGTAGGCAGCGTCACAGGCTTTGAGTAGGGGCTTCATGACTGTGCTGTCCAGCCATGGTTTTTGATTTGGGAAAACCTTGATGGTCTTTGTGGGTAGAACAACATCAGCACAGAATTTTAGGTAGGACAGAACCGATGACGTGTATCCATCCAGATCTGTGCCCTCCTTTGAACACTTCCCAGTCAGTGCACTCAAAGCAGTCCTGTAATGCTGAAGACGCCTCCTCAGTCCAAACCTGCACAGTTCTGGCTGGTTGGTCTTGTCCTGCGGATCAGAGGTTTGTAGGCAGGGATCTGTACTCAGCTGCTGCTGCAGGAGACTGTAAAATAACTAAAAAGCATAACTAAAAACATAAATAAAAAGAAACAAAGCCGGGAGCACCAAGCCGCTGCATGTTTACGCGCCGCCATGGCAACTACAAGTGACATGAAGAAAAACATACACGTGCATGGCATAAAATAGCCTTTTTTCCCTTTCATCATGGTTTTTTTTTCTTTCATTGTAGAACTTAATCCACCATATATAGAACTTGCAGTATGGTTCGGTGGAGCAGCACGCATCAGGTAAGACAGTGAAACTAAGCAAGTGCTTAAAAACCTGCACATATGCTTAGAAGGAGGGCGAAGCATTATACTGTAGCTATTTTTTGCAAATCTCTGCGTCCTTTTCTTTTCCAAGGATCCTTTGAGGCGGTGAACTCTGTCTCGGCAATGTGTTCGATATTGTTTTTCTCCGAGATCAACCTGAGCCGCATCACACGGCGTCGCAGTCAAAGGAGAACTATGTAAGGCGCCTCTGGAATGAAAGGGAGCGCTGCACATTTACAACGGCGGCTAATTAGGACTCCTCTTGGAAGACATGTCGCACACCGCAACCCAGCGTGAGGCTCCGATATGCAGGTGGTGAGAGAAACACTGCGGTAAAGACCATCAAAAGCTCTGTCTCTAAACTGGCCTTCGTGTGTTAAAGTTTAAAATAAGATGCAATATACAGTAGCGCTGTGTCATCTTCTGGCCCCACCACTCTGTCTGTTAATGCATTAGAGGTTCATGCAGTAATTACTTGAGGTGGGTGGTTAAAGTTTCAGTATGCAAAGGTTAGGAGCATGCAAGTCTGCGATTGAGGATTTTTATGGAACTCTTGGATAAGCATGTATGTGTGTGTGCATGGGTACCTGTGAAGCTGAGTCTACAGTGGTGCATTCCCCGGTGCCCTGCAAAGCTTGAAATGAACGTTTCCTCTAATTATTGTTTATTTTTATACTTGAATAAAAAAAAAAAAAAACAACAACTCTTTGCCCACAGATATCAAGTTACATTTGCACTTTGGCAAAAGAAAAAAAAATAAAAGAGAAAAAACTAAACTTGAGAGCGCTGTGCAGAAGAAAAAGCACGCTCTGCACATGAAATTAATATCCATATGTGCCCTGCTCTCATTTGCTTGTGTTTCCTAAACTTAGAAGCGTCTGACTAATGAGCTCATTACTGAATCTTTCAGCACCTGAATATTTTTTCATCTTCACTGGTGATATAGTGTAAGTTATCTCTGTGGTTAAAGGACACCTATCATGAGAAAATGCTCGAGTATGTAGCTATAAATGCAGCAGATGTGTGTGTCAGTGTGTGGGTGTGGCCCTCTCTTTGATGTATGGTGGTGCCTTTGTGCATTCTCTCGTACATATGTGTGCGCCTCCTAGGTCACAAATCCTCTTATTAAGTCAACCTTTACCATGAGATTAGTGTCATGTCTGCAACCAGTTGCTAGGGGAGATATCACTATGGGCTGCAAACACTTTGTTCTCTTTGAGGCACAGCACATCTTAAGAGACCTACAGCTTGCACAGAGAAAACTAACACTTGACAAAAAGGTATGAAATAATAATTTACACCTCCATAAGGCTTTAAAGGAATTAATTGATGGGAATGAAAACGCATACAGATTATAGGCTGGAGTCTTTTTCCGTCTCGAATGTGAGATATTGTGGGGTTCTGTGCTAAGCGGCACTCAACAGGTAGAAAACTGTGTTTATCCTATTTGATGACGTGTATTGTATTGTTTATCTGTCAGTTCACTGGGTTCTAATTTGGATTTGATCTCAGGTAATCAACTATATCTGCTCCACATTCCCTTTTTATTGTCAAAAACTCACAGAACTGTTTAAGTTTAAAGTCCACAATCCAAATAGTGATGTCAAAGAAGATACTTTGCCACTAAAAATGAACTCCGTCGATTTAGCCTTGCACTCCTATAACACTCGTGATAGACAGTTTACAATGAAAGTAATCAAAATAAACACAGCAGGATCCAGAGATGTCCTCTTTTAATTCCATGTAGTCTTTTTCCTTGTCAAAACATTACCCACAATGCAACTAGACTGACAACGGCTGGGTCCGCGATCCAGTTGTGTTGTGCTGGTGGTGGCATGTTTTGAGTAACAGCCGCTCGATATATTTGCATTCAGCATTTTAGTCATTTTTATCGTCAGCAGCCTAATCTGCCATTGCTGGATTCAGATCGCCTTCGCACAAGGGATTCACAGAGAATGATGGCATCAGTGAGTAATCCGTCATTTTGTCTCATTGATATCAGCATTAGTGTTCACTTGCCTTGCCCGGTGTTAGAGCTGAATTAAGGTGCTGCTAATAAACACAGAAAATTTCTGCTGCTGCTCCACATGAAAAAGATTCAACTGGTGGAACAAACCCTTCTATAATGAAGCAGTCAGAGAATATCTAACGTATTTGCCGCCAAGATTGGTGCTGGCTGCAGTCATTTTGTTGGCACATCGGTTTTAAATATTGAAGCGAATGAACAAAGTAACAGGTGACAGGTGCGACACCTCCACCTGCGAAACAAGGTAACCAGCTCCATGTTTCTCTACAATTGTGTGGATAACTACTTGCACGTGTGAGCAGCATGAAATTGGACTGTGGTTGCAATTTTTTTCACTGACTTAAAACAAAGCAAATTTGTTTGCCTGTGGTCCAAATGGGTACACCTGTCGCTTGAATGTATTTCTGAAAAAGTAGTGGCCGTTAAAGCACACTTGCTCTTACCACCAAATGTCACTAAATATAACAGAAATGAAATCTTAAGTATCACAACTTTAAGATTTGATGGGAAACACCTACTTTGATATCACTGAGTGGGTGTGGCCAATACAGTAACGCACCTTTTAACCCACCAGCATCACCACGGCTGCTGCAGCTTCTTGGTGAATTTTGAGAAGGATTGTTTACTGAGAGCAAAATTCTGAGTGTTGGCAACAGAACTAGATACCAGCCTCATCCCACCATCCCCTAGACACAGACGGCATAAACACCTTCTTCACTCAGCCGCGATTTCTCAGTAATTTGAGTTCCAAACAAAGTTAGTAACTAAAAAATCATAGCGAAAGCACGGCGGAAACCCTGGGCAAAGACAAGAAAGCGCAGGGATGCTAATAGCGGTGTTGGTTGAGTCGAGAGAAGAAGGTGTGGAAAGTGTGAGGATTGAGGCCCCCCACAGACAAAGCCCCACTGACCCTGACAGTCACCACTGTGGCAAGCTTCGACAGCACGTTATTTTTCATCATACAGTCTCCCTTTATTGCTGCATTTGCATGCAGCACATTTCCTTCCATCCATTGTGCAATATTTTCCTATACAATGCAATTTATCATTCAGGCATGCTGACAACCACTCTGTCATACAACCACAATGTCAAAAGAATTACAGCTCACCGAGGGAAAAAAAGAAAAACATTGTGAGTGTGAAGAGGCTCTGCAATCCACTCAAGCAGTAGCAGACCATTAGCTTTTAATTAATGCCAAACGGCACAGACTTGGAGGAAATGCATGTTTAATTGTATTGTACTCTAACAAAAGAAGAGATATGGTGAATATGGGAATTAGTGTTCTCGTATTTATGTTTTCTCTGGCTGTGACAGAGCTGGTTAAATCATGCATTAGAACTTACAATAGTTTTGTGCATGTGCTGTACATGTATTTATATGTGTATGCATGTCGAGCTTAAGTGTGTGCATGACACTGGAGGAAAATGGTGTAAATGTGATTATCTAGGCCAGCAGTAATGAGTTTCCGGTCGGTGTAACACCAGCCACACTGTGATCTATTTCTGCATTGCCAGTAGAGCTTGCCTGCCTTGTGCCATATGATATACTGTACGTATGCATGTGAAAATGTGTACGGGTAAGTCACTGCGTGAATGGCTAAATGTCAGAGTGCTGACTGCATGGCGGGGATCCAGGATGTCTTAACGCAGGATGTCTGGAGAAGCCAGCACTAAGGAAGTTTAATATTTTAATGTTCTAGAGGGGATGGAATTTCCAGAAAGCTTGTGTCAGTCGTATATTTTTTACAATCATGCTCGTTAGCCACAGCCAGTGTTATAGTGCAATAAAATGACACTGTACTGGCAATTTAACAGAAACACACACACATGATCACATACACAACAAGACACCCACAAGCTAACCGACCAATATGCACCCAATCAATCTTATCTGTTCTGCACATGTGCACACACACTTTAAATGCTTATGGGCATGCAGTTGATTAGCAGTAACCTAGTTCAATAATATCCACCACATGTAGGTCACTATAATCTAGGACCCGGGTGGTAGTGTGTGCGTGTGTGTGTGATGAGTATAATAGGGTTGCAGTAAGCCTGCTGGATGGCAAACAGCAGCAGGTTTGTCCTCCAGCTGGGGCTTCCCTTGTGGTGGTCAAAAGTCATCTGTATAGACTCAGTAGAGACTTTTATAATAGGATACACACAATATATATAGATATGGATACTGTATATATGTATATTGTACATACAGTGTATATATAGTGCATATATACAGATACAAAGCCTCCATCACAGCCCTACCTTAGCAGTAAGAGCACACAGGATGGTGATATCTTGTCTTAATTCTTGTGCCAGTTTTATATTCAGTCCTGAAAAGAATGAGCATGCTCTTCAGAACAGGTGTGCTGAAGGCACAACAAGACCCAGTAGTCAGATCTGACAACATCTCACACCACAGACACTTACAGTTCTCTGTGAGTAAACTTCAGCATGGCCAAGTGGGGTTTTGCCAGATGGCCAGTACACGATGTTTACGGATCAAAAAACACCATTAGTTTATTTGAAGCTGTGGGCCAGCTGGATGTTGATTTCTTTTGGCAACAAGATGTTAAAAGAACGAGAAAAAATTGATGTTTGGGACAGGGGAACTGGGTTTAAGTCGTGGCTAAATAATGAATAAGCTCTGGCAGGCCTTTCTTGGCCCTGTAGTTAAAACATGAGCTCCTACAGCATGTGGTGCTCTGTGCAGCGCATGACAGTTTCACAGAGTTCAGCTGAGGGGTTTTTTTCAACAACAGTCATAAGGAGTTTCATTTCTTTAACACTATCTGTCTCTGTGGTTGCAGGGGAGACTGTCCACTCAATTTGTTTCCGCTGTGTCCCAAGCTGGCCTCAGTTCACTGAGGCGGCAGCATTCCATTAAGAAGTGATATCAAGTGAATTGATAAAAAACTTTGATGAATTGGTGAACTTCCCACTCCCCTTACAGTGGCGAGAACTAGTTGAGCAGCACGGCAAAAGATGAAAGAACAATTTGTACCTGAACCTAGGCGTGCTTCGAAATATGAGCTAGTATAATGAGATTGTCTAAAAATTATCTCCCAGGGCAGGATAAAGATGAAGAACTGCTCTCCTATTGCAATCAATTAGACCAAAGAGGATTTCTGCCCCAAAACAGCTTTTTATTGTGATGTGCAGATCTTCTTTTTTATTTTTAATAAAACACAAATTTAATCAGAGGGATGGCTAAAACAATGTGTGTGCCAAAGGTTATACCCTGGGCTGATAGTGTCTTTAGACTTTTATAAAGGTAAATCCATGCAGTGATGAAGCACACTCACAAAAATGCACCCAATCCCTCCCACATAGAAACACTCCACAGTGTGATCTGAATCCTTTATCACATCCATAACCTCAGTGACAGCTGCATTACAACTTAACATAATACTTCTAACACTGTAATATTGTTCAGCTATAAGCTATACCAATTAAAGCACCTAGACAGCATGCAAACCGCACGCTGCTGAGAATTAAGTCCAAGTATGTGTTGCTTTGCTATTGAGTTAGCCACTACCTTGCCCTTCCTCTCCTCTCTCTGATGCACACCACAGGGGACACATAAGGAACACAAATAAATGCACAGTACCGCTCACAAACACAGCTTGCAGCGAAGAAATAGACGACCATGCTCCATTCTGTTTTGAGAAAAATAATAATGACCAAAATGAATAAGCCCACTTGGAGGCAGGCACAGGAGCACAAGTGTGAATGGCCAAACACAATGACATGTTATCTTGGTGTGAATGATGATGAAAAGCTGCACATTTGGGACATCTATTCTGGGCTTCTCACATGATGATAATACTTCAATCAGTTTGGAGGCTAAACCTGAAATGCTGCGTGTGTTTTCAGCAACGTTACTATCAAAGAGCCAGTGGTCATTGATGGTAAGGTACCCCCTCATTTGTTGTCAATGATGATGCTCCCTCTCTGATCCAAGCCTTTCTGACTCAATCACTGTGGTGCAGGAACAAAACGTGGGCCACACTTGTCCATATAGGCTGATGACACTCCAGCTTTAACACCTCTATGACCTGCGTGTGTAATTTGGAGGGATTTTGCACTTCTCAACACACACATCTACACATGCATCCACTCGTGTGTGCAAATGCATTGACACGTGCACCCACGCATGCTTAAAATACCTGCATAAACACACGCATGCCAGCGTTTGTAAGCTGTGCTCGTACACACAGCCGCACAACTAAATGCTGCAGATCTTGCTTAACAAATCTCTCTATCAAATCAGCGAGGGTCACAGTCAGAGCTCATGCGTACTGGCAAGAAATATCCTTGCACAAATACAGTACATATGATGTGGTGTGTGGATAGAGATTAATCAGATTAGAGAGATTGTCACAGGGGCCAGTGCATCTGGCACTAAGCTTGGCCTGCAGGCACGCACTGATCCCACAGTAAAAAATGCATAAGTAGGTTTTGTCTGCGACCTGCCAGCTCTGTAATCAAAGTGGAGGAGAGAAATCTTCCGCATGAGTGTGCCCTGTTATTGAGTTCTTTTTAAAGGACCAAAATAAGAGATGATGCAAGAAACAGTTGCATAATGGCTTTGTTTTATGTAAGAGAGATTCAGGCGTCTTGTTGGCAACGAACTAATCAGGAAATAGAGCTGAATGATTGTATTATTTTACTATTTAACATGGAAAAAGTTGCGGTGCCGTACAATAAGCTCTGTGACAAG
Organism: Scortum barcoo; assembly: GCA_023238725.1. Lineage (NCBI taxonomy): Eukaryota > Metazoa > Chordata > Actinopteri > Centrarchiformes > Terapontidae > Scortum > Scortum barcoo. The sequence goes on from CM041552.1 coordinate 24,604,735, forward strand.
AAGCAGAATCTGTAGTGCTGCCAAAATACGAAATAAAGCTGCAAACACAGTTCTGTGTCAGGCAGACGAGATGTGTCATTTTGTTTAGGCACACATGACACATATATATGATTAAAGGCTTTCTGTGTTTTTGAATATCCCTTCAACAAACAAACCCGGAGAACAAACAGCATGCTTCCAGCTGTGTTTGCTGCATGCTGTATTTGTGTACATGTTGGGCTTGAGACCAGGGGGGTCCCCTGCTCAGCAACATAACTGAGTCAAGCATAGACTGTGCTGTGCTGAGGGGTCTTAATTGGCAGGCTCCCATGCTGCTCAGCAGTGAGGCACTGGAGACTGAAACTCCTGCATGTCTCAGAAGTGGCTTTGCCTTATGATTGATTATAATTATGGCCCTCTCTGCAAATCCTGGCTTTCTTGGGTGGGCAAGCTAACGCATCCGGAAGAGGCTTAGATGAGGGGGTAAAGCACAGTAATATGCTAATATGCTGCAGTGCACACAAACGTAATCACAAGCGAACACAATAATCCGGCACTTTTACACACACACATACACACACGAACAATACAGTCATTTGAACACACAAACATATGTATGCCTTTTTCCAGCCCCTTCCCTGAACAGTGGCTATGGGAATTTAACAAAACCAGTCAATTAAGGAGAAGCAATTTCTTCCTCTAGGGTGGAGAAAATTGGAGAGGAGCGGAGAGACAAGAGCAGCAAAAGCAACAAAATGCAAGTAGATGTGAAAAAGCTGTGAGAAATTATCACAGACATGCCACTACTACAGAGGAAAATGTACATTTTCAAACGCGTCATGGACTTAGCTACATGTCAGTGAGTGATAGCAGAAGACTAATGGCACTAGGTGCTTGTATTGGGTGTGCAGGAGAGGGAGGGGCAGAAACATAAAGCCTGAGAGAGAGAGAGACACACACAGGAGTTGCTTGTGAGGTTAAGTCTGAGAGAGCATCAGACAGAAGTGTGAAAAAGAGCACAAATGGCAGCTTCCACATGTGGGAAATGCATAGCCCAGAGCACACTGACATTTCTACCCACTCAGTGATCAATCTCTTTCTTTCCTATCTCTCCCTCCCTACGCCTGTCCTCACTCTGCCTCTCATCACTCTCTCTTTGCCAAACCATATGAGGCTGATTTCCTTTCAAGTGCCAGCTTGTGTGTCATAGACAAAACTGGCATCGTGTCTCTTTGTTTCCCCGTAATGAGGTGGAACAAAGGTTAAGTGCATTGATTATGTTTTCAAAAAAGCATCGCATTCGGTGGGTGAGGGGGTCTCGGTTCCCTCGTCAGCAACCAAACCAAGACACCTGGCAGGTTTTGGCATCGAGGGGACCGGCGAAATTCTCCATTAAATAAGCCTCTTCTCACTTGTTAGCTCTTGGCTGTAGCTAAAGGGATTTTCTATTGTGTTTCACTGCTGCTGACAGTGACACACATGCTTAAGCCCTAAATGTTATATCACTATAATGTTGAATCCTAATGCACGCTACACATATGAATAATGTTTGCACACACACACATGTGAAAACATGCGTAGTATAGATATATAGCATAGTATACAAAAGCATTTCAGCTGTTGCAAATATTTTGTTATCAGTTAAAAACAGACATGAGCGCACAGACGTGAACGAGCTCGCTGCACAAACACCAGCTCGGAGAACGCGGTAAAAACTCAGCTTGCACACACACACGCTTTACACACACACACACACCTCTTCAGTCAACGGCACCATCAGAAGCAGCAGGCATGCACTCGGAAACATGTCCCTCAGGTTCTGCCTCTTTTGTCTTGGCTGTGATAGTGTGTCTTGTTTCTTGTATCCTGTGATCTCTCCCTCTGTTTCTCCTCACAGCATACAAACACAACATTTATCACTCCCTCACTGCGCTCCATATGCTGGATTAACAAGCTCTGAATCAGAGATAAAGTCAGGCGGGATGTAGCTCTCGCACCATGTCAAACTGCTTTTAGACTCGTGGAATCAATAGACTTCCCAAAGACAGCAAGAGATTGCACAAAGGATGTTTTTCCTGGGCTGTGGCATGCTATCACACTAAATGGTAAAACTCTCTGCTGCTGTATTTTAGTCTTACTGTCAATAAAGTATTGTGGAGGCACAGTGTGAGGCACTCAACTTCTTCCACGGTACAGCTCTTACATAATCAAAACAACAGAGAGCTATGACATTGTGAAGGAAGGAATCACAGGGGTTCACACTCCCTTTGGTTTGTAATCAAATGATTTCCATCCAGCTGTACGGCATTGATGCCTTCATTTAGTTTCCGTGCAGCGGTGGCACTTTTGAACTGAGCAGCGTTGCCAGAGTGAGTGATGTATTCTTGGAAAAAGTGAAAATGGAGGTGATTACTAAATTTACAGATGAGACATGTCTGACTGAAAGTAGTGTTCCTGCTGACCAGAGGCTCTGGGGAGAGGGCCACACACATATTATTCCTCCCTTTTGATTTGTACACTGGTTTGCTGAATAGTGCTGACTTGTAGCTTTACAGAAACTGTGGGTGTGAAACTTTAGCGCTTATAGCCGAGGTAATCACACTCCATATTACTCCGGCCAAAGGCACTGACCCCAGCAGGAAGGTAAGACCAGGCAGAGAGCGGCCGCATTAATGTTAATCTGAACGTATTTACAAAGAAAAGTAATTAAAATTTTAAAACAAATATTTAAATAAATAAGGCTTCTACTGCATGTGTCTTTTCCGGTTCACACAAGTGCTGCAATGATGATTCATGTGTAAATTAACTGTTAATGAACATGTGATTTCCACGGTTACTGTCAAGCTTGTGCATCACACCGCTTGCTGCTGAGATTGGCCTCTTAGTAAACCCTCATCTGATGAATGGTGGCAAAACAATGATTTTGGCAGGTCTAGGTGAACACACAAAAACAAATGGTGTAAATACAGCACAGTCGATCAAAAATGGCATTAATGACAGCATCCCACTGCTGATGATAATGGGAAAGGTTTATTACGATACCTCCTACTTGAGCATATGATCATTATTTTCCTTACTGTCTTCGCCACTGGTATCATCTCAATTGCCAGCATCTTCCTGTGTTCTCTCTTTGCAATATAGTTTTCAAATCCTGGGAAATAAAACAGTGTTGACCTGCCAGACAGGCAGCAGGGGGTTTTGGGTATGTGGGTAGGTCTACTATATGTCCTCAGGGTAACTGGTGCAAAGACTCCATTAGTCTCAAGTCCTTTTTGGGGGTTTTGTTCAACTTTACATCCGAGGAACTTGTGATAAATGTATGACAGAGTGCATCTTGGGAGAAATCTGAAGGAGCCCCAGTAACTTCTGGGTTGCATCTTCAACTTTTCATCAGGCAAAGTCTGTCCTTGTAATACCACTGTGTGACATAATTGTGGAAAGCACCACTCTACCAACAGTTTACTCACACCAAGTCTCTTCAGAATGTGTCTAAGAAATGATACAGATATGGCGCAGTGGGCCATGACTGCTCCTGTGAGACTGGGACAAAGAGGAAGAGTGACTACCCAGGAGAAAGCACTTTGCTCGCTCAGAGAGAGAGCGGGAATAAAATACGCAGCTGGTGTATATGTATCCCCAGCTTGGCCCACTGAAACAGTCCAAGAGCGAGGCAGCTCAATTTGTGGCCAAAAACACACACTCCACTGAGAAAAGTTCAGGCTGTGTGAAAGGTAAGGAAGAGAAGCAGATGTACTGAATCTACTGACCAAATCCACTGAAATATTTTCAGCTAAAGATGTCCAATTTACCAAAAGCCATTCTCTGAGGAGCCAAAAGTTCCGTGATGCCTTTAACAAGTCCTCAACAGATGCAAAGATTTGCTTGGAACAACTGAGACATCAAAATACAGGGAGAGGACAGCAGCAACGGCGAGACGAATTACGAACAGAGCAAGAGTACAGGAGGAACGTGCATCAAGCAGAGAGCACAGTGGGGGGCTGTTTGAAAATGTTGACAGCAAATGCTGTTGTACAGACACGACACGTATAATTTCTGGACAGCTAATAGCTTATCACAAAAGAACCTCAGGAGCAAATCAACCAGGATGGAACCGAAAGGGAGATCTGCATATATTCTGCACATTTTTATATATTCTGTGCCTACATTACATGTCTTATTTGCTAAGAATAGTTCCATTTATCACCAATAGTGAGCCCAAAACGTATGCCTGCACTTTAAAGCTAATCCACCAGGCTAGCACCTTTTGATTTTGCATTTGCATTATGGGCATTCGAGGATAAAACCCCCCTCCTTTGCTCGACTGACAGTAGCCATTCTGTATTGCTCAACTCATCGCACAATGCCTTCATGCCACCATGGATAACATCTGCAATGCCTTTGGGGGAGTCGATCCTCTGAACGGCCTCTCCCTCAAATAAACGTTATGGAGGCCACAAAATGAGATTTGCATGCTGCACCGATGCACAGTTCGGATCACTCTCTGCTCACTGTGTACAGTCAGTGAATAGCATACCTTTCCTGTGTTGTCACTTTGGCAGAGGTCTTTAGTGAGCGTGAGCCTCAGCCTGAATCTGAATGAAAATAGAGGGGATTTGTGTCTAAGTCTTGGACAGGCCCCACTATATAGTCAGTCTCAACAGAAAAAAAGTATTATGGAATGACAGAAAGAGATTCTTTGGTTCCTACAAAATAAGAACTCTTTTCTGTGTCATAAAAATGCTTTGAAGGTACAAGAAATACATTGATGAATAGTCAAACGTATTGCATTGACAACTATTTTGGTTATACAATTTACCTGTTTGTATCCTTTATGTAAAAAATACAGTGAGCACTAACAATAAACATCATTTATTTATTTCAGTCAACAACACAGTTTTATAATGTGTTTCTCTGTTTATCTATGGTGAAAGTGCACATTCACTGATCTGCATTCTTTTCTCCATTAGTGAAACTTAAAGAAATTAAACGTTGTGCATATGACATGAGAGATGTTTCAAAGACGTATACATAAAATAAAATGCTTCCAGAGGACCATTAATGGGTTAATCTATAGGAAGTAATTCTGTCATCTCACTTCTAAAAATGAGGGTTTTGTTTGGTTCATGGATTAAGTAACTACTGCTCGAAAGTCAACCCTTTTGATATAATCAGGTTTTGCCTGTAGCCTCCAGTGGTTCTTCAAAGAGATGTAAGAGAAAATTCGAGGGATCAAGGAAATCTTCACATAGATTATGAAAGGTTTTTTTTTTTTCTTTTTCTGAAGCATATCAGAGTGTCGGTGTGCTAAATTAGGTGAGGTTTAGAAATATCAGCTTCATACTGGAAAAAAAAAAAGTAAATGTAAATGTAAGGGGGGGATAAAAATGAAAATGCTTTTAAAGTTAGTCAGACAGAGTTCAGTGAGGCATGATAGATGCATCTCACACCTCCACACACACATCAGAGGAAGCCAGTTTGCAGATTTTTTAAAACATTTGTTTATGAGTTATGTCAATATTGATCAGGGTAAGCCAGAGAAAGCACAATGAAATGGCACAGCTACACTACACATCCTATTTGACGGTACAGTATGGTAGAAATGATGACTGTGGTGCACTAGTGAAGTCAATGAAGTGTGTCCGCTGACTGTTTATGGTGTATGACATGACTGATCAGATAACCTAGAGGTTTCCTGGTAGGTTTTTCAAATAGCCGTTAGTGGGAAACACACCTCAAAATGAGAAAATGGCCTAACACCCTGCCGATGTAAAATGACACCACAGTGATGCATACAATCACGAGCCTGAACATGAAACAACACATTTTTCTCCTCACTACCCTCAGAACATGCCAAACACATTACACAACTCACAACATCATCATCTCCTGTGTATGATTTATTTTTGACAGCTTGTGCTGAAAGGATATAAAAATTGAATGAAAATGCCCTCAAGATATAAAACAGACATTATTTTCGAGCAAAGGCTTATAAGACTCTGAACCGAGCCATGGTTAAATAGGCTGAGCGCTTTCCTTCCTTTGTTTCCTGTCTGTTTGAAGACACAAAGGAAGGCTGTTACTGCCATCTCTCCAAGGGACTGTGTATTTGTACTTGGCCACCTGTTCCTAGTCTTTGGGTACATTGTTTACTTTAGGCATACCACATTGCATTACGTCCTCCAGCATTGTGAAACAAAGCAATAAAATGCAAATGTCTGCAAACTCTTGCATTTTAGGGGCTATAGTAATTAAGTAAATTGAAAACTTAACACAACTTTAATGAACTTTGCAGGCGTCTGAATGCACATGCATATTTTGCACAAAAATGTGGGTTTGAAAGCTGTGTGGAATTGTTCTTCAGGCCAAGTAATATTGAGTCACTGATATTCATAAACAACAATGTTATGGATAGGGCATAATGGAGCCATAAAAAAAATATGAATCATTTTAGGGATGGCAACAAAGACTTTAACAACAGTGACTTTTAAAATGTATTGCGACACCCGCTTAGCAATGAATTTCAGTTATAAATGAGTTTAATACACCTGCAGTCAATAATGTCATATATCAATATACTATAAATACATACTAATGCAATAATATCAAATCATGAATATCTAATGTTTGAGATCTTTGAGCTGCCTTAGACTGTCTGTGAATTTATCAAATACATTTAGCAGATACATTTAATTTAACCCTTCATGCTACTAATGATAACAATAATCTCAGTTTGTTCACACCAAGCTGCAGGTCCCTCCTCACTGTCAGAACATATAGTCTTAACCTAATCTCCTGGTAGACATAAATGACTGACCAATTTGAGCAATTTTGCAAAAAGCACAATTTCTTCCATTGTTCCCTACTGAAACCTCAGTGTGCAAACACATTACCAAGCACCACTTTGTTCTTAAGGTTTTATTTGCCTTCTCCTCCTTCCCTGATGTGCTGCCAGACAGACGCTGGCAATTGCCACCCCTTGTCCTCCGGTGATCAGAGGGCCTTTATACACAAACAGTCTTTTAAATGTGAGTGCCGCCGTGCTTTGTTTAATGTACTTTCCCGCTGAACATCAGGTAATAATGAATTAGCCGAGTCTGCGACGTACTCTTGGGTCAGACCGAGCACTCTGCAAGCCCACAGACAATAAGGCTTTGCTGAGGGTCACTGGTATTTTAAAACAAGGTAGAGGAAGGTTTATGAATGGGGGCTAGCAGCAGTCAATACCTGAACTACTCACTGGAGGACCTGATTTAATTGGAGGTAATCGTATGCCATGCAGAGACACCAGTGAGATTGCAGTAATTGAAAACAATGTTGTTCCATTGGGTAGAGGATTAAATTCAATTGAATGAGAATAATTAGTGGCAAATGAGACAGGCAATGGTGATTTCCTTTTTTCGTTTTTTTTTGCTTCTTAATGCAAATGCTGATAAAGTTAAATCAAATGATGTTATACTGTATAATTGAAAAGGTATTTCAGTTAAACTGACACATTTATGGTATCCAAATCAGAGGGGAATGTAGAGCAAGTAGGCCATAGAGTCCCCCCATTTCCTCAAATGCCAAAAGCTCAAGAGAGAAACTCTAATTAATCTCCTACACCTTTACCACTGTGGCCTTTTCATATCCTTCTTCTTTAAAATGGAAAGTAAAACTAAGGAGGATAATGCAGATTAAAGCATGTTGCCATTAAGGGCACTTACAGCAAGCCTTTAAAAGAAATCCAAAAAGTGTCCCTTGGGGTGCACAGGACACTTCATTAGTATTAGTCCTAGTGCAGAATATGGATATGTGGCTGAAAGCTCACTTAACACAGTGATACTAAAGAATAAATGCTCCTTGCATTATATTGATTCAAAGTCATTTTGAGATTATCACATTGATTTGTGACTTTAAAAACTTTTATTTATCAGCTCAAGCTGTGGACTAAATTTAAGAATGAGCATCAAATGCACTTTTGAGATGGATGTTAAAATTTGTTTGAGTTCCTGCATAACACGCATATAGACATTGGCTATTTTTCACAAGCAGAGGGGCTTGTTATTTTTTCACATTAAGACATGTTGCCACCACTTCAGCTCCTGGTTGTTTTTCCTTTCTGGCTAATTGCTTCCAAAGTAATTTGCACTGAAGGAATTAGTCTTAACCAGTCTATCATTTTATTTTCTTATTTATCTTTTTTCCTCCCTCATTTTATCCTTTAACATCATCGTATTTCATCTTTTAAAATCTTGAATGTGATTTATTGAAATATCATAATCAATTACAAGTTTGCCGCTCCTCTCTTTAGGTCATAGTACAGCATAGTTAATTCTACAGATAAAGTAACAAAAACAAAACGATGCTTTGGCAATTCACTTTGCAGCTACAGCCTCCAGCATGTTACAGAATATCATATTCAAAGACCACCACCAGGTACTTAATCATAATAGCAGCTTCTGAAAAAATGATTTTTTTTGTTTGGCCTTGTAGATATTACTTTGATGTGAAAACTAAATTCTACAAGAGTTTTGTATTACCTCATTTTTACTTAAAAAAAAGCATAATTTTATGAAATGCTACTTGACATTTGTTTGTATATTTTTAACTTAATTTGAAAGTGTTTATTTATTAATTATTAAGTAATTTGTATTCAATTTATTCATTAGGTGCTCAACTTGTAATAAGCAAGTAAACTTTACTTTGCAAACCTGGCAACCTCATTCAAACCTGGCGAGTGACGTCATGCAAAAGCGCACAACGGTTGGACATCATCTGAAGAGCAGAAGCAGTCCGCTTATTTTCAAGAGAAATTCCTCTATGCACACTCGTGTAAGTATCTGTGTATGTACTTTGTCAACGTAATCCTAATCCTAAAAAGCCTAAAGAGGACCAATCAAATCAGCATATCATACCTTTTGTTTGTATGTTGTTTTTTTTTTTTGACAATAACAAAACGTGTATGAATTTGTGATATCATATGGTTGGCCCTGCAAAAGTATCTTCTGTCTGTTAAAACAGCAACATATTGAAACCAAAAGGGAGGCCATTATCCGCTGCCTAATGGAATTCCTGGGGGAGTCTTCGGGGGAGCTCATCAAAGACTACATGGTAAATAATTTATTTTATACCAGCTCATGCTATATAAAATCAATGAATTGGTTTACAAACATACAATTGTCTAATTAAAACTTTAAAAAAATTGAACTGCTATTCATCAGACACATCAACATCAACAACTGGAAATAAAATGCAACACCTTCAACACCTTCGACTTTCTCATTGGCTACAACTACAAATTGATTAAAAGTTGAAAGATGTGTTGAAATTGGCAGGATAAAAGCTGGTTTGGCTAACAATGCAAAATACAACATAAAATTGATAAAAGTTCAATGAAGAACATATTTTCTTTTCTACCCATCAAAATGGTGTCAATAGTGGAATTAATAGACTCTATAATGGTTTAACCATATTTAAGCATATTTATCAATCCATTCTTATGTGCAGCTTAGAAATCAAAACTAAATAAATAAATGAGCTATTTTGGGTGACCAGGAGGTTATCTGTTGTTGCCATGGTACAGGTATTGATATAATTTTATTTGCAACTCAAATTTAAAATTCTGTTAGAGCGACAACTAATCCACCATCATGTTTTCAATTCTCATTCAAAATTGTGAATATCTCATTTATGCTTTTATGAAATGTGTAAACTGAATTGTGTCGCCATTTTAACCTTGCAAGAAACCTGCTCTGTACGCAGTACTATGCACCTGAACATGGATTCACATATGTTTTAACGCAGCAGAGAAGCAGTTAAAGAGGACCAGGCTGAGCAAGTCCTGAAAATTTGTGTCTTTCATGTGAGTGAAGAATGTGAAGGCCCACCCCATGCTGATGTGTCCACTGTAGTCGAAGGAACTCAGGTACTTGACAAATGTGGACGTGTTGCAAAGGCTTGTCTCCTGCTCATGGGCATCATCTATGCACTCAACCTGAGTTACCCACCGAAATTGAAGTACATATTTGAAGTTTTCCAGAAGCTCTTTATTGAGCTTGATGTCCTTAAAATGTCACCTAAAGTCCAGTCACTGTGTGAGTGCACGTTTGACATGTTTAAAACTTGTTCTTTTTTTTTAAAATGCAGATTCATGTATAAGCGTTTGGTCAGTTGATGGCCAAAAAGACTCCTAGATCAAGAATCAAGAATCATTTATTGTCATCATGGTTTCACATAACGAAATTGAGATTGGTGACTTTCAGCTTTAAACGTAAATATATGTAGGAATATGTCATATGTACATTTATGTCTAAAGATTTAAAGTTGTAGCTGTTGTAGCATAATTGTAGATGTTGTGTCTTCTAAAGAGAGCACTCAAAGCAAAGTATTTGGCTGAGTTTGTCTATTTTTTTTGTTTTTCTGGTTTTAAACTTAAACTTGTTGACCTGTATTAAGCCTTCAGGGCCACTGTAGAATGTAAAGATGAAACATTTGGATGCTGTGGTAGTAATTTCTTTTGAGACGTACTAGGTCAATTTGTGTGAATGTTCTCGGGACGTGTTCAGTGTTTTTTGTGTGGACGTGTGGATACAGTAGATTGGCAAAGTATGTTCTTCTCAAACTGTTCCTGGGCTAGTTCTTAGCCTCTCAACAAAACAACTCAGGGCCATTTTAGAATAGTCATATTTTTGGGCCAAAAGAAAGAAAATGATGTCAGACAAACCTTGGTAATGAGTTATGGGCGACCTCTCAGTTTGGAGCCATCAAATCATATTAGGTTAATGACTTTTATCATCATCAGCATTGCATATATTTGTTCTTTTACAAAAATGGTGTGACATTACAGTGATTGTAGATTTATAGGATTTCATTGTGACAAAAAGTGTCACCTAACAGTGTGAGTATGCGCTGTGTTAAACTGCTCTACTGTGGTGTGCATTACAGAGTCTAACATAACCTGACCACTCATTACTTTCTTATATTACTAAACTTCACACTGATTGTAATTACATTACTCACCAAGTGTTACTGTGACTGTGATAGGATATGCTGAACACTCATTGGAAGCCTAAAGTGCACTCAATATTTCTTTTTTCCAATATCCTGTGAGGACCTCTCTATAGCTAACCACAGTCTTTCATTGCAGATTATTGCATATGCCAAAGGAAATGATGGTGTTTTGAGGTGGCGTTCTCTTCATTTATTGGGATTATGGTACTCATTATTGGCACCTGACTCCTTGGCCGTGGTACTGAAATGAGTTCAGGTACTAGAACTCAGTAAATACGATGCTTGTCTCGTATTTGTGTGGAAACCAACAGCCCAAGTAGAACAAACATGGAGGACAACACCCGTATTTGAGAACTGACCATGCAGAGCTAATAATATATGAGTGACTGTATGACAGGACAGTCTTTTGTGCTTTTAGGTTAGTTGTTTATTAGGTCTTGTTTTGCATATTGATATTTTTATACTTTAGGTAAGTCCACATAGATTTCTAATTTGTGCTACTCAATATATGCCTGGATTTGTCTTACTGTAAAATGAATAAACAACAATGAAAAGTTCTATTAAACTGTCAGCAAGATTATACTCTTCATAAAAGAAAACAATGACATATTTATGAGTTATGGGTCAACAGCCATATTTTCATCTTAAAAACAGTAAACCTAATAATACAGTTAATTGTCCGCCATCTGTGCCATACATGTACATGTATCAATGTTTAGTTTGTCATGTCCTCTTGTGGCCTTGGAGGCACACAGCACCTAAGAACAAGACAAGAAGCGTAAACTTAAAGTACCAGAGAGCTCTTAATCTGTAAAAAAATCAAACTATCAATCAGGAGAGGAAAAGTGAGCCTAGTTCACATGGAAATTGGAAATAATGGGTGCCACAACAACCTTTAAAGCACTGGTAGTTTTAATACTCTCCTTCCTTGTTTTACTGCTTTGTAAGCAAAGCAGGCAAAATTTGCTGACTATGTTGCTTTCGCTGTCTGTTATGTTATTGAGGCGTGCGTATAAACAGTTGTGCTATCTGGCTGTGCTGCTGCTTTGCCAAAGTGAACACCATCATCCAGTAAGGTACGGTGAATTAATGTATGATTTGAATAAGCACTATACTTTACTGATGACATCCTCACTTCTCCGACATCTGTCATCGGTGTGTCGTGCCAGCTCGTGCGGTGTGAGTCAGTGGGTCAGTAAACAGATTTCTGCTGATCTTGGGAAGAGATGGGAGGTAAACAATGAATGTGCTCATCCTGGACTATACTTACTGTGGGCCTCTAATCTGCTTTAAAGCCGTGTGGATTTACAGCTGCAGGCAGGGGAGTCATCCCCGCTCAAACCCACATGTTTCAGCTTTAATTTGAATTCATCCCAACTGACTAAATGTGTTTAACCTGCTTCCACATTTCCAGCCGATCTGAGCGCGGCCCGGGTTAACTCACGTGTTCCTGTCAGGCCTGACGCAGGGATGCTTGTGAAGTTTGCAGATTTTTAATGCAAATTCCTGCTGCGCTCTCTTAAGTTTTACATAATAGCTAGATTGCTGCGAAATGGCCGGTTAGTGGCAGTCGAGATGAAAACTTCCAGTGAAGAGCTTGTCCTTTATAAGTGGCTGCGCTGATTTTGTAATCAATCACGGTGGCACACAAGCAATGACGCTTAACCTCCGAAAGATGAAAGCTCCATTACAATGACAAACCTGGAAGAACAGATGAGACAAACAGAGTTATACCACACAGCACAGCACATTAGGGTATAGGCAGTAATTACTTGAAACACACCCTTTGTGTGTGTGTATCATTTTTTTATACTACAGCCACTGCAGCTCTGAAACACTCTGACATTTTGAGGTTTTCTGAGAGCAATAAGAATACTCTTCCACTCCACTTCCACTGCCATCGCCCATAGGTAGCCAGAGGCTGCGAGAAATTGCTGAGTAGTTTAAATATGCACTTAGAGACAGTCTGGGCTGCCCAACAAAAGGCTAGGTAAAGAGGTAAATGGAGTGGAATTGCTTTTAGGGAGAAGCACTGCTTTAATATTCTGTTATATCACAAAACATTTTGGTCCGTGTTCCCTAGTTATTTAGTTATTTACCAAAAACAGGTTGAAAACACATAATGAAGAGCTCAGAGTGTCCTGGTATGTTTTTTCTGAGGATGAACCAGCAAACACCAGATTGAAAGTGTATCCGGTTGGGAGCTTTTGAAAAAGCCCAGACAGCCCACTGATCTCTATTGGACCGTGTGCTTCAGATGAGAGCGTCAGTTCAACTGCCATGTCAAAAGACTTCACACCGTCTCTGCAGACCATTATTCAGATCCTGCTGACGGAGATGAAAGCCTCTGGAACTTGCGATGACTCAGAGCCGTTCCAAAAGACTTCGTGAAACTTTGCAGAGTTGGCTAAATATCAACCAAAACCCACGTCCCCACACCACCAAAGCTTTCCTCCTCACCTCTGCTCTGTCCCAACCCAAAATGGGGACAAGACGATAATGACCCAACTGGCAGCCACTCAGCTCTCCCACTGTAGCATCATGAGTGAAAATGAAATTGATTTGAAAATCCTGTGTCGGCCCAGCCTGGAACAGAAGGGATTATTGTGCTGATTGTACTAAAACTGTGTCCCTGCCCTCCCCCTTCCCTCCCACTTTAATTCCGCCGATCCTACTCTTCTCTCCTCCCTCTGTTTGTGTCTCTCTTTCTTAGTGAGGGCTCTTTGGCCGTCATTCTTCCCTTTTACAATTTTCCATTTATCATCCTCGTAAAGAAACGCCCTCTTTTTCCTCCTCCTTCTCTCCTCTAGCTTAATGTTCACTCTGTGAATCAAGTTAAGACAGTGCAGCTGGACAATTCAATCCTGGCAGAGAAAAAAAACAGCGAGGAGGAGAGAGGGATGAAGAGATAGAGGGACTGAGAGGCGCCTAGGGAGGCTCTAAACTGTAAAATAAAAATAAAAAAAAGAAAGAGAGAGAGAAAAAGCACTCCAATCTGATGAGCTGTAGAGAGATATATAGTGGCCCCCTGGGGGCTGGACATCCCAAATTATGTTGCACTGTTGCCCTCTGCCCAGAAATCCAGAAATTGATCTGTTTTTCCTCTGTTTTCCTCTCTCCACTTGGAATACAGCCTGGACTGTATTGCCCACTGTATCACTTTACCAAAGCTTTGCACTCTCTGTGAAAATGAATATCTGCACTGTCTTCATCATAACTTAATGTGACAGCAAGAAATGTTGATTACAGGTCAGCTCCAGGGAATGGTGGGAAACATTATACGCACGTATGTGGGCATGTTTTCACAGAGACATAACTGTGTTTTAATTTCATTATCAATCTGTTAGGAGTGTATTAACACAGACTGCAGGTTGGCTCTCATGCAGCCGCACAAACTCAGGTAAACAAAGGCTCAGAACAATGTGTTACTGTGGCACCAGCTGCCACATTGATCAAACTCTCTGGAAGAAAATAAATAAATAAACAGCTTGTACCTTGTCATCATTCCATCAGACAGTTCATGTTTTATTCCTTTTCCTCCCATTTTTCCTATTTTAAGTGTCATTTTTCTGCTAAGTGCGATCCAGTGTGTTAAAAAACAGTATTAATATACTGTACATATTTAGGAGTGTGAAGCTTACTTTTGGATTTTGGATGATTGTGAAAAGCCCTCACTTATGTTAAATGACTTTCTTAATATTAATGTTTTTTTTTAAAGAAATTACCTGTTACTTACAATATTCTTACACGGCTACAAAACTATGATTATGGTTGGAAAATCATCATAGTTCCAGTTAAAAAGTCATTAAACTTCAGTTTTAAATTCATTTTAAGCAGTAGGTAGTGAAACAGTAAGTCCTAACCATATAACTGTAATTTTTGGTATAATCAAGAACAGGAAAGGCCTTTTTCATCAAGTTTTCATCAATTATCAATCTGTGAAGAGTGCAGCACGGATTCAGACAGGCCCATCCACCACCTTCATCCTCACACTCTCACTTTCACTACATAAAGGACAAACTACTCCCTGATCTGGTAATGAAAGGTGCACTGGACTTAAATGGTATGCTGCCAAATTATCTGACGATAAGAAAGTTACAATTACAGTTACAGGTACGTTCTTCAGTTAAAACAGGCTTAAATATTTTCTGTACATTCCTTTCGGTAAAGCCTTTCAAAGCAGGCAGATAACTTATTGAAGACAAAATTAAAATCTTGCCACCATCTTGGTCTGGGTTCAGCAGCACCAGGTTCAGTCAGGTTGGGTCTGAACGGTACAGACACAGGCTGGGTTTGGGTTTGTTTTAGGCCTGTGTAGCACTCTCAAACCAGACAGGGTATATGGACCAATAACAATACCAATGCATTTATCGTTTTGATAAATATAACATATATATATATATATATATATATATATATATATCTGATCATAGTTACAGAGATAATAATAACAGAGTTTATGTGAAAGCATATATATATATATATATATATATATATATATATATATGCTTTCACATAAACAGAGATTTATGTTATGTTATTATTATCTCTGTAACTAATATGATCAGATATATATATATATATATATATATATATATATAAATATATATATATATTTATATTTATATATATATAAAAATATAGTTTTCAATGTAAGAAGAAACAGAATTATTTGTCTCTTTTAGATGAAGATTTTGATTAAAGTTGAAATAGACACTGTTTTGATCAGATATTCTGCAACACATTAACAATCTAAGATTTTTTTTTTTTTACAGGAACCTCCAGAGCTGATGTATGTATTTATTGTATGCTTTCAATACACGTGTTGTAGGATTGGTGCCAGGAATGGAAACAATCAGATTTTCTCCCAGTGGGATTCCCAACATCCTGAAAGTCTTTGTTCCCATGTTGGAAAAGTGAGTTCACTGGAGCGTTGCTGATGCACACTGCAGCACTCATAGATGCATCAGCCATCAGAGTTCAATAGTTGAGGTTTTAATAATGCAAATGAAAATAATGGTATTAAGTATTCTCAGGCACTGCAAATTGTATTGGAACTCGAATTAGACTAACAACATGTTTTATGTGTGAGCCTCCGGTAGATTTCACATGCATAATATGTGGCTGACTCAAATTAAAGGCAGAGTTCTCGGGTAAGTTTTGACGAAGATCTCCTGGGGCAAAGCACAAGTGCAGAATCATCTTCCCTGAAAGTAACAAGTCAGGCAGAGTGTTGAAGTACTGTCAAAGTGTAGATAATTGACCCAGAGGAGAGCAATCACAGAGAATGTGTCATTAATGCTTTACTAAGCAATTGTCAATTATAAGGGCTTCGTCTGACACTGCAACCTTCCCCTTAAGGCCACTGCATAGTGTGGGACTGCAAAAAAAAAGCAATTAAAAAGTAAAATATTGTGAAACAGAAATAGCCCGAAGTAACGTGGAGAAACTTTTTCTTGTTCTCAGCTTCATATTGTGACTGGCTGAGGATGAGAAGGGTTTGATTTTACTTGTTGGCATCATGCTCTTAAAAAAGAGACTAAGTCACCGTGGAATGGATGTTTTTCAGTGACCCAAATCTTATAGGTCTGAAACAAGACTGCTGGGACACAGGCCTGGATTTAATTTGCTGGAACTTATGTTCATGCTTTCCAGGGGCAAATGTCACTTCAAGCAGATACAAATGTTTTTTAAAAAGCCCCCCTTTAGAGCACGAAGACAGCTCGGGGACAAATGTAAGACCCAGATATTTGCTAATCTTTGAACTCAACACAGAGCCACCAGATCATTAAAGCAGCAGAAAAACTTGGGATGCAGCACACTTACATGACTACCTCTGAGTAAAGCATGTTACACAAGACCAAGTAGAGATCCTGAGAAATTGCAGCACACAACCTCACCACTGATTCGGCTGTGGTTATTAGAGTTCAATCCCATCAGATGAGCTCTAATTCACTTCACACTGTGTCACAATGTTTACCAAGCAAGTCCAGCACAGTAACCATAATCTTCTTCAGATCAGCCCTTTGATGACCTGCTTAGGCGGAGGGGTTGAAAGGTTAAGAGCAGCTAAATCTTTAACTCTGATGCCGACTTAAAGGACAATAGGCCACCACTGAATTCCAGCCTTGTAAGACAGAGGGCCAGCGAGTGAAAATCAATTTAGATTCACAGCTGTTCTCTGTAGGCGCCGACTGTTGGTGGTGAGATCTGTCAATATTTTGTTTATGTTCACTTTTGATGGAGTCTGACAGAAAATGACATTCACTGAACAAAGTATTGTGTCGCAACATGGCTACGGTATGCGTGCCTGTCACAACAAAGTATTGGCCTATATTTGAACGGATCTTAAATATCCAGTGTTTTATTATTAATTTAGCCTGATGCAAATCTAGAGTATTTACACTGTGATCTATAATGCATCCTTTTGCTTTAAATGTGTGTTTTTTTTGTTTTTTTTTTAAATGTACCATGCGAGCCTGGAGTAATGCATTAAATATTCTCAAGACAAGAATTAATCCATAGCCATTAAAAAGCTTAAATATATACATCCAATGCAGGCTTTCACAGAGGGACACAATAGTGCAACAAATCTGAAAGTTTTAAGCATGATGGGGAATTATTTATTCAGAATGACACAGTTCTGGGCCCCTGGTAGAAATAAATCTCCTTTCTCATTTCGGCAGCGAGGCCTGCTGCTGTGTGTTCTGTCACAGCGGTTGTTCGGCCACATACTGTTTCTCTACTCCAGCATCCATCCTCTTGTGCAATGAATGTCACGACTGCAGCCACGGGCTCCACTAAAGGAGCACGGGCCTTATTATGCTCCCAGGTCACCAATATCCCTTCAGCCTTCACAAAACCCAGCTTATGGAATACACTGCGTAGCTCGACAAATTACTAGCCGATGGCCTCCCACTGCCTGCTCAAAGTTCTCACATTTTAGCCCTCATGTTTTTTTTTTCCTTCTCTCCCAACCTCCCTGAAACACTGTAACCAATTTGTCAGGTGGAAAACGGGGGTGAAAAATGGTTGTGTTTTTTCGAGGGAGCCACAGGGATCAGCGACGCAGTTTATCGTTGAGTGACTGACAATAAATAAGACCGATCGCTAATGCCAACAAGATACATTCTGAACATCAAATTAATTATGACACTCGCCGAGTTATTACCACGGATAATTATTCAAAGATCGTTTGTGGGAGATAATGGCAAAAGAGTGGACTTGGGATGCGAGTGTTTTCTTGGAAAGGAGAATCTAATTTGGCTCTGGCAGGGCGCAGAGCCTCCGATTACCTTTAAAGGAAACCGTCTGACTGGGTGACTAAATGGCTGAATATAGCAAAGACGCAGACAATTGGATTTGGAAAGTGAAACAAATAGCTGTGACCTGTGCTGAGCGCAACAGTAACTGAGTCAATTGACTGATCTGATCAGCAGGTACCCGGATGGATGGCACATGGCACCAAGAAATGGATTTATCCCTGCTGTGTATGTGTGTGTGTGTGTGTGTGTGGGGGATCTGTGTGGGTGTGCACTGATGTATATGTGGAACATGTCAGGAAGTGTGTGTCTGTGTGTCTGCAGCCTCTCTGACAAGCTGTGTTAAAGATTGCAATCCACATTCTCACACTCATAGGCCAGACTGGTGGAGGTACTGTAAATACAGATAAAAATCAATGCCATTGAGTGTTCTGTGTGCAGCGTATTATACCCCTGGACTTCCCTTCAGCGCATCCCATTCAGAGAGGGGGGTGGGAGGAGGGTGGTAGGGGGGAGGCAGAGCAAACCAAACCTAAATCCCCTCGCTTTTCTAGCCTGCCACGAACACATGGCATCGGGTCACGTGGTCACCGACATCTGCCCATCAGCATCACAGACCACAGAGTTGACAGCTTGCATTGTCTAGGAAGTGATTAAGTGGTGTGCGAGGCTATTACGGACACACACACACACACACAAAGCGGGGTCCGCGTAACGACACAAACTGGATTTTGCGCGTGCATGGCTGCAGACAGGAGGGCAGTCTGAGTTAAACTAAGTCCTTTTTTACACTGATGATGGCACTTCACCTGCAGCAGTTCATCTTTTTTTTCCCCCCAAACGCCGCACGCTCATTAGTAAAACCTCAAACAGGAGCGCACATCTCTCTGCCTCCTCCTCCTCCTCCTCCTCTCCTCCGTGTCCGGTGTCTTTGCCGTGGAGCCACACAGACAGCGCAGTGACGCACTTCGCCTCAGCAAGAGCTTTTCTGAATTAAGTAGAAAACAAAGAAAGTAATGCATGACATAGGCGCTTCGTGTATCTATGCGTCACGTCAGGAAAGGCGCATAAGCTTTATTTTTTTCTCCAGCCATGAAATCCCCCCTTCCCCCCCCCCTCACCCAAAAGAGAGCGATGTCACACCAGCGCTGAACCCCGCACAGGGACAGAGCAGCGCGCCGCGGAGTCACTGCCACAGGACGAGTCCCGACGGGGCTGTCACGCAGATTATAGACATATCACAGCGCTGCTCGGTGCGATAAAAGTTGGAAAAGCCTCAAATCAACTCCGCAGCAGCTCCGATTGTCTGTTAGTCATCGCGTGGAGAGCAGAAGTTCACCACAGGGGGACCGGGATGATCAGAAAAAAGATATGCTCCTCAATAAACGAGCGCATCCCATCGAATCATCACATTTGGTGCTGCGGTCTGTACAGTGCACCCCCACCCCCCTTCACCCAAACATAAAAAGAGCTACTCCACAGCAGGGATGCTGCCGAGCATCCGGAGGCAGCCCGGAGGAGAGGAAAGTTGGAGGCGGACTCTTACCTTATGATCGCCGTGTCGCCCTGGCGGATGGTGATGTTGTCGGTGGCCCGCTGCATATCCACGCTCCGGACGGGGAATCCTGTGGGGATAAGACACAGCAGTCTGAAAAAAGAAGCCTGCAGTTGCCTCCAACACGATTTGCGTCCGACTTGCATCTTTAAAGAGCACACGAGCGCGCCTTTCAGGAGCTATAGATCCAACGGGTAAAAAAGAAAAGAAAAAAGAAAAAAAAACAGAGAGAGGGGAGAGGAGTAGTTGTCCAGACTTCTTGGGGAAACGCGGGGTGCCCTTAGGTCCACAGCAGGTAAAGGTGAGGTGATGGGGGGTCTCCTAAAAGACTTCAAAGTGCGGTCCTCGCGCTATAGTCCACTGATGCGTAACAGTCTCCGGGTCTAAGTAAAGGGTCGGCACCGCCAGCGACGGAGAGAGGCAGGCTTCTGCTCTGAGTCTGGGAAATACACCCCCCACCTACCACCTCCTCTCTCTCCCTCCCTCCTCTCTCTCTCTCTCTCTCAGATTATCCAGCAGCCTGGCTGTGATGCTCCCCTTATTGGTTGTCAGGACAACAGCACCACCTGAGGTCCCTTTCAGTGAGACGCAACTGAGTGAGGACAGAGGAATAAGGGCAAAAGAATAAAAAAAAAGGAGGGGGGGGGGGGTGTTGAGACAACAAAGTGGCCCAGGGGAATAACGATGCTTAAAAACACCCATCATGCCATGCTGAGCAGGACCACAGGTGATAATCTATACATAACAATGTGCCCCTGACCCCCCAGAGGTGAAGCCAAGCAGAAAGACCCTCTCAGTGCAGTTTCACCTTATCGTTAGTCTTCAAACAAAGTGTATGCTCACAGGTACCCCGTTATCTAGAGCGGCGGCTCGCAAGCATTTTCATGCCAAGCAGATCTGCAATGGACCGTGAACCCTCCAGTGGAAAAGACTTTCTGTAGTTAATTATTATTTAGTGAGGGAAATTACATCATTTCAATGTGCTGTTCGATAGGGAGCAGTGAAACCTGTCTCTGAAAAAATCTCCTCTTATACTGTGATACATTTTTTCGAGTCTTTAACTTCAGTGAGAAAGCTACAAATGTTGAAATTTGATGGGTTTTTTTTTTTTTACCTTGTAATGACTTTTTGGATGCACATTAAATAATTTCTCCATCCTGCTTCCTTGACCGTGTTACACTCTTCCCTTTGACAGCAGAATGAATTAAGTGGAAAAAGAGAGGGGAAACTGATCCGAGAGCACAAACACTCTGTTGACGATGAACAAGGGCGAAGCTCAGCTGTGAATGGCTTAACCAGACGTAATCACCCCTTGTCTAGACTGCCGTGACCGCCATGAGGCTGTGGCTCGGGAGGTAGTTACATCCGCTTTCAAACTAAGCAAGGACAAAAAAAATTTGAAGGTGTTTGCGTCAAATTCAACAGAAGTGTGAACGCGGAGTGAGCCTCTAATTTCACAACTTGCCAATCAAGTGCTGGCTTAATAGGCCATGATCTAATGCTCATTCGGCGATGTGCTTAATGAACTGCAGAGTAACAGTCTAGGCAGAGCATTTAGCATTTTATTTGATTCATAAAATACATTAATACTAATGTGAGTCATTGTCATTTGTCACATGGTGCATTTTTGTTTGTCTCTGGGGGGTATTTTGTTAGCAATTTAGAGGCAGACATCACAAAGTCTTTCATTTTGGCACTCCAACTCTGCATAGGGATACAAGCAGATGACATTTACCATGTTGCCGTATATGACTTGAATATCAAGTGACTTTATGTGATGTTAACATTGCACAAACTTGAGCGATCACTCTGCCTTATCTATAACTGTAATGCAATTGTTCTGGTGCACATACAACGAGGAGTAATCCTGTTTTGAGCACCAGCGGCCTGATTGAACCGGTGCGAGGCGGCGTTGTTAAGCCTTATTTCCAGCATCAGCAGATTTTAAGCACCAGATCAGACGCAAACCACAGTTTTACCAACCCCCAGCAGCAGCTGTAGCTACAACTACTACCTACTACAACATGTGGGCTTTGCAGCCAGATTAGAGAAAATAGAAGTGCAGATGTACGCATGGCTGAAAAAGAATTACAGTGAGGTAATTGATATTGAGGAGTGTATGGAGGTGCTAATGTTAGTGCATTAGTTAAGGAGCACTAAAATGTTTTCAGTGAGGGATGCTTGCAGAGCTGCTCCCTACTTGGCCCTTAATAATCAGTGCCTGTTACTGTTTCCTTGAATCTTCTGGAGACTTTAGCCATTTTGGAGATTGCGTTTATGAAAGAGCATATGCATTAAGACCACTTAAAAAAGGGACTTCTGGGCTCTGAAGAGGAGAGAAGAAGCTCTAATTCGCATACAGATTCATACAGGAATGGCTCCCATGTGGCTTTTAGCTATATTTTTAGTTAGAAATCCTCAAAAGTCTGTCAGCCCGATAGATAGATAGTGTGTGTGTGTGAGGAGAGGAGGCCAGGGACACAGCAGCTTTAACCAGTTCCTAACAAAAGGCCAGTGATTCCCCCACCCCACCACAGACTGGACACACACACATACAAACACAAACTGAGTGGTGTAAGACAGAGGGGTTATTATCATGCTGGTGGGGTGCTCTTGGTTGTATGGTGTTGTGGGTTTAGACGGCAGAATTGGACTCTGCTGCTGTGTGCACAACAGAAAGTGGAAATAATACACTGTAAGTACATACACCCAAAGATGTAGAAACATGTGGCCCATTCAAGGGAACAGTTACAAGGTAGATGTTAGCATTAAAACAATTTTCAATGCTTTCAGTTTGAAGAAAATGGCATAGAGGTTACATTCAGTTAGTATTTAACACATTACAGAGACAAAGATCATTATTGAGGACTATGATAGAACTATAGTGCACGATATAGTGAGGAGAAATACACACTAAGTGGCATCTTCTATGGCAGGTACTGCAGTCTGTGTCAGATAAATGATGAAACAACAGCAGTATAAGGTGGAAAGCAGAGCATGGTATATTATTCAACTCTGTGTAGTTCAACAAGAAGGTGACAGCAAGGGGACGCCCCGGGAAGCGTTTTTATTGAAACACATCAGAGACTAATGTAATGTAACCAAAAATCAGGTCTCTGCATCCTGGCAACCAGGCGATCACACTGCATCATAAATTAGGCTGAAGCAGGGGCTTGCTTAGAGGCTGGATTGTGATATTTGTTAGCAATACATGACTCGGCCCTTTGATACACACCTCATGTCAAAAAAAAAAATCACAAAGGGCAGCCACTATAGAGTGATTTTATTAATACACATTATGAGGTGGCCTGACTTTCTCCCCATCTCATTAGTCATAATGACTCTGGCAGAGCGACTGTGCGCGGCAGCACCAATCAAAGGGGAAGAACTCAGAATAGCAGAAGGAAATAAAGATGTATGACTCTGATGTAAGGACAGAAAATCCACTCATAAGTGAATTCACATGTGCTGCTTTCGTGGTGTTAGTGAACATTTGCACGTGTTAAAATAAAGACAGCAGAGAATCAAGGCTTCAGTCTGTGGCACGGAAAAATCAAGTGGCACCTGCTGTTTAGACTCAGAGCTTGAATGCCTCATAGAGTTTGTACTGTCTCAAAAACCCTTCATTTGAAATAGAAGAGCAGGAACATATAATTGCAATTTTCGGCTCCATAAACAGACTACCATTACAATCAGAACATTACAATTGAGCAGAAATATGAGTGGGGCTGGTCCAAAATAAGTTATTTCTGGGGCGTAAATAAATATATGTAAGGAGGGGGATTAGGGCCACATGAAAAATGTATGTGAGTTCTGAGTTTAAACTCAGAACTGTGACACATACGTTTTTCAAATCTGCATTAAACTAACAATCCCCTAATACAGACATTATAGTTTCATGCGGTGTTAAATTGTATGCTTTTTGATGATGTCAGAGTAGAAGGGCATAACAATTGGCTGCTAAATTAATTTGCTTTCATTTCTTTATTCAAGTAAGCTTCCAGCCAGCATGTGATGTATGTTTTATCCATTGTTCTCTGTAGTATTCGCTTTTGTTTATTTCAAGTCATGCTGGTTCTCCTTTGTGATCGAGAAACATCAACGTGATGTAGTAGAATGATTGTAGTCTTTCCTCTACCTCTGGGAGTCTTGTTCAGTATAGAGATATAACTATGAACTGCCACAGTGGCTGCACATTGTTTTATTACACCATACCATGACCTGGATTTCATCAATATTACCTGGATTCATCATCGCTGCCTAGGTTTCATCATTTGCTGTTTCTCTCTGTTACAGTTTTGTCATCCAGACACTTACTGTAGGTTTATGTAAATGTTCCTCACAGAGAAATATACTGTGTAATGTGTGAAACCAGTGGAGTGCAGACTTTAGACCGACCACACAGCACACCATGAAACTCCTGCCACAAGCACAATCAGCTTACTTGTTATTATTCAGCCTGTGAAAACAGACGTATAACATCTTCTGTGGCTCTGTGGGAGCTTTGTCGCGTCTGTGAAAACGACCTTGGTGATGTCACAGTGATGTCATCAGGGTTACCGCTGCTTAAACTTATAAGAGGCAGCCTGCGTGACAAACTGGACACTTCCCAGTTTGAACTGGGAAGGGTCTAAGGAAAGATGTGGTCAAGTCGCATATTCAAAGGTCTAAAGACTAAAGGTCCGGGTATCTCGCCATCTGCTGCTGAGATTTTGACTATTCTTTTAAAAAAAGGCCTCTCACAAGTCCCCAACTTTATGGAATATTAAAACAGTGTGGTTGCCAATTCATACAGACAAATTGGTGCTATATTTCTCACAGGGACTGGTCCATGGACTCTTCACCTACTGTCACAGCAGGTTTTGCACACAAGGGCTCAGAAGGGTAAATTAACCCTCGAGGTCAGGCAGCTTGAGGAGTGACATGTTTAACTGGTTGTTAGCTTCATATCACACATGCCTACTTAAAGCAAACAAGATATGGATGTGTGTATACTGTCACATATAAACGACATGCTAACAATGGTCCCTTCGGTACAGTTGGTCGGAAGCAAGTACTTGCTACTTGTTAGCAGGAACAGCAACTACAACCAGAGAGAAAAATAAACAGTATACTTTGACCTGCTGGCATTTCAGGCCAAGAGCAAGTGTTAGGTTTCAGACATGCTGCATTTTTGTCTAATTTTTGGCTCATCAGGATGTGTGTGTGTGTGTGACAGGAATGTTACTCCTGTCAATCAAATACTGTATTTCACCTGGGCTGTTAAACTGCTGTCAAATAGAGTGCAAACTGAAGTAGACTCAAAGTCTGTTCAATTAATAATGCCCACAGATGGAAGACACAGTGGAAGGAGACAAAGTGGAGGAGAAGAGGAGTAAACATCATGCATGTGCACACACACACATAAAAAAATATAACTGATATATTTCAAGAAGTCTCAACAACTTGCATACGCACATTGCTGCATCAGAGCCAAAGGTTTCACTTGACTGCCACAAACTCAACATGTTGCCAGTGCGAACATGCAGAATCTGATTTCAGGTGTTATGCCAGAGTAAAGGTCAACAGCGGATCTCGCAGCAGTAAAAGAAAACAGCAGAAACTTCCCACAGCCCAGTGGAGCAGTCAGCTGCCCGTCCACACACACAGCAGCATCTCTGCTTCACTTTGGAGCGCTCGCTGGTTGATAGCCACTGACTCATGCAGTATGCCTCGACTCCAACAACATGTAATAAACTGTGAGGTGATCAATAAAGTCCTCTGTGACTATATACTGAGAGTTGATTTTGGCCAACTGAGATAAAGTTTGCAAGTGCATTAGCTGAAAGAGCTATAGCCCCCCTCGAACCCTGGAGAAAACAACTCTCTGGGTTGCCCAACTTCCACTCAAGTCTTTATATGTCAGTGGTGATGAAAATAAACTGCTATCGCTGGAAACATCTGCACATATTCAAGATCCTACAAATAAGCCATTAATTCTAAAAACCTTGCTTTGATTGCATTTTTTTCTGTCAGCTTTCTACAAAGTAGATGTTGGGCGTTTGGGTTTCTAAATGCAGTGTGTCATTTTGGCATGAACCTTCTCATAGGTGAATTTCATTTCAAGATATATACTCCGCCGTTGGCTCCCCGATCAGTTCTGGCCTGTGAAACGCAAACACCACAAAACTTTTAAAAAGAGGAAGATTTAAAATGGGGCTCTGATTCTTCACTCACCTCCATTGTGCACCATGTGACCTCTGCATGAAAACAAATGGCATTCGGCTCTGTCGTACGCTATAGAAGATCAATGAGCCAGGCTGCCCTCAGATCCCTCTTTTTCTTCTTTTTTTTTTTCAAGCCAGACAAGCTCTGTATCAAACTAGAGGAGGGCGCTTTACCGAAACATGCCCACACACACACACTTACAGTAAGTGTGTGTGACTATGTGTGAGTGTGTGTGTGCGTGGGACAAAAAACACTGAGACAAGAGCTAAAACGAGAACGAGTTTCCTTCTCTTTATAAAAAAGTAGTGCATGCATAATTTGCCCAGACATTCCTATCAAAACCTGAGTGTTGGCAGCGAAATGCATGATACACAGGAAAAAGGATACCCAGCAACATACTCAGCAGTATACTGTATCACCACCAACACACACACACGCAACATTACGCACTTTGGCTCGAAGCCTTGCTCTCCATCCGTCTTTCTCTCTGTCAGCAGAAACATAAAATAAGGCAAAACTTTGGCACAAGGGTTGGTACACTATAGACAATGTGATACCTCTAAGTTTAGAGGGAAAAGGACATTGTGAACACTGCAGTGAATTTTTGTTTCGGTCCGTTCAATTCGACCAACTTTTCCAGCACACCAGCTCATAAGTGAATGATCAATCTCAGACTAAACACTTATTCAAAACGGCAGGTGCACACTGCATTTATAATAACTTGTTGGCAAGAGATGAAAGTGACAAATGATCACCTGTGGGTTTTTTTAAGTCCCCCCCCTCCCCACCCTTGCTTTTGGTTAGATTAGCATCTGAGTAATGTGTTCTGCATTCCCAAAGAAGCCTGTTTACACTGGCGTAACGCCTTCCTGCAGAGCCTGCCAACACCTACTTGCATAATACAACACATAGAAAACACACTTCAAAGGACACGTTAAGTATAAAAAAAGCACTCTAGCAGCCACCTTTCAGGGCTCCTTTGCATAACCGCGTGACCTTGACAAAAGTTTGAGCTGGCCTGTGCTTTTGCGTGCGAGCAGATGTCTAATTGATCTGCAGCTCTGATGTCATTATCTTCGCGCAGACCTGTGAGCTGCTTTATATGTGTACCGAGCGAGGCTGGCTGCCGAAGAGCGATTTCTTTCCCTAGACCTTAGATGGTGTGCTCCGTGTGTTCCCGAGATCTATAGTCCAACTTCAGCTCCCGCGCTGTGTAATGTGACCATATCTAAATGCTTGTTTTCTCTCTGCTCATGTGCTCTGTCAGATAAACATAATAAGTGTCTGTTGGCGCGCGAGCGTGTGAGAGCATGCGAGGTGTTTGGATTATCTCGCAAAACTCGCTGTGTTTTCTGTTTTCTATTTGGTTTTGCTCCCTTCGAACTTTTCATCAATACGTGCTTTGCCAAAAGCTGTTATGATCCCAAGCCGCACTTCAGATATTTCATCCCGCCTCACAAACTTGGATGTGCAGAGGTAAAACCACAAACATTTCCTTAATAACCATGGGAGTTTCTTTCTTGTGAGAATGCAACTTTTTTGCCTTGTGATTGTAAAAATGGTGGGCCTCTCAATCACGTGTTTAGTCCATAAATGACCTGTCCAAGGTATGATTGCACACAGCTTCGTTCCATTGAAATACAAAATGCAGTGGCCAGCAAAAAAACTTTCTACCATTCTTATATGAGGAAGCCTTCTATATAGGTTTACAGTGGTTATAAATACTATGAATAAGCACTGTAAGTGTAAGTTAGAAAAGGATTAGCAGTGAAACACCATCCTCCTTTGATGTGGAAGGTATTTTTATCTACTATCTCAGCCTCTGATTGTTTAATCACTCCACCTCTCTTGCATTATATGCAAGGATAAAAGGAAGAGCACTGGCGTCTACTGCGTGTCGATTGGTGATGCAAATGCCCCAGAGCTCCATGGTCAAGAGAGCCAATCATCCTTTGGGTCACACCACATCTGTAAATTGCCAAAGTCTGACTGCAGCTTTCAGCCCCTGACCATTATCCATCTCTCCTACTGGAGATGGTGGTGCACTGCCTCTGCCCCCGCACACAACATCCCCTCAATCTTCTTGCTAAAGAATTGCTTTGAGTTGGCCCCCGAGGGTCATCCCTCTTCTTGCTATTCTGTTCCATTAAGGAGTTCAGGCACAAGGAGGAGGATTGGTTTAGCTGCTGCTGTAATGTTCAAGGTGAAAATCTACAGGGTAGCGCGATGAATTCTTTGCAGAAGCACAAGTCTGATAGATTGAAGGAGCTTGTCCTTGTGAACACAAAGCAGCCGTGTAAGTTGATGGGAGAGCGAGCCCATGCAAAGCACCGCATAACCACTTCACTTAAGTTGTTGTTTCTCTGTGTAACTCATCTGCTAAATTATGGGATGCATTTCAAGAAGTGATGGATGACTAATTAAGACTTTCAGAGTATGCGCACACACCAAATGACTCTGAGGACGGTCTACATAAATTAAAAGCAATAGTGTGAAATTGCCTCATTCATGCCCAGATCCATTCTTTTTAATTGAATTTTGTAAACTTCAAGGGATATTTCAGATATTTTGAAATAAAGTAGTCAGAGTTACTTTCTGACAGTGGTACTGATATAAACTGTAAGATGATGCTTGTTGGAGAGACATGAACAGCAGTAGATGTTTCTAGTTAACAAAAAAACATTTTAATTAGAACACAGGAAAGGCACACACAACCTAGAAAGATCTCAG
Organism: Scortum barcoo; assembly: GCA_023238725.1. Taxonomy (NCBI): domain Eukaryota; kingdom Metazoa; phylum Chordata; class Actinopteri; order Centrarchiformes; family Terapontidae; genus Scortum; species Scortum barcoo. Next base: position 24,633,457 of record CM041552.1, read on the forward strand.
AGGGCAGAACTCCAAAGCTGTAAAATCCTTTACTTAAAATGGTCATAGGAAATGATCAAATAATTTACAACCAAACCTTTCCTGGTGACACTGACTGAACTGGATTGAAGAGCACTTAGGTTAAATATTATTCATTTGAACAAGAAATTTGAAAAACATTTTTCAAGATTATTCAGGGTATGTTGGAGGACTGCTGAAACAAGTTCTTGTTTAAGAAATTCAAAATGGAAACAAATCTTTCAGGTGAACTTTTCTACATCTCAGTATTTATGAGCAACAGTTTATATTGTTATTTCATGAGCAGAAACTCTCCAGCTTCCATTGCAGCTGTGATTTTTTTTTCCCATGAAGACGTGTGTGTGTTACGTGTGTCTCAGTGATTTACATGGTCCTCTCCCTGAACAAACTTAGAACAAGACAAAGCATGATTATAAAAGAGCGGGCCACTCAAACCAGCCCCCATATCGTACTGCATTAGTTGCAAAAGGCTTGACACTTCCTGTTTCGAAAGAGATATCCATAACGTATCAGCTGTGTCACTCCTTTATTAGCGAAAAATCAAGCGCAATTGAAAATCTAACTTAATTAGATACTGAACATTCTCAGAGGTTATAATGCTCCAAACAAACTGAAGAAGAAGAAACAGAAGTTCAAATCCGGTGTGTCACATCGTTTTACCTTAACTTAACTTAACTTAAAACTCAATTAGAGTTTGTTTCCTTGAATTTTTCTCCACTTTTTTTTTGTTTGTTTGTACAATGTAGCTAACAGACACACATCAGAAAAACATGACCTTACCCAAAACCTCCTTGGCAGATTTACAAGTGATGAAGCTGGAAACATCTGTTTACAAAGCCTGACTCTTCTCTTAGACCTCTCTAAATGATGAAAGCACTTAACAAACAGATTTCACTTTTGACCGTGAGTAGTAGTTTCAGACAATGTAAGACTGTTTATCTTCTGTCCTTGAGTGTCATTTTAAAGAACATTTTGCAACTGTTGCTGTCAAACAAACAGCCAAACAAACATATATATATATTTAATTGACTCATTTGCATATCAGAATGTATTCCTAACAAACCATACAATTCATTTCTATTTACTTGGAGTATAAATTAAACACACAAATAAAAAGGCTCTAAATAATCCCCCCTTAAACAGCCATCGTGTCGCTTTCAGATATTCCTGGGCTGCATGTAAACCCTCAAACATTCCCTGGGAACTCCATGTGAACTAATTCACAGTGTAAATCTCTGTAAATTGTACATTTCTCTTACAGGAACCCCCTGCTGAGACCGATGTATGTATTGATCTCACAGCAGCCAGAGGCGCAGCTTTGAAAATACAAGTGATATGAATCATATAGCTTTAGAGTTCCTTCAAGGGTAGCAGAAATATAAAGGAATAATAACAAGAACTGCCTTACTTTTTTTTTATGTCTTTATTTAGCCTGCACACTGCAGCCATTGTGTGTGTGTACTGACGTCTAAGGCCAGAAACAGTATGGAAAAAAATACAAATGTACTTATCTCAGATAAGATATATGTTAGGGTTGGTGCAAGGTGAAGCGGAGTTTCTGGACCCAGGTATGCAGACGAGGCAGGAAGGCAGAGTAGATGGTAGGACTCTTTATTATAGAAACACAGGAACACTGGTAACGGGAGGAACAGATAGGCAGGAACGCAGAAACAAGGCAGGAACAAACACGGGTTGGCGACATAACATAGCACACAAAGCACAGGTAAGCACAGATAAGCACAGACGACACGAGACAAAGAACAAAAGGAGAAGGACTGACTTAAACTACACTGGAGGAAAGGGAAGTGGAAACAGGTGAGGAGACTAATGGGGACAGGTGAAACCAATTGGGGCGGAGCAGGCAATCAAATGGGAGGGAAACACAAAAGGACAGGAAGTAAAGTGCGAAACAAGTGAGGAGAGGCAAGAATACAAAATAAAACAGGAAATACACAACAGACAACATGCACACATAACAATATATCTGCGGTGTGGCAAAAATAAACATTTGATGTGAAGACATATAAACACATCCCTATTTTTAACAACTTCTAAAGTTTCAGCACCTCGTGGAGGCAAACACTCGAGCGAGCATCTCCTTACAGCGTTGTAATTTCTTGCCAAGAAGTTACAGCGCAGCAGCACCATTAGAAACTGAAAGGCTTGCAGTATTTTGGTAAATTGCTTGTGATTGGTTGCTGGAAAGGCTAAGTGTCTGTGCAGAGACGGATTTAACCCATGAGTGAGTGGATAAAGTAGTTGAAAATCCACTTTTTTTTTCTCTATAATTTCTCGATAAGCATTACCGAAAAATGTAAAATGACGCTCGGGAGAGAGTAAACACACACAAATGCGCACCCAAATCAAAACAGCTCTGTTACCCAAGAAGTCTCTCACTCCACCCCCCACTCAAATTTTACTCCATCCTTTCCTCTCGCAGCCTCTGTGCGTCTTGCTCCCAGAGATGAATAATGTAGACCCCCTCATTGTTTTGTATGAACAGAGCAATTCCCTGGATGAGACTCCCTCTGAGGACCAGAGAGCCACAGGCCTATCTGCAGGCCCTCCTTTCTAATCTATATTCCCCCTCTGTTCTCTTAATTAGGCGGCCATGGACAAGAAGGCACGGTAATTGCAGTCAGTTTCTCCTTTTATTCCTCCCTTGTGACGCATCCTTATCTTCATCCCCCCTACATTATTTCTCCCCAAGTAATATTTCTTTTTATCTTTTTCATCATCTTCGTCGTTTTCCTTTTTCACACTGATCACCTTCCTCATCATCATTATAACCATACCCATACCATAAACACATCTTTTATCTGGATAGTCACAAACAGAGTCAGTGAAGGGAGCAGAGGCAGAGAATGAAGAGCCAGAGTAAATAATTAAGGGGGAAAGGAGCGCCACAAGCCACAAATAGTCAATAAGAAGCCAACATAAACCCTTCAATGACTAATTGCTTATTATGTGTTAACAGGAAACTGCAGAAGCTTCATTTCTGGAGATCACAGCCTTATTTCACATCTAATAATACAGACTAAACTAAAATCTGCTCTCTAAACCTCTCCTGACAGAAATTAATCTCTCTCTCTCTCTCTCTCTCTGGTGAATCACAGGGTAAATGTGTACAGCAAAGGAATGACAAGCCTTTGGCCTCTGGGCACAGCACCACACAACACCCAAGGGACCCTCACCCCCTTCATGTATCAGCTAAAACACAGATGTATGATCCCAAGAGCCGAAATAGTACTCTCTTGTGCATTTACATGCAGGCCTCAGGCAACATTAGAGCAATCCTCTCACAGGATACAGCCTACTGCTATCCCATCACCCTTGTACCCCTTTAGCCATGTTCAATGTGACAGCAACACTACGTCGAAAAGTAGCGGCCCCCTCATTCATTTCAATGAGCATGCTGAGTTGGCACAGCGGAGGTTCTGCCACAATAACAACAACAACAAAAACTCCAGGACATTTGGCAAAACTGTTTAACCAGGGCCAAATTTTGTTGCAACACAATGCAGCACTTTTTTTAAGACAAATTAAAATAAATGACTGAAACTGAAGCGATTCAAGCTTAAACACATATACAGTAGACTGCAATGTGACGATATGGCACAAGACCACAACTGTTAGTTTTTTTTTTTTTTTTAACAAAAACTTAGTGACAAGTTTTAATGTAAAGTTTTAAATCACCAAATATGTCCCTGTTTTATTCAAACTGATTGGTGAAGCAGAGGCTTGAAGGCAGCATGCTCTCTTGTTCCCATTTTTACAAATGTATACAGAGCACTGTCAGCGCTGCATTCAGTGTGAAGAGCAGAACGCTCCGAAGTAAAGCATGGTGAGGGGAGAAGAGAGATGGGATGTGACAAATTCATGACCCTATTTGTGCATACACACACACAGTGCGTACACACATACACACACCTATTAAGGACCCAGCCAACCAGTCTGCAGCAGAAATACAAAACAAGAATACAAATATAAGAATAGTTTTTTTTTTTTTTTTTTTTTTTTTTTTTAAACTTTTCATATCAGTGCTGACCAGCTCACCAGGCGGCCGCCCACTGTTCCAGTTGGCCAGTCTGCCCCTGGTGCCTGATTTAGTCATGCATACATTACTGCTGTTTTTTGTCATAAATATAAATGACAGAACTTCCTACAGTGCACTCTCCTATCAGCTCTCTCAACTTTCAATATACTGTATGTCACGGAATAAAATGTCCTAGATGGCCCTTTCGACCGAGACACCACCCAGCTGTCTGCTCAGTCCTCACCTGCCGTTTGCACACATTACTGCCCTGTCTGCCTGACTGCACTTTAACAGGTAACATGAGGAGTAAAACTGTCACTCATCTGGTGCATTTACTCAAGAACTGTAGTGAAGTACAATTTTAAGGTACTTGTTACCAGTACTCTAATACATCCATAGGCAAATACAGTTGTTTTTAATCCATTATATTTATTTAACAACTGCAAGTTACTTTTCTAATTCAGATTTTACATTAAACAACATCCCAAAACAACTATGATAAGCTTATAAAAAACAATTCAGTATGAAAGATTAAACTAGTGGTGCCCAGCATGGGACCTTGCTACGTGTAGTTGGGGCTACTTGTCATGTTTCACGTTTTTTTTTTTTAGTAATTTGGAGTTACCCTTTGAATGTTTCACACTGTTTCATTTAAAGTACTATTTCAATGTAGAGGCATCCAACGTTTCACAGTAAATGTACTATACGTGAATCTAGAACTGTATAAAATATTATTAAAACTAGCTCCGCCTTGAGCAACACGAAAATGTGACTTACAATATAAATATTAAGGCACCAGTCGCTAAGTTTAGGCGATACTCAATTCTGATTGGTTGTTTTGTTTGGAGGCGGTGGATTCTTGTCAAATGGCCTTAGAGGCAGCTGGTGAAGCCAGAGGAGTCTTTTCAGATTTTTTTTCACACATTATCTGTCTCATGGACTGCTGTCAGGACATAGGGACTTCCAACAAGTAACCTACTTCTAGTATACTAACACTCCACAGGTGGTGTATTACTCACAGTAGATGGCAGTCTGCACACTCCCAGTTTGGAGAAGCAGCCTGGAGTACCAGCACAGAAGCTAAGATATGTACTGCTGTGGACCAGGCCTCTTTAGCCACCTAAAAAAATTCCCACCAAAAAAATATCCACATAAGCTTAAGTGTACACTATATTTAGAATATTTCACTGCATTACTGTGTCATCAGACATCCCTTTTCTTTGACAACACATTTTCTCTGCCGTAGAACTGCTCTATTCCAACACTTGGGTTCAACTCGTTGAGTCTCCATCTGCCTGCAGAAGTTCTTCTGTACACTCTGGTTCAGAAAGGTGTCCTCATGTCTCCACAGTGAACAAGATTTTGTCCTAATCACTCATTTTTATTTTCTCGTTACTGATCTGTGGCATCATCTGTGCAGCATGGTGGAAGAAATATGAATAGGAAAAAAAAGAAAAATGACTGCTATTGATTAGGCATCAGAGCAAAGAGCTGTGCTAACATTGGTCGGACTTTCCAATGAATGAATGGATGGATGGATGGATGGATGGATGGATGGATGGATGGATGGATGGATGGATGGATAGATAGATAGATGAAGATAGATAGATAGATAGATAGATAGATAGATAGATAGATAGATAGATAGATAGATCGATCTCCAAGAGAAATTCACATTTCCAGCAGCATGAAAGGTGGAAACTTAAGGGCATGCAAGTAAATACAGTAAAGATGCAAAAAGAAACTATAATAAAATGGAAGGTAAAAATACAATGTAAAATAAACAATAACAATATAAAATTAAAAAAATATGAAATTAAAAAATATGAAACATGAAATATGGAATAAGCATCTGGTAGTTCTTCTACAAAGGTGCAAAGGTGCAGTTGTGCAAAATGGCAGTGTGTGACATACAGTTGTGCAACAGTCGGTTTGTACACACTTGAGTCCACTTATAGATGTGTGTGTGTGTGTGTGTGTGTGTGTGTGTGATAAAGTGCGTGTGTCCAGGGTGCGTGGTGTGAGTGTGTGGTGAGTCTGGAGCTTGTTTTGTGTTATCGCTCCCCCCGAGAGGTGTTGTAGAGCCGTATGGCATGGGGGAGGAACGATCTCCTCAGTCTGTCTGTGGAGCAGGACAGTGACAACAGTCTGTCACTGAAGCTGCTCCTCTGCCTGGAGATGGCGCTGTGCAGTGGATGACTTGGATTGTCTATGATGGACAGGAGCCTGTTCAGCGTCCGTCGCTCTGCCACAGATGTCAGGCTGTCCAGCTCTGTGCCAACGACAGAGCCTGCCTTCCTCACCAGTTTGTCCAGGCGACATGCTGTGTCCTTCTTCTTGAGGCTGCCCCCCCAGCACACTACTGCGTACAGGAGGGCGCTCGCTACCACAGACTGGTAGAAGATCTGTAGCAGCTTCTTGCAGATGTTGAAGGACGCCAGCCTTCTGAGGAAGTACAGGTGGCTCTGTCCTTTCCTGCACAGAGCGTCTGTGTTGGCAGTCCAGTCCAGTTTATCATCCAGCTGCACTCCCAGGTATTTGTAGGTGTGTACCACCTCCACACAGTCCCCTTTGATGATGACCGGCTCTGGGTGTAGCCTGGGTCTCCTAAAGTCCACCACCATCTCCCTAGTCTTGGTAGTGTTGAGGAGCAGGTGGTTCGAGTCACACCATGTGACGAAGTCCTTGATCAGTTCTCTGTACTCATCCTCCTGTCCACTCCTGATACAAGCCCACGATGGCTGTGTCGTCCGCGAACTTCTGTACATGGCAGAAGCTCTGACTTGTACTGAAAGTCGGACGTGTACAGGGTGAACAGGACCGGAGAGAGCACAGTTCCCTGCGGTGCTCCTGTGCTGCTGGCCACAGTGTCGGACCTACAGTCCCCCAGCCTAACATACTGAGGATCTGCCAGTCATGTAGTCTGTGATCCATGCCACCAGGTGTGATTCTACTCCCATCTCTGTCAGTTTGTCCCTGAGGAGCAGTGGCTGGATGGTGTTAAAGGCGCTGGAGAAGTCCAAAAATGTAATCCTCACAGCACCACTGCCTCTGTCCAGGTGAGAGAGAGATCGGTGGAGCAAGAAGATGATGGCATCCTCCACTCCCGTCTTCTCCCGGTAAAGCAAACTGCAGAGGGTCAAGAGAGTGGTGGGTCTGTGGCCTCAGGTGATGGAGCAGCAGCCGTTCCATGGTCTTCATCACGTGCGACATCAGGGCAACCGGTCTGAAGTCATTCAGCTCAGCCAGGATGTGGTTTCTTGGGGACTGGAATGATGCAGGATGTCTTCCACAGCTGGTGAACCCTCCCCTGTCCCAAGCTCAGGTTGAATATGCGCTGAAGGGGGTGTCCCAGCTCCCTCGCACAGGCCTTCAGTAGTCGCGGTGATACTCCATCTGGGCCTGCAGCTTTGCTGGGGCGCAGCCTCCTCAGCTCTCCACAGACCTGAGCAGCTGTGATTGTCGTGGGTGGTGTGAGGGGGGGAGGAGGGGAGGTGTCCTCTTTTTTGCTGGTGTCGGCTTGTGGGAGTAGGAGGGTGGGGGCTGCTGTGATCAGAGGTGTGAATGGGTTGGGGTGATCAAACCTGTTAAAGAACTGGTTTAGCTGGTTTGCCCTTCCCACATCCCCCTCAATGGGGGCACCTCTCTTGGAGCTGCAGCCAGTGATGGTCTTCATCCCCTCCCACACCTCCCTCATTATTGTTGTTTTGCATCCATTGTTCTATTTTTCTTCTGTACTGCTCCTTCGCCTCCCTGAGCTGGACTCTGAGTTCCTTCTGTATCTGCTTAATCTCCTGTGTGTCACTATCTTTAAAGGCCTTCTTCTGGTTTAGAAGGCCTTTGATGTCACTTGTTATCCAGGGCTTGTTGTTAGCAAAGCAGTGTACAGATCTTACCTGGAACAACAGCGTCCATACAGAAGTTAATATAGTCCGTGGTGCAGTCGACCATCTCCTCCATGTTCTCATTGTGAGGCCCCTGCAATGTTTCCCAGTCCGTGGTCTTGAAGCAGTCTTTCAGAGCCTGCTCGGCTTCAGGAGACCACTTCCTGAATGAGACAGGGGTTGTTGGTAGTCTTCTCACTCTTGGTGTGTAGTGAAGGTTTGAGCAGGACCAGATTGTGGTCTGCTTTCCCCAGGGCAGGCAGGGGGGTGGCTCTGTATGCATTCCTTCACGTTTGCATACATCAGGTCTAAAGTCCTCTTCCCCCTGGTGTTACAGTCCACGTACTGGTGAAAAGCAGCCAGTGTATTGTCCAGAGTGGCATGATTAAAGTCCCCAGAGATTAGCACGAGAGCCTCAGGATGCTGTGTTTGTAGTTTAGCCACAGCGCTGTGGATGACATCACATGCAGCCTCCACGTCAGCGCTGCGGGGGAATGTAAACAACAACAACAATGGCGTGGCTGAACTCCCTGGGCAAGTAGTAGGGATGTAAACTTACAGCCAGGAGTTCAATATCCCTGCAGCAGGTGGAGATCTTAATGTTCACATGCCCAGGATTGCACCACCGTTTGTTCACATACAGTGCGAGTCCTCCGTCCTTTGCGCTTTCCACAGGCTTTTGTGTCTCTGTCCGCTCTGACTGTGCTGTGGTCCGGTAGCTCCACGCTAGCATCTGGGATGCTAGCTGTTAGCCACGTTTCACTAAGACACAGTAAACTGTGTAAACTGGTTCTTTGTCAGCGCAGCCAGTTCGTCGATCTTATTCGGTAGCATGAGTTCACGTTTCCCATGATCATCGAAGATACCGGGGGCTTGAATCTCCACTTCTTTGATAGCCGCTTAGCTTTTAGCATAGCGCCGGCTCTGCAGCCCCGGTACAGCTTCCTTATGTCCACAGGTAAACATGGAACCACACCGATGCGGGACTTTGCTCTCAGAGCGTGTAAAAAGTTGCTCGAGTAAACGAGTCTTGGCATTGAGGAATCCATATCCATAGGATATAATAATACGTTTCCAAGAAACCAGGAAAGAAGAAGAAGGAAAAAAAAAAAGAGACAAAAGTGCGAGAACACACGGAGCTGCTAAATCTCTACAGGACCATTTACCAGTGCCGTTTAGATCTATTTCTAAATTAAAAAAAATGTCCTTAACCATTTTTGTCACATCAAAGGAAAGCGTGTATAGTGCTTTTACACACAATACAGTCAACAACAGACAGGAAAAACTTACAAAGGAATCAGAAGAGACACACGAGTGAGTTAGGTGCAGTTTAAGGTTCAATGGTATACAGAGCTCTTGAAAAACCTCAATAGTATTTAAAAGCATATGACAAAATCTACACTTTTTTTTTTTTTTTTTACAAACAGCAGATTTTTAAAATACATTCTCTAGCTAACGGGGGCCACTGTAGTGAGAGATTGATCTGAATTTGGAGACATCTCAGAGCCGACTGAAACTTGATGTAACTAAAGTTATTTATTTAATGAACTGAAATCCTGAATTGAACTTGACTTCCTGATCAGGGCATATGTGCACAGATAAAGAGAAAGTGGGAGGTCCAAAGACCACGATTTATCCTCATAGTGCCGTGGGTGATTATTGGGTTAGTGCATTCTAATGCAGCAGTTTATTTACTACTTATCAAGGAAAGCATGATGAATAATTTAAAGATGAATTATTCTTTTCTTGTCATTTCTAGTTATTAACACGTAAATCGGTTGAAATAACAATATGGGCTAAATTCATACTGTGTAACCCGTTGTCATCCAAGCTGTGGTCTACTCACAGACTGCCCTCGCTTCACCTCATAAGCCTGATCGCCGTGACCCATGACCTGCTTACATTTCCCACAACAGATGGAAATGAAGGCAGATTTAGTATTCAGTAGTGTAAAAAAAAATCACACACACCGCTTTGGTGCACAATGCTTATCAATGATGCCAAGAAAAGTAAATTGAAAAGGTAACAACAGACTGCAGTATAGCTCCCACGCGTTATTACAGAGCATAATGGTTTTGTCAGGTAGAAAAAGATCTCTCTTGAGGTATCTTTTTAATTTGTTTTTCTGTGACTTGTAGAACAAGTGTGCTAAGATTGGGAAACATGTTTAATGTTTACGCTCATTCAACACAAATGTTCACGTGTGCCATGTGTGTTCAGCGGATTCCTGACTTTAAAGGGGTTGAGGCTTCTCTTGCTGCAAAAATAACCTTTGCAGAGAGCTGCTGCTGAGAGGGGGAGCAGGAGGGATACATAGAAGGAGACAGGAAATGTAGAGGAAACTGGGGAAGGTCAGGAGGGAGTGGAGGTGACCTGATTCACACAGACACGTCCGTACACACACACACATACGAGAATTCACACCAACCATAATCCATCACTGCATTACTTGTCATTCCTGCACCTGCCATAATGACCCAGAGCCGTCTGCTGTGGTAGAAGCCAGAGGTGAGTCCTGGGCTAGAGATACACACAGACACACACAACATTGCACATGCACATGTCCAGATCCTGGTGGTGCAGAGCAACATTACAGGTCCATCTGCTGCTGCACTAGCTCTAGTCAGGAGGCCAGCAAAGGGCATGGATGGACAGCAGGGTCCGGGTCCGGCCTGCTGATAGACCGCCCAGAAACTGAACTTCCAACCTATCTCCACCCATGACTCATTCACCTGCAATTGCAGCTGCCTCGGGTAAATAAGATGAAATAAACAGAAAAAAAACATACAACATGTGCAGAGAAACTTAATAACTATATTCATGAGGATCGTCGCCTGTCTCTGCTGGTGCGAGTCTACTGTATCTGAGAGCTGAATTGAATTAATATGAGAGCTAGTTTGGGGATGTGTCAGTTTGATTCTGCTAGGTTGAGGATGTGCTCAACAGCATCTGTCCATGACGATTTCATGAAAAAAAGTTCTTCAAGCAATTAAAAGCAACAGAGAGTTTTATATTAAAATATAGTCATCTTATCTAGAACAGTAACTGGAAGAAGCCTCTGTTCTTCAGACGACTGTATTCAGCTATGCCGGCAGCTGAGCAGTCGACCAGTTCTGAACAGGCACGTTTAAGTAAACCATAAATTGTTGATGAAACAGAGATCCAGTCATCCCAAACTGAGGGAGAATGCATATCTGCTTTGGTGAAATCACTGGCAGGAAATACTATGGTCCTATACAGATGACCCTACTATCTGTTTTTAAAGCTAGAGGGGGAGGTTTTCGGGGACAGTGCCTTGTATAGTAGTATCATTGATGATTTTATTAATTCTGTTATTATCGTTTCTTAATGTTCAATTTTGACTGTGTATGTACTACTGTGTGTACAAATCTGGTACTTTGGGTTTTCAGTTTAGAAGACATTGTCACTGAGTGATGCTTTGTTCATTTTGTCTCATTCTGGAAATGCAGCTCTGTAAAATCAAGCTTTTTAATGTTTTCATTTTATGTAGATTGTTCTTGAATATTGCTTTGGTTTATCTCCTGGGGTGTAATTGGCAGAGGGTCCTAACATGACCGCACACAGTGTTCAGTCTTTGAAGACAGAAATTAGAGAAGCAGAAAGAGAGAACAAGAAATTGAATGCAAATCAAACAGACCAAGACATTTGTAAAACTGGCTAGAAAATATAATCAAGCATGTTTGATTTGTTTATTTCACTGTCCTGAACCTAATATATATATATATATATATATATATATATATATATATATATATATATTGTTTACTGTTTACAGTTTACTTACTTTAAATCAAATAATGAATATTAGGAGAAACTGTTCTGCAAAAAAAAAAAAATATATATATATATATATATATATATATATATATATATATATATCTTGCACAACAGTTTCTCCTAATATTCATTATTTGATTTAAAGTAAGTAAACTAAATAAACTGTCAATCAATTTCTGCACTTTCGGCAGATATCTCTACCTTGTTTGAAACAAAAGCTTAAGCATCTATAAATGACACACACACACATACACAATACAACTGGCCCCTGATTCTGTTGTTTCTGTCTGAGATTGATGCAATTAATATTTCATGATTCAATCAGGGTCACCCAGATTCGAGCAAACAGAAAGCTCAGACTTCTATTGACATAAAGAAATTTCCATTGCAAAGATGTGCTTTTATATTGAATATCTGGTCTGTTGAAAGTATACTTACTTACTTACTTGCAAAATATTCTAGTTGACAGATACATCACAAGCATGACAACTAGGTCTTTACAGGATTCGGTCAGTAACACCAGCTCTTAGAAGCAGTGGCATCCTTCTCTTAGAAAACTAATATTGTAAGTTTCTCCATCAGATGTAGAGTAACTCCTGTGAATGCAACCAGCCAATGTCCTCTCATACTCTTTTGATATTCAAAGGATTCATTTTAGTACAGTTATTGCTTTAAGACATTTAACTTTTACATGTTAGCTTGTTGTGCACATTATTGATGAAAACAATAAAATCAAATGAAAATAGGTTGCCTTCAAAAAACACAGGAGTCTTACTGCTGCAGGACTAGATAATTCAAACAAAAAGTATTTTTAACCCTTCAGAGATGTTGGCTATTTCAGCTCTTTGTGAATACTTTAGATTTTGTCCTAAAAAACGTTTACCGTATCACTGCACAACATAACCTTTATGACCTGAAAATGAGCTTTCCTGACTGACATTACTGTAACAACTGATGTCACTTGGTCATGTTGGTGTGATTGGGAACTGGGAAGGGTTAAGGATAAGTTTAATTCTCTGAGTCAGCTAACACAAATTGCAAAACAGTACAGGGCACTCTGGTTCGAGTGGTTAAAAATGATCCAGTCGGATATTTCAACGTACAGGCTCCTGAAGAAAAGTCTCCAGTATCACTGTGGGTTCTCACGTGTCATCCTCCTGTGAGCTCGGCTGTTTGGCGGACTGAGGCCAGCATCGAGGTCGTCCTGAGGGGACGTGTGAAGAGGCGGAGCTGTGCCTCTGTGGCGTAGTGTGCACTGCTGCTGCACAGTGGGAGGAGAAGGACGTTACAGCTGATGGACTGTAACTACTTTAAAATTAATAATACATAAGTAGAGCTCTGCTGCCCCTAGCCAGCTGCCAACCTACAGTATGTGACTGCCTATCACCAGCTGCAAGGTGCTGACTTTAATGTTGGAACAAAAGAGGTTTAACTGAATTACAGTAATGGTGCTGATAAAGTCATGGTTCTTCCTGTACACCCCGACACCACTGATTTCCATGTTTACAATGTGTCACAACATGTCACGACTACATTTCAGTGACTTCAGTAGCTGCAGGTTCATGCAAACTGCTTTGTCATTCTAATGGATTCTGGGTCAGCTGTTTACATGCGATGCGATCTAATATAGTCTGGTGTTCACACATTTAAGAGGAGCAGCTGTGTGAGATGCTCAGAAGTGATGAATACATCATGCGTTTGTCCTCCTCAGCAGCTACCTTCCCATTCAGCGATACTCTTTGTCACCTGCTCGTTTGAGGATGAATATCTATCAGCTGTCAGCAAAGCAGTCGATGTTATTGTGATGCTCTTTAACAAGCAGTTTACGCTGATATGTTAAATTGATAACGTGATATACACAGTGCTTAACAAATTTATTAGACCACCACCCAGTGTGAGGTGTTTGCCATCTCTGCCCTAATTTAACAGTATTGCTGATTACCAAAATATTTTTTTATGTTTCTGTCATGGTTAATCCATGTGGAAGACAATGATCCCAGGCGTACTTCAAAGCTGTGCAGAGACTACTTGAAAATCTGGTGTCATGGTTTGCATTACACTCTGTGCTTTTCCCTGGTGTTTTCTGTCTTATGTTCCTTGTGTCCTCCTTGTTTCTCATTCCCTCTGTCCCGTGTCAGTTGTTTCTTGTCTCCTGCCCTTGTATTTACTCTCCACTTCTGCTCACTTCCTGTTTTATTTTGTATTCCCTCCTCTCCTCACATGTCTGCCACTTGATTTCCTGTCCTTGTGTGTTTCTCTCCTCTGATCATTCTGCTCCTCCCTTATTACTTTCACCTGTCCCCTGTTAAGTCTCCTCACCTGTTTCCCACTTCCCTGTCCCCCACAGTGTATATATACCGGTCCCTTTCCTTTGTTCCTTGTTGAGTCGTTAGTGTCATCATCCCAAGTTTGTTTCCTGCTGTGTTTCAGTCCTGCGCATGCCTGTATTACCCTGCCTGCTTTATCCTGCCCGTCTTGTTTCTGCCTGAAAATATCTGTAAGAAATAAAGGAATCACTACATCTGCTCTGCAGCTTCACTTCACCCTGCATCAACCCTGACATCTGACATCAAAAAGTAAATAAAAACAATGCCAGCATGAATGCCAGCAAGAATGCCAGCTGTTATTAGGGCCAAAGGAGGTCATACAAAATACTAAGATTTTTGGTTGATATATGTGATTCAGGGCCATTTAGTTGCTCCACTTTGTTATTTGCCTTATAATAACAATACAAATTTTAGTTTGAAACAAGTTTTTGATAGATTTCTAAAATATGTGTTTTCTCATTTTTATGACAGGTGGTCTAATAAATTTGTTAAGCACTGTACATCCCCAACCGTTTATGTCATTACAGAGGGCATGGGCAGAAAGGACACAGCCACTGAGACGGTGATCAGGTTAAATTGTTTGTATGCTGTAATTTCTCTTTTGATCGATAAATAAAAACCCTGTTCAGCTGCTTGATGTTTCAGCTGGTTTTGGCCTGTTTGTTCTGACTCAGGTGTTTATATGGAGCATTTTTAGCTTGTTTCGGCTGTTAAACTGAGCTGTTTAATGAGCTCATTCAGAAGCTAAATACACTCTAAGTTGTTTCATTTCCAGACTTAAGGACCAGAAAGGGTTGATCCACATTATTAAAGTGATTATATAGGAAAAATGATATATATATATATATATATATATATATATATATATATATATATATATATATTTCACTGTTGAGAAAACATGATATTTGTCAGAGTATTATGCAATATGATTCATTCAGAAAAAAATATGACAGTTTCAATGATTCTCAATGGTTTTGCAATGGCATTTTTTTTTCTGGCCTTTCAATTACATCACTGGTACCATTTTTCTCAAGGACTATTCTTCCAGTGAGCGCGATCTGAAAACCCACTTCTTTATGTATGGAAATATACTGCTTAGTATCTGGATAAATTCAAATGCATAATGAAATGTCGCCAGTTTACATAAAATTAATACATGCACAATACTGTTCGGTGGAGCACAGTCTCGCATCATCTCATTCATATTTTTTTTTAAACAGACTTTGGAGTGTTTTAAAATAGAACAAACCAAATGTGAAGGACAACGGGGAGAAAATGTGTTCATATCAAACATTGCTTAAAGAGTATAAATAGTGTTTTCAGAAGGTGCCCTTGTTAGATACTGTATCTAGTCTGAAAATCAAAGTGAACCTCTTTCCTTTTAAGTGGAAATGTCTGTTTCTGCTGTGTTTCTTTACGTCTTCCTATTAGATCTCATAGCAACAGACGTTGGCCCCAATTAATCCATTTTTCAAATGTGAAAAGTGTGAGACTGTCCTAAGAGGTAGAGATTTCATGTTTCACCCCTATTCATGGAGGACCAATTATAAAGCTGGCTGGAAAGGCAGACTTGATTGTTCAGTGCCGACTGTCTGTTGCACAGTGGGACAGATAGGCTGCGCTTAAAAAAAAAACTCTTTCTGAGGACAAAAGGAAGAGATCAAGCATTTAAAACCAGCAATGTCTGAAAGTCATTCAGATACCGCATGTCATCATCAGCACAGCTGGAAGAGGAAAAAATGAGATCTTGAAAACATTTTGAACTGCCATTATGCAGAAAACAGCCCACTCGCAGAGAGCTGGAGAGGATTCCTTTACATCACAATGCAAATAAAGGCGTGCTGCAGATGAATATTCCAGCATGTGAATTTTCCTCCTTTAAGCCATTTAGTTTGTTCAAATAAAATTACTGAAATTTCCTCAGAATATGATCACCTAATTACGCAGGTTTAGAGCAACTGTTCCAAAAGCTGACATGCTGTTGCTATCCTTCAGAGGTCATTTTTAGCTTCTATAGAAAGACTCTCGTGGCAGAGTCTGGCGTAGGCGACATGAGAGAGAATATCAAACACTTTACAGCCTGTGTTATTTTCTTTCATGGTACAATAACTGATCACAGAATGGACACTTTTTAAATATCTATATCTTGATTTAGAACAAGCCATGAATGTTTCATTCTGTAAGGATCACACTTATAAGCTGACACTGTGGTCGCCAGCATGAATTCACATTGTTCCATATTGGTCCTGTTTCAAAACATGTCTTCAGCTCATGTTGGCAGAGGTACCACATGCCTGTGCTTTTTAGAATATCATCAGACTTGCTCTCTGTTTCTTATCATTTTAATAACGCTCCGACTGTCTCTCATAAAAATGATGGGGCTTAAGCAATAGGCTGAAATGCATGTTAAATCAAACTTCAGTTTTATTTTAACTCCACCAAACAGACTGTTCTAAATTTGAAAATCAGTATTGGTTTGTAATAAAAAATGAACTGTTTGGATATGAAACATCATCTTTGATATTCTAAAGGACTCAGCATCCAGATGTCATAAAAGGCCTGAAAACAAGCCAAATCTATTTTTATATCGATGTCATTTTAAAGCATTGCCAAGAGTCTTTTTTTTTTTTTTCCCAGGGGGTGGGGGGCTGGTAGTCCTGTGAGGCGGATTCTTTCTTCAGATAAGACAAATTAAGACACATTGTTCAAAAGGAGAGAAGCATGACACGGAACTGTCAAGCTCCCAAGTCAAAACAAGGTCCTCAGATAAAAGAAAAAAAAAAAAGATCTGTCCATGAGCAGCGAAGACTGAGCGCAGTAATGATCCAGATGGAAATACTGTACAGTAATATCAGTATCAAGGCATACAGTTTAACATATTAGCACTCTATACTGCTCTGCTGTGGAAGTCACTGTTGTTGCATTACTATTCAAGACACTCTTGAACTAATTTACTGACTGTGAATCCAACAAAACCCTTGCTGTTGAGTATAGCCATCTATCATTATTGCACTATGTACTCTGCTACACTGCGATTAGGAAATCTTCCAGTGTGATTCATTAGATGCTGGGTATGTGCGCTTTTGATGGCTGGCTGATGGATTGCTTTTCTTCTGCAGAGCTGTGCATTGTCTAAGTTTGCCAGCATTTCTGTTTGGCTGGACTTGACTCATAGCAGGAAAAAAAAAGACGACATAAATACTAAATTCAAATCCCAAATATAGACGTGCAACAGTCTCACTTTATTGGGCAATTTTTGGTAATAATGGCTCTGGCAAAACACTTGAAAAGAACTAATTTCATCCCACATAGCACAGCACAGCACAAGGACTTTGCAAATATGAAAGAATGAACACTTAACTGAATCAGCGCTGCATTCACCAGCGAGCCATTTAATTCAGTGCCTCACCAATTACCCCCCGTCACCAGATATTCAAATACTGACTGGCAACTGCAGCAAACAAAACAAATATTTCCCAAATGTTCAACACAGCTGTGTTGAACATTTGAAATTTGGTACATCCTCATCTCTTTACCCTAAATACGTAGCTACACGCAGAGGCAGCAGCTTTTTCATTGAGTTTAGCACCCGATGTGGAAACAGGGTGATTAGGTAACTCTGACATCGTTTTATCTTGTTTATTATGTCTGTTGAAAGAAGAAGTTACAGCTGCAGCTTCTTCTGTGAATTGTTTTTGTACT
Source organism: Scortum barcoo (assembly GCA_023238725.1). Lineage (NCBI taxonomy): Eukaryota > Metazoa > Chordata > Actinopteri > Centrarchiformes > Terapontidae > Scortum > Scortum barcoo. The sequence continues at coordinate 24,651,225 of CM041552.1, forward strand.
GAATAAGCAAAAAACATATGATCTGTTGGTGAACTTCGAGGTGCAGGTCAGTGGATCTTACTGTTGGACAAAGTCTAGTTGCTCCCCCTTTGCTTTCAGGCTTTGTCCAAAGCTAAGCTAACTGACTGTTTTACATTTCCGTTACCAACTGAAGAGTGATATCAGGATATCAGTCTTCTTATTTAAGTCTGCCAGAAAGTAAATAAAATCATTGCTCTAAATGGTGAATTATTTCCTAAACATGTTTGCTATAGTGGAAAACAAGCTTAAAGCAAAAAAAAAAAAAAAAAAACAGCTCAAATGCACGGCCACCATGAAACAAAACAATTTTCTTTTTCCTTTGGTAAAAAAATCACTAACAACCCCACTAACCACAAACCACTAACAAGTGCTGGAGGCAGCGTGAAAATTAAGAATTTCGTTGGACTGCCTGCCTGTGTCGAGTATATGACTATTAAAAAATAAAAACTTGGACAGTGTCTTGGGATAGAGATAAAAAAAATGAAAATGACAAAAAGAGAGACAATAAAAATCAAGAAAAGACGAGACAATAGCGAACAAACAGGATATTAGCTAATGTCTGCTGTTTGAGGAGAAATAAATGAGCACATACAGTATATCTGTCTATAAATTTGCTTTGACTGTTCTAACTTAAAAGCTGAGCTATTTTCTCCTCAAGCTTGACTTCCTCACCAGATTGCCAATCTCCTCAGAGCAAAAAGAGACTTAATCCCCTCACAAGTTAACAAATCCACTTCTTTTCAAACAGAGTGAGTACTTTGAGGAGATACTGAAGTGAACATAGTTAAGGATGGTCAAAAGTACGTACTGAAGAAATGTTTTTTAGTTTGTATCCCTCCTAAAGTAGATATGGTTGACTTAACAAAAGGGCCGCAATTATTAAATTGGCAAAAAGAGAAAACTAAAGCAAATACAATAAACGAATCAAAAAAAGCTTTTTTGGTAATTTAATTAATGGTTTGTATGGCATTTCTGTGTCCCGCTTTGTTCTCTTCATATTTGGCCAACATGCCACTCATATTTAATTCTCTTTGTTACAGTCATCATAACTATTCTGGAGAGAAAAGACAAAAGGGAACAAAAGAGAACAAAGGCACTTGCTGGTCCAAAAATAATATTAGTGAAAGTCACTGAGCTGCTCACTGAACATTTTTCAAGTCTACACGAAGTCCAACTTTCCTGAAGTATGGCTGATGTTTTATAATGCTTGTGCCAGCTTAAAAAAAACAGAAAGAGCCCCTTGGAGAGTTCTTCAACTCCAAAATGATGTAAAGTACTTCAAGTTTAAAATAAAAAATCCACAGCATTGCAAACACTAATTAAAAAAGTGGGTAGTATTCAGTTTAATCACCTTTTTTTCGTCGTCCTACAGTATGAAGTCACGTCTTTATGTCGCCAATATCCCTGTTGGTCAGTTTTAATCTATGGCTGTTTATGATGCTAAACTGCATCCACAGTCACATTATACTGACCTTTTACATCACATTATTTTGTTTATTACAAGCTTTACAACACGTTTAATTATAATCCTGCACACTGTGAATACAATACACAGTAATGACAAGTGTTCACATACAGATGACTTCACCCATGCTGCTGTTTTTAGTGAAACTGAGCAGACGAGATGTCTCGCTCCTCAGTCTGTCTGGTCCATCATCTTTTTCTCATCATCATTACCCCGAAGTACTGACCTTCCTCATTGGAACAGATGGAGGTAAGAACCTCCTGTCTCACACAACTGGATTTACAAGCCTCTAATTTCTCGTTTCTGCGCTCATGAAAGCCCAGTGCCCTCACGTCAGGTTTGAAAGTTTTTTAGGAACCTCCAAAGTCAGGACGTTTCGGTGGGGATTGTGTTAAGACCTAAATGCTGAGGGATGTCTGTGTTGCATCTGATTCATTCTGTATGAATGAAAATGGACACATGGGTTCTTCCTCTAAAGCAGAGGCAGATTGTGACTCCAAAACAGTTACAAAGCCTGTAACTCACCTGAAACCAAATAATCATTATTTAGGCATCTGCACAAAAATCAGCAATAATGATGACATTATTATCATGGTTTTTGTAACTCTGTGACAGTGACCCTTTTAGAACATAAATGTCCCACCACTACAATCTTCCTGCAGACACTTGTCCCCCCTAAAATCAAAAGAAGGGAAGCTCAATCATTTTCTGATTTTGGAAGCTGCATAAACATGTATTTTGTAAATTACCCAAATTACAAATGAAACTGTTCAGCTTTATTGTCAGATGTAACAAACCAGATGTTTATCATCATTACCCCAAGTGGAAAATACACAGCATTATGCCTAGCATCCATAGGCTATAATTATTATAATAACAGTTATTATAACTGCTTTATTGATGTAGAAGTGCAGTAAAATGGTCTAGATACATATGAAATTGTTTTGAAATTGGCTCAAGTAAAATAAAGGTGAAATATTCATCAGTGCCACTCTTAGGCCCTGATTAAAGTGGAGCACTTTCCTGTCCTCTTTTTCATATCATTTAATAGTTTATTCTTTCACTTTGGTGGAGCGGAGACCGCCTGGAAAAGAACTTCTGCTCATTTGGCCCCCTTTCAGACAATCCTGGCTCTAACACTGTATTACTATTTGAAGATAACACAAAATGAGTTAACATTGTATAGAAGCCTGAATCTGGCCTCTTTGTGGAGCTCTGGGTGATGATTCAGAGGAGCCATGACAGTGACCTGCACTCAGCTCTGGCCACAGGGGAGGCCCACTCACAGGCCACCGGAGTGGAAGAAATTGAGGCACAATTCCTGCCTCACGCCTTTCTAAACAAAGCATCTTTTGTCCATGTGGGTGCAAGCTTGTCTTTGGTTGTGTATGTATGTTTGTTTTTTTTCACAAAGGTGTCCTTTTCTGTTCTAAATTACCTTGCTGTGAACCAACAACAATGATACCATTTTGCTTCAATTCGAGTTGTTCAATTTTACATTTTAACGGCAGCAAACCTTTAGTTTCTATTTTACCTTCCAACAGCATGATTTAACTTAAAATCTTAAAGAGTGCTCGTGTTTAGGCTGCAGTTTGTTTCTATGCATGCATATACAGGTACACATTTGTGCCATGCTTCCTCTGGAATTCACATAATATGCAGTGGCAGAAATGAGCTAGCACTGAATATTTATGTGACACCCTATACATGCAGCTCCACATCAAGGCAACCTAATAATAAAAGGCTGGCAGAGGGAAAAAAATAAAAACTGTTCTGGGAACAAACTCAGATTGCTGTGTTTTTCAAATATTCTATATGACATGCATAGTACGGATACACTTTTATTTTTTCGTCACGCCAGTTCTTCCTTTTTTTCTCTGTTTTTAATTATATGTAGTGAGGAATGTGATTAAGTTTAAATGTTTTGAACTGAAAATAAAATGCTGGAAGGAAAAATAAACCAGAGACACAAACGTTAAACAGCATGTTGTATATGATTGTCTATGTATATATTTCTCATCCATTTCATCTTTCAAATTTTGTTTTCTTTAACATACAGTTCCTGTAGCATAGATCAATTTGTCAAAAATGTAAAAATGCCTCTGTCCAGATACGTTGTGAAGTGAGACTGAAATGGAGGAATGTGAAGACTTGAGTTGAAAACACTGTGGCATATGGCGCTGTCCAGCACACTCACTGGTTAAAGATTCATTTCCAACTCTTGCGGCTCTTACCAGAAATGTCACTCCCAATTTGGTAAAGGTCTCTCTAAAAATGACTCACATAAAATCACCATCTCCACCTTCTCAATAAATTCGAGTGCTGATCCGCCGGGGCTGCGACTTTCCATCTCAACTGTTGCACCAAAGCAGACAGGCCTGGAAACAGCCCGGGGACATTAGCCGTCTTATTGGAATGATGCTGTAATCGAGCTAAGTTATAGATCAGAAAGCCAATATAATCAGACTGTCCTTTGGGGAGATGGACCATTATGTCAAAAGTGGAACTTAGTGTCATGATGCGTAGAAGCATAACAAGATCTGAACGTATGTAATTAGTTTATCGCGGTAACGATTGATGGTGCCACAGTTACAGTATTTCTGAGAGGAAGGCCTGAGTTTACAGTCTAAGAATGGATGAAGAATGAGTAACTTAATGACTGTGTTGCTCAAGAGACTGGGGGCTATTCAGAGCTGCCTGCTAATCTTCTGCGAAATTTCATTAACTTAAGTGCAGCGTTGCACAGCAAACCTAAGCAACGGATGCAAATTAAGCTGTAAATAATCTATGGGCCAGTGTGTTTCATGCATGGGGCCTCCACCTTTAGAACTGTATGAATTATGGAATTGTTTTGACTCATAACGCTCTGTAGTCTGATTCAAAGTCCTACTGCAACAAAGATAAGAATTTATTTACCGCCAGTGCAGCATTTGAGAGATGTAACTAGTCCTGAGTGGCTCAGTTGGTGTGATTCATTGTTCATGTATCATATTTCTAAGGGAAATGTACATCAAAATAGAAACATATGCACGCGCCGTGCCACGAATTCTTTCAGTAAGAAACATTTTCAAAGTGTTACACATTAAGAGTTGGAGAGAAGGCAACTTGGGTGTGTTGAGTTGAAAGGATCAGAAGATTTATAGTGTTTATACCGAACCTAAAGTGATGTATGTTGCGCATTAAGGGGTGAATTACAAAAAGACATCATCCCACAAAATCCGAGGCTAAAGAATGGTTGGTGTGGCTGATGGTGTTTGTGCGAGATGGCTGCTGAGAGAGGAAAAGAGACGAAACTGCGGTGGGACAGTGCCTTTAAATCATCTCTCCAATCTTGACTCTTTTAAACTTGACACTTTTCCAATCCTGAATATCAGAAAACCTGTCACTGTGACACTCTACTTTGAACAGGAAACCACACTTGTTGCTGTAGCAACAAATGTGTAACAACGTGGGATGTACGATTACAGATGTGTTGACAGATGGATGGGAGGATTGTACCGCCGGAGATTCAGCGGACCAGCCGAGGCTTTCACAATCCCCCCTCTGTTGCCAAGGAGACGGAGGAGGCTTCGTAAACAAAAGAGGGGTGGCCTGCGTGCTCCCACCCACACATTGTACATTGCTGCTACAATTTTAAATCTTTAGATATTTATGTACATATTACATATATTTTTACATATATTTATGTCACCAATCTTAATTTCATTATGTGAAAACATGATGACAATAAAGATTCTTGATTCTTGAAATGGATGTGCTTGTCAGATTAGTCCTACAGAAAACGGAAGCGAAAAACAAGCGATAATGACTGTCTGCTCTCTGAGGAGAGTGTGGACATGAATGTGTCTGAGGATGAGGGCACTCATGTACGTATCATGTAAGGGCTTTAATCTCATCGCAGAACACAGCAGCGTAAAGGCTCAGAAGCTCTGGCACATGGGACTTGAAAAACACGCAGCTTATTAAAAGGTAAGATTGTGGACTGTGGAAAATTCAGCTACTTTGGCAAGGACATGAAATAACTTAAGTTTATGGCTGACAAGATGATTATTCTATTATTATTTCACCTTTTTGGAGAAGACAAATAAAACATTTAAATGTCAACAAGCGATTTTATAAAAATTCATTTGGAACCAGACTGAAACTGTCTTTGTTTTCCCTGGTACGACTGAGGACGGCATTGGATTGAAAACTAAATGACAGTTGGAACCGCTCCGAATGTTTGGGCAGATTTGAACTGCAGAATAAGATGCATGTCAAAAAACTTCTGCCTCACACAAAACCCTTTTCTGCAGCTGTTCCTCTCTCACACACTGATATTCTTCTCTCATTTCTCTGCCCGGTTCCATTTCAAGGAAAGAAATCTGTCTCCTGGGTTCCATGAGGGTAAATAAAAAAAAAAGAAATCATAATTAGCTCATTGGGGGAGCTGCATGCATACATTCAGGGGATCATTCTGATTTCAAATGGGTTTATCGCCCATGAAATTGCATATAATGGGAATTTGTCAATGGCTTATGCTCTGATTGTATTTCCCTGAGCAGAAGCAGAGACAGACGGAATTAGAGTCAGAGCAATATTAGGGTGGGGGCGGCTGGGACAGGGTGGGGTGGAGGGGGGCTGTAGATTGGTACATTTGAGCATCATTTCTGTCTGCCATGCTATTATGTCCCCATTACACTCCTAATCATATTGGGAGGGAGAGGAAGTTGAGAGGAAGGCAAGCATGCTGCCTTGTTTACAAACCAAATCTATGTTCTCCCAAAGCGAGACGCATCATTAGCAGTGGACACCTCCGATCATAGTGATTGGAATACTAAAGCAACAATCAATGCCTCCATTCACCCATAAATATTAAAGAGCCAAGCGAACGCCGGCACAAACAATCTCCTCCATCAAGATACAGAAGCAGTGTACTTTATCTCCACCTGCGCGAATCTTAAACCGTCCTTTCGTTCTACTTTTTGTCAGCTTAACAGCTGTATAGCTTCGCCGCTACTCCACTGCAGCCCCCTCAACTCAACCCTCCCTGCAGCCAAACAGCCGGACCTCAGCCAGTTCAGCGGCCCGGCCTCATTTATTTATGGCTCGCCCCTGAGATCCAGCTCCGCTCTGGTCTGATCCCAACTGCCTGCCACCTCGCCTCCCCTCCCGAGCCGTCAGCGCTCAACTATTTCCCCAGCTCTTTAAAAGTTCACCCTATCTGAAAGATGGCATCAAGCCCTGGCTTAGCCACAGTCCTCGCTGACGCTCTCTGCATTTCAAAGTGGTCGGTTGGGCTGTGATGCAGCGAGAGTGAGTGAGAGACACTGACGCAGAAAGAGGGAGAGGGACCGAAAGGGAGGAAGCCTTGGGGAATTCTTCACACAAAAGAGGCTGATATATTCTTCTACTCAAACTGCTGCCATACATACAGGTAAACAGTACACTTACAAACATATGGCAGAGAGCATATACACATAAACAAGCTGATTACACTTGAGCATATGTGCAGCACACACATAAACATACATACACACACACTCCTCTCTCTGCTGGGTAAGTCTGACCTGTATTGTATCAACACAGCAATGCCACAGTGCAGAGAGCAGCCATTGTTCTGGGAGCAGCTCCATAACCCTGTTGCCCCTCCTCTAGTTCAACAAACACACACACACACACACACACTTCAAGAGGACATATTAGGGAAGAAGAACTATTGCTCAGAGCACCTGGTGTTCTCATAATGTCAGAGTCAGATACAGACTGGCAATGGGTTTTTCACAGTGGGTAAGGAGAACAACGTGTGTGTGTGTGTGTGTTAGTGTGTGTGCTTGAGTCGAGCCTTTCATCTGTACCCATAATTGCATGTATTTGACAAAGCTATTACAGGTCTCAAATCAGTGAGACTATGCATCGTTTCAAAAGACCCCAAAGATGCCGACGCCAACAACTGTGTCATCCTTTGTGTCACCTCGTTGGCAGATTTGAAGGAAGCATTTGCACAATTATGGTTTGGTTTTGCAGTGTGTTGCTCATCATGGATATGTGATCTTCAGAACGCAATCCCCCTTTTTTCAAATAAATCTTTTAGTTTCTTCTTAATTATTTGAGAAGAAGGCTTTTGCATTTCACTGTCAAACCGCAAAAGAGAAGAATACACACACAATCCCTGTTCTTCTTTGCTGTCATTAAAATTATGTTCACACTAATGCAGATACAATTTGATAATGCTGTTCATGTCTCAGGAAATGTCTCCATCCGTGGTAGAGATTCCAGATCGTTTTGTACATTTGTCATACGCTGACACTTCAAAACCATGGCAAAACTGTTTTTTGTCATCTTTTCAGGATAAAAACAAACAATATAAATCTCTGTTTTGTCTCTGGTTATATTGTTCCATTTGAGCTGAGCATGTTACAGGTGTTGCATGTTGATGTAGATGTGCAAGTGTAAAATTGTGACTTGATTGCTACCTGCCAAACATGCCTATATTTGATTCTTGGCCTGTTGCATGAAGGAAAGAAATAACATTTTCTAATATGTGATATAAGGTCAGAATATGTCGGTGACAGCAACAAGCAAACACAGATGTACAAGCTGGCTTTGAAGGTGCTGCTCCACAGAAGTACCTGCCCAATGTACTGAATTATTATTGTGTTTGAATTATTCTGTTCATCCACATCAATGCTGTCTTCACAAGAAGAATGGAAGCATTAGCATTCTTGTTAAAAGTCTTTAACAACACAGTATTACATGATTACATGATTTTCTGAGCAAAAACCCAAATCACAGTTTATAAGATGTAAACAGTTTATATACCCGTGGGTGTAACGGTTGTTGTAACACCACCACTTTCACAGAAACACCCTGTGAGTGATGTTTTCTCACCTTTTGTTTGAAATTGTTTATACTTTTTTTCCCATCTTCCCACATTATGTTTTATATTTTTGTCACATGCCTGTTTTTTTTTAACAGACACTAAAAAGCCATTGCTTGATATTATGGTATGTTGAATGCTGGTGAGTGAGCTGGAGAGTACAGTAGTTGGAATGAAGGCTGTGGTGCTACAAAGTACATTTTGAATTATTTGCATATTGTGGTCAAGTAAATGTAAAAATGCGTGGCATTCATTTTGATTAGGCATGTTGTGGAGACTGAAACAGAGTGGTGCTCATGTCCCACCCCTACAACTCCCACACTTAACCCTTTGATGCACAACATACGCACACCCCTTCTAATGCACCACATGGGTCAAAAATGACCCACATTCATTTTCAATGTGATTTCATGCTGAGTAAGTGTTTCTTTGCTGTATCTTTTGAAATCGACTTATTTTATGATTGATTATTGCAAGTATTCTTTTAGTATCTTATTTTTGATTAGTACAGATCATTATTTCCATTTTTCCTTTCTTATTTTCTGAACAAAAATAGGTTTTGTATTATTACATCAAGTTTACACACATGGGTCAAAAATGGACCCTTTCATTTAAGTGTGATTTTAAATTAAATGACTTCATACTATAACAATAATTTGCTTCAAATAATCACTTTAACAGTGGTTTGGACCAGACAACTATACATTTAATATTTGAAACATGTTCATTTGTCATTTTTGTCACACATACACATAGATTTCAAGATCTTCAAGATTTTAAGAATGAATCGTCATTTGCACAACAATTTATATCAAACAGTCATTGGCAATGAAATTCCTAAATCTCATGCTCTCTAAACAATGCTAAAGAATATTAACAAGAATAGAAATATGCAAACAAAAAAAATAGATTAAAGAAATAAAAATATAAAATAAATAATCATGCTAGAGTAAAAATATGAATAAAGACCTAAAATGTAAATTATATAATTAAAATATACATTTTACAACTAACTAATTTACAGCTTAACAGAGATATACAATAAAATATACAACAGAAAATGATGGTCTTATCATGAAGTGATGGATCTGTGAATAGGTGCAGCTGCTGTACCAGGCTGTGATGCAGCCAGTCAGGATCCTCTCTGTGGGTCACCTGTAGAAGCTGCAGAGTATCTTTGAGTCCATGTTGATCCTCTGCAGCCTGCGGAGGAAGAAGAGCTGCTGTCTCTCTGACTTTGTGTGACAAAGTCAGTGTGGTGAGTCCAAGTCAGGTTCCTCGTTGATGTGAACCCCTGAGGAACCTGAAGCTGCTGACTGACTCTCTCCACAGTAGTCCTGTTGATGTAGAGGGGGGTGTGTTCCTCTCTCTGCCTCCTCCTGAAGTCCACGATCAGCTCCTTAGTTTTAGCTGATGTTGAGAGAGGTTGTTGTCCTGGCACCAAGATGTCAGGTGTCTGACCTCTGACCTCTCTGTAGGCCGTCTCATCGTCGCCGTTCATCAGGCCATGCATCAATGATATGCTTCTGGAGTTTGGGGATGCCCTCCATGAGCCTCTTCATATGTGTCATGAAAAGCTCTTTGCTCAGTTCCTTTATGAATCACCGGCATGCGTTGTTCACACCACTCAGGTGTTGTGCAGTGAAGTTGGTGTAGGCATTGAGGGTGACAACATTCAGCAAATTGTACCAGAGCACCATTGGCCACCTCCATGCTCTCTCTTACATGAATAGGTACTAACTATCTGATCCATTGTGTCCACGCTTGACAACTAATGACAACTTATTCTCAAGGTAACTTAAATCTAATCAGTTATTATGCAAACTTATCTTTCACAAGTCATCAAATGTTTTTTTTAGGTAAGATTAGAATAACTGTAAAACAAGACAGATGTGCAAAGGCAGCTGTGCTGAGCTATGAAATGTGTAGCAGGCGAATAGCTGTCTGCAGTAAATGTGTTTCTAATTGCAAACATGTACAAATTTCAAAGGTTCCCACCAAATACCGTAGAAATGCATGTGGGTAGGTCATTTCTGACCCATGTGTGCAAACTACATGTAGACATAGAAAAGCTATGCTAGTGCATAAAGTAAGAGAGGAAAAATAAATATGATGATTTGTGCTAAACAAAAAGAAGAATATTAAGTGTATGCTTGGAATAGTAAATGATAAAATACATTTATATCAACGATATAGCATAGAAACACTCAGCCATACATGAAATAACATAATAAATGGATATGGGTCATTTTTGACCTCTGTTGTGCATTAGAACGGTAGTGATACAAAAAGTGGTTTTACTGAAAAAGTAAGAAACAAAAAAATAAAAGAAGGATGTATTATGACAAAAAAAACAAGTTAATTGAGGAATACCTGGAATACTGAATGATGAAATTAATTTATTGCAAAGATATAGCATATAAAAACTCAGTCGGGTCACTTTTGACCCATGTTGTGCATCAAAGGGTTAAAATCACTGCTCCACCTCTGCCAGCTAAGTGTTGATAAAAGGCAGAAACTGAGAAAAAAAATATATTGAATTCCAAATGTATCTGCATTAGTGTGGACGCGGTCTAAATGCCTCATTAAATGTCTTCACTGTAACAAGCCAAATCTTTTGAAAGGCCGATAGTGTGACACTGGTCTGTCAACAGAGGAAGCCATGCAGGAGTACAAAGTATCGCCACTTTGGAAATCATTTTTATGCCTCTCTGCTTTACTGGCTTCACGCTGTGTTCAGTAATGAGAAACAGTGGAGAAAGAATGATGGACTGAATGATAAATCCTCAGGTTGATACACGCCGTGAGTAAGTGCTGTGCACACCAACATCAGTAGGCAACATCTGCCGCTCTGTGTCTAAAGACTGTCTGACCCCAGCTTATGCAGTAGACCTCGTTCAGCTGATGTAGACCTGGAGTTTCTACTTGTAGGTGAAAAAGGAAAATAACATGAAACCTAACTGAGTATAATTGGTCCATTGTACCCACCCAGTAATAGCCCTCCAGTGTAAGCATGCATCTTCAAGGACTTGGATCCCTTTTGGCACTTTAGTATTACAATGCCTTTGATTTATCATTTACCATCAATTTGAAAATTAAGTCGTGCCACGTTTGCAAGTGCTACAGCCGATTAGAATAGCCATCAGCCTTGGGCCTCCGTGGGAAATGAAAGAGACGGCGGAGAGAGACGGAGACTCACGAGGAGGGAGGGAGGGGGGGGAGTGAAGTCGGAAGATAGAAAACCGCATAAATGATAAAGCCTGATGGATAATGGCAGTGAAGGAGAGAGGAGATGGATGGAGGTAAGATGAGGAGAGATGAAGCGCGGGGCTGAGGAGGCGAGATAGCAGGACGGTGAGGCGATGTAAAGTGAGCGACAGATAAAGAGGGCGAGTCAACAAAAAAAAAACAGAGGCAGAGGGAGCGAGATGAAGTGAGATACAGTAAACATGTAGAGGAGGACAGGAAAAGAAAGGAAGAACAAGGGAAAACAGAGAGACAGACAGTGGGTGATAGCAAGAGAAGAGAGGCGTGATGCGGTCTGACACTTGCTAACCCTCTGGATCCAATCCCACCCCCATCACTCAGAAAAGAAGAGTGCTCTTCTTTGATCCTGAACACTTTGAACATTCTGTCAGCCTTGTGCTTTTACACTTTTACACCAATGAAGAAGAACGAGAGGGAAAAAAAAAAAAAAACCTCTCTGGGAGATGAGTTGCTTGTACCCCCACACCTCCCGCCCTTCCCACTAACACTCCTCCTTTTACCTTCTTTCTTCGCATGTTTTGATTTTCTGGATGTGATGTAAGGAAGAGGAAATTTGAGGAGAGCGTTGCTAAAAAAAAAAAAAAAGGAGGAGGGGGGTTGGTCTGAAGTGAGTGAGTTAAAAAACAGGGAGACTGTGTGAGTCACTTTGTGAGAATGGTGGTTAGACAAAAAAAAAAATATTGAGAAAAAATTCAATTAAACATAATTTTTTTCCCATAAAACCGGCATAATTTAGAACAAGAGTCCCCTCCAGCATCCGCCGGGGGACTCTATCTCTCTGTCTCTCCCCCTGTATGCCTTTTATCTTTCTTGCTTAGTTTTATCGCTCTTCTTAGCAACAATGAAAGTGTGTCTTTAAAGAGAGGAAAGAATGAGGCGCTGATGATTACACGACTGCTAGCTGCTACCGCGGGTATAATCGCTGCCTGGCAGACGCTCCTCCGCCTGCAGTGCGTTAAAACTCAGACAGACTCACGGCCGCTCACACGGAAAGACAGATATTTATGAGCCTGAATACACAGGGGCCCTTTCACTCATCATTAGGCAAGCCTTGGTCATGGGGAGCCCTGTTTTGGTCCGTTGCAGCTTCCTCACGGGCGGCAGAGAGGAATACCAAGCATTTCGACCCTTGTTAAGCAGACAATGCAAAATGCTAATGCGAAGGTATTGTTTGAAGGAGGGCTGAGGCGAAGTCGTGTCGAGAGTGACTGCCATAAACTTCAAGATAAAAAGGTCTAATTAGAAAATGCTTGGCCTTGGCTGTTTCATCAAACACATAAAGCTGCGGTGGAACGATTACTAATGGCTGACATCAAAGGAAGATAAAACAGTAAGCACATTACCATGGCAGTTATAAATCTGCTGTTAGTCACTTTATTTACTGCTTGGGAATAATATAACAGTGCATTAAAATCAGATATGTTTCTCTGACATCTCTGCAGTGATTTCAGTGTTGTTTCCAAGGCAGACATAGAATGGACTTTTTTTTGGAGTCAAACTTCTAAATTTTAACAACAGTGTTAAATTGTAAACACGTGTGCATAGTTACATATTTGTATCAGCATTGTTGGAGGGAGCCTGAGAACTACTTCAGTTGAATTGTTTTGGGTATAAGAGTACAGACCTTGAACTTGACCTTGAAAAGGTAAAAGCATCCCCGGCAAGCAGAAAGCACAGTGGAGGAAAAACCCCAGCTGTCATAAGTAGGGAAGGAGAATGCAGAAAAGCTGAAAAAATGATCTTCAGATTTACTGCATCTTTAAGAGGTTTCTTATTTACAGGTCTCAGATAAACAAGATGCTTTCTCTAATATCATTGACAGGAATATCAATAAATCTCATCTCTTATTCACCGCTGAAGCTTTCTTTAAGTCAATAAGTGTGCTGAGTTTGTATATTCTTTACATATTACCATTGATCATATAACAGTGGCCATAAATTTCTTCAGCCAGACCACTTCTACGTCTGCACAGGAACAATTTGGTTAGACTGTCAGCATTCAAAGTTATTAGTATGATGCTGCTGTTCGCTGCCTTTTTCAAAAATGTTTTCCGTTCCTTGGAAATAGATGTGATGGAAATTGCCAGTGGACGGTAAACTATTTTTCCTCGCAAATTACTGGAAACTGTTGTTGTTGAGGTCAAGGCCAAGCTGATTCTTCCATATATAAAATCATTTTAGTCCAAAATAATTACTCATCCTTAGTTGTCCCTTTATTAAAAAAACCCTTTATTGATCGAACTCAACAACTTTTTCACAGTTTTTTTTTTACACAATTTCAATCTGGCTTCAGGCTACATGTAAATTTCAGCAGTGAAGTAAAGTGTTAAATCACATTTGTCTGAATGGTGATCCAGGCAGAACTTCACTTTTGGTGCTGCCTGATCGTAGTACAGCCTTTGATACTATGAACCATAAAATACTTCTACACAGACTAGAAAAGTGGGTGGTATTATTTGGTACAGTCCTAAATTAGTTTCGATCATATGTGGAAGGCACGGGCTATTCTATTGCCACTGATAATCATAAATCTAAGCAGATCACCATGTGGAGTCTCCAAGGTTTCATTCTTTTATTCAACCTGTACGTGCTCCCTCTTGGTCAGAAATGTTGCTCATCATTCTGATAATATTAGGATTTCAGCTTGATTCGCCAGATGAAAACAAGCAAGCAAACAAATAGCAAGAAATAGAGGTCTTATTTCTAGGCAACATTCAGACAGACTCATTCATGACTACATTTGGGCTATATTGGTGAGCTATATAGTAGTCTGTTTCCAGATATACTGGTGGACAACCAGGAGAGCTGAGCACAGTACTTCTGATCTGAAATATTTACGCTGACTTCCAGGTATGCTTAGAGTAGATTTTTAAAGTCCTGCCGATACTTTATAAATTACTCAACAATCGCAGGCCAAAATTCATTTCATCTCTTTGAAGAAAACAGACCCTGGAGTCAGAATCAAACAGAGTGAGGCTGTTTTTAGGTCCTGTGTTGTACAGAGATGAGAGCACCTTGCTGTGGCCCAACCTTAGCCACCTTCAAATCTCAATGAAAAACTCTGCTGTCTGCCTGTACCTGTGATTGATTTTTTTTTCTCTACTGCGCTTTTATGGTTTATTAATTGGGTCTGTGTTTATTTATCTATATTTAAACCTCGATTTAATTTGCTCAGCATTTGGTTAGAACGTCATTCATATGCTTTTCTGTGCCTATGTAAAGCACTTTGAATTTCTTGTATTTGAAATGTTCCTGCCTTTCCAGTCACCAGAGTCACTTGGCTCCGTCTTCTGGGGATCATTAATATATGTACGACATTTCCTGGCATTCAAAAGCTGTTGAGATTTAAGTCTGGACCAAAGTGGTGGACTGACTGAGAGACATCTCCACCCTTGGAGCCACACAGCTAGTGTGGCTAACATTATATTTCTAAATTCTAAAATTACTTTCACACAGTGACCGACAGCCAAAGTATTAATCAGTCCCTATAATTTGATGTCACCTAATATTTATCATGACACATTTAAACCTCAATTCTCACTATGTCAGTCAGTCTGGCAATCAGTTATTTCTGGAGATGATTCCTCAGTTACTGACACTAAACTTTCTCTCCCTGCCTCTCTCTGTGATGTTTTCTTTTATGGCCATCTATCAAGCCAGGCTCTGTACAGTGTGGTTCAGCCGGCCACGGTGCAGACTGAGAGCTACTGAGAAATTGTGAGAAACATGTCATGGCGGTGGTGGATCCACAGAGAGAGAGAGCTGAGAGCCTCGAAACTAAAGAGAGAGCGAGATGGATATGTGGGTGATGGATGGAACGATCGACTGTTAGTTTCCGTTGGCAAGTAAACAAGGGCTAATATATAGGAAGAAAACTGCAAGAAATTACCACACAGACTTTGAACACTTCGCCGCTGACACACACAACAGATCATCACATTCATCAAGCATACGTTATTACAACAGGTGTTACAAATTGCAACACGGACAGCGCTAATTAAAACACTGACACACTATATACTCTTCGTATCAATATTTACAGTATTACAAGGTGGCTGTGCTTATTGAATCTCACGTTGCAGCTCCCACAGGAGAGGTTCATTACACGCCCACTCAAAAAGCCTGCAAGTCTAATTATATTGTACAGGCATACATATGTACACACTGTTGAATCCACAGCAATAAATAGGGCCATACGGGACTGACAGTGTGCTTGTGTGTGTGGTGAGATGTGGAGGTGTACAGGCCGTTAAAACAAACATGTCAGCTTTAAGCATGTCTTTTGGGAAATCCTGATTCTGCAGTTGACAAAGAGGTCTTTGGGCTTCATGGTAGAGAGGTCACACACTAACACTGACACATTACAATAAAACTCTGCAGATACAAAGGCAATCATTTCCCCTTAAGCAGTGCTGTCACCAGTGGGAATAAATCCGACAATGGAGGTGTGTGTGGGTACTTATGCATGTGAGTGACTGAGCCACCCAAAACATCCTCAGAGACTGCAGTGTAAAGTATACAGATGCAGTCACACAAAGCGGCAGTATGCAGGGAGTGCATGTACGCACAGCCTGATTGTTTTTCTTCACAAAGCTACATTGTGAAGGCAGATGCAAGATCAATGGACACAGTTGTTCCACAGACATATAGGGAAAATACAGACATCTGTCTCTGTACTGCAGCTGGAGAGCAAAATATATTTGTTTTTCATTAGCATTAGTCATTGGTCTAGAGAAGAGTCTGCTTTTAACAAGAAAGTTTGTTTATCCTGTGTTTTTATTGAGTGTGTGGACAAGTTTTTATGTTGGGCTCTTTCCCTTAAGGCACACGGTGCCCTATTTCAGGAAATAAAGATGAGTACATATGTGGTGGCACATATGTGGGGCTTTTAGCGGGAGCTGTTGATGTTTCTTGTCATTTACAAATGATATGGGCAAATTTTCATTTGTCATATATGTTTTAAGGTATAATTTCTATATATAGTATATAAAGACTACCTACCTTTTTAGGGTTTTGCATCATAAAAAATTAAGTTCTCTGCAAGTCTATGAATGCTGATTACAGCTTCTACTTTCCATACGATATCCACTCAATACCTGTGGTTTCAGCATTTCACTGATGCAGTGCTCCTCAGCTGTGAGTTAAATCCCTCCTACCCGCAGAAAAAGGGGTTTGTTTCCATAGATAATGGTGTAATGCTCAGAGGTTTGCAGTTTACAGTCAAACTTTAGAATTATACTTTGTCAACAATTATATTTAATGTTAACAAAGAACTGTCTGTCTGCACCTCTGTCCATATCCTGTATTCCTGATCATGAAAGCGATTGCTTACAGAATATCAAGTGAAAATGTTTGTTACTCATTTTTAAAGAGTGTGATAGTGCTGATAGCTGCAGACCATTTAAAGCAGGTACACACAGTAGATGGCTTATGAGAAATGATGCAGTGTTTTGAAAATGCACAACACATTCCTCAAATTAGAAGCTGCAGATGGAAGACACACAGCGGCCCTGCTGTCCTCACATGGCTGCAGGGATTTAATCAACCATACAGTACAGGCAAGAATGGAAAACTGTTAATGTGAGAATCGCTCTAAATCTAACCTATTACAGACTCCACTTTAACAGTGTTATTGTCTTACCACACTGAATCACATTTTATTTGGATCTAAACATAATATTAAGTGTTTCATTAATATAACGGCAATAAAGCTCAGCCTTCAAGATGAGTTTATATTGAGTTGAATCAAACAGGCATGACTTAGAAGAATGCAAATGTTCTTTTACAGGTCTACTTTGCGTGTCCCTTGTAAAGCCAGTGTCCGCACTACGATGCAGTGAAGGGGGAGTGTCGGCATTAAAACTGCATTGTGTCACCAGTTTGCATCCCCATCAGTTGTGCCCTCGACCCATTTAGCACCAGATATGTCACAGACAATTACAGAACAGGCGCAGGTGGGAAAACATCTGCTTGCATGCAACAACCCTTTACTGTCAGTTTACTGCTGCAAGGTCACTGCTTGGTTGGCAGAGCATAAAAATAGGGCCCAGTTTGTACAAGTATGGCTATACCGTAAATATCAAAGTACAATAGGAGTTATGACCAAACAGAATTAAATATTCTGAAGGAAATGTGATTTTTCAAGACTTGCCTGACACCTTTATGACAGTAGCAAATAAAAAATTTGAAGGTAGATTTCTGTGTAAGCTTGACAGAAATTGACAAAGTTTTTGAAATTATATGAATTTTTAGTGAATTATGCACACGTTAGGATCACCATAAGGCCCACAACTGTCAACAACAGTGATTTGTCTTTTTCATCTTATTTGTAGCAACTCAAGTGTAGCTTCTGATATACTTTAATACAGTGAAGTCTTATTGTAGCTAAACAGCTAATTGAAATGTGGCATTATACTTGACAACATCACTGTAAGGTTCTTTGAGCTGAATTCAATGCTAGATAGGATTTTATTCAGGTCTTGTCAGTTTAAGATGGCTGCTGCTGTTACAGAACTTTTCGTCATCCTCTAACTCAGCAGTCTGGCAAAAAAAAGGATGCGGTGCATTTCTCAGCTCAAAAGTTTCAATGACGCACTTTGTATATCATCATTTGTATTATTGTTCTTTTCCTTCCCAACAGCAGATACAGCAAAACAGTAACTCGCTAACTACGTGCAACCTGGTCCAAATTAGACTAGCAAGATAATTTGATCATCAATGACAATGAAATTATGGTTTATTTGCTCATTTGGCTGCGACAGAGCCTCTCTGGTGAATTGGGTATGCACAGACTGTTGTGTAGCGAGCCACTGCTAGCATCAATCATTATTTGGCCTCATTGGAAAGCTCTGGCCCATCCATATGCTGGCGTGTCCATGGTCACTGTCTCCCAGCGGAGAGGATTTGGCTTTCTGTTGCTCCACAGATGTTCTCTGCTTGTGTTTGCTGCTCCTGCTGATTGTATTACACTGCCGAGTGTATGTGTCCATGTGACAGTGCGAGTCTTTCTGAGACAGAGATGGGCAGACACAGTGACATGAGGGTGAGAGCAACTATCTCTGTCCTGCTCTCTCCCCCCCCCACATACGCACACATTATCAGCATTATAAGCCCATCTGGCGAGCTGTCTGCCAACAACAGACTTGTGAGGCCTTTTTTAACACTGTGTTTGTGGTGTGAGACAAAGACAAACTATATAGCTGTTGTGTTAAGCAGCTTCAGTCATTTCATCACTGCTGTGATCAAGGTCTAACAAGGGATCACCTTTAATACGCTGCAAAAAGTGACCAGCTGACTTGCTGGAAAGCTGTGATTAAAAGCACAGGCTAACAAATGGTTGCAGGACGGTGGATTGTGCTTGGAAGCTTGCTGGTGGGAAGCGACCAACTGGTGGGGATGTGTGAAAACAGTGCTGCGTTCTCCATTGGAAAACATGGCAGAGCAACAACCTACATTCACAACTTCCACAGCCCGTATGAGCAGGCCATACTGCATGTTAATACAACAGACGTTCCACAGATACATGAAGGTTCACAGGCTGTACATGAAAGCTCCGCTTGGTGTATTTTAGAAGTACTTTTTATTAGATTCAAACTTTGCCTCCTGACAGCAACCAATACAACAAATGCTCTGACATAAAAGGAAAAATAATTTTTCTATCTGTGGTGTCACAGGAGCCCAAATGATTGGGCAGACGACCTGCCTGTCTCCTACATACCTGCCTCCCCACATGTATCTGCCTGTGCAGTCACTGCACATGACTGTCTTCCACATAGCTAGGTGAAGCTGGTGAAACAGTCACACCAGAATGGCAGAGAAAGTGAAGAAAGGCATGCACTTTGATATACTTTCAAAATTTATCTCAGTCTTTCTGGCTCAGCTGAGTGTATCAACCCTGCTTTAAAACACTGACCGAAATAGGTGCTGCAACGAAAAGTCAATTAGTTGACAGACAAACGCAAATAAGCTGTCAATTCACAATTCTATTAATAATCAATTATTTTTTATGTATTTTTGTAATGCAAAATTTGTCTGAATTCAGCGTAAACAACATAATGACTCACTGCTTTTATCCATTTTATTCTTTTGAAATATTTTGCGTCATCACATTGGGCTCATCGGTTTTTGACATTTGAAAGATTTAACAATTATTTAAAGACAGTACAAAATAATGTGAGTTAAAGATATTCTTGACAACTTGCTGGATATTTTACACAGCACACAGTGTGTAGTGTGGAGAATGTACCACATACTGCTTTGTGTTCATTATTACAGTGGAGAGTGAGCACGTCTCTCTGCTCCTGAAGGTGGCCATGCCATATTAAATGCAGGTACAGATATATAGATGTGTGGGGGAGCGCAAACAATGCGTCTTCTTGTGTGCGAGTTACATGTGAAAACTCTATTACAAACATAATGGGGGGCATGTGGAGGCCGCGGTGCGGTCACTCGGCCATGCACATGCTCCGGCAATTTGTGAGGAAAGTCCATCGTTCCTCGAGGAGGGCTTGATAGCAATCAGTTCCTTCCTGTTGCTGGGTCCGGGCCTCACAGGTGGCTTCAACACTTTGGTATTCTGGCCGGCTACGCTTCCTCAAACAAAGACATGATGTTGGATGGATATTTGCATCTTAAGTGTGTGTGTGTGTGTGTGTGTTCACTCACACACACAGAGAGAGAGGATGGAAAAGGGTCCACGAGAAGATGAAAGAGAACGAGCTTGGAAAGAAAAGCAAGGGAGCACAGAGGAACAAGAGCTCGATCCTCCAGGCACCAAAGAGAAAGTGCAGAGGGAGAGAAAAGGAAGGAAGAGGAAAACTTGAACTCCAGACCCCCCACACACACACACACACACACACACATACACACATTGACTCATCCACTCAAACACTCCCTCTCTCTTTGTGTGTTTTCACTGTGTTTAGCATAACCTGACATTTCTACATCTTTGCCACAGGATGGCTGTGATGAGATATGGTTTTAAGGCACAGGCTGGCTGTGATTAAGACGTTACTCGAGGGAATGCTTTGTGTCTACACTAACCAGATGACTTGTCGAATGGCTCCCGCTCCCATCAGCTATAAAGGTCTCCATTAAGCTTCTGCCATTTTCCCATCTCACTATTTTTTTTTCTTCTTCGTGCATAAAAAAAGAAATAAAGAAGAGGAACTGGTGCTTCGGGCCCTCCTACATATTAAGGGGAATTTTTTCTTCTTCCTTTGAAACACATGTTCAAGGACCAAAACAGCTGCCTGAGTATAACATTTAGAATAATAAGTACATCAAACCTCAATCCCACATAAGTCTGCGGAAAGGTATTCATAGTTATTGTTCTGAGATCTCCGAGGTTTCTAGCCAGTCTGGCTTGAAATTCACTTGACATATTGCTGCCAGGTAGTTTATTATTGCACTACCACTGGGACAAAGCACCTGCCCGAAAAACACCTTTTGTGACTCCACTTTTCTGATCGTTTGAATTGGCTGCCCTAGCTGAGCTGCATATTTCCCTCAAAATAGTGATCAGACTTTTTCCTAAGTCATTTCAATGAGCATTGTCTCAGGCGGCTTAAAGGCTGGCAGTCCTGCTCTCCCGCTTGTCACATCCGTCTCTGACGTTAAGACCCATTCCCGCATGTACGCCTCACAGGTCCTCTCAGATAAAGACAGAGAGTCGAGGAAACAAAGGGGAGAGAGATTATGCCTGTTGCTAATGCTGATGGTGGTGCTAGGAAGAGGAAGCATTTTGATGTCGGTGGGTGTAAATCTTTTATTTTCATCCCCTTTTCATCAAGAAAGGCAGAGGCTGATGAAGCAGAAAGTTGCTGCTGAGCTCACGCCCACAAAGACACATACACACACACACACACACGCACAGGAGAGGCTTTTTTCGTGACTGCCATCATTGCTTAACCCTTAGTAAAATTCCCCAAATGTCAAACTACTCGTCTAAGAGTTAGACGATGAGATCGATAAAACACATGTCTGTTTCATGTCTCATGAAGCTGGTGCCAGGAAACAGTTTACATAGATTAACATTACGGGTGGAAACAGCATAAAACAGCAAGCCTGGCTCTGGTAAATGTAAAAAATCCACCTAACAGCATCTCTAATGCTCACTAATGAACATAACAAAAAAAGGTTAGAGACAAACAATTGTGGTTTAATGTGCCAGACTATTACTTGGCCAGGAGCAAAGACTTACCGGAGTCTACACTGGTTGCCAAGCAACCTCATGGTGACGACAGTATATTAGTTATAAAAGCCTAACTCTGTGTTTCTACAGTGCTGTCGTTTGTCCCCTGTTTTCAGTCTTTGTGATAACCTAAGATATTTGCTTTCATGTCCTGGCTTCATATGTAATCAACAGATACTACAGTGTTATTGATCTCATGTAACTCTTGGCAAGTACGTAAATGAGAGCATTTCTCAAAATGTTGAACTATTCCTTTAACTTAAGCCATCATCACTATGTCTCTACAGCTGACATTTTCTACAATAACTGCTAAAAATGCTAATACAATCTAAACTCACAGAAGTGAGAAACCCCATGATGTGTTTTTCTTTGCATTCTATATCTCTGTATCCAATAATAAAAAATAGTGCCCAAAAGATCATGTTTGAATTTTCAGTTCCTTTGTAAGGAAGTGTTGATTTATTATGTTCTCTCTCTCTAATTAGAAAAGTGCAAATATTAACACTAAAAGATCATTTGTGGGTTGTGTGTGGGTTGTTTCAGTTTCCTGGCACAGTGATCTCTACATGCATCGTGCACCCAAGTCAAGCTCAATCCATGTTCTGTATGTGGTCCTATTTAGAGTGGGGGGGGGGGGGGGTCCTATCAGAGAGCAGCAGACCTGCTCTCAATCTGACTAATCACACAGACTGAGAGAAAGACTCAGAAGAAGTACCCATGCTGGAGATAAATAGGGAGGGAAGGGGAAAAAAATCGGAACCAATGTGACAACAGAGTAAGGCCGCTACAAGAGAGTAGCTAAGAAAAATGAGGGGGAAGGAGAGACATAGAAATAATAAGAAAAAACTGCCCCCACCCCCCCGTTTCTTTACCGCCACATAATAAATTGCAGTTACTGAAGTCTCTGTGGGAAGTTCAAAACTGGAGCGATCCTGAGTCGGCGGCTTGTTGCAAAGGGAATCCAGCGTGAGTGCTGGTGGGCGAGACACGAGGAGAGTAATCTGTTTAGCCGGCGCGGTGCATGTCATCGGATTCCATTAAGGTTGCATTGTGTTACGCGTAATATTCAGCAGTAATAAAGACTCCCTCTGAAAACACTTTCCAGGTAGCTCTGATTCACAGGCTTACACTTGATTTGCTTCTAATGACTCCTATTCACATTTAATTTATCTGCAGCTTTTCTGAGGGATTTGATAAATGCACAATGTACACATTCTGCCCCGGCAAGAGCTGCTAGACTGACAGATAACAGCTGACAGGTTCCTCCAATAAACACGTGGGAAGCAAGTCCCTCTGTTATAAGTTGTGTCTGATTTTTTATAGTAGTATAGTAAAAAAAAAAGTGCCTGTCCATAACAAAATAATATTAACAACAACAGATAAACATTTAACCTGAGATAGATGATGCATGATGCTTACACAACATTGAAAACCCTACTGAGATGGTATTGCAATAAGACATTTTTATTTTTTTTAACATTTTTATCTGCGTTACATTTTGGGCAGAAACTTTAAAGTTTTAAGGTAGATATTTCATTTATTCACTTTGTACTCACAGACATGGTTAACCATCTGTGCTTTAGCTTCGTGGTGGGAAAGCACAAGGGGGACTGTTTTCTGCTCCGAGGCCAAAGTTGATTCAACCTTCAGGGTTACTCTGTTCACTTTAATGTTGTGAGGGAGATAGCAAGCAAGATATAGGAGATTGGCTGGGGTCTTGAGGAGGTGTAGCATTCATTTACTGTCAAACTGTAGCTTAAACGGTACAGTCACTCCTACACTGAGCTGCTGCTTTCGCTCTCACTCAATCACACTGCTCGTATGCACTAGAGGAACGCATTGGGATTGGGATCCCGCAGGACCAAAAGCAAATCTCGTGGGAGCAGGCGTGATCAACTCAGCTGCAGATGGCCAAAAAATAAACTGCAGAATGAAAATGAGTTCCTTTATGTGTATGACATGGTCTTGAAACAACCGCTGGGTTATTAAGAATAAACACTACATTAAAAGATCTGACATTAAGCAAGTCCTCTGACATGGCTGAACCCAAACATATGCATTGGCGTTGCCATGGATACACAGACAAGGTACGGTGGCAAATGATGAAACGTGGCAATCATTTAGCTAAATACAGAGGAGGAGAGTGTAATTTCACTTTTTAAATAAAGCGAAATTACAAAGTTTAAAGAAAGAAAGAAATTTATAAAGTTTTTTTATAAAAAATATTTAAACTCTGCTGCTGACAGAAACAGGTAATCTGGGTTGAACACACACATCAGGTAGTGTTGATCAGAATTTGTATATTGCATTTAATTTAATTAAGAATAGTTAAGTGATTAATTGTAATTATAAAGGTATAATAACCACATCTAATTGACATATTTTGCTGTAGAAAGGGTGGTTAAGGTCCTTCTTGTACTGACTGACAGAGAAATAAAGTATACAACTATTAAACAGAAGCTTAGGCTTAAACATGGCAGCTTCTTGGATAGAGGCATTCATGTCCTCTCTTTCACAACAGAAAGCATATAAACACTATTTGTAACTGATACAATGGCCACAATATGTCTAGTTTATTTGCCTTCATGATGGCTAAGCAATGTTTTGTTTTATTTGAAAAGCCCATATAAACCACCACGTTTTATCAAAGCAATAGCTAAGAATTAATTAAATCACAGCATGACCTCTATTTAGGCTTCAGCTCTGTGCTTATTATTTAATTTATTTTCTGAATTGGCAAAAAGTTGATGCTGTCTCTTTGATGCTCTCCGCTAGGGGGGAAAAAAAAGTAATTAAGCCATCAAAACCAAAACCAGGAAGCCTCCAAATTTAATCTCCTATCACTTGATTAATCTGATAGAAGCATTAGTTTATCATTAATCTTTAATCTTGAGGTTCACTGTGAATGTCAGAGTGGATGAATTTATTCTCAATTAAGATGGCTCGACTTGCACCAAGTGGCTGTTGCAAGTCCTGTGCAAGAATTCCCAGATTGCATCGTAAAATTTTAAACAGCAAATCATGAATACTTTGCCACGTCTCGTCCTCTTGCCCTTGGAGATACTGTTACAATGCTGACCTAGTGAGAGGGGGCTGTGAGGAGTTGGTCAGGGCTGAAGGTGATCCCCAAACCTATTTTCTTTCCAGTTCTGCTGCACGGAGGGCTCAATTTCTTTTGACAGTGCACAGGGATTTCTGGATCACATTAAAAAAAGAGAGTTGGAAGAGATTAAAAGTTGCTTTAACGCCAGTCCATGCGAGCTCAATTATGTTCCTGCCTAGCATGAACAGGTCCTGGCTCTTCCCATTAACCTTGGCTACCTCTAATCTACATTCAGGTCTTATCTTGACCTTTCAAAGACACTTGTTTTGGCCTTATCAGCCGGCTGAGAGTGGATTTTGTTGCTTGCCGAGAGTTAATTGAATGTGGATGCAGATGGGGTTGCTTGGGGCTGTACGTGTGATGATGACGTTACACGTGTCCCTCTTTCGATGCAAAACCGTGGCGCAGATCCCGCTCTTTATTTCAGGGGCAAACTAAATGACAACAAAATTACCAAGATCATTCAATTAACTATTATCTTACTGCTCGTGTGGAAAAGCCTCTGGAAGTTTGCATGAAAAAAAAAACAAAAAAAACTTCACCCTAATCTGTAAGCACCCCAGTTAAAGGCAGCAGCAGTTCAGTGGTCTTACAAAATAATTACAGGAGCATAATGATTTAACAGTAGCCGCCTCCTTCTCTGTGCAAATATCAGGGCACATCAATAAAAGATGCACACATATTCACAAAAAAGACCCATCCCCTCACACATACACACACATACAGGGACACACTTACACACCCCTGCACACAATCAGAGCCTCCTTATCTTGATCTATGTAAGTACATGACCTCTATTGGCACAGCAGTCGGGAGCGTGTAGCCCAGTGTCATTAGATTAGTGAACCTTAAGATCGTTCGCACAATGAATCCATAATGGCAACAGCATGCAGACAGTGTAGACAAGAGGGAAACAAACGCCTATATCTTGATTAGCATACGCATTACGTGAGGCATCTCTCCGTGGAGATC
This sequence comes from Scortum barcoo, assembly GCA_023238725.1. Taxonomy (NCBI): domain Eukaryota; kingdom Metazoa; phylum Chordata; class Actinopteri; order Centrarchiformes; family Terapontidae; genus Scortum; species Scortum barcoo. Next base: position 24,677,103 of record CM041552.1, read on the forward strand.
ATTACAGTTTAATTTTATCTTCCCTTCCCCTGCATTAAACTGGGATGCATGTACAAAGTCTCGCACAAAGACATTTGTTTGTGAGAAGGTCACACCCATCCAGGAAGTCAGTGTTAGCTTGGTGCTTCTGCTGGTCTTTCCATGGGTGTACATTTGACACCGGAGTGCTAAACAACAGAGTATAGCAGAAAATCATTTATTTATATTTAACATAAATAAAACTGTATTAATCATGACATTGTATTCATTGAGAAATGGTTAAAATTGGCCATTACAAGTTCTGTGGTTTGTCTTTGTTTTGTCCGAACATAAGGGGAAACTTTTTCTTAAAATTTGGGGAAAAATTATTTTCCCAAATTTTATGCTTTTATTAAATATTTACAGTAGAGATCTACATCCAGACTCAAGCCAATCATGCTTCAACCATGCAGCCACAAGAGCCCACACCCCAGACCGCAAAGATACAAAATTTAAGGTGATAGAAAACAGAGGAAGCTGTAAGTCCTTTCATTCAAGACGGTGGAGCCTGCAAATACTTGAAAAAATTCATTGTCTATCAAAATTGTTGCATTCACTATCTAATCAATTTAGTGACTTTGTGTGCTAATTTACAGATGGGTGACAAAGTAACGGAAAAAACAGAATCCTTGACCCCTACAGGGAGGGGGATCTGATGGATGTGTTATACTGTGGGGGACATTTTGCTGGCATGGGTCCACTTTTCCCATCAGAGTGAAGGGTCACTGCAGATCAAAACCAAGCTGTTCTGAGTGATCACCTTTAATCTGTGATGAAACATTTCTATCCTGATGGGAGTGGTCTCTTCCAGGATGTTAATGCCCCTGTCCAAAGAGCACGATGGGTCACTGATTGATTTGATGAGGATAAAAATAATATGAATCAAATGTTATGGCCTTCACAGTTGCCTGATCTCAACCCAACTGAACAGCTACGGGAGATTTCAGAGCAACGTGTTTGACAGCGCTCTCCACCACCGTCATCAAAACACCAATTGAGGGAATATCTTGAAGAATGAAGAATGGTGTCCATCCCTACAGTTGAGTTCGGAGACTTGGAGAATCGATGCCAAGGAGCACTGAAGCTATTTTGGCACCACCTTAGTGAGACACTTTATGGTGGTTTTTCCTTTAATATGTCACCCGTCTGTACTTTCTTACCTTAAATGTAACTCAACAAACTGCCTAACGCAAAACAAACAAATTGTCTTAATGCGGGCCATTTGTCTTCTTTGTTATTTTTTAAAGAAGAGTTGTTGTTGCTGTTTTTAACCTAGCTTAAGTAGGACAGCTTTTATTTTGATCTTCTGGGTTCGTAATAAGGCAGAAATGATTAAAACACTGGGTGGACATGTGCCACATGTACTCTCTCTCTCTCTGTCTCTCTCTCTCACACACACACACACACACACACACACACACACACACACACACATGCATGCACAATGGTACTTTACATCACCATCAGATTTTCTATTCATAGTAATGCCGGGTTAGGCTGGAACCCAATGGAGAGGAACAAAGAGATTTCTGAATACAGCTCAAATGGGGACATTTCCACAGCTCATCTCATATGGCTGTTTGCAGTGTGCAGCTGAAGGGGAATTAACTGTACTGTCTTGCAGAAAAGAAATGCTACTTAGAATTTCTTTGTTGTCGCAGATGTGCCTTTTCTTCAAAATATTCCTATGAATATAATGTCACACGTGACCCTACTTGAAACCAACAGGAGTCAGCACCTACTGTGTATGTATTTACATCAATTCAGAAAAAAAAAGGAGTGGGTGGCTGTCCCAGGTGGATGAGATTCGTACCCATAAAATGTGATGCAGACTCCTCTGCCACTCTCATATTGGACCTGACACTCTACTGCAAAAGGCAAAACTGCCTCAAACACTCATCACTCTAAAAAATGATTAAAAGACTGTCTTCTGCAGTGTTTTGTCAAAACACAAAAGGATTACTTGTCACACAGCCGAACAATGGTGTGTCTTAAATGTAGGGTCTGTGCAGCTCTGAAAGTTTTCTGGTGCTGATTCTGTCTATTTCTGTTCTTTTTCTTGTCACTTGGCTTTTCTGACTTATCTGTTGTTTAGCTGTGCCGCTGTACATGGGGACAGAGCCAGCTGTTAACCGAGCTGACACACAGAAACACCACTCATCAAGATCACGAGCCATTACCCTCTCAAGATCTGGCATCACTTACCATGCAATCAGAGTGCCTGTATAGAGGAAAAAAAACACTTACACAGAAAAAAGATGTCTATTTAAAGGAACATTCCCAGATGAAGTGTAACACTTGCATATTAAAATTCCCATCAAATGTTAGAAAAAGTATCAATGTAGTCAAAGAAACCATCATTTAGTTTGTCTGCTGTAGTCCCTGGGTGGAGCTTATAGAAGTACATGAAGAAGGGAAAATATGAATGTTTTGATTTTCAAAAAATACTGAGCAATGAGCCCCAGGTTTTGTTCTAGAAAGAAACTGTTTTTTTTTTTGTCACATTTCTATTATTAAGGTGGCATTGCTGCGAGACAAAAATAAATTGTAACTGTTTAAACTGTGATCATTTTCAAATTGCACAGTTTACCAGCTGAGTTGAGGAAATGTTCGACAACAGTGGTGGAAAATTAAAGGAACAATATGCAGCTTAGGCATCCCACTGAATGCGCTTATTCAAGTGAGCCTCCGCGAGACAATGATTTCAGATTTAGTTGCAAGAGTGTAAGCATCTTTATACAAAAGATTCAAGGGAATACACAGAAAAGCAAATACTTAAGATGCTGCTGTAGAAAGAAAGAAGGAAAGAAAGAGAGAGAGAGAACAAAATTAAAGACCTGCTGCCTGATAAAGGTTGTTAGTGTCAGCACCTAAGGTATTTCCTTGTTTATTTGAGCTGATGAGGCATTGATTCACGATAGTAGGACATCATTTGGCTCTGATGAGTTCTAACCTGATCACACACTGGCTATCATGTGATAGCAGGCTAATATCATAAAGCAGAATTAATGCTCCTAATGTAACTGCTTTATAAGGCAGCAGTAATAACACTGGTGAAACATTGTGGCAAATCATAGAATGAATCATTCCTGCACATGTTGTTGTTGATGAGAGAAAACAGGCTCTCTAAGTAGATGTTTAAGGGGAAAAAAAAGGCAGAATTTGTGCAGACGGCGTGTCCTCATTCTTGATTTCCTGTTACTACAGGCAGACAGCGTTTATGAAATAATCAATAATATGTCAATAACACAGGAAACGCACAGCTGATCTGTTACAAAAGTGTGTACTTTAAGCGTGCACAGGATCGGTCTTACGAGCTGTCTAAATCTGACAACAGGGTGAATTTATTCATACATTTATAAAAACATGACACCAGTGAAAATGACTAATGAATACCTCTCATACATGGTGGAAATGCTAATCTCAGCTATCTGATACATCTTGATACTTAATCAATCCTCAAGTCTTTCCGATGCTTTCCTCCTCTCATTGGTGAGCTGCTTGCACTCTGCTGTGTGTTGTCTGCTGTAATATGTGGACTTGTTCCCATAGTTACTGGTGATTGGAGCCTCATTTATTTCACTAACGAGACCTAACTCGGTTCAAACTATTCTGCAGATTCTTCAATAGGAAATGAATTAGCATAGAGATTGAAGGCAGACATGGGCTGAGAAGGTGGACTCAAATCTTTTCATTCTCCATTTAACTGGCAGTGTTGCTATGTACCATTGACAAAAGTGTTTAATTTTCAACAGTCTGTCCTGACCTGGGAGGTGAGAAGATTTTGTGAACAGAAGACAAATGAGGTTTTCCTGCATATTCTCTGATTCTATACTCTAACTTTTCTCTTTTGTCCTGTACTTCCTGACTTGCTCCTGCATGCAGTGCATTTTTGTGTATTTTGACAAATCTTAAACTAATGTAAAGTGTGTCTGTATAAAGCACAACCATGGGTTATAATTCCAGGGAACAGAAATAAAAAAAAGGGCTGCCCAAGAGCACAGTTACTTTGTGCTGCACTGTTTGTGCTGTCCTGGTCTCTGGCACAACATTTTTCACCTCTCAACACAGAGCAGCAACAAACATGAAAGAAGCCAAAGGCCCCCTACACTAACATAAACATGGGCGACATCATCAGCCTCAAAGGCTGAGTGTCCTTTTCATGGAAACTCATAAAAAAATCATTAGAAAAACGTGGAATAGCTAATGCAGCTATTAAATGGAATAAATTCAAATGCTTTTTTGTGAGCGGGATGTCGCATAAAAATAAAGGCTTCCAGTGCATTAAGTGTATTCTTAAGGGTGAATCATCAAAGGACTACATTGCTGCGACTTAGCAGGAGGCGATGATCACTTTTTATTTAGCATCCTTCCACCTTGGTTCTTCAAAATGGATGTTCCTGTTCTTTCTGTTTGTTTTAAACGCTCCTGTGAAGACTCACCCCCATCTTAAGTGTCTGGCAAACACAAAAATGAATGGAAATGACTTTCCATAAAGTGCCATTTGAAGAAGGAGCAAGCACAAGATAAAAAAAAAAAAAAAGCCCCCAACCATCTCCAATGTTGATCAAAAGTGACAGCTCTGTATTGCGTTTGACTACACTCGGCCAACCCCCCCGGCAGACGAATAGAAATAGAGAATATCAGTCTTCAGCTTCAATCCTTCAATAAAGACAATAGTGGGGCCAGACACATGGGAGGAGATGAAGGGTGAAAGTGATACGATGTGGCATTAATTTTCCCCAGCGGCAGCGTTTACCACATTTCATTCAATAATGCTAAGTCTTTCAGGGGACACTGCCGGACTAGTCAGCCATTTAGAAAAGAACTTAGGGGATTATCGAGGCACTGAACAGGCACTGTTTAGGCTAGACAGAGGGAGGGATGGAGGAGGGGAGAGAGGTGGAGTGAGAGTGATAGCTGCAACAGGACTGATAGAGAGATAGCAGAGAGGATGGCCGTGAGATTGAAGGGATGGATGAGACATGATCAGCGAATAGCAACGGAGGTACGGGGAAAGTGGAGAGCAGGGGAGAGACGGGAAGAGGAGGGTGAATTTATTCAGGTGTTGGCCATGTGAGCCAGCACAGGAGATTTAAAATCACCCCCCCCCCCCCCGCCATACCCCTCATGCTAATGGAAAAGTATCAGTCATGAGTAGAGAGCCAGAGATAAATACATCATGGTGACTGGAGGCCTGATGGCAACACTTTCTCTCGGAGTCAGAGGAGGACGGTGGATGCGGTGGGGATGTGTTAGTCACTGGGCCAGCACCTTGTAATTCTAACCACATGCCTGCAGCACTTTAGTCAGCAGAAGCATGCTTTTAGTCATCAAGCATTTCTGTGTTTGATTTAAAAATGTTTTGACTGGAATATGCTCTGTTTGAAAGAAAACGCTGCAAAAAAAAAAAAAAGAGAAAGATTTTATGTTTATGTGGTTGCTGATGTTTAATGTCTCAGCATTAAATGACAGTTGGGACTGAATGTTTTTACAGGTTGCAGTAAATAAGATGGGGGACTACATGTGAACCCAGGTTGTGAAATACCGTGGCTGCATAAAAAACTGTGCAACATGTTATTTTTATATTAAACCTGCATATTAAACTGATTTTCCTGCCATTTGGGGAAACAAGCTGTACTGTAAACACAACACTGACATATCACCTTATAAAGTTTATACCAGCACAGGGCTTATTTTCAGATCCAACATATACATTAGCATTCAGTCTCTGAAGTTCTCAAGTGTGTTACCATCTGATGAATTAAAGTGTTTAGATGTTTTCCATCTCCAGCTTGTGTGAGAAAGACTTTGAAAGACTCTGAAGCTAACATGATGCTAACATGTCCCTCACTTTATCTCTGCTGTGTGATGCTGATGCTGGGCAGGTAGAGTTTTTTTTCCATTCAAAGATGCCGTGTAATGTTGGAAACAATGCTGATGATGGCAGCAAAGGTGAACCAAAACAAAGAGCTGAAAGATGCTGAAACGCTGAAATAATGATGTGAACAGTTGTCAATCTAAAAATATTGATTATAGCCACTTTGTGAATCAAATACCTCCATCTAATGTGAACTCTTACAGCTCCTTGTTTTGCTGTTTCAGGTGCACATGTACAGTGTAATGTACTGTTAAGGCGCACTTAAGTAAATTAGCAGCTAATGAGGAAAGTTCAGCAGCTGCAAGCAAAACATTAGAGATAGTGGGAGGCTCACGTTCCTCTGTGTGGATATGGGCGTGGGCAGTTGTTTGCTAACAGGTTGTATCTTTGGGCTGCCGTTCAGAGGATTTGTCTTTGTCTCTTTCTGCCCCTACCTCATGTCAGGCAGTCATCACCTGACAAACACAATGACATGGATATATTATTATATCAGGTATATGATACTGTGATGTGAGGATAAGAAAATGAGCATAAAAGTGGGAAACAAGAACACAACACACTGTATGCGATATCTTGCTATCAGTGATTGATAATGATGATGACTTTTATTGCATAATAATGAATAATGAATAATGAATGAATAATTTTAACTGAATTGCCTGTTTATAAGGTTCTCCTGACTTAAAGAAAACGTCTGACCCAAGAAATAAATGCTTCCTTAGGTTTTGTTTAATCTGTTTAAGAGAGACAGTTTCAACCATTTGGAGGGCTCTGCTTTGAACCGATATATATGTGGTGGATGAATAAACTTTCTAAAGGCTCTGCACACCCACACAGGTGTTTTCAGCTATTCTTGCTGATTACATGTCTGCTCAGGTGCAATGCTGGGAAACTTGTGATATCGCCGGAGTCTGTGCGGCAAGAAAATGATTACAGTGTAAGTTCTCTGGCAAGAACAAGGGAAAGAAGTTAAACTGTTCAGGCTAACTTGATAATTCTGCTTTGTGAAAGTCTGCCTGAAGTTCACTGTATCTGGGTGGAATCATAACATGCATCATCTTATGAGGGGAGGTAAACTGTGAGCTGCGGCTCCCTTTTGGCCCATTAAGCAGCGCGGGGCCATAAACGAGCCAGGTCAGGCGGATAAATACTCAACGACCCCAGCAGGGCATTGGGGAGACGATGCGGAGGAAGGGGCTGGCGGGCTGATGCTGTCGCCCATGCATCAATTACCCAGCGCTGGGCATTTGTCATTCGAATGGCTCTCTGTGATGGCTGGCTATTGGTAAAGCTATTTGCTGAGGAATCATAGGTTAATCGGCGTCACACCCCATACCCGGCATTTCAGAGATCTTTATGGAGAACTGTAAAACCATATTTATGTTTATCTATAAGAATGTAATTGATGGTTGTTATACAGTGAGGGTGCATTTCTGCCTATGCTGGTGTCTGTGCTGTCAGAAAAAAAAAAAATCAGTTTTCATGAGGTCCTGGCTGAGGGATACTGCACTTGGGCATACATGCACCTAGGGGAAAGAAAACTGTTTAAAAAAACTATTTCCAAGGGTTGGTGACACAAATCAGTCTAAATGAAAGGTATAACTGAAAGCCAAGCCTTCAAAAAATACCAATCCCTGTGTTAATTTTAGTACATGAGCTTTAAGCCTCTCTATTACCCCAAATGCCATCCATCATGCAGAAGTGACTAATGGAATCATCCAGCCCAGTTCTTTAAAACTGAGGCATGCCTGCGGTGCTCACAATCAGGCCATGCAATCGTGGGAATTTGTCATAGGCTAAGAACAGCTGGAACATCGAGCACCTGAAAACAATTGAATGCACCATCTGCACAGGGGCTGGGTTCACTCATGACTTAACACATACGCAGCTGTCGTGCTTACATAAACAAATAACCAGGTTACATAAAAGGCAAACAAGGACCGTATTAACTGAATTGACTCTTAGGATTATTGAGATTTGCATATCAGTTATGTAAGTAATCCGTTCAATATACACAGCTCCACAAAGGCCTTGAATTTACAAACAGCTGAATTTTAGACCTTGAAACCTTCACATAAACAGGCACATTGACAAAGAGAATCCCTGAATACAATAACTCATGGGAATGTCTGTGTGATAGGATCACATACACGCATACACATTCATAATCACACACTTTTCACAAGCCTAGGCCCACACAGACAACACAAAGGGCCCTGTTCCAACGTTCAGTCCACCATTACTTCACATGGTCATGCATAAAGTCAATTATCTGACCATATTATAGCAGCCTTTATATCTATAACTAAGTGTTGCTGTTAAAGCATAAAGGGTGCTGTGCATCAGTGGAGCCGGCAAACTGGCAGAGGTTCACTTTAGTGGCACTAGAGCCACTTAAATGAGTGGTAAAGTAGCATGAACAGAAAGAAAAAAACGTTTAGCGATCCGACTGGCATACCTCCTACTTCTGTGCACCCCTTTCATCCGTGTGGCTGGCAACAGCCATAACACTGAAAATCTCTAACCCAAAAACTATTTCAATTGAGCTGGTCCTTGGCCTGTGCCATGTGCACCGTGTATGTGTGTGTGTGTGACCATATGTGTATGCATGCCTATAAAAGAAAGTCCAGATCAAAGCACCCCATGCTGCCCATGTCCAGCCAAGTTGGCAGCCTGATTATTTCATTCCCATCAGAGCTGCAAAATAAAAACGTCAAAAAAGGAGGCTGGAGGGAGGGTGGGGGGAGGGGATGAGGACAGGAACAGGAGAGAGAAAAAGTGGAAAAAAGGGGAGCAGTTGAAAAAGAGATTGGTTGTATGTAGAAAAATTGAGATTGTCCCTCGTTTGAGAGATGGGCTATTTCTTTTTTGTTGTAGAGGGGCTGTGATCTGAGTGGCAGATGACAGATACTGGAGCATTGCAGTGCTGCATGAGGGGTCAGGCTGAGTTACAGTACATCTCCTTCCTGCTCCTATCAGAGAGGAGTCTGAGTGGAATAGACAAAAGAACTGAATGACTGACTGAACAATATCACAGCAAAGGCAGACACAGAGAGAGATTATATACATGGTGGGCAAGGAACTGTAAATTATAAATTGTTGCCAACACAACAAGCAAACCACCTGCCACCCCTGCCTAAGATAAGAGAGGGAAACTGTTTCCCAGTTTTATCAGACAGTGACAGGGAATTACAATTTTCTATTTTAAAATACGCAATACTATGGCTGATTTTAAACATTTGATGTTCTATATCTATCAAAAAACATCATAATCCATTGACCAGCAATGAAAAAGAAAAAATAACATTGTAAGGCTTTGTTTCCCTACATCCAGAGCAGCTATAGTGATTCTGATAAAATCTGCAGACTTCATTAAATGGTACATTCTTCCGGAAGATTTTTCATCAGTTCATGTTTAAATGACGGTGGTAAAGAGTGCTGTCAAAGAGTCCACCAAAGGTTGGTTGCGTCACAATTTAAAATTCAGGACCAAAATATCAAAATGCAACTGCTGCCACAAATCATATTTACAATCCAACCAATCAGAATATGGGACAATGTGGTGTAACTCTCCTGCTAAAGAGACTAATTTAGTTCAGACTCACTTTGAAAAATCAGCATGTCATGTTGCTCGCTTTCCTCTGCCCTCGACTGGCTCCACAATCTGCTCTTCCCCTACTTACGATGCATTAAAGTCCCAGCTTGTTTTTTGTTTTGATCGCTTTCAAAACATGAGAGTGATGCTAGGCCATGATGTTTGTTGATAATGTGACACTTTTGTTTCTTTCTTTTCTTTCTATTTACATGGCAGTGCTACAATCTGTCACGCCTCAAAAGCGACAGCTTACAGTCTGTAACATGCAGCCACTCCTCAATCAGACCCATCTCACACATTTGTGGCATGCAGTGAACTTTTCAGATTGTGGTTGTGATCAATAGACACCTGAACACATCACTCTAAAGTCTTCTATCAATGTTAGCTGAGGTGACATCTGGTGACTGTAAGGCCCATAACATAGGATTCATTCAGTTTTAGTATACATATTATAAACTTGTATCTCCATCTATCTAGAGGGTGGATTTATGTGTAATAATATATTACACAGGTAATATATCTGGCAACATCACTTGTGATAAAGGGGAAAATATGACATATACTACTTGTCTGTGTGAGATCATGCTATTTTCTTTTTCTTTCTTTTTCATTTTCAGAGGACCAGTGAAACACAAAGATGTCATAATGATAAACAAACAGGAAACTGGAGCTGGAAATGAGGACTTCATACTCTGGATGGTGTTATAGTGAAAGAAGCACTGAGTAAGGGTCAGGGAAAATACAGTAAAGGCGGAGAAGGAGGTGGAGGAAGAAAGACAGCCTTGCTCCTTGACTTCAATCAGCGCCTGTTGTTTGCCAACAGCTACGCTCTCCACCTCTCTTCACACCTGAGGTCGATGGGGTCAGTCCAATTGCAGCTCAGGCCCTGGCCTCTTTCATACCCCTTTCATACCTTAGATGCGTGTATGACACAGATCTACTGAATGTGAACGTTTGACCCCATTTGTATGAGTGCTGCCACAGGATAATCCTGAGTCGCCTGTGTTTGCAGAGACTCTGCAACTGTACTTACACACACATTGCTGCAAATCCACAGAATTAGACACAATTGCATTGTGAAATGAACACAGTTTCATTTCTCCCCTCACACTAGTTAGGGTGTAAGATTTATGTCATTTCAGTATTAATAACACTGTATTCCTATCCCTAATAGAAACACTTGTTCACCAAAGCCAACATAATTATAGAATTATAATGTTATTAAATACATTATATAATAATTATATATAATTGGGACAAAAAATATTATTCTGTATTATCGTATTCAGTTCAGAGAGCACTGGGCTTTGCTGTCTTGTCTTTGGGTAATTCATTCATGGTCAATTCTAGCATCTTTTAGGAGAATATTAACTGTAAATAGAAACACAAATTAAATATATTCACAGCCCTGAATCATGTCTGCAGGGACCCATTTCAGGATGCATACAGCCCCAGCAACCCTAATAAGGTAAGTTAACCTGTATGTAGCCTGAGAGGCGAAAAGAAAAGGGGCCGGGTGCTCCACTCACTGCTGCTCATTATGCTTATTGCTCTGAGTACACAGTTGTTAATTGAAGGAGGCTCAGACATGCATACCAACATTTTTGTCAAATCCTCTCTTATCAGGACCCCTGTGGCTGCAGAGCAAGATTACGACGTTCAAACAGATGTGGGAAAAAAATCTGTCATAATAAAAGTGAGGGGTTAAGAAAGAGGACTCCCACCCGCCAAACCTCCCCATCCCCAGTGGAAATGATGTTCTTGCTTAGACATACAGTAAATTTGAAATGCAGCATTCATATTGGCATTCAGGCACTATAAACACAGCACTCTGACCTGACTGCTGACCCAGAACTTGCAGGAGATGTGATGCGCTCACAAATCCGGCGAAATAAAGCTACAGTTGGTTTGTGCAAATACAACGGGGGAAGTGCGGCGGGTTCCTCAGGGACGGTGAGAACAGCACTGAGGTGGAACACTGTAGCTCTTACAGTCTGACAGGTCAGTGTCTGCCATAACCCGTAACACACAATGAAATGAGATGACCAACCAAGTGCATCCATGTAGCTGAAATGTCACAACTAAAGCACGGCCACACTCCTGTGTCTGTCCGTCCTTCAGCATGCTGCACGTCTCCTTCTGCCTAATACTTCACGAGTGTGCTCTGTTTTCTCTGTTTAATGTGTGTGGTGTTCCAGGTAGAAGTCACATTGGATAACTACATTTTTACTTTTGTTATCTGTCATAGAAAAATGAAATTTGTGATCCTGTTATTCAGGATCGTCGGGTTCCTGCCAATTCTCAAACTCCTTCTTTCTTTTGTTGTTTCAGTTCCAGACAGCATCTTGTGTCAGAACAGATTTAGACGCTCTCTTCTCAGAAAGGAAAGAAAACCTATTCCTGCCTTTGTTCCTGCTTCTTTTACAGACAACCTGAGAACATCGTGCAGCCACTTTCTCCTCCAAAGCCATGAGGCAAGCCTCCTCCTAATGCCAACAAGTGCTCTGGGGGGCAGGCACTGTTCAAAGCCCAGAGAAGATTCAGAGAAGTGGTGGGGAGGAGAGGATGTTTCAGAGGAAAGCGGATAAGCAGTGGGAGGGCTGTGCCTGAAGAAGAGACTCTCTGCTGTTGTTGATTGTCCAGTGAATGGGTCAATCTATCAATACTCTCCTTGGTTTGTTGTCTATACACTAACAACACTCTGACAGTCACACGGGCACAGGCACACACACACACACACACACACACACACACACACACACACAAAGACAGACACAAAACCACATTCTCTAAGAAGCTCCATTTACCCCCTGAAGTTAAGCTAAGGCAGCAGTGAGCCTTCTCTGCCATGTCAACTTTGAAAACACTCTTTCCCCAAGGCTCTGTCAGCGAGTTGTGATGGATAACAGGCTACTGTATTATGTGACTGTGGCTTAAAGGACACACACACACACACACACACACACATAGTGCACCTGTGCACTTACAGGTTACAGCTGAAAAAGCACCATGGTCTTGATAACATAACCAAGTTTTTGTATTCAGTCATTCACCCCCACAACATCAAGACTGCTCTGAAAGGTAGTAGTTGACATAATGGATAAACAAAAGGGGAAATGCTTTTAGATTTGGCTCATAAAATATTCAAGACACAAGATTTGTATCAGGAACAAGGCATCCACTAAAAGTGCGTAACCTGTCGGCATGTTGTTTGTGCTCCCCACATCCAACACATACCTTTCAGCCCTTCGAGTGCAGGAAAAAAAGGGAGTTTTTCAAAAGCAGTGGATCTTCTCAAGAGACCTGCAGGCCTGCACGCATTCAGCTGAGTCTTGAGGTGCAGAAGTGAACAGCTCCAGCTCTGCTACGGGGACTTATTTCCAATTATTTCTCGCTACTCACTGTGTCCTCGGCGATATCAATAGCTCGTAATGATAGGACACCAGAGGTCACTCAGTAAACCTAAAAGCATAGCACGAATGTGAGGTATCTCATATCCCAAAGCAATTCTAACAGTCAGATAATGAATCTAAATGAGCATTTAAGAGACATTGTGACTCACAGAGCAGTGGTGTTAAGTCTTAAATGAGCTGAGTGGACCAGAGACCACTGCAGCCTCAAACACAGACGAGTATCTGCATTTAGGCTTTTTACATTATACTTTACATTACAAAAAAACCTTGTGTAATTTGATTTGATTTGATTCTGATTTTGTCTGATTATTCGTTTTATGCTGATGGGATAATATGACAAAAAGACGTGTCATAAATTTCCTGTAGTTTTACTCTCAAAGATCTGTTAAGACTGAATGGAACTGTGTTAAAGTATTGAGATTATTTCATTATGTATCAACTTTTGACAGGCACACGAATCAGAAATTCAGCGGATAAGCATCAAAAGACACAAAACAACACATTTACAACAGGAATGCTAAAAATATCTAACACGCAGCAACCTTGTTTCAGTGTAAGTCTATGAGTGACACCTCTCCTTCAGGGAAAGGCACCCCAAAGGAACCAGCAGGTGACGGAGTTGTCGATTCATTTTGTCAATTATGAAATAAAAGACTAAAATATTTTTTTTTATTATGCAGATTGATTCGTTAATATATGCAAATAATGCGAGAAAAAAGAAAGAGTAGCTGATGCAAATCAAATGCAATTCTCCCCAAAAGACTGCAAGAATGTGGTAATGATGGTTTACTTGCAAAGGCCTGTCTCTCTTGTCAGAGTTGGAAGATGTGTATTTTGAATGAGGTTTCTCAAGGGTAAATGTAACGGAATCACCACCCTGTTTTCAAAACATCGATGGATGATACAAAAACTGAATACATTCATCACTTCACACCCCAGCCTATAGTATTGGTAATCATTGGAATGCCTGTCAGACAAATCACATTAAAGATAATGAGCGCTGCAACTGTTTGTATAATACAGAGTGGCTCAACACGTGAATGATGATTGATTGCAGATTAGCTTTGGAAAGAACAGTGAGACGCAATCTATCTATCTATCTATCTATCTATCTATCTATTCATCTATCTATCTATCTATCTATCTATCTATCTATCTATCTATCTATCTATCTATCTATCTATCTATCTATCTATCTATCTATCTATCTATCTATCTATCTATCTATCTATCTATCTATCTATCTATCTATCTATCTATCTATCGTCCATCCATTCAACCAACCAACCAACCAACTATCTACCTACCTATCTATCTATCCACACAGTATATCTAGATTGTATTCTAGGTGTGGATTTTCTACTTTGTTTCCATGGCCGGAATTTCACCCCGCTCGCTGTCAGCTGCCAAGCCTTTGTTTTCCTCACACAGAGCCATTCAGGCATGACCAACTCCTGTCCTCCACTTTCCACCTAATCATCACTTCACTGGTTGACAAGGACGCTCATAAAAATGGTGAATTATTTGACTCGGGTCGAATTGAGCTTTTCGTCACGTCATTGCTGAAGGATATTTCACAAATCCAAACACTGACTGATTCCGTGTGTCGGATGACATTGACCCACGGGAAGTTTTTTCCACCCTTATTTTGGTTCGGGGTGAAGAAAGCGATGGTTAGGAAAACAAAATGGGCTGATGGATGGATTAAGGGTCTCAGTGCATTAGCGTAAGGTTAAGTCAAGAACTTGTCTGTTTTCCATATTTTCCTGAGCTGCCAGCGCGTGAGATGAATTCAGCAGATCAGAAGATGGCGATAAAATGTGACAAATGGCGGTTGAATATGCAATGCTTAAAGAGGCTTTCTGCTGTTTGACCTCTTCAGCCCATGAAAACACACTTATGCTCTTCTTACTTCAAAGCGGTTTGTCCAAAAATAAAAATAAAACAGTCAAAGAAGTGGGAGACTGCAACTTTTGGTTCCGCTGAAATTGCCTTTAGCAGCTCCATTGATGGGATTGGGCATAGCCTTTATTCCAGAGCCAAAAAGAGACGTTAAAATCTTTTTTTTACTTTGTGCATGCAGCCAGAATGTATGACTTACATCTCAAATGTTTTTTATACCGATATCAAATTGTAGGATTCAAACAAACGCTGGGGGCCAAAAACATTGTACTTATCTTCGGCCAAAACAGCATTAGTTTGGAGAGAGGCTGAAAAGTAGTCAGCACTGAGTTGAGATCTCCTCAGAACTTTTAATTGACTCAAAAAAGAGTTCCAAATTGATTTGCAAAATGTTTGAAAAAAACAATTTAAACTTAAAACAAAGTAATGAGATCAAACTTGTTTTCCTGGATGGAGATGTGTGTGTGTGTGTGTGTGTGTGTGTGCAGAGGGGGACATGCATGCTTCCATGCATATATGTGTGTGTGTGTGTATAGACTTCGGTCATTACACTTAAAAAGAAGAAAAGGCATCGCACACTGCAACATTTCTTATGCGCTAATGTCTGCAAACATCACGTGCCTTTTTAACTGTGGGCTGCTGATAATAATAATGAAAGAAGAAACAAACAGCTTGCCTCAAACTAGAAATATAGTGCCACAGTTTGTTTACCATGCTTTAATGGCTTTCATGTCCTTGTTGTAATTACTAAAAATTCTGAATTTTAAAGAGAGAAATGTTGTGTACTCAACCCCCTGCTATGAGTCCCAGGCATGGTCCAAAATAAAACCCTCAGCAGCATCAGATAAAAAAACATTGTCAAAAACATATATCCAGAGATCTACAAAGGAATGGAAATTGGAGCATAATTATTGCTAGTTTTGCTAAAACAGCCAGACAGAAATCTAGTTTGTTGTAGGTATTTCAGTCAGTATGGATGTTATTGATCAGGTGAGCGGATGGAATTTCAATAAACAAATTTTAGCCAATAAACCTGTGTTGGTATAATGAGCAGCACCTAGGCCATCTGACAGGTCTTGTGATTAAAAAAAAAAAAAAGGCTTTCCAATACTTACAATATTCACATGTTACTAAACACAGGGTCTCCACCTCCCCACAATGCCTGGCCACAGAAGAAATAAGCCTCGTGTTTGATTCTGCTATCGGCATTCATCAGGCTCTGTTTGGTGCCACCGAGCAGCCGCGCAGCTTATGGGCTCTATTTTAAGCAGAACAAGTATGAAGGCAATATGTGAATCATAAGCTCCGAGCCGTGGATAAGACAGAATAGAGCAGAAAGCAAACTAGCAGGGGCAATGAACTGTTTAACCTAAGCAACATCGTGAAAGGAGGCTTGTTTCAAAGAAGTAAAGCCAAGCTGGTGTGATGTCTACAACTACACGACTCCTATAAAAAAATATGGAAATCATGCATTTTATTGTACAGAAATAAAGTTAAGATACTAATCAAAAGCACTAATATATATATATATATATATATATATATATATATATATATATATATATACACACACAGGCACACACACACACACACACACACACACACACAGACAAGGCAGTCAACAGTTTTTAAGACATCAAATGGTGTCAAACCCAAAATTCTGCAAACAAATAAAATGAAAAGAAAATGACACGCACCCTACAGTAAAGAAAATTGATCTGTCAAACCTGTGCTGGCATGGTTATGATGAAGCTACACTGACGGATTTGTTGTGGCCCTGTCCACCTGCGGAAACACATTTTTGGATATATGTCGCTGAAAACCTGTCATGTATCCTTAAAAATACCAAACGACTGCAGTAAAGTATAGGAACAGATGGCGTACAATCTGAAATGAACATGCAGTTTCAAAGTTTGGGAGCCAGGAGGGTCAAATCCCAAATGTGCTTCCGTAATTAACTTCACTCTGGACTGCAAGGATGAGGAAAAGACAGGAAAGAATGATATTTTCTTATTAGCGTTACTTGGTGGATCTTAATGGATCAGATAGGGACGTGGAGGACCCGATTAGTGATTCTACTGTCACCCTCCTTCATAAGAAGATCTGTGATAAGCCCCATCCATCAAACTTGTCTGCCTCATTCAAAGTGATGGGAGAAGCGAGCCTACCTGCTTATCGGCACTCCGTCTTTCAGATAAGGCTTTATACCCTGACGATACGGGAGAGAAGCTGAAATTAGAAATGGGAGCCTCTGTGGGGAGAATTATTTCCCCAGTATAGGAGAGACATCTGCTGGCTACCAGCTGTCTTACAACTCTATACAGGCCTCCCCGGCACATCACATAGATAGACATAGACATGAGGCGTGATCGGCAGGAAGCCTCATATTCATCTTCACCTCTGAATTACTTTTAGTTCTTTAGATGTTAAAATGTAAAAATAGTGTCAGTCAGTGTTACGGTGACTGAAACATGTATTTTTTACCAAAGCAGGTGATTGCAAATTCAGGAAAATGTCTCTGTCTTCCTGTTCAAAAAGATGAATTCAGTTTGAAAAGTTGTAGCATCCATACATTATTTGTTTGTTTGTCTGCAGGTTTGATTTGCAGTCAAAGATAAAAAAAAAAAAATCAAAGTATGTAAATTTAGCAGCGTTTGGCAGCTGATGTGGACATCACCAGATGTCGTGTTTCTCCACCACCACATGTATGCCGCGAAAATGTTCTGACTAAAAAATGATAATCGTCTAATGGCGGGAATCCCAGATTTGAATCGCTACCAAAATCTGATAAACCTGCCAAGCGCAACAAGTCCAGTAAATTTCAGCCAACTCCATTTGCAGGTTTTTGTGGTCACACAGAAAAATAAAATAAACAGCGAGATGGAAAATGTCATTGTTGAATATTCCCTGCCAGATGTGACGCTGCTTTTTTGTGATTAAATTACTCAATTCTCAGTAATAAGTGAACAGACAGATATTAAAAAAAAGAGCGGAGGGTATGGAGACACTGATTTCCCTCTTGCTCCTCCTGCATTCCAGTGAAGGGGAATAAATTAGCAATTAGGAATGTCTCTTTGTGCCACCACTGTTTGTGGAGAGGGATTTCTAAGTCACAGATATATTTGCTCACTCATGCTTTGTGTTATTTAGTGTGTCAGTCCAATCATGTGAGGTTCAGTGAAACGGCACAAACTCAAATGACGCCTGGGCCCAGACAGGGGTCTTTTTTTACCGTGGTGAAGTGAACTGGGACGTGGTTTGCAAAGGGCCTTGGCGGGGCTTATTGGAAGAGGAAGCCTGTGAGTGTGGCGCTTGTTTACAATCTCCAAAAGAAAATGTCATGGGCTTCCCTGCAGAGATAACCGTTTTCAACAGCAAACTCGCAAATTATGAAATTATGGAGCACAAAAAAATGCTGGCAGACCCTGACTGTGCTCGCCTGTGTGTCATACGCCTGTGTGTCATACGCCTGTGTGTCATACGCCTGTGCTCATGTGTGTATGCCCGAAAAACGTGTCGCACCTCTCGCTGTGTTTGCACAGACAGATCCACCAAACGTACGGAAAAATACCTCTCATTATTTGTCAATTTAGCTCATATCCACATTTAATCAACACAGCCATATTTGTCTCCAGCTGCTCTCTGTTGTTTTCGTGCTGCATTTATATGTCCAATTTGCAGCCATATGCTGCCAACCTAATTCTTGAGAGAGGTCCATGTTTAAAATGACTGTGTGCCGCCTCTGCCAAGTCTGATCTGAGTGGAATTAATTAAAAAGTACTATACTCTTCCATCTACCCCGCACATGCTGGCAGCACCAATGTTTTTCACGCTTTTGGGAGACAAGTGGGAAGTTTGAAAAACATCATCTTAATGTGAGTCTGGTTGAGGAAGATCTAGGGTGAGAGTGTGGGAGCAGGGGGGGTCTCAGGGGGACAGCAGGAAGAGGGGTGTTTTATTTACAATGGAGCTGCACAAAAAGTGAGCACATAGGTGGGGACAGACGTTGAGTGTGGACGAGGCTGAGCAGTTGAGACCAACCAATTAATAAACCACAGGCCCGACCAATACCAATGTTTTGTTTTTCAGTACTTTTTGGTGGACAAGTAGGGTGGTGTTTGGAGTTGTGTAATGGCGATGCGATGTGTAATTCATGAGGTGCGGCTTGTTAATTCATTTTCAGCAGTCCTCCATATTCAGTTTGTTGTCCAATGTGCTAATTACTCAAGCCCACTGGATACACACTCATCACGCAAGAGCCTGTGGCTTGGCACTAAAGCTTATCCTCCCACGTAGGACATTATTTACCTTAGGCTAATAGGGCAGCTTGAAAGAAAAAAAAAAAAGACATTAAAACGCGTGTGGGTTGTACTCTCAGTTTAGTCTGCTTGGCTTCTGTGCTGAGTCGCAGCCTCAAGCTTTGCTGTGTGAATGAACTGGCTGGTTGCATTAAAGAGACGGTATGTGAAGTATCAGATATAGTTTAGATTTCATGTTGCAGTGATTGATGCCACATATTTTAATTGCATCTGCATATACACCACTATAACTACGACTCTGGAGTGACAGTGCAGTGTTACAGTGATAAACGATGGCACGCTCGTATGTCTGACTGGTATTGTGTGCATATTTTGACTGGGTATTTAATTCGCTGTGGGCTCTGGATACAACTGCCTCCCTTCTCCCACTTCTGGGCCTGCCTGCCGTTGCTATAGAAACATCAGAGCAGAGAGAGAGAGAGAGAGAAAGAGAGGCACTGACTGTAGTGGAGGTGTGTGTGTGTGTGTGTGTGTGTGTGCACACGCACATGCGACTGTGACAGGGCGAGATTTCAAAAAAGACTGTTGAGCTGTGTCTAATGAGTGGTGTGTACTCACACTCTCATCTGTGAAGCGAGCGTGGAAGCCGACGGCAGGTCACATCTGACAGAGAGTCAGTGCCCCCTGCATCTACACACACACTCACATGTACACATGACATTTCCAGAACAATGTAAGGGCATTCAGTTTAAGAAAACACAGTTTCTGTTACTCAGCCTTCACATTCCTGCCACTCTGTGTGTGCAAATAAAGGTAAATCTGACTTGTTCCTGCTGCTGTACAGTCTCAGCATTTTTAATGGCACAGGGCCGGGGCTGATTTGTGGCTCATCTTTGCTGGCTCTGTTCATAGCGCTTGACTGGTACGTGATCCCTTCTGGATTAAGTAATTGAATGCAGCACTGCTTCAAAGGGGCTCTAAGCCAGTTGTGTGAAAATCAAATGCAACGCTTTTTCTTTGTGCCAGGAGGAGCGGTGATGTTAGGCACTGGGAAAAAGGCGGGCCTGACAGCAGGCTGTACGCTGAGAATATATTCCTTTACATCTTCTCCGGTACTGAGCGGCAGCCTTGCTATCTTCAGACAGTGCTCTGAATGTTGTGACAACATGAAATAGATATAATTATTTTATCCTCGCATTGAAGGGAGGGAATAGTCAGATCTCTCTAGAGCATAGAGGACTTACGTCTCCACATAAAAATAAAACAATAAACATATCGGGGTCATCTTCAACCGCAATGCAGCAGCGAAAATCTGCAAATCTGAATATAACAAAACTCTGAAACTGAGACCTTCAATTAAAGCATCTGGAGTGAAGGTTTTATAAACCATCTTATTGTCCACATTTTCCTTTCAGCCTCCATTGAAAGAAAGACATAGACAGTCCTTAACCAGCTTTATAGGCAGGACTGGAGCTTTTGCTCTGACCTTGTGGGAAATGGGTCTGTAACTTCAGACAAATCTTGGAACGATCCAGGTGCATGCACTGAGCTGGCAGAATAAAGAAAGAAACACCTTACACGCCCATCCTCTGCACCACGTCTTTGTTCCACTCCTAAACAAATGAAAAATAATTTAGAGGGAGCTCCGCAGCCTGTTTGTGATCCTAACACACAGCTTTATTAGAGTCAACAGCAGCAGGCTCTTTGTGTAATGCAGAAACAACAGGTGAGCTCTCCCACGCTTTAGGACTGATGGCTAATGACAGTGGTTTGCTGCTAATGTGGTCTCCGAGTTGTTGTGTTACATCCACTCAACATCAAGGCTACGATTAGACTGTCAAGGACTTAGGGGGGGTTGATCCAAGCTGATTTGTCTACAGTTGCACACATTGGTACACACACACACACACACACACACACACACACTGCAGGAAGAGGCACAGAAACGCACACATACACTGTCCTTCTCAGCTATATTTGTATCTATGTGTGTACTTTAGTTTGCAGCCTGTCTAGAAACCCTATTCTCCAGTTGACATTTGCTTTTCTGTGTGTGTGTGTGTGTGTGTGTGTGTGTGTGCACTCTCCCTTCGGTCAAAGACAAGGTGCAAGGTGCTGTGTTGGTCAAGCCATCCCGACGTCGAACTTCAAAGTCACACAAAGCAACACTGCCCTTTGTGCACATATCAGAAATCATAAATTATCTTTTCTTTGCTTCGAATCACAGTTCAGAAAGTTGCCATTTGAAGAAAGTTAGAGATCTGAGAAAGGGCAAAGAAAAGCTAAAGATACAGACCTGTTAAATATGTGCCAGAGATGCATAAAGCATTTTCTTTCACTTTGAACTTTTCGGCTGAAGAAATGTTTACTGTTTACTTTTTAATGAAGGCTGCAAGGTCACAGAGTGTTTTCCTTTCCATTATTTATTTAAACTACTCAAACTTCTGACTCTATGAGCTGAAGCCTTAGAGACTGCCTTTTAGTCAAACTTTTAAACTTTTTTTTTTATTATTTTGCTGCGGACTCACATTTGAAACAACTGAATTCATAAATTATTTTTTATGTCATTTGCATGCATTAAAGGTTTTTAAATAGCACGGCATCTTTCACATTTCCATAAAACCGCGGGGCCCTGACACGCACAAACTGATCTCAAAGAACCTGCGGTGAAAAAGGCGGACTGATCAAACACTCGCTATCTGTTTAAAGTTATTTCAACACAGTCCACAGAGGATGGCAAACAGTGGGCAGACCACTGACATGCCCATGTGTCTGTGTCATTGTGAGAGGAGGTAGAGGGCATTAGTGTGAGAAAAAGTAGCACTGCCATACAAAGTTTTCACATTGCCTTTTTTACGCTGCCGCTATCTGCTAGTGGTCTTCTGCAGACTTTTTTACGCTGCCGTGGATTTCAGAGTCAGGGGAGACCATTAATCCAACCTGTTGGCCAGAGAGAAATACTGCAGTAATTTAAATAAAAGGCATCTCAGGGATTAAGGATATGGATATATCTTCTTTAGATACTGAGATATATGGACTTTCATTACAGACTTGTTTTATATATACTCACCACTGCAGAATGAATCAGTATAAATTATTACCAAAGCTGTGCCCAACATTAATATCAGAGCTGGTCTTAGTTCCATTGCTCACCTTCACATTCTATCCATTCTGCATATACTCTTCTACAGCTTTCACTTTCCCTTACTTGTGAGATAAAATATTTTGACCACAGACTTCAACACCAGTGTACCATTTCCAGGTGTTTTATGGGACACAGCCTCTTGGATTCCGCAGTGAAATATAATGACCACTAGATGTCAGTAGATGATCACAATTAATGGGTTTGCCTTGTGATGCCCTGTTACTGTAATTTACAGTATTACGCCGCTATGCACATGTGTACTGTATTTTGTGCGTGTGTGTGTCTAGTGGTGTATTATTTTGTTTGTGTCTGATATATCACATTTCATGTTGATGAATAGGATCTGCACTTTTTTAAGTGTGTGTGTGTGTGTGTGTGTGTATACGAAAAGAAAAAAAAACATAGATGGAGCGTCAGAGATAAATAGAGGGTGACTCCCTCCATTAGTCATGGAAGACATCCTGATTACATCCTAAAGCTCAGGATCATTAACATCTCCTACCAGCAGCACCCAGGAGCCCACATGCCCACTCCTCATGAATTCTACCTCTACTTGACATATTGTCCTGAGGAGCAGGAGCCCAAATAAGATCCAGATCATCTGGGTGTGTGTTTGTGTGTGTGCCTGTGTGTTCATGTGTGACAAAAACAGATTTAATAGAAGACTGATGAGCAGCACCTAATGTGTTGAGTGTTTGCATACCCACACACTCATAAGAGCACTGAATGAGAAGCCCATCACAGGCACGCACACACACACACACACACACACACACACTCACTCACGCACATTATGAGCACACACACGCACACACCCTCAGTCTACGGTGATGGATATATCAGAGCAGTGTATGTGTCGTTCTAATTACATGCAGCATCCATCCTGCTCTCCTCTCATTAAATGATGACGTTTAATCTATGGCCCGGAGCCTCGTCTACAATACTGCTGTGATACGGGCAAATTAAACAATGTGCTCCTCAGGTCTGCTGATAACGAAGGTGAATTTGATCGAAGCCTATGTGTGCACACCTTCACGCTGTGCATGCACCTGAATGCGCTTCAAGCCAAGTATCTTCACAACCGACGAAGCCGAGAGTCGATCAATTTAACCTTGAGCTCAAGGTTGACCAGAGAGGGGAAGTCAACCTTCATCAGCCGCAAACTCAATATTTGATCGGCCAAAAAAAAAAAAAATTTTCAAAACTGAAGAAGGGCTGTAATACAGACGAGGCTCTGTAAGCATTATGAGAGTCAAAGGGTGCATATGAGCAACACTGTGATCTTTTGTTGAAGCTGATGAAGCTCCCTCTATAATCTGAAGAGAGTTGTGATGTTCACATTCTTCCTTTTGTTCTACTAAAAAGGGCTGTGTTCCTACTCATGAATCATTGGTTTCTATTATTCAGAGAAGTAACCTGGATTAAAAAATAAAGCAAATAGAGATATTGAATCTACAGCTATAAGACTCATGTAAAAACATACATTTAAAAGCTTTCATGCAGTGTTAATGGAACAAGACTAGAGAGTATATGGCGACTGCTCGTGGCACTGTGAGGCTGTGCTGCTGATATGCTAATGTTTAGCAGGTAAAATGTTCAAAATATTCTTAGCTTAGCACACAAGCAATTCAACATGTTGATTGTGGGAGTGTCATTAGTCAGGCAACGAACAAAGTATAACAAAGGTTTTCATTGCAATCCATCCAATAGTTTGTTGAGACATTTCATTCAAAAGCACCAATGATGACCTCACTTCAGGGACTAAAGGTAGAGTCAGGGGATCACCAAAGTCTGTGGGATCCTCTAGAGGCCGTGAGTGTCTGTGCAAAATGTTATGGCAATAGGTTAAATAGTTGCACATATATTTGAGTCTGGACCAGCCGACAAACATCCCTAGAGCCATGCTGCTAGTGTTAGGATGGAGTATGTGTGTATGCTATCCTTTCTCTGCCCTATGCAGCTGCACCCATCACATTGACAGGCTCTTTAATTATATGGGAAACAACTTCATTTACACCCATCCCTATGAGTGAACAGAGAAAACATTATATGCATGAGCAGGTGTGCAGGTTTGCAGGTGTACGTTGGTGTGACTAAATGTCTGCCAAATGACAACCGAGAACATTTGTCAGACAGAGAAATGTGCATAGATGAATAGATAACCAGCTGCCGTGGACAGACATGCATCTTTCTGGTCTGTTCGGGTTCCGTACTACAGCGTCAGAAGCTGCGACTGCCATCCACAACATTTGGCGGCAGACACAGCAACATCCTTAACAAGCAGGTATGCATTAATTTAAACAAAACCCAAACAGGTAAATTACAGGTGGTGAGACTGAGAGAGGGAGGCCGCTTGCTTTATCGGATGAGATCTGAGTGCTGCGGGGTGCAGACAAGATGAGTGTGGTCATCAAGCTGTACCGCCTACACACACCCACACACAGATCACACATATGGTGCTGCTCGACCTTTCATCTACAGCGAGAGGGGAAGAGACACATTAAAGGTTTTATGGAAATAAAGAGATGCACATACACAGATACTGCAGCGGAGAGGCGCGACCGCACGCTGCGGGCCCATCAGACACATGTTCACATTTTTATTTCCCTCGCTTGTCTCTCCCAGGCGCACATCGCTGGACGCACACACATATCCCAGCAGTCGCGGAGTGATTTTGCAATGCGAATGAGCCTCCTCGGGAGCCTCTGTCACGGCTTGGAGAAGCCACGTTGCAGAGGTCAGTTTGAATACGAGGATTCGAACTGCCGCGTTGCATCAGCACCACGCTGACGTGTTGGGAGAGGAGGCCGTGTTTGTTGTCATGGCTGAACACAGCTCGAATTCATGCAACACGTACAATGACAAAGAAACTGACAGGCTGAAGGAAGCTATTTGGGTTCATGGAGTAGTAGGTGGCATACTGAAGGGGGAGGAATGTATGGGGAATTGAGTGTATGTGTGCATTTTTAAGTAATACTGCAAGTGGAGTGCAGTCTTGGCATTTCCTAAAGTCTCTATAGAGAGAGACTGAACCACAGCCGGGCGAAAGTTTCTTTCAGCACTCGAAATGCCATGTTGTTAAAGTGTGTGTTTGTATATATGTTCACAAAATGTATGTTATCCTTTGATAAGGTTGCTCCAACAGCACTGAGCACTACAATACGATGAGCAGTGGAAACACACAGGCATCCAAACACAGCTCAAACTTATGTTGGAAATGTTGGCTTCCTCTGTCAAGATGTCTTTCCAGTAGACTGATCATATGACAGGCAGGTTTATGTCTGACACGTCCTTATCATATATCCAGAATCTGCTGCTGCTCGGGGCCACAGGGAGCATTTACAGTACATGTGCAGTGAATGTGACTGTGTCGAGCTGGCGATCCTGCCTCGGCTGAAATGGAACGATGCAACAGCTGATCTGCTTGTTTGTAACCTTCCTGTGAGAGAGAGCAGTGACACACTGACTTTCTCTGTCTCGCCCTCTTCTTCTGTAGCCAAGCGTGTTTATTATTCACAGCTCTGAATTTCTGAAAATAACCCAACTAAAGGTTAATATGTGACAAAGGTGACTGTGACGAACACACTGACCATATGGCTGTCACTGGAAGAGCTGCAATAACACTGGCAAGAATACAAACCAGACACAGCTGGTCATTTCCTAAAAACCTGACTCAAGCTGGCATATACTGTAGAAGTGCAGGACTGACTGGGAAATGGCATTTTGTGGAAAATATAGAATCATTAAATTCTGTGGAATATGATCAGTATTTTGTAGAATGCACTAGAAAATAGATTAGAAAGCTAGAGGAAGCAGATGTTAGATAAAACTGGACACATGCAATTAGTGTACGTGATGCAAATTTACAATGACGGTGGATGGTGGACATGACTTTGCAGTCGCCCTAGATTTTTCACACATTCTTATTTTTATCTTTTTTTTTTAGAGGTAGGTAATCGTCATAGAAATCAACACTATAGACCAGAGTCAGTGGTAAAAGATGGTGAAATAAAGTGACTATACACTCAATTTAAAGCTTTTTTTTTTAAAGTTTTTAGTGTTTTGCTACTCTTTAATTTGGCTTGTCTTCTTGACGACTGGCTCAGGAAACCCACACAGAACTGCAGTCAACACTGACTGTCCCAATCCCAACCTGACCCCCATGTTTCTCTTTGAATTCATATGCAGTATGTGGACATTCAGCATGTCTGTAATCTTGTCAAAGAGTGCAGATTTGAGTATAAACAGGTAGGAACATATCCTTATCAGTGTCAAGGCACTGCCAATTTGTCCCTTCCAATATTCTTACTGCTCTCAAATAATCTTGTCAGTTTACCTCCTCACAGGGTTACTAATAAGGTCTATGCAGAGTTGCCAGGTTTGCGTGTTTTCTGAAAAAAGTGGGCTGTTATGACTAAGTGTGAATGAGTGGCATATGGGGGATCTGGCAACCTGCTGTAGCGGTGATGGAGGGGAAGGGACTCAGAAATTGTACTCATTCAAATTTTCTAACTAAGTCCACTCTCTTCTCCTACCGACTGCAGCCTTAAGGATACTATGGTGTTAGCTAATCTGAATTCATTTATCAGACAAGTAGTATAAGAAGTAACATTATCACTAATCAATCACTTATCCATTCTTTTGTATATATATAGTTATATATATATATATATATATATATATATATATATATATATATATATATATATGTGTGTGTGTATGTATGTATAAACACACACATACATGACGTGTAAAATATTTATTTAAATGTTCATCTAAGTGCTTTTTATGCAAGTTATTTAAGTCAAGCTGCCCCTGTCTGTATGTGCACACACATGCACATCTGGAAGAGCTAAGCAGTCAGATAGAAAGTACACACACTGTGTATATTGGCCATCAGACAAACATGTCCCCACAAAGTTAAAACCAGACCTATGCCCTCACTGGAGCTACTGTTTGATATGATGGATGAGGAAATCAGGGACACAGCAGGCTGCAGAGGACACAACAACGTGGGGGAACATTTACAGCAGACTTTTACTCAGCAAGTAATCTGAAAAGTGAGTCAGTGAACCGATGAAACTTAAAAAGAAAAACACCTTATGTAATCATCTTGCTGGCATTTGTACAGATTTGCAGTTTACATTCTCATATACATTTTGTTTTTGAAATACTCACTCCCCCTCTGTTTACACTCACCCACACAAACTTTACTACTTATCGTCTGAATCACAGTGGGGGCAGTGGGAGTCTCACCTTTCATCACAGCAGTTGTAGCATAGTTTGACAAACATTTCTACAGTAGAAAGCAAGGCAGTGAACCAATAATGGTACCAAGACTTTAATACAGGTCCATCGATTTATAAAACTGCTGGATTTGTTGCACGTAATGTCAGAGTCGCTCTGTCTGCCTGCTTAGCGCGGAGAATGTAAACAAGCCAGATCACAGCCAGGACGGAGGAGAAAAAACAAGCTGACTAAAAACAGAGCAGAAATGAATGAGTTCGTAAACAGCGTGAGCAGACGCATGTGATCTGAAAGCATCCGACAGATTAACGAAGAAGGCGAGAGAGCCGGTGCCAGAAAACTTTAGTTTGGCAAACCGCTTGACATTAGAAGCGAGATCATTACGGGACCGTGTGGACAGTTTGGAGGCTTCATCGGCCCTTTGAGCATTCAGCTTCCAATTAGTTTGACCTTTCGCCCACTCTGTCAACATCTATCGGTTTGCGAAGTCATTATGGTTAATTACAAGGAGATATTCGCTCACACGTTAAAACTGCTCTAACAGCAACGGCATCCAAAGTTGCACAGGAGAGGAGTTTGGACAGAGAGCTCCAAGCATCTGCAGAAACAGTCGTCATTCATTTGGAGATCAGAGCTGATCGGGGGGCTTGTAAACCTGCAGTCGGTGGGTTCTGTGCTTGAGGCCGCTTTATAAGTGAGCATTAGTGGCTTGAAGTTAATGCGAGCAGCAAAGATGGAGCCGGTGGAGAGTGCTGACATGTGGAGTGATTAGCTGGAACTGATCTTGTGCATGCTGCTCATAGTGCAGATGCATTAAAGAGATTACACGCAAGCAACTGTATATTAAACCTACACTTGGACAAGTGTTGCATTTCAGCCTGTAATGTAAGAAAACGTTTGACAAGAAAACCTTTCTCACAGCAGATATCATGTCCTTTCAAACGCTCAGTATTCATTATTACATTATTAATAATGTCTATGTCTATAATGCTGTCCAACTGATGCACTTAAAAGGAGCCATCAGGTGGTTCAAGAGAATAAATCCGATATTATAGGACTGGAAGGCTGTGATGGACGGAGGTTGATTCTCTCCAAGCCAGCGTAGCTGAAAGTGACACACTATTCTTCACACAAACACTCCGACCATATGGCTGTCACTGCATGGGGTGGAAAAAACACTGGCAACAGTACAATTTGGAAACAAGCGCGGCACAATTCACTGTCAAGGCGAGCATGGTCAAATGAAATTGATTCAGTGTTGAATGCATGTTCCAAAGCGTACACTTTAACTGACACCGCTGTACCAGAAACTATTCACGCGGCTAGGCTACGATGTCAAAGTCAAACTGAAAGGAGAGAAAAGGTTGGATTTATGAGGCATAATGTTGATACATCTCCTCACAGCGGGCAGTCAATCACCGCGCAGCCTTAGTATTACTCGACCCAAACAAATGGAAAAGAACACGAAACCTTGGACTTGACTTTATTTTCCACTTCTGTACTTCTGTATCTGTCCAACCTACCTACATAGCTACGATCACTAATCATATAATCATTCTTCCTCCATTTCCTGAGCATGTAGTTGGCCAGATTCTATTTCTGATTATCGTTTGTAAAATATTCTGCCCCATTCTTGTTAATATGCAAAGTATGGACAATGACACTGCACTTCATGACTTTACTGTCAGAAATATGTCCAAATACTAATGGATGAATACATGAATGTTTTTTTTTTTTTATTAATGCATCATGCATATAACAATCCCCAATCTGCAGGAGTTCATAAGACACCACATACAGTACACCAGCCCAGTGCATCCTTTGTGCTTACAGCTTACCTTACTGATAATATTTCTCAATTAATGCTATTCAATTCATTATTCCTACCTTCTGTGTGCTACAATCAACTCGCAGAGACTTTGTTCAAGAAATTTGTTCAACACAGCTGATGCATAATAATGAAACACACAAATCCACACTGGTTTTCATTGTTAGACCTTAATTTTAGGTATTTAACAGAGCTCCATCATTAAGCTGCCACATAGCATCTCCTCCATATGCCATCATGTTTGAAAACTCAACGGGGAAGGCAAATAATTATGCAAATAATTATCAGTTTGGATTAATGCTGTAAAAACTGACC
The DNA here is from genome assembly GCA_023238725.1 of Scortum barcoo. Lineage (NCBI taxonomy): Eukaryota > Metazoa > Chordata > Actinopteri > Centrarchiformes > Terapontidae > Scortum > Scortum barcoo. Next base: position 24,706,706 of record CM041552.1, read on the forward strand.
ATTTTACAGGTGTGTTTCAATAATTCTGCTGGAAATGATTTCCCTGACTTCAGAGTGGAAGACAGCCTTACACAACAGCACAGAAACACATCACTTCTCTCTGTCAAATTCAGACATGCACGATCAGACGATCAACAACACAGGGGACGATCAGACCTGGAAGACCTGCACGGTTAGCGGTCTGGTCAACAGCTGTTACTAGGCAAAACTGTAGGAGGTTTTCACAAGAATGCCAGACAGCAGATATTATGAGGAGGAGGATGTTTGCTCTTCCTATAGAGCAACTATTGGAGCATATCAGTTTCAGAGGAGGGAGTAGTGCTCAGTTAAGTTGACAAAGTTGTTCATCCCTCAGTACTTCAATGTTTTGTTCAGAAATTTGATGCAACCAACTGTTCATCCAACTCAGAACTACGCAAGTGAAATCTGTGAGTGAAATAATTATTTTGAGTTATGAATGTGTTGAAGCACTTAAGGTTATGGTGGGTGTTTCACCTGAATGTTTCATTGTGAAATTTTGGCAACATATTAAAAAAAGCTGAAATATGGCTGGTCCCTTAAACACATCAGAATTATACAACCCTTACAATCTGTACACCAGAATATGTCTGGGTTGTGTTGAGCCATTTCACTAAACTGACATACATAAATCATAGTATGTACAATACAAAATAAAATGGGACCCATTTTTCACACGCTTTTTTGAATCATCCAACCTCAGTGGTAGATAAAAATACCAGTTTTCAACTGTGCAACTAAATATCTTTGGCCTCTAGCAATGTAAGGTGTGATCTGACACTTTGCTTTTCATTAAAAATGAATGCATGTCCATTTTAGTTTTGACAAGATGCATTCAAAACATTTTTTTTCAATTCACGTTTATTGAACGCAAGAGACCAACCCAACACCACTGTGCTCATGTGCACATTTACACACACACACACTCGATCAGGACAGTGTAAGAACTATTACAAATTTTACCTGCATGTCAAGATGCACAGGCCCAGGGTGGAGCAGATGAGAGGACAGCACCCCGAAAAAGCAGACAGAGAGAAAAGAGACAATTAGCACCTAAAAACTGAGCAAGAACAAGTCAAAATCACTCTGGCAAAATCAATAAAACTTGGTAAGATTACATCTGAGAATAGTAAATACAGGGAATGGGGGCTGCTTCTATTTCAGTCCATCCCATCCAGCTGCTCTTTGTCTCTTCAGTTTCAGCTTAATTAGCTGATTCCTCCTGTAGGAACGGAGGCTGACAGGGCCTGGTCCATGCCAGGGTGAGATAGTGTGTGTGCCAGCTCGGTCTGGCACGGCAGCATGGGAGAGGCTGCGCAGTCAGGCCTGAGATGAGGTGAAGAGAGCTGGGGCATATTAGCAGGTTAGCAGCACATTAGCAGAGTGGGAACATCTTCATGCTTGATGACCAGGGAAATATGGAACTTTTTTATCTTAGACAATATTGTGTGCATTTAATGTAAATTTAAAGAATGGTTGAAGGCAGCAAACAAGGTCAGCATGATGAACTTAACCATTTTTTGTCAATGATTCGTTTGTCATCCATAGCTGGTTGTGTGTATCTCTGTATGTGTGTGTGTGTGTGTGTGTGTGCGTGTGTGTGTAGAGGATGAGTAATGGGAGTCAAGCTCTGCGCTGGAATGCCTCCGTCTCTTGTGAGGGGTGAAAAAAACAACAGCAAAAAAACACAATGAACACTCCTTTCAGAGTGAAGGTGAATGCAAACTCTGGAGAGTGAATGACTTTGTGTTGAAGTGGAAAAGAGAGAACGTGGGAGGATGAGGACGAAGAGAGAAAGTGGAGAGACTTTTTACTAAACCCGCTGGCGACTTTGCATTCATGGAGTTTGAAAGCAGAAAAGACGAAAAAAAAAAAAGGAAAAAAGAAAAAAAAGGACGACGTTTTGAAACTTGTCAGGAATATTGTGAGAGGAAAAGACAGTGCAGAGGATGAGACCGATCACAACTATGAACACCCACTGGCGGTTCAGCGTGCACGGCAAATATCTCTCCTCTGAAACCTGTCAAGAGCAGGAGAGCCACTCTTGCCTGAAAGCCTTTAATTCCTCCTCTTTCTTCACGTCATAGCAGGTGGTTGTCTGTGTGTAGAGTGTGAAGTCAGTGCGTGAATGTGTTTATGTGTCTTTTTTGTTTGCTGTAAGTGTGGAACAGCTTCGGGCTGTGGGGGGTCTCCCTCATCCGCACGTTTGAGCTGGAGTTCACACATTTCTCGGTGGTAAATGTGAAAATCTGCGCCATTAAATGATTTTTGTTTTTGCAATCTTTGCACACGGGGACCGGACACTCGGAACAGCACAGACAGATCACGCTTTTTACCGGGGTGAGTCCGAATCCCAGCAAGCGAAGATACGCAGTGCGAATTTATTTGTGTGTCCTCCAGAAGTCGGGCCAGCAGGCACACACAAACGCACGCGCACACACACAGACTCACATAGACACACGCTGTCCCCATGAAAAAAACAACACAATGTGATTAACAGTCACTGCTCTGCCGTGTCTGGTGGGACAGCACAGCATGTCAGAATCTCTCCTGCTGTTTGTCTCTAATCTGTTTTTATCTCTCTGAGCCATGTTTCTCTGCCTGTCTCTGGTTTAAGTCCCAGTTTCTCTGCCACGTCCTCTAACCATCCCCACTCCCTCCTCTGTGCTCCTGTATTTCTCACTCCGCCGCAGCGTACTCACTCCATGTCCAGCTTTTCATCACAATACGCTTCGTTGTTCTACCACCCGAGAACTCCATCTCAAACACTGCCCCACACATCCCTGTTCGAGGGCCGCGGCTGCCTTGTTCTTGGTGATTTACGACACAGCCACTTAAGTCTGGACTGCATCCAATCCACACTGAGTCGATAGCAGACAAAGCCTTAACTGACGGAGCTTCTACTCTTCCCCCCTCTCCCCCCCCCCCTTTCCATCTTTGTTCCTGTTTTATTCACCCAGCTGTACAGTCCACGAGGAGGTCAGTCGCTGGATGAACTAGCTGAGATGAAATGCTTTTGTAGCCCTGTATAGAGAAAGACATAGTGGGCGATGCCTAGTTTTCGACTGGAGTAGAGATTTCCTACAGCCTCTGCACTGTCCGAATAAGTTAGTTAAGTCTCAGCAACCATTATTCTTGGAAAGCATTTGGTGGAATGAAGCAGCAGGTGCTAGGAGAAATGAAGGAGGAGGAAGAAAAGAGGGAAAGGTTGCTCTCAAGATAAATTGGGAAAGTATTCATTTAAGCAACTGCATTAAATACAGTAAACCTTCTGTCCACACAGTTTAGAAAAGAAAGGTAATATTGCAAAGTTTTGATCAGAGTGTGGAAAATTACTCCACATCTGTATATGTAAGCATTATTTATAGTAAAAATTTGAAATGGATCATACTCTGAAAACTGGTTATACAGTATATCATCAAAGAGCTGTGATGGATCCTGTAAAGCTCTATAATGTGCTGCAGCAGACAGCAGAACAGTGACAATAACATGAGTGAAGGAGACGTGAAGCTTTGTCCTGCTTTAAAGGACACAAGATGGAGGTCAAAAGTGCGTGTGTGTGTGTGTGTGGAGTCTGCAGGAGAAGAGACACAGAGAGCTGAGGTCCAATCACTGACAGGACAGCAGAGAGCAGCTCCAGCCCTCTGGCTCTGACAGAGGACAGACTGGGAAGGAGGACAGCTGTCCAGCTTTGCATCAGCTACAGGAGAACATGGAGAGATATGAGAGGACAGGACCAAGGACTGGACACTGAGGAGACACACATCATCCCTCTGCTTTACCAAGAGAACAAACACATGTGAGGACGAGGCTTTCATTTACACTCAGGCCTGGGGGGTACTGGTCTCCATAAAACTAATATAAATAGGACTGTCCTGTTATATTCAAGGGAAATAGGTCTAGACTTGAAATACACACACTGTAAATTCCCTTGATAGAGGTAAAAGCCAATCTAATTTCTATTATCAGGTGATTTAATATTCATTTTCTCCATTATGAACGGTCATCAGCTCACCATCTGCTGGGCTACAGTGTTGATCAGCTCAGCAGGCGTGTTGTGATCTAATAGGATCAGACAGGTGTGGAGACACACAGAATAAAACACCTCTGCTCCAACCACAGTAGCTGGAGTGAAGTCAACTTCATAATGGAGGAACATAATGGAATAAAGAACAGTTTCTTATTGGCCAACACTAGAACACCACAGCACATAGAGTATATACACAAATGTGCACCTATAACAGCATGCCGTCATCATGTTTCCATGTATACAACACTATTTAGTTACACAAAATCTGAATTATCATGAGGCGCTGATTACAGTGCTACATCGCACACAGTGTGGGAGTTATACTACAGTGCACAACTTTGTAAGGTGTCGGTTAATTTATTCTTCTTTATCTCACTTTATACCTGAGGTATGAAAGCTTCAGAGAGGGAGAGATCTTCTCCTTCTCTCTCAAAATGTTTTATGTCTCCTGCAATGTTTGAGCTCACTAGCTTTGAAGTCTCACGTACTGCAAGTCTCATTTCGGTTGTCATGAGCAAAAGCATTCAACAACCAACTTAGGAGGAATATAGCTTACCTGAGCTTTAAAATGACACGATAGACAGTGTATAAATAACATGTAAAACAGAATGAAAATGTAATAAATACTGTATTTTTACTCTTCCTCTTTTATCAGTCAGACACACAGGGCCTGTTGTAACTCTGTCTTGTAATGTCAGGTGATTAACTGTGTGCTACAATGAGTAGTAAATTATGACATCCATAAATAGAAAATCTAAACCTTGTTTGAATTCTGCAGAATCTCTACTGCATATGTAAAGTAGAAATGAATTTTATGCCCATAATAATTGACCCCATCACAATGACAAACAGAACAAATAAATTGTTTTGAATAAAACTCTGTTGAACCGATGAAAACAATTGAGCCATGTCCCAGTCGAATACCTCTGAAGACAGAAATACTAAACAGTAAATTACATCAGTCTGAATATATAAAAGCATTGTAACATCCGCTTTCCTGCAACTGCCACCCAAACCAACACGTGCTTACACACAAATAAGCAGCTCTGACTCAATGTTCTGAATTCAAATTACACCAATCAAAGCTAAAAACACATTCTTTTAGCATTTGATTGTTAAAAATGATAATAATAAAATATAATACTTATTTTGACAAGACTAAGTTCACCACAAAGAGAATTTGAGCTTCAATTCAGCAGCATGTTTACCACTCATGACTGTTCCTCTGCTAGATTTTCTTTGAAGCTGCATTACCCGAACCACCATCAGAAAGGAATGAACCAAGCAAATACTTGTCTGCTCAAACCAGATAAAAAGAGCTCGACTGTGTGGCCTCTGACCAGAAGAGTAGACTGTGTGGGTATCGATCACTGACACCATGAGGAAGGTTCACTACAGTGACTTTGAAGATTTCAACAAAAGGAGGCTTTGGAAAATGCCTCTGAAATGCCTCTGAAAGGCCTCAGCTGATGTGAAGGATCACCTTAATTCATCAACAAATGGTCACACTGCATGCTATGTACATTTTTTATGGAGTGCTGCTTAATATCCGAGGATTGTAAAGCAACACTCTTTAAGGTCAAGTGGCTTGTTTCACACTATTAAGTTAATGGGATAAATAAACAGCCTTAGCACAACTGAATCAGAGGCACTCAACCCGCCGCACAGGCACACAGGCGGATTAATGTATGAAGCATGTGAAGTATAGCATTTACCCATATTCAGGATGAAATGAACAGTAACATTTTTATTGTCTTTATTAAATATCACAAAAACAGTAAAAACAACAGCAGCAAAAAAAAAAAAAAGAAAAGAAAGAAACAAGATGACTCTCGAGCTCCCTGATTTGTCTATTCATTGGTCCAAAACTAAAAAACATTTGCTTTCAAATTATATAACACAAATAACATTTTCGCTTGAAATATGGAACTAAAAATATAATATAAAAATTGATCGATTATCTAAATAGCTGTCCTTCATTTTCAGCTGAATCAGTGTATTGATTTGTTGTATTTGGCTCGTGCATTCTCCAGCCATAATTGATCATATATAGACACACAGACACATGAAGGCAACACAATGATGCGCCAGTAAATCAACACCATCAGTGGCTGCCTGTCAGTGTCAGGCCAACGTGTGAATGGCGGACTGGAGAAAAGTTAGGTCGATCGAGGACAACAACACACACACACACACACACACACACAGAGTTGATATATTTCTTCAGTCATTATTCTATGACAGGTAAGACAACATAGTCAAAGAAACACAAATGCACATATGGGTATTAAGAACCACGCCAGTGATTTGTAACTACTGACAGTGTTATTAATACTTGCTGCATTTGGGAAGGCTGATATGCAAACTCTATTAGACGTGGAAAATAATAAGCTGTTTGAGGAAATTATGACTGACTTCCATCTTGATAAAAATATTCCATTTAATTTCTAACGATGTGATGATTTGCCACATTTGACTGGTTTGCTATTTAATATGAGTCACTGATGTGCATATTAACTGACAGTCTGCTGTCAATAATCAACCAAGTGTGCTGTCGAGATGGGTATTAAGATTCACCGCTGATGGTGGATGATCATCATCATTTGTCAGATAAATAACTTCCATTGGAGTCCAAACAGAAACTTAGTATCAGCATTAATAAACTGAGAGAAAGACTTGACACTGAAAAAGGATGTTTGTGCTTTCATCACTCAATCTTAATTTACTGCTGTCAGAAATTTGAAATGTTCCCATTTTGTCAAAATATATTAAATGTCATTTGAAAGTCAGTTTTCACAATTACATCTGATTGTTCATATGCATATCGAGATCTGAGGAGCACAGAAGAGCATTAGAATATTACCTGTCACCCAACAGACGGTATTAAAAATAGACTTTTAAATATGCTGATGCCTCAAAATAAAAAATTATGGGCTCAATTTGTAAGACATTGTCATTCAGTGTTTGACAGATGAAATGTCCATGCATATGATGTCTGTCAAGGCGCATGGTAGCCCAGCATGCAAAAGTCTAACGCAATGCTAGTTTATATTGGAGTATTTTAGAGTTCAGGGTGTGATTTTGTCCTCTCTCTCCAGCTCCTTTAGGCTTTTCTCTCGAATGAAAATTACACTAAAAGCCCAATTTTCATGGAAGGTCACAGAGGTAAGGCGCAGGCTGGGGATAAGTGTACTTTAAAGGCACTGTGGTTGCACTTTAAAGGATTCAGTTTCAGTGCAATCCCCCAATTTCATCACGTTACTGATAAGTGTCTGGTGTACCACATTAATGGTTACATATTTGTGAAAGCAGCCATGCCAATTATTGACTCCTCCTCACCCATCATTGACTCTTCATGAGAAAGTGCTGGAGGTTAGAGATCTATTTACTGAAGCTGGAGCTTTTCAAGGTCCACATCATGACAATCAGTGATACCTGTGCATATACAGGGGATGAAGAGTGTCAACAATCTGAGGAAGCAGCCAGTCATCAGTCGGACTCTTCAAACCTCTCTGGGCTAAACAAGTGGACAGACTGAGGGAAGAAGCTCTGTTCACTTCAATCTGTGTCCTTCACAAAGTTCTACGTGGAGCTTTTAGTGAATGTGAGAGGACTTATTATGGACTGACGTGAACACAAACACACTTCACAGTCATTTCTACCAGAGGCCAGCAGATGAACACTCATCAGGAGGCCTCTTCACCTCGCTCTGACAAAGAGATGCATCCAGTTCAGCCTCAGATGTGACAGTGAACAATTCTGGGGACCAAATTACCTTGTGTGGTGAAGTGGGCCCAATGGCATTACAAAATCACTCACACACACTTAATGAAAAAGATGGTGACATTGCTAAGACTTTTGGTAATTCTAAGATCTGAAATGATGTTTTTCAGTTCATAAAGGTGCAGTCTAAAATCAATGACATCTGATGGACTCAAACATAAGAGTATCTGTAAAAAGGGCAGACAACAGTTAAAAGGTGATGAGACATTTTTGTTCTTCTGTCAGGACCTTCGGTACCTCATAAGCTTTAACAAGGCATAAAAACATACAGTAGATCTACATACATGACTGATAAATGATCCAATCATTTAAAAAAATAATTACAGTCTGGTTAGTTTTGGAGCAACAATTCAACACTTACTACAACCACTTTACTTTTCACATCATTTCTATTAACATAATTTAAGTTATCTCCTCATAATGAACAGAGAAACAGACCTTTGGTTTGACATTTTTGGAATAATTGGGCGTGTTACAGAGAAAAAGCAGGATGACAAGGTGAGTCTGCACATTTAGTTCTAACATTTAGTTCACATCTGACTGTGGCAAAATGAAAACTAGGGTCTAGAAAATGTGGGAAGTGTAATTTGGGTGAAAACTGGCCACCTCTGTTTTGACACTTCTTGGCTTCAGGCTCCTGGTTTCTGTTCCCTTGACTGCTGGGATACTTTGTGAAGTTTTCAGCTTTAACTTGTAGCCAAAACAAAGTCTAAAATACATCAAATTCAGGAACTGAGGCATGTTGTCCTGCCACATAGGCAGAATGGGTTGTAGGAAACATACCAATATGGAAAAGAAACAACATGATGACTTATGGCAAACTTGAATTTGAATCTTCTTGAGGAGACTAGTTGACACTGAGGAGTGTGTACTTCTGTTTATTTCCCTTCAGGTTCTCACTGGTTGTTTGTCAAGGCCCATCGGACCCCTCTGTTTTTATTCTTTCCACTGAAAAAGGAGAAAAAGTCACAAACCCACTGAGATATGAATGGTGCTGAAGAAGGGAGCGGCTGTTTATTCATTCTCTTTTTTTTCCCTCTTTGTCCTGGTGGAATTCACTGGAAGCACTTATATATAACAGAGAAAAGGGGAGGCATAAAAGAACTATAAGAGCAAGGTGTTATTTGTCTTTAGTTCCATAAGTCATCTCATATGGAATAGATCATTTTGTAAATGTAGAGTATGTATGGCATTAGGGTTAGGGTTAGTTATTAATTAAGGTTATTAATGTTGGCGTCTAGATTCCGACCTTGTCACTCCCTGTGATGAAACACGGAGCTCAGCTATGCAGGGAGAGACAGTGATGGTATTTCTAACACCCCCTCTCCAAAACCACATTAGAAGATCCCACTGTGAACTGTGAGAAATGTATCCCATGTAAGGGCCAGCAGGACCAACTGACCATCAGTCAAATGAGTTCTAGTATCCAGCAAGAACCTGCTATATTTGGGCCGAGACACCAGCTGCGATGTGTCCGTTCCCCTTCTTTGGCACCTCAGGCTCTGAGGGGAACAGGCTATCTAGTGAAATGAGAAAAACCAAGCCATAAACGTGATATGCAGCAGTGGGCTGAGACAGCTACACTGCAAATAATTAAAATCAGAAATTGATAGCTTGCCGCTATCTTACCCCGCTTAAATACCCCGCCAAAATTAAAAAGGTGTGTTGGATATGTGTAATGAGAGTGGTATGTCATGCGAGTGGAGTGGCACGACTCAAGATGGATTGCTTGAACTGGCTCACAGGGTTTGCTTCATTTCTTCTGAACCACGGTAACACCTTCAAGACAGTGTGCTCCCATATACTGCAAACCTGCATTAGACAGTGAAACCTTTCTCGCTCTATTCAGTTTAAATGTTTCATGTAAACCAATGAGTTGACAGTACATCTTCAACAACAGTTCTCTTAGGTCAGTGATATCACTGTTGCTGGAGTCTTTTAAGAACCCATTCCCTCGAATATCTCATCACATTGTAGTCTAAAGCTCCCTCTGTGTGTTTATGAATCAGCCTGACTATCATCCTATAGACAAGCAGAGAAAGTGACAGAGGCAATGGTGTTCAAAAGCCCGAAAATCCTTTGCGGATGGAGAGAATCTAATCTCATCATGGCTGCTGATCCATATCTAAGACCATTGCAAAGTAATAAGGAAAAGATAAGGATATAATTTAGCTTCACCAAAGTTCATATAATGACACAATGTGGAAACTGGTGAATCTCAGTAATCTGAACTGAGCCCAATAAATGAGTAATTTTATATAATTTTTTAGCCCAGTGCACAGGGAAAACGACAGACATAGCATTCATTTCACAGTTCATACTCCATATATTCTTTTATCACTCTGAGGCAATGGTTCATCGGACGCAGACAGAGCTGTTATACTGGCAGAGATACTTTGATCTTCTCATCAAAAATACTTCAGAGACATTTATTCAGTCGCTCCTGTGTATTTAGTTAATTCAGAGCGTAGTCATAAAAATAAGGAGAGACGTCAGTTTCTTAATTCAAAGAGACAGAAGATGAAAATAAAAAGGTGAAACCTTCAGTCTCTTATAATGTTTAATACATGACTAAGTGTGGAGCTGATCAATAGTGGCACCAATTACTCTAACAAGTCAATAGTCATTCTGTATAGAACATTCCCTTTAGAAATGCCGTGATATACTGTGTATCTCCTAAGAAATAACGACTTCACTTGTACTTTAAACAAGGACATCCATTCTGCTGTAAGAGTTGTTCAATGCCGAGGATGATTGAGTACCTACAAGGGTTGATGACATCTACCCAGAACCTGCACTTTACATTCTCCACCCACCCAGTCTGCCACAGTGGAGTGCTAATGTTCGGTCAGTGCAGCACATAAAAGCCCAGCTTCCAATTTGCATTTAGAGAGCGTTGTGACTGATTTCCTTTGGAGGATGGAAGGAGAGAAAAAGCCACAAAGTCATTTTACCTCCTGAACTCTGTCACTGAGTGTCCCCCACGGAGTGAATGTCGACCCAGAGGGTTTCAGTGGGATGACAGACGGTCGGCCCTGGACAGCTAAACCCATGTCAGGCCTGTCAACAGCCCTGACATGGAGAAATCAGTTTTCACCTCACACACACTCCAAGATAATTAGACATCATTAACAAGATAGAGGGCTTTAAACGTGTTGAAATGAAAGGTGGTTGCCAGACAAAAGCGAGAGGGAGTTGAGATAAAGGTTAAGGGTCACTGCAGATAAGCACGCTGCTGTAAGTTGTACTTGGTATAGCATGAGGACTTTTGCAGAGAAAGAAGTACACTTCATTTTTAATTTGGCATGATTCCAACCTTTAACTGTCAATTACAAAAAGTACATAAGCCTCACAAAGTAACCAAAGTCTGGACTATAATTTAGATTCAGCTGGAGCGTGAAATTGCAAGACAAGGTTAAAGTAGATAATAAAAAGACTTTTTGATTGACTTAAAATTGGTAAAGACTTTATATATGTATAATGACAATGTCTGCTTGAGTTGTAATGCTGATATTTATCCATGCTAGCTAGCCCCACCATCCAGTCAAAAATCTGATGGACTCAGTATTTTGGCGTATAACCAAAATGCAAATATTAGCACGCTAACACATTACACTAAGGTGGTGAAAATGCTAAAGATTACATAAATACAAGATAACCTTCTTATCAAACTATCTCAGTCTCATTTGAACTGTCTAGTGATTATCTGATTTCAGTAACCCTCTGCTGTAGCCTGTGACTGCCCCTGCCCTTCCCTGTCTTGGCAGGATGTGAAGGGCACCTGGTGGGTGGGGCAGTGGATCATCAGTGCCAACTGGGGGCTTGGCCCGCTGGTCCCAATCTATAAAGCCCTGGCTGTTACTGAGAGTCTCTCTCTCTGCTCCCCTGCAGGCACCTTTTTGGTTATGTTGCAGGTTTAGTTCTTCTTCGGTTCTTTCTTTTATTTTGTTTACATGAACCCCACTGCACTCACACAATGTTTCCACTCTCATGCACAGTTATACTACTGATTTTTACTGACCTCGAGTACATGAGCTAAAAATAAATTACTTTGCAAATGGTGTGTCTCCCACTCTTGCCATAGCCTCAGGATCCAGGTTATGACAACTGTCACTTTGCTGATCTTGAAAAATCTCTTCGGAGTTGAACATGACATATAATGGGAGAACATTTTCAGCCATACACCTGAATACAGAGGGAGCTGTGTTTAAATTATTAACACAAAAATCACCACAAGCTTCACTGGCCCTAGTATTATGCCTATGCTATCATACCCACCCTATGAATATGAGCTGGTTGTGACCCTGAATAACCATCGAAATCCCCATTAATGCTGGAACACGTGATGCAACTACCTTCCTGTCAAAGTCATTATTCTTTCCATTCTACGTACTATTCACCCACAGCCTGTTAAATCAAGGTCTTTTTTTATTGTGTCGTTGGGAGTTCATCCTTTTCTCAGGAAGTTGAATGTAAATTAAGTTAATTAAGTTCTAAGTTCATCATTAATCCCTGTGGTGAAATTCACCCTGTGTGGATATTAATTGTCTGCCTTTCACCTAACCAAACTATTTAGGAGCACTGGGGAAGCGCATAGTGCTCCTCTACTAAAGCCATGGTCAAGGACATGACATTTCTAATAGCTACATGGCTTGATTAACCAAGGTACATACTGACTCACATTTGTTGCATAATGTACAGTGGTATGCTTTATGTTGGTTAGACAAAAGAATATCTTGATATATAATTAAATTTGTATCTGGTAGATCAAAGGGAGCTGAGGTGCTGCACTTTCATCAACCTGCAGGTACAGAGCAAGACAGCGCTGCAGAATATTGTGAAGCAGCTCTCTGTGTCCTGATGGAGTTTACATGGTATAATTAAATCTTCTTCTTGACAGATGTTGTGTGCACTGCATGCTGCACACATCTTAGTGTGTTCACATTTTACAAATTAGCGCCAAAAGATATTCCTGATTATATAAAAATAGTATTTTAATGTGGGAAAAAAGCCGCTCATGTACAAGTAATGAGAGAGCACATTCTCCTTCACAAGCTATCTACACACTGTATGTGAAATGTTTGAAGAATGCTTCATGTTTCAGCTGTTCATATTGAGTTTACTTTAATTGGCCTTGCCAGATGTATTTATACATGGATAAAAGTAAATATAATCTGATCGCTATAAAACACTGATAACAGAGCTCATTCTGTGTGACATACAGGCACAAGTACACAGGTGCTATTCTGTATCACAGGAAAATATAAGCCATATTGCTCCTTTTATGATTGAAAACATTATTTAACTGCAAACTGTGCTACTTGCAGAAAACTGACAGCTGGCAGCCTGCAACCTTAGAGTAATGTGATTGGCCATGAAACTCAGAGAAAACTCACTCTAAAACAAAACTCACTCTAGAACAATTGTGAATTGTACTACACACCACCCCTCATTTGAGCAATGCTAAAGGGCTGGTACACTCACTGTCAAAAATGTAGAGTGGGATGGAGTTGTGGGCCATTGAAGGTCGATGATGCAGCTCTGAAAATGAAGCTCTATTCAAGTGAAGATTCAGATTCTTGACTTTCTATTGTAGTGCTTTGGATATTAACATTATTTCCAATGACTCCATGTGATTTGCGTGGTTTGCTAGTTGTGAATAAGCAATCAAGTCTAAATCTGGAGCTTTATGTTTATCCATTATTGTTAACTGTGTATTTCTTCTCAAATATCACTGCTACCTCAATGGTGAGTTATGCTACAATCAACCAGCACTACATATACCCATAAAATGATATCATGTATAGCTTTAATAGCTTGTCCCCATGGGAAAACAACTGTGGGCACAGTTTTAAAAAAAATGCACAAAGACATTAGCTAAAGTGCATAGCAATGCACATCGTGTATCAGGGCTACACTAAGTGGTGCAACAAATCATGTGAACAACAGAGAAAAATAACACCCTTGTTTGATTTCCTGCCGTTTTAATAAATTGCAATGAGAGGAGTAATTGCTGACATCATTACCTCCTTGAAACCAGAAAACGAGAAGGGGGGACAAAGCGAGAGAGAAAGGACACAGAGAATTGATATTCAAGTGTGGTCTCTTTAGAGAACCAATGTAGAAAATGTTGGCAGACTGAAAAAAGATGTCGGTCTTCCAAGGTGAAAGCCAAATGGAAGATGACAACTAAAGCATAAGGGGAATGAATAACAAGGCTTTTATGTGACCCGACCGCAGAGAGAGACAATAACCTGATGCATGGTTCCCTTCGCCATCGCTCTCCACCCTCATTTAATACATCGGCCACAATGTCACAGTGCTTCCCTCCCCTACACAGACACTGATTGATAGGTGATTTGCACGTACCGTTAGTTCATAAACAACAGAAGGAAGGATGTTATACCTTTGGTCACTTCTTATTATTGTACTTCATTTATATGGTTTACACAGGAGCACAAACACACAGAGTGGCATGAGTCACAGCTCTGTGTCACTTTCATCACCCCTAAAATAGCATGGCGACAGTGAAGATACGGTTTGGGTATAGCTCTTATCAATCAGTATATTATATATAACGCAGCATGGAGGCCTCAAGTGGCGGTCTGTAAAAGGCCATGTGGTGCGAATTCTCTGTAAGGTGCAGGAGAAGAATTTGAAAAGACAAAAATTCTCATTAATTTAAAAGGAGTCAGTCGCGGTTTTGCAGTCTGCTATACATAGCCCAGTCAGTCTGTCATTGTCAGCTCGGCATATAAAAGGTAGCATGTACCAAAATAAAGTTGGCAGGGGAAGAAAGATGGACTCATGAGATGAGATGAATTCACAACTTCGCCATGCAAACATCTGTAGACAATTTTAGCTGCTCCCATAATGCTTTGCTTTGCGAGAGGAGCTAGTGTAAGATCATTTCTGTAACAGAATTAACACTGATTTTAGACCTGCTATAATCTATGGGTTCATATTAACAATAGATCAAATTATCAAAGTGACAAACCTACAGATCTCCAGACAATGCAGTTCCTCTCAGCTCTCCTGAACATTTTAGCGTCTGTAAGCTAATAGTTTTACAGCCCACAACTTTAATCTATCTAATATACTATACAGTCATGTGAAAAAATTAGGACACCCCATTAAATAGTTCAACGTCTTTATTAAAAAATGTTCACATAACAATGTCCAATTCTTGTTTTTATTTATTTCTGGAAAAGAAAGTGATTTAATTGTAACTAAACAACATAAATTAACATATTTTCACTCATCAAACAAAAGATATGAAGAAAAATGCATATTTTAATGGAGGAAAAAATTAGGACACCCTACCCCCTAATAACTAGTGTTACCCGCCTTTGGCTGAAATAACTTCAGTGAAGACGCTTCTTGTAGCCATCTACCAGTCTCTGACATCAATCTGAGGAAAGTTTGCCCCACTCCTCAATGCAGAATTCTTTCAGCTGTGAGATGTTTGAGGGGTTTCTTGCATGCACAGCCTCGTTTCAAGTCACTCCACAGCATCTCAATGGGATTAAGATCATCTCAATGGGCTTTGACTGGGCCACTCCAGGACTCTCCACTTCTTAGTTTTCAGCCAGTCCTTGGTGGATTTACTGGTATGTTTTGGGTCATTGTCATGTTGCAGTGTCCAGTTCCGCTTCAGCTTTAATTTTTTTACAGATGGTTTCACATGTTCTTCAAGCACCCTCTGATACACAGTAGAATTCATGGTGGATTCTAGTGATGGTGAGCTGGCCAGGTCCTGCTGCAGCAAAGCATCCCCAAACCATGACACTTCCACCTCCATGCTTCACAGTTGGTATGAGGTTCTTTCCCTGGAATGCTGTATTTGGTTTACACCAAACATGTCTTCTGTTCTGGTGTCCAAATAATTCAACTTTAGACTCATCTGTCCAAAGAACATTATTCCAGAAGACCTGGTCTTCAGTCTGGCCTTAATGTTCTTTTTAGAGAGCAAAGGTTTCCTCCTTGCACACCTCCCATGACTCATGAGTCCACCACCATCCAGAGACTCATGAGACTTGTGTAGTCTCTTTCTGATAGTAGAGTCATGCACTTTGACATCGACAGTAGCGAGAGCCTGCTGTAGGTCCCGTGATGATATTTTAGGACTTTTGATGACTTCTTTTAGCATCTTGCGGTCTGCTCTGGGGATGAACTTGCTTAGGCGGGCAGACCTGGGCATGGTGGCAGTTGTTGTTAAATGTCCTCCACTTGTAAACAATTTTCCGGATGGTGGAATGGCTGATGTCAAATTCTTTTGATATCTTTTTAAATCTCTTACCAGACTCATAAACAGCCACAGTCTTTTTCTCTTTCTTTTTTTCAGCTCTTTGGATCTCACCATGGTGCTCACTCTCACTTCAACAGACAGGGGCACACCAAACTAAATGTCTGAGGTTTAATAGGGCACCTGATCTGATACACCTGTGTGTGATTATAGCCATTTTAAGTTGGGAAAATATGTGGGGGTGTCCTAATTTTTTCCTCCATTAAAATACGCATTGTTGTTCATATCTTTTGTTTGATGAGTAAAAATATGTTAATTTATGTTGTTTAATTACAATTAAATCACTTTCTTTTCCAGAAATAAATAAAAACAAGATTGGACATTGTTATGTGAACATTTTTTAATAAAGCGTTGACTATTTAATGGGGTGTCCTAATTTTTTTACATGACTGTATATTATTCTATATACTATATACTGTATGCCTTGGGGTCTGGTGGTGCTTTGGCTGGGGTGGGTATTGTTTCTTCATATCCTTCAGGCCTTCAGGTAGATGAAAACCACTGATGTTCTTGGGGGTTTTAATCACCTGCTGCAGAGCCGTGCAGCAACAATGCCCCTTTGTCTTGTTTCCAGTGAGCATGCTTCCTATTGTTCTCCTGTAAAGTTGACAAGAACTCGGCATGGGAAATTTGCTCTCTGTTCAGTTCCTTGAGAAAAACGACCATTTCTGAGCTTTCTTAAGCAGGGTTGGAGATGTGAGACGACCGTGACAGGCTCTTTGTGATGCTGATTCCCCAGAGCCCGAAACCGTTCACCTGCTCCACTTCAGCTCCAGATGGGAACACAGGGCTGGGACAGCTTTGTTGTCTTTTAATGTCAGCGTTACTGGACACACTCCTGAGTAATATCAACCTTTCCAGCAGCACTACTTCCCTCTTCTCCTGTCTCGCTGATAAAAACACGTTCTTTTTTGTCTCAGGGAATAAATGGTTCTCAGTAGCTGTCGTGACATTCTTCTCCATCATCACATTTAAAATTCAGTCTGCAAATTATCTGCATGTACAGTAACACTAAATCTGACTTTCATCACTAGATAGCAGGGGTACAGTGAGGGGAGTGGCCTTAGTTGATTGGGTTATGTTTCCCTCCTCAGCTCTATATAAGCCAGTCAGTTAAAAAGCAAAAATTGTAATGCTCTGTAAATATGCATCACTAAGTTCTCTTGAAAATATTGGACATACATAGTGGAGTAAGACCTTTGATGAAACAGTAACATGGGTGTGCAGTCAATATTTTTGCAGTGCTATTTTTGGGGCGCTGCAGTGACTAAAAATATACTGATATATAATACAATATTATGCACTCATTATACCTTATATTATTAATAAGCAATAGCTCACACACACATAGCAGTTAATATGCTAATTGTCTTGTCTCTTAGCATTTACTTATGCGAAATGCTCTTTGCCAAATTAGTTTGCACTTCGTGTATCTTGAATAAATGGGAGTCAGGGAAACAGTCCACGCTTCAGAACCTCCGTGTCACTCACCTTCGGTTAATAGCACTTTGGCGTGATGAATAAGGATGCCAAGAATAGAAGAGAGACGTATTGAATTTATCAGTAAGTCTCTCTGCTTTGTTGGCAATTTAAACCCAAAGGAGAGGGACCAATTGTTCCTCATCTTGTCCCACCCACATTTTCCCTCAAACATCTCTTTCCCTCTTCCTTGACTCATTTTGTTTTTCAGGCTGTTTTTGTTGCTTCTCTTTTGCCTCTTTTCCCATTTCCTTTAATCACTCTTTATCTTCCTTTCTCAACCCATCGTCTCCGTCTACCTCCCCTCTGGCTTTCTTTTATCAGGTCTAAACCACATTTCCACCTTAGTACTTATTCAGGGGGAGCGTTTTCTCTTCAGATGCCAAGCTTTTGTCGGATAAAAGCACTTGTTCAAAATCAATTTCCACAACTATCTATTATGTTTTTTTTGTTGTTGCTATCCTCCATGTATTCAGGTCTTTTCTTCCTCTCAACCCATTGTTTTCTGCTGTGAGTGATAACAGAAATAGAATTAGCTCCTTTCAAAAGATTGGAGCACAGACATAGTTCCTATGAATAATACTGTGGTCAGTCTGATGGGGATCTAAAGAGCCCATTATGCACAGCACATTGTGTTGCAGGTGAAGGTTTTTGTTGTTGTTTGTTTGTTTGACTGCTTAACTGAATCCTTACTTATTATGTGGCTCTTGGGGTTTTGTTCCTTTTACAATCTGCTGCTTGGATGATTCTTTTCCAAATGAGAAAATATTTCTGATTCTCTTTACAGCAGGGAATCTTTTTTTTTTCTTTTTTCATGTATGATTTTGTGCTAAAATTGATAATGAATGATGAAATGCTACTAGTATTATGAGTACATCATTTATCTGTGGAAATATCCCTGGTAGAAATGTAATTACTCTTAATAATTATGCTTAATTATTAAGAAACACCGGTTTAGACACCCATTGACATTTCAGATGCTTTCATGTCTTACTCTTAAAATAACTTTGACTGCTTACTCATCCATTAACATTTTCATGGTCAAGGCACCTTTTGACATTTGCATCTATCACTCTTTAGCTGACAGTGTGGATCTTAATCCTTAACTATTTTTGGCGCTTGCATAAAAAGCAGAAGTGACAAGTCAACTGCCAACATAAAATAAACATAAAACTAATGTTTCAAATGCTTTCAGCAATAAAGCTTTACTGATTTTAACGTCTTTTTTCCAGAACTTTTTAAACATTTTCTACACTTTAAGTCTGATGCAATATCCAATATGCATTATAAAGTTTCTGAGGGTGTCCACAACTCACTTTATCTTTAGTAAAAAAAGAACAAACAAAGCAAACACCCGTCGAGCACCAAGTGCATTAGTAATGTGCTTTAAGCCATCAACCACCTCTCACAGTTGAAGTTGGTTTAGTTGTCAACACATGACCCAAGTACAAAATTTGACACTTGACTCTGTTCATAGTTGTTTTTGGTGTGCTATAGGATTTTAATGGTCTACTTCACGTTTCTCAAGCTGTCCACTTACTTCTGATATATTTGACCCATTCCCAGTGATGCTGGATTTGGTCTCTCATCATGGTTCTTTGCTCTTTTGCAGGGTTAGTGTTGAGGTAAAGTGAGGACTGTGTAATGTATTTTAAATGTCTGGAGGACTAGTAAGTGGGCCCTGAGTTAAGATGGTCTGACATCACTGTCACTCAAGGTCAAGAATGAGCTTTCAGACCTAATTATGACTGACTGAATGTGCCCAGTGTATGGTAATTATCACATGTGCTATTATTTCACATAAATCATTTGAATACTAACCTAATATGTAAACTGACACTGAACCTTAAGCAACACTGAGCATAATACCATATTTATCATTCAGTGTTCATTGTTTCCATGCTGGCTACATGATCAGCAAGCTAACAAAACAGAACATTTTAATAAACCTATTAAATATGACACTGGCTCATAACCTTATGCAGGGTTTCTCCCAATGTTATTGTTAAATATTAACTGTGTTTTTAAGAGTTCATGACAGTGCTCTCTTTTTGTTAGACAGGGGGTGATGCAGTTTCAACTAAGCACATCTCTGAAAGCCCAGGTTTCTTGTTCCCGAAACATGAGGTGTCTTTCCCTGTGGGAGACATCAAGGCAGCCCCGTCACCTGTGCAACTCGAGAATCAACTTTCGTTGAATCAACGTTCGTCTATCACCCCCCCACAGGAGACAGCGGTGACACAGGACCACCACACACCTCTCTGTCTCTCTTCCTATATTTTCCCTTTTGAGAGATGGCGTCCTCACCTTACTCCCTCAGTGCTTGTCTTTTTTTTTTTCATCTTCCATGCTGCCTCCTCTCTCTAAGAGTAACACTCACCTTTCTACCAGCAGCTAAGCTTATTTTCTCTTCTGTCTTCCTGTGAGACTGTCACTCCACATTTACCAATAGCTCCCCCACCCCTTGTTGGCAGTTTTATATGCTACAGCCTGTTTTGTAGCAGTGATATTGTACAGATAGTGTAGCATCAGTTTAATTACTGTAGATGACTGATAAGTCCAAATATGCACATCTTAGAGGAAATATACCGTTGTAATGACATCTGATAATTCAGCTCTTTCTCTCTGGGAGTGCAAAGTATGATGAGCTCCGTAATTATTTATTTGTACCTCCTGTGCTGGGTCCTGGCTTGTCACAGAGGCTCGACCCCTGGAGGACTCACATTTCAGGTTTGGAAAATTCTTCCACCGCTGCTGCTTCCCATTCCTGCTACTTCTGCTCATCTCTTCTCAAAATGATGTTTTGTCATTTCAATTCACATTATTCAAATGCCTTCATAAATATTTATGTTGAGCTCTGAGATAGGAGGGAAGGAGAGAAGTGTGAGGGAGGCCAGTGGAGGCTTTCTACTCTCACATCCCCGGTCATGGAAATTATTCAATGCAACATCTGAATAGCAATTATTTGCTGCAAATGAGGGAGAGCAATAGAGACCGAAGGAGGGGCAGAGACCACTTTTGCCCATTTACCACCCAAATTCCAAATTCTCCTCCAAAACTATTTGTAGTCAATTAAAAAAATCTGCATGTGTGCACATTGATGCTGAATGGTAGCAGGAGAGAGCACGTGATGGTAAGACCTTACATTCAATAGTGCATATTGTACTATAGCACACCATCATATCATATCTCATTATCTCAAGGCGTTTGCTATTCTAGATGTTGCCATAATAATAGAAAAATGTTCCTGCTGAATGTTTGTTATTCTGTGCCGTTCTGCCACCTTCCAGTTATCATTATCATGTGTGAATCTAACTTTTTGTTTTCTGCAAATGTAATCAAGCTCCTCTCATTTATTGGCACCATGACAACTCCAAATATAGAGACATGCTGACATATGAACACCTAAAAATTTCAAATCTCACAAATTTATTTAGTTACACTGAAATTAATCATTATTAGTGTAATCTCTGGAGCACAGCAACTCAATTACGCTTGTCATGTATGCTTGCACTACGGTAACTTAAGCGCCTGTAGCATGTTCTTTAATTCAGTGAATCAGCTGTATTCAAGAAGAACAAGGAGCAGGAGGACTGTCCATTTGCCTCTGCTGTTTCTTCGACCACCAAAATAGGATGGAGGTTAATGGTAATAGTGCTCAGACTGGAGGCAGCTGGGTTATTTTTTCCACATCTGGCACAATCTCACTCATTTGCCAATTTGTTAATTTTGTCATCACTGCCAAACAGAATACTTGAGGAAACATGCAGCATTATTGAATTAAGCTTAAAATATGATTTTAATAAAAACACTGTTTAAACAATAAAAGTATTTAAATCTGAATCAAAAAACAAATGAATGATCATGTAATGTGGGTGATTCTTTAAGCAACTGCGACCCCTACCTGATACTGTATGAAAAGTGTCTACTTCAGTTCATTAAATAAAAGTCACCTGTCATGTTTAGCTCAAATAAAACCCATGCTGAGAAACCTGGTTGCTACAGAGTACCCACACACCTCCACACACATCAGACAAGTCCTTAGCATTAGCATTCTGACAGTTAATATCCAGGAGACACTGGATTAACAGAGCTCTTATATCAAGTAAATCATAGCCTCTTTTCCTGAGAAGCACTGCACTGTGTGTTCATGGCATACTGCACCATCCAGACAGCTTTATACAGCTGTAAGCTATAAGAACAGTAAATGATAGACTGACTGTGTTTCCGTCAATCACCAAACCCTCCAATTAACCCAGCACTTTCACACTTTCCACTGCTGCACATACATGTGCCAAAATAAACACCACAAGACCTGCATACCATTTGAACAATAAACACTTTCAAATTAAAACAGGTCCTGATGTGTAAAAAAATGGAGTGCAGCTTCAACAAAGCACTGATCAGCTTGATCTAGCAAAAAAGGTAGATATTCTACCCTAATTTGATGAAACACCTCAGTGACGAGCGGCAGTAAGAAACATGGGATTCTTTTCTATTTTTTACACATCACATCACATATAACACGTCTTATAATTGAATTTTCAAGTAGGTGGCACCAAAGTTTCAGAAAGTAGTCACGTGTTATATATAATCTAAGCATCTTTAGCAAAGGGTGATTCTGTACCAGTTTAACTCGGTCAGTCATAATTTTGACTGAGAGGCCTAAAAGCTAAAAATACCACTCAAATCAGACTGAAATGGATTGCAGTTCATTGGTCATTATTTCATTGGTGATTAATGCAATCACAGTTGATTAAATAATGATAATAATCATGTTAGGAACAAACAGTTCCATTGCGTCAAATCCCCATTAATCTCCCCTCGCAGATTTCCAGGCACAGCTGCAACCATGTTAATGAGAGGAGTGTGTGTGTGTGTGTGTGTGTGAGCTGTCATCTAAGTGGATCAGTGCAAACACAACCCAAAGACACACAGAGAATATGCGCCGCTTCCTGACTATTTCCCCATTTCCTTGATGTTTGTTTCCAAACAGAAATGCAGCATGACATTAGTTAGAGTGGAACCAGTGAATCCGACCATTTGCCAAAATTAACCTCCTGAAGGCTTGGAGAGGGAAATGTTGTACTTACTGGGAGGCCTACACTTGTGAGTAAAAACAAACCCTATTTGATGCACTGATTCAGAGATGAATGCATCTCTGTAGAAATATATCCGTGTTGCTGGAGTTTCTCAGTGGGGAGGAATAATATAGAATGAAACACAGTCACCAGAGGGAGAAACCTGCAGGAGGTTTGGTTGGCTGTTTTGTTCCAATTTAACCTCATTAAACATTCATAAACCTGAAATGACAGTGAAGATTTTTTTCTGGAGGTCAAAAATCCGAGTTAACGGTTATTATGTTTCCTGATTGTCTTTACCATGTTGAATTCAAAGACAGTCCAATTTCTTTTTGATCACAGTGCTTCAATTATGCATTAAAGGTTTCTTCCCTAAGTAGTGCATGTTTTATATTCCCCTTTCCCAACAGTTTTTCCGTCCAGCAGTGCAGACGTATTTCATATTTCAAATGCCCCATCACAATACAACTAACTGCCACACAACGACTGTATCATAGTTCCTGTCTCTATCATATTATAGACTGCTGTGCCCACATACTGTTGCTTTTGAATCATCCAGCTGACTCCTGTGGCATTGCCTCTGAGAAGATCAATATTCCACTAATAGCTCATTGCTTTGTGGGTGTTCTACTTCTAGGCACAATGCCAGCTCGATATCAGAGGAGTGTAGCAAATTGGATGACAGTGATCACAGCACAACTAATGTCCTGTTCAAAAAGTCCCAATACCTCAATGACAAAGTAGGTTGTTTCTTTCATAACAGCATATGACTGATGTAGGTTTAGTAAAATCCAGGTGCTTGGTTAAGACATCATGGCTAAGGTTGGAGGAAAAAAAGCTTTTAAATGGTTAAAGGAGCCAGTGTTGGATGTTGGTTGATTTGTGCATTCCTCCTCTGTCAAAGTTACTGTCTTTGCACAAACATGTCCTCCTTATTTAACAACAGAAAATGTGCGCGTGTGTGTGTGTATGTGTGCGGCTGTCATCTAAGTGGATCAGTGCAAACACAACCCAGCGACACACAGAGAATATGTGCCGCTTCCTGACTATTTCCCCATTTCCTTGATGTTTGTTTCCAAACAGAAATGCAGCATGACATTAGTTAGAGTGGAACCAGTGAATCCGACCATTTGCCAAAATTAACCTCCTGAAGGCTTGGAGAGGGAAATGTTGTACTTACTGGGAGGCCTACAATCGTGAGGAAAAACAAACCCTGCTTGATGCACTGATTCAGTGATGAATTTTAAAAACAAGTCATCCAAATTAAACAGTGTCCATGCTGTGCTTGGTTCAATTTAAGCACTGAAACAATCTGGTTAGGTTTAAGGAAATATTAAAATGAATGAATTGAAATATTAGCTTTAAAACAAGCACTTGTTAGAAGCACTGTGGTCTGGGTTTGTTAACTTCAGAGAATCTTTGTCACAGTCACTTGTTGAGTGTTATCATCGTCTGATGTTTTCTTTACCCATCCATCCACCCCGACATCCTCCTCACACAGACTATGCAGCTGTTTAATAAAGTCAACTGACTTCCTCCTGCTCCCGTCATAATTACTTCAGCCAGTAAGAGCAAATTCTCTTCCACGCAAACATATGCTGTTTGTGGCACTTGCTGTCATTCGTGTTGGGAGGACACTGTAGTATAAGAACATCATGCTGAATGTCTCCGTAGGATATTTTAAGGTGTGTGACTGATGATCTTGTTTTTCCCAGTAGGAATGGTTCCCCTGTTCTATATTCAAATGCATCTTTATAATATGAGAAGGAGACTGTCAACAGGGAAAATGTCATGTATTGTTACTCTTCAAACAGAGCTGCTAATGAATTGTAAATTGACCACATTTTGGATCTGGATTAATTATCCTTGGTTCTATTAGTTTTGGGTCTGGCTATCCGCTGATTAGTTTTGGAGCCGGTCCAAAATGTTGGATCAGTGAAGACCATTGTAGTGTGGGCTGCACTTTGGTCTCAACCCTGGAAATAATTACTGTGTTTATCCTAAGCTACGGCTCTTTTGCATAATGGTGGGCATTTGTAGTTTTTCTTTTTAAGCAGCAACACAAAATAATCATTGTCATGCATGTTACTGATCATTTCACTACCACAGAGAATAAAGGATGGCTTTATTTTTTAATAATCAGGCTACAAAGCCCCCTCTCTTTCTGTAATGTTTTAGTCAGGTCTCCTGGAGTCACAATGAAACTTGGAATTTCCGCAATCTTGGATTTAGTTGTCGTCCACTCATCTATTGAACTGGGTGTGATTTCTATTTTCAGACTGTGTGTGTGTGTGTGTGTGTGCATAAGGTCAGGTTGTGACTTCTTGGATTTATTTAATCCTTCCACTGACTTTAAGGGCACGCTTTATAATGACCAATTAGCTTTATGGAATGCTGTGGCTCTGCGGTAGACACAAAAATAAGCATATTGTTGACTTCAGCTGAGCTTTTAACATTTCTCTCTTGCTAGTCTGGCTAATGTTGTCTGCATGGTACAGCAAGCTGTAGCCAGTTGTCTGGCAAGTATTTATTTATTGTGCACTCAGGCACTGTGCAAGAGTTTCCGCACGTGAATGTGCAATGTCCCTTGCCTACCAATTAATTTCAGCTGTAAACAGGGATAACAAACAACACATGGATGAAGTGGTTTCAAGATGCAGAGCTTAATTATGCAATATGTTAAATTCACAATGAATCCAACCTGCATAGGTACAATCTCTCTTTTCCTATCTGCATGGTAATGCCAAGGAGATCTAAAACAGTCTCACCTGAACGAAGTTAATAGTCAGAGCCTGCCAAAAACCATGTTGCTATAGTTGTACATTTCTGACACTTACCATCCCATAATGCTCAAAAATATTTCCACACTTGTCTTTCCTCAAATGAGTAAGAGGGTGTAACTTCAAATGCAAATTGCAATGGCTGTGGGCATTCATGACAGTAAATGGCAACATAATTCTGAGTTAATGGGGGTGGATTTTCATACCGATGCACTTTTATCCCTGCACAGCCATGCATGGAGGCAATCTGTCAGGTGGCTTTATGAATTTAGCCTACCACACTGACCCAATATCACTCTGCATTCTGTCAGGCATCTGGTATGGTCTGGCAATTGTTTAGCTATGTATATTTATTTTTATGTCATATTAGATGTGTGTGTGTATACATATACTTAAAACCACACATGCTCTAACTCCATCACGCGGTGTATCTTCAGTGAGTGGATGCAATGGCAGACAAACAACCACAGAACAACCAGGCAATGAGGAAAACTGCCCATCCCTCATTTGTCAACAACAACTTACACAAAAAAGTGCAGAGAACAAAAGAACAGTGAAGAAAAGCAGGCTAAAAAGACTGAGTTAGACCGAGCGAATCTGCTGGTAAGGGCTCTGAAGGTGAGCTGGAACGCACTGCAAAGAGAGGAAAGTTGTACTCATTAAAATTTTCACACGCACCTTTCAGTCCTGCATACCATAAACAGGTTTGTTTTGGTTTTTTTTTTTTTGTTTGTTTTTTTTTAACAAAAGATGCTCAAAAATATATTCACTGTATTTAATTTAAAAACAAATGATAATTTAGTTTCACTCCCTCAGTGCATTTGACAATGACTGCTGGCACTGCATTCTCTCCATCTGCTTGACATCTCTGCGCCATTATCCACACTCATTTACAAAGTGAATTTGATCAGTCAGAAAATCATTTCAGAGTTATGCGGTCATCTCGGAGCATGTCAGTTTAGTTAATTGTGAGCTGGACGTAAACAGTGCATGAAAAAATAACAAATTGCATGAAAAGCAGTGCCCAAAGAGATATCTTAAAATTAATATGACCAGCTTCCAAAAAGACAAATATTTGATTGCTTAATATTTGGTATTTTCTTTTGTCAAAAATAATTACATTAGAGTAAATACATATTGATATAGTTCGGTACATATTTCTTCTAGATTAGTCGTCAGTCAACAAATTTGTTGCACAATCGCGTCAGCAGAATCCTCAATGCAAATGTCAAGTGAGAAATAAGACGGAGAAGGACAGAAAGGAGTGCAAAGTAAAGGGGAGGGAGAGAGCCGGATGAAAAAAACAGCTGTGATAACAGATGAGAAAAACGTCCTTGCTCGCTCAGTCTGCACTTTAATATGAAGTTCTTGGTCCAATCAAGTAGTAAATCTCGCTTCTGACCTACAAGGCTGCCGTCTCAAACACAAGCTTCACCCCCCGACACACACTCCAACCCCCAAAAAGCACAGATACACACACAACTTCCATGAGAGTTTAAACCATCATTTGTTGTGGGTTATCTGACGCTGCAAGCCAATATCACAAGATTGAACTCTCCAGTGATCTATGACATCTATCGCAAATTGAGTGATGCTGGCGGGGAAACGACTTCTACTGCGAAGCAACCATCAGAAGGCCTAATTAAATCGCATCACAAGTGGCAGCTGATGGATCAGAGGTGGTTTGATCTCCTGTTTAAACTGTACACAGTCAGCCACTTAGCTCAGTGTCCTCTCAAAGACCAAGCAGTCGTTTCCAAGCAGAGATAAAACTTAAGTAGTTGAGGGCAGACTTTGTGAAGAATTAGACATTTTCCCGTGACCTTCATGACACACAATCTAAACTCTGTCACCAGCCTGACAAGTGTTTACTCTGGGCATGTTAATTAAAAAATCCCCATAAGATTTAAAAAAGTGTATAAGTGAAAAGAGGGAAAAACAGCAATGCAGAACATCAATCCAATATACATCTTTCCAGGCTTTTAACTGCCCTAATTATAATGTCCATCTATAAAAGACCACTCATTTAGTAAAGTGGGTTGAATCAACATACTGTATCGATTATCTGTGCTGCTGACGCGCCTCGACTTCTGTATAGACAGTCTAAAAGGGTTTTCTTTGCCCTTTTAACCTGAGAGAGGCAGAGAGAGAGAGACAAAGGGATCCCTAAGGGTACGGTGATTGACATTGTTTTGGTTCATAAAACGCTCAATACGTTACCGAGGAAAGTGCTCCACATGGCCAGCACCGCATTCGCTCACTGTTTCGAACCATGAGTGGCTACACAAAATGCCCACTGGTTGCTTTTTCATGCATACTTACCATGAGTAAGATCCTTTTATTCTCTGTAACAGTCGAGGCTCAGGGTTGCTATGCTTATTTGTTTCTAAGCACAATAACCTAAGAGCAGATATAGAGTTCCTACTGATTAAATATCTACCATAATAACTATAAAGCATATTTCTGGAATCACCTTTATAATGTTCACTGAATATTATCCTGCTGAGAGATGCAGACGACCAGCGACAATGTGTAGGTGCTTTATGGCCTTGTAATCATATTGTTGTATCAGGAACCATTGGTTGCTAGGATCTTAGGAGAGGGAACTCCCCTGATGCAACTCCAGAGGAAGAAACTGAGAGCATAATACACTGTCCTCTTTGTGCGCAGAAATGCACTCTAAAGTTCAGCTGTTTGATGGAGAGCTGCAGATGACAGCCTCTGCAATGGTTTGTGCCAAGCAGCTGACCTTCAGAACATCATTACGGTAAACAAGTTCTTTTACGCTGCTGTGCCATGCTGTGGAAAGTCATCTGCACCTGCCCAGCATGGCTTGAATGGTTGTGGTCCTGAGTGTCTCCACCCAGTAAAAAGTGCATTATAGTGAACTGACGTTTGGAAGGAATCTCTTAACAGACAATGTACATGACTGGGATGTACATATGAACATATGGGCATGTCAGTCGAGTAAAATGAGCATCATTTACTATCACTTAGATTTGCCCTTTTGCCTTAATATACCAGAGAAACATCCATCCAGACACTCATGTGTATTCACAATCCCACAAGTTCCAGACTAAACGGCTGACCTCTCCAAAACATGAACTGAAGCTCACCCCGAACCCATGACTCCCGTTTCCTCTGTGTGAACATCAATGAGTTTGCAGTTACTGAATGAAAACTGACTTTGGATCCAGTTGTTTTTGTTTCCTGCAAATCAAAGTGAAAAGCACAACCCTGTCTGTGTCTTCCTTTTGTTCAGTTGCAGGCCTTTCCTCCAATGCTTTAGTCCCTGAGCCTTCCATTCAGCTAAGTTGGGCTATGAGATTCTTTAGCTCTTATCTGTCTAAGTAAGTAATATCTCCTTTTATTCTTCATAAAACATCAAAAGGTCTGCGGCATGCGTCTTCCATACAGTATCAGGCACGGAGAAAAATGCTCCTTCATCCCTCCCATTATAGCCAGATCCATTTTAGATAAGAAACCTCTTCTGTTTCCCCAGGGGGACTCTACCTCAAGCTGCCAAACAGATTTTCTCTTCAGAGCAGGAAATCTAAGACATTCAATCATGAACTCTGCAGGACTTTATCACAGGAGAGCCATACAATATCCAATCAATAATAAAGAAGATGGCCAATCTGTGTGTTTTCTCTAGCAAGCTTCCTCCCCCCTTACAGATTGATGATGGTCCTAAAAGAGCCCGACATTCACATTCTACAACAGTAACACAAAAATCTGTTTATGAATACATCCAATACATATCAGGTGAGCTAACTGTCTTACTCCAAGGTATTCAAACCTGCACACAAAAGTGAAAGAGCTTACAGATGCAATTTCAAAGCGAGTTTTTAATGCATACATTCTCCACCTGTCCACCTCAGATGCTTCCAGACATGTACTTTAATGCGTCAACGATCTGGAAAATGTACAAGTCAAAGTCATCTATGAACAGGAGCAGGAGTCGACTTTACGTGAATGTCACTTTAGCAATTTGCAGTCTTATGACCTTTAATAACATTTCTGCATTTCTTCTGCCACAGATCTAATGTGACCAAAAGCAACAGCATTTTCCGTGAGCCACGCATATGTGGGAAAATCAGCCGCATTGAATTTCACATTCATATGACCCTAAGAACAACCCCAATTTTACAACATCTGTTTAGATTAAACAAAAACACAAAGAAGGCAGGTCAGTCTGTCAGCTTTAAATTATTATCATATTTAAATGAAAATAACTAGAAATGGAAAATAAAATAAGCTTCAATATGTTCACCTTTATTAATATGGAAAATTAGAACCTGCTGTCATTTCTCTTTCCATCTTACCATCTCAAAGAGAATCAGCAACAGCCTGTGCCAAATAAAGTCAAAGCCAAGAGTGTTGTTCCATCATGGCTACCGTGATACCGTGTTGGATGTGCGATAAGAAATGTCTGGTCCTCTAATCTGAGTTGATGCTGTGTTTTTCACAGACTTTCAAAGCACCCCATACATCCATCCATGTATCCATTATCTATACTGCTTCCTCACATGGGGTTGCAGGGGTGCTGAGCTTATCCCAGCTGGCATTGGGCGGGAGGCCGGGGACACCCTGAACTGGTCACCAAATAATCACAGGGCTGACATATAGAAACAGACAAGCACTCACACTGACATTCACACCTACAGGCAATTTAGAGTCAGCAGTTGACCTGGTGTCTTTTAGATTGTGGGAGGAAGCCTGCGTACATGGAGAAAACACAGACACAGGGAGGACGTGCAAACTCAGAATTCAGACATGCAAAGCACTAAAAAAAACAAAAAAACACCCTCACTGGGTCTGCTAAGGCATTCAGCTGCAAAGTAAGTTTTCAAAATCGATCATTTATGCGGGCTGTCTGAGGACAGAAAATGCTCACGCACTTCATCTTCATCCTAATGCTTCTCCTGTGGTGTCCTTATTTTTCAACTGGCTGCTGTTCCCCAGCAGAGCTGCCACCCACGTTGAGCTGAAAAAGCAAATCTATCCAGAACTGTCATATCATGAGGGAATGGTCTCAATACTGAATGCATCCTCACAGGAAATGTGTGAAGAGGAGATGTCTGTCAAAAACCCACCATCGTGTTGGGATAAGTGAACCCGGCAATGTGCAGGTTGCATGTGTGGAAAGGCTTTTGTCTCTCTGATTAATCTCATGCTGTTCTGTGTCTCTCATTGTCCCCCATGGATGACTGTGACTTTCTGCTGCCCTATCAAAGGCAACCAGCATTCAGAATGAGCAGATGGTTCACACTGAGACTGTTGTCCTTTCCCTCTGCATATACTGAAGGCTGTGTTTGAACACATGCAAAAATTCAATATTATTACTGTGTGTGGTGAAAGTGTGTGGGATGAGATTCAAAAGGCATCGTCTATACCAGGTCTTTAATCCTGAATTCTAATCTGGTTAGCTATGTGTGTGCAATATTCTGAATTTAGGCAACAACAAACTGCATTTGCCCCATTGAAGAAGTCAAGAGGTTTCCCTTTGAAAAAAAGGAATTAAGTCCGATTTAGTGTGTAGTGTTAATGTGATTCAGAATCTTTACAGCACAACAACTGTTTTTTATCTAAAGATCTCACTTGTTTCCTTCAAATATCACACATACCAACTGTCCAACCTATCAGTGATTGTTTTTTTCACTTTTGAAGACTTCATCAGAGCACATGCTTTGACTTGTCATGGTAAGCACAGCTGTGACAAATAACCTCAATGATGACTCTGATTCTTCTAAGGGGTGCTGCCAGTGAGCCATGCACACTATCAGAGTCATGGAAATGGCACACCTCGAATGGACTGCAGGTATCATTAAAGTTTTTTTAGCTACACAGTGCTTGTCCTGCTAACAGTTGTAAATTCAGTTTCATAAAAAGAACAAATGATTTGGCTTATGTTGGATTTTTTATTGAAAATGTAGTTGCCACAGTGCTGAAAATATGTGCATTTTAAAAATAACCATTGCTGCTAACTGACATTCTTGACCCATGGTGTGATGAATCTTTTCCAAGTGTTCACATAACAAACACATAAAGGCTTACGGCTTTACTTGCAATTCTGAGAGCAGCACGATATAAACCATGAACCAAACTTGTCTACATCTCAACTTCCATCAGTATGTACGAGGGGCAGCCTGTGAGTAAATCAAATAGCCCGAGACATCTAAAAGACATGCATCACTTCAGTCTAACAGAAAATCAATGATGATCAGTGGGGAAGAAGCACAAGGCACAGAGGTCACAAAAAGTGCAGGGAACTGGTGCAGCAAACCAGAAAGATACATAGATGTTCATGTTCACTGAGCAGAGCTGAAATGCACACCATGGGTCTGCATCCTTTCCTCAAGTGCTGTACTTAAATGCAGTTCTAGTGTACTTGTGCTTACTTGACTAATTACATTTTCTGCTACTTTATACTTAAGCTTCAAGGGGAATATTGTACATAAAATACTGTTGCACTATTATAGATTTAACCTATAAACTAGTAGTACATACAGTAGTTGACCTATAGTATAGGCTTATTATGTATGTATATACATAATATAATATATATAGTATGTATATTAAAATGCAGCTTACGTAGTAGTACACCATAAAAAAATTATAATGTTATCTAATATAAATAAATGTATAACACAAGCTACTGCTGCCATGCTTGTGGAGAGCATGATCACATAAATGTTGACCCTTTGAGACACTGAAAGACAGAATCAAATGAAAAAAAATCTGTGCAGGAAGTGTCGTTAAAAATGTGACCTCTGCTAAATGAGTACTTTATTCTTTATGCTAACATAAGTACATTTTAATGATGCTTTTGTATTTTTAATGCTGGGCTTACTTGTAATGACGTATTCTCATATTGAGGTATCTGTGGTGCTTTTATTCATGAAGAGGTCTCGAGTACTTACTTAATGCCTGTTGTCCATTTTCTGTAATCAAGAATAAATTGTATCTACTGTAGAATTGCATACTATTGCGATAAAGAATAACGTAGTTTAGTAGGATGACTCTGGATGTAAAACAAACTAAACTGCAAAAGTCTAATAGAGGTTGTGCTTCTTTCTTTCAGATAGCCAGAGTTAAGTGGTGTGACCAGACTGCCATTCTCTGGTTCACTCTCTCATACAGCACAAAAACACACAAACTCTTAAAAAAATTACTACCAAGCTCATAGCTCTCACTAGATCATCTTAAAATAAACACTTATCACAAAAAAAAAATAATAAAGGAATATCAATCAATGTATGATAGAACAAATATTAAAAACCATGTGTATGTATGCTACTTCTACCTTTAGTGTTATTCTGCCCACTCTCCTGGCTCCTTTCCCTGCTGTGTCTCTCTTAACCTCTTCATGCATCACATCCACACTTGTAGCATCTCTTGACACTGCGGCCAGACCCGCAACACGGCCAGCATGACCCTTATCATCACAACAGCAGAACCTGTCCACATCTGTGGCACAGCATACACTCGAGTGTGCCTCTGTTCTCAGTATGAAAGTTTTATTCAGCACAGAGTACTACTGATCCGGCAGGCGAATGCATTAACAATCAGAGGCACTTCCATCTGACAGCAGAAAGACAAGGCGGCACCATGGAAACAGTGGTAGCCCAAAATCTGCTGTTGGGAAATTGCACTCTGCTCTCACACTGGCTGGTGTGTTTTTTTAAAGAGATAATGGTATGTGCTCAGTCTTACTACCCAAAATAAAAGCCATTTAAAGTAATCAAATGACTGAACTCAACTTTTACAGGTGAGTTCACTCTTTTTCATTGTGATGAAAAGAATCCATGTCTCATTTTACTGGTAGTCCAGAATTATACTACAGTGTAGAGAATGCCAAAACTACTCTTCATTCACAGAATCCACTAACTGAGTCAAATAATATATTGTAGAAAGGTACAAGACCTGCATACTTCAATCCCTTATGTCCTTGGATTTCTAAGTACTACCCTTCATTAATGGCCCAGAAATACAGTAATGGCATGGGGATATTTCTGGATGGCATGAAAAATATTTTCATTGACAACAGCAATAGCTAGAAATGTCTCACTTGTTTTGAACAACTGTCTACCTGCTCTATCATAGAAGTTAATCAGGCAGACTAATAGAAAATAAGCCAAGGTGACAGCAATGTGAAAGCTGTTAAACCTGAAGGACTGTGACAGAGAAAGGTACCGTACCGAAGCTTTTTTCTTCTTTTTAATACCTCCATCCTGCTGAGGTTACAACCATGACTATTCACATCTCAACTATTTGCCTCCATACTCTCTTTACCTCTCTCTTCCAGTCTTGTAAAGGTGGAGATAAAAAGATAGCTATAATGTTTAATAATGTTCACCATTTTAGTTTAGTGTGTTTAGTGTGTTAGCGTGTGGTTTTGAGTTTTGAGCATGCTATAACTCAAAACCACAACAGCTTCATGGTGAGGACCACCACAGTTATTGGGATTCACTGTCTGGAAAGACACAGGATAAGTGAAAATTTTCAAGTAGTGCTAGAGGAAAAGTCAGGGGGATTATGACATTATTAAGGTCATCAGGATTCATAATTTTGCACCATTGATATCTTTACCAAATAGAAATCAATCTGACAGAGACTTTTCAATAAAAGTTAAAAAAAAAAAAAAAAGTCAACCTGCTGGTTTTAGGAAAAGACAAGGAAAATACCAAAGTTAATACATTTCATCCTGAGAGGGACATGAATCTCTGTGCCAAATGTCATGAAAATTCATCCAGAAGTGACATTTCACTCTGTGAAACCTTAAATGTCAACCTCTTGGTGGCGCTAGGGGGGTGTGAGGGGATCAGCAACGTCAATCCACGTACATCTTGCTTCACATTAGGAACAAGGAATATCTGTATGAAGATATTTTTGGGGATAAGTGGAAATGTTGATCTGCTGGTGGCACTACAGGAAAATGCAGAGGGATACCAGAGTTATCAGGATTAATCTTATGAGAATCATGAATTTCAGTGCCACATTCCATCTCAATCTGGACCAAAGTGGTGGATCACCTGACAGTATGATATTTTCAACCCTAGAGCTAAATGGTTAAAAATAACAATACAATTACTGAAAAGCATAAATGAGTACTGATGCTGGGCTTAAATTACTGTATGTGCTTTATCTTTTAAATAAATAGTTATAGTTAAATAAATGTCTGTGCTAATCTGTCTTCAAACATTGGCAACAATACTGTCATATTGGGAACTTGTTCAGACTTGACACACACCCATATAGTATAGTATAGTACTGTCCTTATTGTCCTCTACTAGCGACTTTATTTTCCTTCCAAATGATTAAGTTAAAAAATATATATATACAAGGGGGATACAAAAGGATACGATCCACATACATCATGCTTTTTATCCAGATTTATAATGACTGATGGTAATCAATGATTCAATCAGAGATTGGATTCAGGTTTTCCTTATGACCCTTAAAAGAAAAATCACTTATTATACTTGCTGAAGATCTAATGAGAGCTACCTACAGCAGTAACCTGCACAAAGCTCTCTGCTTCAGAAATTCCAGGATCACTCAAAAAGATACTTTCTTAACTGCAATCATCCAAAAACCCTTAAAATCCATTTGTAGAAATTAGGTCATGATATTATTTCATTTTCATGAATATGAAGAGAATCTTGTGCAGCAAAATCCCTTCTGCTTATTGGGCGCAGGCATTCTGCTAAATTCCTACACTGACAGTGATCTAAACTTTTGTATATGGATGACCTGAAAATTTCTGCCTCAGTCTTGTTTCTTTATTTTCAGGCCATTTTTACTTCTGTCAGTGTGAATCATGTCAATAATGTGAAGTGCATTGAAATTTCTACTTCAGTAAATCTTTGTATCATGGCTCCAAGCTGTGATGCTGAAAAGGAAAAACTGTCCTTACATGACTGATTCTGACCTGTTGACTGCACCCTAGCAACGATAAGTGAACCCTACAAACCTAAATGTTTAAATTCCTGAGAGGGCAACTTGGTTAGTGCGTACTGTGCAATTAAAACAGAGGTCCTGTCTAGACGTGTGCGTAAAAAAGATATCACTTAAGATTCATTTAAGATTAAACTAGAGAACTGACTGACTGGCTTGACTCTTAGCATCCCTCTTAGCATGACTTAACCTGACACAGTCTGAAAGCCTAATTAATGGCCTCACCAGTGAGTCTCGTATTTGTATTACAATGAAGGGACCAGCACACAGTCTGTAGGCTGTACGGGTGGACTTGGTGGACTGAAATTTTAAAAATGCTCAGTCAAGTTAATGTCACTGATGAGTGAAATAAAATAGGAACTGAAGAAAGTTCGTATGGAAAGTGAAGGAGTTAAAGTTGAGATTAAACAAACAAGAGAAGCAATAAAAATGAAATGAAAATGAAATGCAAACTAAAACAGACCCTGATGGAGAGAAAAAAAAAGAGAAATTAAAATGGGATGAAGATGATTACAAGAACAAAAGGGTTTATATTTGGCAATACAAGAATTCAAACTCACATAAAAATCTTTACAAACAAACAACAAGAGGAATGACTCCCCTACTGCTTCATACAAAAGCGGATATACATCAGATAGATCAGTGAAGTCACAAGGATTTTCAGGCCAAAAGAAGGAGGGGAACAAAAGATGCAGAAGAAAATGAGACGTAGCAATAAACACCAGTTCTGTGGAGGCAACAGACGAGACATCAAGGGCGGAAAATGTTATCAGTTAATCAAGTAATAACCCTCTGTCCTTGTTAACTATGGGGTTGTCCCTTATCCCTTATACACACTGCCAAATGTTATTTTTTCAAATTCACAGGAAGTCTTGAAATTCACAAGAAAAAACAATTTGTTTAGCACATTGCCACTATATTATGAAGGCAATTTTCAAAGATGGGTAAAGTATTTGGAGATACATGAGTGGAAAAATCTCCTCCAAGTCTTCCATAGTGTGTCAAATCAAACATTCATTAGCATATTCTTACCAGTGACCCACAAGTTGGCAAACTGTACAAAGAATCTCCTAGAGAATAATATTTTGTAGGAGAAGGAACCTTAAAGACAAAATGGTATCTCAGATTGCCTCTATACTAAACCGACCCGACTGTTGTCACACTAACTAACTAACATTTTCATTTCATCTAGTTTCTGCACAGCCACTGCAGGACACTCCTCATCATGTGTCTTTGTGGTATAGTATATTGGCTATAAACTAATTGGCATGACAGCTAGATCTCTGAAGATAAGAATGACCAAATGTCGTTCTGCTATTACAAATGTAAACAGGTGCCCTTCATTTTGCTCATATGAAACATCCCCTGACCTCACATTTGAGACATTTCAAATTGAGAAAGTTCTAAGGTTAATTTTTTTAGACGGGAAGGTAATTTAAAGGAATCCCTACTGGATTATTAAATTAGAGACTCTCAGACCTTTGGGGATGGTAGAAGATTTTGATCTCAGTGTTTTACTGTGAAATGTCATGTGAATTATCAATAAATGAAGGATTATAGATATTGTTTATTTTGACAGGGAATATTGAATGAACACTCCAACACAGCATTTGATTATCATGCAATTATGGACTGGATTTCAGCACTGTGTCACTTTATAACTAATGTGTCCTGATAGGTCCTTCTGACCGAAATGTCGGTCCTTTTCATTACATCAATGTATAGGTGAAAAATGTGTGTGGGATTTTTTTTTTTCCTATGGAATTGGATTTTTGGAGAATTTGATTTCCTGCACCACAAAAGACACAAAGCCAGCGATGTGCATGTTGCTTTCCATTCAGCCTAATAAATCACCCCACCAGTGAGCCTCACATTTGTATTACAATGCAGGCATCTGGCACAGAGTCTGCAAGCTTTACCACACAAGCTCATTTTGTAAAAAAAAAAAAAAAAAGAGAGAGAGAGAGAGAAATGGCCCTGTATTTTCAGGATTAACTCTTGCCTGCAGGTACCTGGGGGATGTACAGTATAACACATCTACAGTACAAAGAGTGATAAGGACTACGTCTCAGAAAAAGTATAAATTCATGATTATCACCTCCTCGATAAGGTGATAATGACAAATCAGCTACATGTGAAACAAACAGTTGTTGCTATTTTGGTTACATTACTGTAAAGAGGTCTTTGGTGTTTTCAAAATTGGACATGCAGTGTGTCACAAAAAGCCTAGCTGTTTTTCTAAGCTACAAAAATTCTGTAAGCATTTCATCAGCCCGGGATGGACTCTCTGTTTCTGCAGAATCAATAGCAGTGCGATAGCTGCATCCTCTTAGTCACTGACAGTCTGCTGGCTACTCAGAACTGGCCAGAACACATCAGAGTGAGAGCTGAATCTCAATGGTCTGCTCCTGCTCTTACCCTCAGAGAAGCAAATAACCAGCAATCATGCCTGCCCCTTGTCTTTCCTTTTTTTGTGAAGAACCATTACAGGGGAACTGATGGCAGAGAAACATGGCCAATATGTTCCTCCAGCACATTGTGATAAAGCAAGCTGAGGGCTGATACAGTAGATGAGTCAGTCGGGTCAAAAATCCATTTGATGACACAAACACGGTTTACTCTAACTCTATAGTTCAGAAGAATTCATGCCAAGAGAGAATGAGTCATGTACGCTGGGCTGCACGAGGATGAAAGTATCGCCATTCCTGACATCACCATGAAAATACTGTTTGGAGTCTTTGATTTTGATGCTGAAACCATAGTACAATGGAAAACGTAGGCTGCGGAAAGACTTTTATACACTTCTTAGGTTGAAAGCCTCATTAACAACCAAGACACACACAAGAACACACTTTATGTAGACTCTCCACTTATGTAATGCAAATTCTCTTTTCTCATTATATGTTGTGCTTTTATTGTGATGTTTTACATTTTGGCGAGAGGAGAGACAAAGGTTTTGAGTGAATTTGGGCGTCTGAAAATGAATGTGTCAGTATGGAATGACTGGAAGAGTCTGAATCACTGTGTAAGTAAAGACTTCAAATGACAACCACGCAGAATTGTCCAGTCTTTGGAAAATGTCCTGCTGCTGTCTCCCTCCTGCTGCTCTGTAACATGTGACAGGACTCCAGTAAAACTGTAGCTGTAAAGAGGTTTACAGCTACAGAGCAACAGCTCTCAGTGTTTTATTGCTTCTTATCTGCTTTAACCCCTGCAGAAGGAGCAAAAGACCATCTCTTGGATCTGATGACTGTCCACAAAACACAATAAATCCACTGCACACAAAGACAGGCCAACAGACCAGACATACCATACCAGAGCCTCGCAGTTAGTATGGCTAAAACAAGCGGATACATCCGTGTGTCTGCTTTATAATACAGTGTTTGTCATGCTTCAGTGTTTCTGCAATGTCATTACAGAAGCATGCACTGACTGGACAGCTGAGAAATGACAAAGTGATTCTGTCATGTCCTGATACACACCACTGATAAAGTGTGAAATCCTTCCTCCCCTGCAATCATACAATTTATGGACTGTACACATTAATCAACAACTACACAGCTAATGAAAAAACATATGTGTGTGTGTGTGTGTGTGTGTTTATCTTAACCTATTTAATGCCAATTGTTGATGCCCACCCATGCTATTTAATTATGTTGCTTAGCAACACACAGTTCCTTTGTAGACCTTGTGGGAGTGTGTCAAACTACCAAAGCTATCAAACAACAATTAGTGCAGTACCATTATGCTGTCAACAACAACAAGACCGAGAAATTATTGATTTTACACACACACACACACACACACACACACACACACATATATATATATATATATATATATATATATATATATATATATATGTGTGTGTGTATATACACACACACACATAAACACTCACACAAACATTACTGCATTAAGATCAAAAGACTGAACATTTTTCTCACAGTCCCTTTCTCTCCCTGCTGCTCTCTCTCTTTGAAGTATGATCCTCTTTATGTGTGTGATTAAATCTCCAGTCTTTTGTGTGAGATATAACACGCATAATCACAACAATATACACAGCCTCAGTTCAGAAAAGATTCATGAATATCTGAACGAAAGTTGAGGTGAGCAGGCTGCAGTAAACAGTCCACACAGCTCTTTTATACGTGACTCACAATGAGCTTTAAATCTTCCGTCGCAGCTGGAAGGACGTGAGCTGTAAATCCATGTCCCCTGATGATAAATACTTGGAGCAGATAAACATCGCTGAAGAGAACAGGGAAATTATTTTATGCCGCCAAGCATGAATATGATTAATAGAAGGGCTGATGCAGACACCCAGCCTCACCCAGTCCACACTCATGCATTCTCACCTTTCAGAACAAAACGTCTTTACTTCACATCTCTGAGTAACTGAAAGCAGACTTGACGAGATCTGAGGAGGACTAAAGGGCATGTCAGTGTCACTGCTATTAATCTGGAGTTCACAATAGCTTCCTGCTGCCAGTGGAGTGGATCATTGTATCTGAGCAGCTTCACGCTCCGGCAAGCCATGACACATCTCTTGCCAACACACAACAAAGGTGATTTTGAAGAAAATTGTGGGCAACTCTCTGCTCTGTGAAAGACGGCATATATCATTACCAGACTGTTAATTGAAAGAAGTTGTCAGGTGAAGGAAGAGAGAACTGAGCAGGGCGAGGGGAAGGATGTTGATCAGGAGAGATGAGAAGAAAAGGAGAGAGTTAGAAATCTGGATGGTTCTTAAATAGAGCTGCTGATCACTGCCAAGTTTTCTTCTCTGTTTGAGTTGACTTTTCCTAAAGTTGGAGAAACAATCTGTGAATGAAGACAAATGTCTAAAGCCCCTCTGTAGCAGGCCCTACAGGCTGCCATTCATTATGCCCCGCATCAAATTGGACAGCATGCTGATCTGTGCAAGGCAGAAATTTGGTCACAGGGGGGGGGAAATAAATGTCCAAAAGGCCATAAACATACAAGACAAAAACGAAAAAAATCATGGCTACTGCACATTGGACCTTTATTTCCTGAGAACAAGTGAGACTTTTGGTTAAAGGAAAGATCAGAGGCTCATCAAAATCACTAAGATTTATTGAGTGTTGGACGGATGGGTCGACTGACAGATATCACCATCCTTAAATAGCACTTGAACTGCAAAAAACTTCCTTTAGTGATGTAACAGTATTGAGGATGGTGGGAAAGGACTGCTGCTCACATCCCAGAATTCAATATGAAGCAGCGAGCCACACAGCCCGAGCTCAGCAGTTGTCTGCAGAGATGGAGATAACCCTGCAGCGAGCTGGGATGACATCCCGCTGAAGACACACAGATGTACCCTCCTATAGTCTAATGGGATTATCAATTCAGCTGCTTTGAATAAAAATCACATTATCTGTCAGTGCTAGAAGAGATATCTCAACAGAGGCATGGAGTATCAGCCTGCTCAAACAGAGGCTAATCATATGATCAGAAATGGAGCCTTTACCAAAAATAACACACAAATGAACCCCTGACACATATATATGCACTGTATATCTGAATTTCTGCTGAAAGAGTATGCATATCTTACATTGCTGTTAACAACATTTTGGTCCTATTTTGCATTATAAAATATTTACAACATTAAAGTACTGGATATGTTAAATCAGCTCTATGGAGTGTTTAACTAGTTATGAAACTGTCACAGTTTAAAACAGATGTCTGGACATGATTTAGATAACGGTGAGATGCATAGTTTTGCATAGTTTTAAAAGGTACCTGGTAGCTAATTGTTAGTATTTCTATGGCAATGGTATAATGGCAGCAATCTGCCACTGCTCAATTTCTCTTCAACGCATAAACACCCAACACTACGCTATATATATATATATATATATATATATATATATATATATATATATATATATATATATGACCCAACACTATATATGACATGACACATTCAAACCATATATATGTATATATATATATATATATATATATATATATATATATATATATATATATATATATATATATATATATATGTATATATATATATATATATATATATATATATATATATATATATATATATATATATATATATATATACATATATATGGTTTGAATGTGTCACACATCATCTCTTGGGACCTGTAATGACTGTTTTGCAGAAACCTAATTCACAAAGTGACATTTACCCATCAAGTCAATGAGCCTTTCACTCCATCTGAACATACAGTGCTGTTTTCTGCGGACAGACCTCTGTCTGCCTGTCCAGTTTATGTATTTTACAGGTTTCGATGATCTACTCTGGAACAATGAGTACTACGTGACTGACAGCTGAAATGTACTGCGATCAAGTGGACAAGGAGCACCATGACCACACTGTGTTAGATGAGTCACTAAACAGGCTTATTTTCCACTTGTTAGTAGCTGGTAACTTCCCAACCTCCAGAAAGGTTCTGGAGGTTCTGGAGTTTGTTTTACAATAACAACAACAACAGTACACTTTTTTTAAAAATTACAATTAAATGATTTGTAGCAAGCCAACCTTTGTGCAAAGCTTAAAGCTCTTCAGACATTCATTCAGACTCAACTTACAGTTAGTCAGAGACACATTTAACACATTTAACATCCTCTTCCTTATAACTTACTTTTCAGTTTTGAATTACAGTTCTAATTTCACTAACATTTCCCTCAGTCAGATTTTTCAATGTGCACGTCTGTTGCCAAGGAAAGACCTTCTGTCAGTTCTGTTACGAATGTCCGGCTGGAGAAATATTACATAATGAAGAGGGCACTGCTCAAAGCCACTGCAGTTATATGACAACAAATGTTACTCTCAAATTTCCCATAAGTCCATTGTGTCCAAACTATTATTACAATGTTATCTAATAGACCACACTGACTGTGGGATTGTTTTGTGAGTTTAACTGTCAGTCAGTCGTGGTCAGCCGGCAATTAACACGCCAGCAGATAAGACTGTTGTGAGCCAGCTCAGCTGTAGGGGTAGCCATGACCCCCCCGGTGCCATATCAAAACTGACTGCAGACATTAATGTTTTTAGTTTCATTTGTTTTTCACAAAATATCCACTATGAGAAATGTTAAGTCATTCGCAACAACAAAAGGCCATGAAAAAAGCTGCTACACACAAACTACACAGTCAAACAGTGTGATTTGTTGCTCATATGGAGGGACATCATACTGTTCTGTAGAGTGTGAATATGTCAGCTTGTGTGTGTGACCCATGCCATTTACTGCTGTTATTTAGGCTAACAGTGCAGACCCTAATTCAGAACAGACTGGGTCTTAAAGGGAAAATGGAAAAATCCTTCTGTTAGCAAAGAATATCTGGAAACACATGAGAGTCAGTGTGATGAGAGCACTGTAGCAGCTAACTGGTGAGTCACCGCTACTTTACTGTGCAGACAGAATATTCTGGCAGAAATACAGAATTTGGGGTCATAAATAGCCGACAGCATCTAGCTGACAGCCAGTGAGGAGAAGCCAGGAAAGTAATCCAAAATTCCCCTGATGCAAAGCAACACGCATTTCACTAAAATACCTTATGAAGGCAAATAACATTATGGGCTTAGTGATTCGCCCTGTCTTTTAGGCTGATATGTGCTTTCAGTATTCAGCCTGTGAAAACAACCATTTAGAAGCCATACTTTCAATCACTTCCTCCGTCATTATGTTCGTATCCTGTTTGTCCTTTTATGCCATCACATCCCTTCAGTCTTTTTTTCAATCTTCTTTTATATCTCTTTGAATCAGCACTATCTACATTTGGATGTCACAGTGAAGAAATGTCAGTTTTCATGCTTCTTATGCTTATGCTTCTTAGTTTCTTATTTTGATCTGGTCCGACGTTTGCTTCAGGTGTCAGTCACAGCAGCATAGCACCAACTGAGGAGAGCAACAATGTCCAGACTGAGATTTAAAAAAAAAAAGACATCCAACAGCATTTCTCCGCGTGATACGGTATATCCTGGACACAGCAGGGGGGAGGATGGTTGAGACGGAAGAAAGGAGAGCATCTGACATTAACTCTCACTGCCCTTTCAGTCCACGGAGAATGGATAGCACTTCGCTTCAGTAAACCAAACCAAGGCTTTTTGATATATTCATGTTTGATCATGCATGACAGAGTGGTAACATGCGTGTTGCATTGTAAAGGCAAGCTCATATAGGAGTTGTCAAAATGTCATTTTAAAGATAAGCGATGTATGGAACTAATGGAGAGTAAGTACAGAAAAAAACTGAAAGTCACACAGAAATGGACAGGATACATAGAATACAGACATTTTTGGCATTAATTGGTGAACCTTGGAAACCTTTTTTTCCCCTAATATTTAGAATATTTAGCTTTAAATTCCATTGCATATTTTTGCCTGATTAGAGATCTCCCCAGGTTGTCTGTGTTAAAAAAGTGCATGATTTCCATATCCCTGATCCTTATGTTAGCTTCACTGAGGTGCCTGTTAAGGTGGTACATAATAGCAGCAGGGCTTTTTAGCTTTCATACAATCATTCAGATGAATCGTAACAGTATCAAATGGATTAATGCACCATTATTAGAGTTTCAGATCACTGTATGTTCTGCACTGACATGTAATAACTATGGCATTGTACCAAATCCTGCTGTAAAACAATCACTTGTTCTCACAAACAAACAAAAAAGGGATATTTCTTGAAAATCACATTAAGCCCAAACCAAATGGAAGAATATCTGCTATTCATGCAAAATTATCTGAGGCAGCATAGAGTAAGGACTCCTTTCTGCAGAGGAAGTAACAACCCTTTAATGGGAGACATTTGGACTTGTCAGGGCAGGAGAAGCACAGGTGTAACTAAT
Source organism: Scortum barcoo (assembly GCA_023238725.1). Classification (NCBI taxonomy): domain Eukaryota; kingdom Metazoa; phylum Chordata; class Actinopteri; order Centrarchiformes; family Terapontidae; genus Scortum; species Scortum barcoo. The sequence goes on from CM041552.1 coordinate 24,750,992, forward strand.
AGCATGAACAATGGCTCTGTTCCATTCAAGTGTCTCAGTAGGATGATTGTAGAAGCATAGATAATAGCAGGGGCTTTCAAAAAGCAAAAAAAATGCACTAAATGCAGTTACTCAATGCCAGACTAAAGACTGTACCTGAAGGGTTTTTTTTTTCCTAAATGACGGATGATCATCTGCATTCCGCAGAATAATTCAAGCTGTTGGTCTCTACCCATCATAAATATTCATGTTAAAGTAAATTAAAGACTTCTACTCCGGTTGATGGACCTGTTTGTCTCATAATATTATTAGTAATTACTCAATGCCCTCAGTAAGTATTGGTTTAAAATGACAAATTATTAATGACATTAATGACAAAGTGCACGTGTCACCTTGTGTATATGTATACAGCAAAGGCTTTAGAGCTGCAAAGGGTTAGCCCATTTCTTTGATTCTACTTTGTTATAACATGAACATTTAAATGTGGAATTAAAATGTCTTTTGGATACAGCATGTCAGCAGAACAAATTGGTTGGGGATTTTCTCAGTCTTTAAAAGCTCAGCACAAGTCTGTTTTTAAGAATCAAATGAATGATTCCACTCAAAACCATCAGCAGGAATTTAAAGGTGCAACATCGAATGAGAGTCCTTCAAGTGAAATTCTAATCATCAGCTTCCAGTTAATGGCATTGATGATTTTTTTTTCTGAAAGCCTATTACCAAACTTCTTCGGCTGATTCTTCCCACACCCCCTCGGAGAATTAAAAACTGCCCAGGGCCTGCTGTATCCTCAGAGGGCTGACCAGGGCACAGGCCCTCCTCTGCAATGCTGGAGCATATATTCAAAATACAAGAGCAACACTAAATACTTTTGTTTGTCATTTCCAAATCGTTTGCCTGCTGCTGCTAATTCTAATTTGGGTTTTGTGTAGGAAAGCAAGCAGTGGATCAGGGATGAGCTGAAGATACGAGCAGAGAGCTGAGGAAAGAGCAGCAGGGAGGGGAGAACAGAGAGTGTCTTCAAAGTGGGCCAACAGGGAGAGACTGGACTCTCATGTGAACATCACCCAGGCCTTGAAAGGACATGACTGTCCTGTTTTGTCACACATGAATGGAGATGAATTGTCAAAAGTGGGGAGAACTGTCTGTTCCTAATGCAGTAAAGATGTAGTGTGGCTGGGAACTCATAACAGCCAGAAAATCTATGGTGGTGGGTTGTAGAAGATTTGGCTCAGAAACAGACGGGAGGAAGGAAAGAAAGAGACAGGGGGTGGGGGGGGTAAAGAGAATAAATGAAAATGAATGCTGAGATGGAACGTGGCAGATAGAAAGGGAATGGAGAAAATTAGGAGCCAAGTGACAAAGTGACAGATGGAGACACTCACAGCTTCACAGCATGTCTCTATCATAGTACAGAGAATGGCCGACCCTCAGAGTCCCCCTCCGGTGGAGCAGATCACAGCTGTAGATGAGTATCAGCGACAAGACTAAGCCCCGAACACAGCATACTGTACGAGCTACTGTAACTCAAGATTAAAACTGAACAGCTCACTTTCTTACACATTCGCAGGCACACCATATACAGTGATCTCTCCTCTATCTGGGTTGCATTCCAGAACCCACCGAAAAAGGTGAAAATCCACTAAGTAGAAACCATATGTTTATATGGTTATTTTTATTATATATTTATAAACCCTCCCACACTCTTATAAACATGTTTCCCACACAGTTATACAGTATAAACCCTTTATATTCTCTTAGATATTCAGGTAAGATTCAGTTGAAATTATGTATGTAAACACACTGTTTATATACTACGCAGCAAATATACGTATCGTATATCATTGAGGAGTTTTATTTAATACGTAATAACAGTTTTAAACACATTGTAATAATACATATTTTAACTAAATCAAAGCGTGATATAGCAAGGGATTACTGTGTAACAGAAAACCCGTCGAGGAACATGTCTTTTTTTTTCCCTAAAAGCAGAGGCCATTCATGAATAATATAGATAATGGTGAGTTCTGCTAAATATGCATGACCAAATACTGACTGTCTCACTGTATTAATGTTTCTGACTCTAAAGTGGTCTTGCTGGAGGGTAAATAGTCCAGTTTACTGAACTGGGTCAGGACCTAAAGAGAGATGCTACCACACAAAGATACCACAAAGTGTTTTTAAACTCCAGCATCCTCAAATGTCAGTGCTCGTTTCCATCTTAACCACCTCATTTAGCACATACTGTACTTCTCTGAAGACATCCTTACACCCAGTAAATATTCATCTGAGGGCATCAAACATTTGTATCAAACTTCCTAAACTCTCTCTTCAAACTTCCAACCAATCACCCTGCAACACATGCACAGTATTACCAAACATTAAAAAGAACTGCTATATGAGGCATTTCTTTAGGCCATAGTAAGGGGTGTTCTTTATTGTAGTTTGTTGTATTTTAAGTTCATCGCATGTTTGAGTTATTTGGTATTCAAAGAAATCCAGTGAACAAACATTACAATATGTGGATCTCAAAGTCCTGAGAATTGAATCAAGCCCTCTCTGTCAAAGTCACTGAGTATTTACTGCACGTCTGTTCTATGGGAATGTATGCTGCACAGGTGCACCTCCACCATCTGCATGTTCTACACTGTTCCTGGAGCCTCTAAATGAGATTTCTTCTCAAAAGTGCTATTTCAACTCTAGATGATTTCGGCGGCTTTGATTTCCTTCGCATCCTGCTGATTTAATTAGAAGTCCTAATCAAATGGCTTGGAATGACACAAACTGGAGCTGAAATCAAATCACAGCGCCATCAGCATGGAAGTGTTGTCAGGAATATGAGTAGGCAGGAAGCAGCTCTACCAAGTTGTGCGTGTGTAGTGAAATCTTACTTTGTCTTGCTAACTTAGTGATGTCGTTTCCCTCTGGCAGACAGGAACGCAAATACACATGTACATGTGCGCGCACACACACACACACACAGTACATGTGCACAGTATGCACAGTAGGTACGGGATCAAAGACGTTCCTCTTACCTAGAAAAAGACAAAAGGAGACCAGTTGTCCATGAAAAGCACAAAAGGTAGAAAACACTGTCCATATTCCCAAAACTTTTGACAGCACATAGTAATAAATAAAGTAGTAAGGAGACAATCTCAATACCGACATTTCAAGCATATAAAATAATGCAATTCCGATGTCACTTCCAAGCAGTAATGTCAGAGTTATTCATCATGTGTACCACATACCATAACATAATTGAAACTGAACCGAACAATAGAGTCATCTATTGACACAAAACTATTTGAAAATAATAAAAAAGTTTGATGACTTCCATCACTTTAAAAGAAGGACAGTGTGGAGAAAGAAGTAATAATGTAACAATATGAAAAAGACTGACAATAAAATAGAACGTCTGAAATGTCGGTGAGAAGACATTGTGCTGTAACATTCCATCAAGCATGAACCCACTCATGTTTCAGCCTCTCAGATGTGTTACTATTTGTGAGGGTGAACAGAAAGCCCAGACCTCCCCTGTACAGGGATGTAGGGGAGCTACTAGTCAGTTTGTCGGGATTTCCCACCGTGCATTGTACATTCCTCCTATGGTGTTTCATTTTTCAACAGGCAGCTTGTGCATGGTCTGCCCTGAGCCTTTTGAGAAATATGGGCCAAAAGATCTGTCCACCTGGATGCATAAATCCCTGCTGCATCGCCTGGATGTGACAACTCGAAACAGATTCAAAATGGCCTTTTCTATTAATGACGCTCCGACACTGCAGAGGCAACATCCAAGGATGTAAAAAACAGTTATATTCATCATCCCTGACTGAGTGGAGCTTTTCAAAGCACCTTTTCAGGGCTGCACAGACCTCCAGAAAATCCAGAGCAGCAGCCCTGGAAGAAATGTTGGCTAGAAATGTTGTCTGTCTTTGAGGTTTGCCATCATCAGGTGGAAAAACTTAATAAGACCTGCCTCCCGCAGACTGGACCACAGACTGGCAGATGTGTAAGTCCTTGTCATGATGAAAGAGTTGTAATAACATGGCTCTGCACACAACCAAATCCTCAGTAATCAGGGCCCCGCAGGGATAATAGTTCAGGCTGGAACATTTCTCTCAGCTGAGGACAGATCACTCACACCAGAACCACCCAATTAACAGTGCTCTGCTACAGTGTTCATAGCTATCACAAATAGGGCCAAAAAAAGGATGTAGAATATCCACACACGCCAAATAATACACCAAAAACTGTAAATTGTGCACACACGCAGACACACTGAAAATGTAAAAAAAAAAAAACACATTGTAAACTGTGCAGACACACTAACTGAAAATGAAACATCCTGTAGTTAAATGTAAGCCCAAGAAAAATATACCTCCCGGGTTCAAACAACACTCCATTAAAGCCCAGGATTAAGTCAGTATGGTTAATTAAAAATAGCAGCTACCACCACACATATCCACAAGCATATTCATCTATAAAATATGTTGCATATAAAAACATGTTAGAGGATACAAAATGCACTACTTTTTATAGATTAGGCTAAATAAAAACCAACCTAAGACGAGTTATTGGCAGTCTCTACCTAAAAGCATCAAATCGTTTAATGGACTCCAATACTACAGCTCTGCAATAATCTAAATTGCAATACAACCCCAATATTCGTATTTATTGAGAGCAGCGTATTGAACTGCACCATACCAAAATGTGTTTCTCCTCCCCAGTTACACAAGGCAGAGTATTGAAAAGATCAGCTCCTACAGCCGTGCACTCATACAGCAAACACTTATTTACCGTGTTGTTGCCATGCTAATCCCATTTCCACAACAAATTGAGAGCTGTGGAGATACACTGTACTTCCTTGAGTGTGAAGAGGTTCGAGAGAGTGTTAATGGAAATTATGTTCACGAGGGAGGTACACAGTGAAGTGCCCCAGCCGCCTTCCTCGCGGAGGTATTTGTTCTGTCCATTCTTCTCGAGGAAATGATTTACTGCTTCAGAGAGTTCTCACTGCAGGAAAACGGACTGAAGGAAATCAATCCCGAAGTTGACCCTTTGAGGGCAAGAAAATTGATCTCGGGTAGGAAGAACCAGTCATGCTTCTTCCCTCTGCTTTCTTAAAGGATGCAGTAAACAACATGAGACGTGTCTTTCTTACACTCAGCCACCGTGAAGAGTAGAAGGTGTTTATGAAAATACAGCAGCAGCAGCTACATTACACACTACATTTATTTCTCTGGCTAAATGAGTATAAAGTCAGTTGTTAACGCATGCAAATTGTCCAGATAAAAAAAAAAAATCTCCTAATTATTTCACTCACAGTTCCTCTCAAATCTTCATCCGCCCACCACCAATAAATAAAGGATTAAGAATTGAGAATGAATAAAAGAAATAGAGAATAGTCGATTTGATCCACTACTATCTTGCAGGAGCTCAGGGACAAAGCAGCAGAGTCAATGGGCAGGACTTGTTTTCTCTCTGTAAATAACAGCTCCATGTCAGTGAGGCTGGAGGTGAGGCCTGTTGAGCACAGCCTGTGTTGAATGAACCATCTGTGGAGCCTTTCACACGGAGGCTGACGAAGGCTTGAAGAAGCAGATTAACCTGGGCGGTTTACATCATTCATGAGGCCCGACGACAGGAGCAAAAGATTTTTAATTTTCTGAAAGTTTGGCACACAGTACCTGGAACTTTCTTTCAGTTTTAATTGCTTATTTCCATAGCAGCATTTCAGGATGTATTTATCTTACCACTCAGCTCCCATTTTCAAAGACACATACAATTACGGTGTAATCAGAACTGGATAGACTTTTGGAGCTTTCACCATGAGTTTTGTTCATATCTGAGCCTAGCTGACAATATCCACAATATCCACCCAGTTTTGCCAGCATCATCAGCAGGTAACCAAAGGGAAAGAAATGTCTTAGCACAGCATAGACACATATCTTCTTCATAACACCCTGTAATTACTGTATGAAAGGAACGCAACTTGTTTGTTGTCAAAATTCTGCTGAAGAAATTAAATAAAATCATTGTTCCAGCCTGATGTCACATATTCCTCCGGTGCCACAGACCTCCTTGCTCATCTAAAGAATTCATGTGAAATATTGCTTCATTCTGACACGAAAGCTTTGGGTGCAGTTTACTCTATTCATAATAGATTGTTAAGGCAGAAGAAAATATCAATATTTGAAAAACTAAATTAAAAAAGCAGCCAAAAAAAAAAAAAAACAAATCCAACAAAGTAAACCGAAACACTTCTTTGTTAGGAGAATACTTGCCTGACATTTTAAAAATGATGATGAAAAATAAACTTCCTAGTACACTTTTTTGTTTTCTTATTGGTCAACTTACTGCAAATGCCAATATCGATATAACTGCGATGCACTAAAATTGGCCGGTGTGACCCATGAATGAACCAGCTAATGTGAGTAAAGCTTCCCTGCTCTGCCTGAACTCACACTGTGCAATCAACAGATAGAAACAGTGTTTTACAATGACTGTTATTACTGTCATCAGTTTAATGACTAGGTCTGCCACCGCAGTAATGACTGTAGTTTAGTTTGTTTTAATCTGCACTTCCCCTGCATATCTGATTAGAACTCTCGTATTATTTGTTAGGAGAGAGAAAAGCATTGGGTTTAACTGTCGCTCCCCCGTGATTGATATGGATCTATTGAAGACGCAGCCATCTGTTTGACATACAGAGTCCTCATCATTACGCGACAGACGCACAAGTCTGAGAGCTGCACTCAGCCTAGTGTGTATAGACTCAGGGATCAGCCTGCTTTAGGTTGAGGTGCACTACAGTAATGAGGAGAATCCCACAGAGGGATGCACACATGCAGATGCAAATACGTATACTGCACTATAGGTGTTGTATTAGCACATTGCACAGTGCACAAGTAGCAGTTCTCAAATTACTGTGCACACGCACGCATATCCACACACACAGAATAAAAGCCATCGTGGCTGTGATGATACCTACCATGAGGGGATCTACCAGAAGATTTACCGTGGAGCAGAATAAATTAAAGCAAACGCCTCCCTTTGATTGTTATTAGAACGATAATCAACAAGAGGTAAGACGAGAGGCGAGAGAAGAAGGGAGATGAGAGAAAAAGCAACGTTACATTAATATTCCAGTTTAAGATGTTGCGACAAAATGCACTGTGATACATTAGCATAATACTATTCTCCAGTTTCCAAAATCTGCTTGGTAATTTACGTGCTTGATGAATTAGACAACTCAGAGAGAGGAGGGTAAACTGGCCTCAATTTGTAATCTCTCTCCCCTTTGTCTCCTGTGTTCTGTGTCTTATTCTCCGCTCTCCCTTTGTCCCTGCCGACGCCTCTCTCTGAGCACTGACGGATAGACGCACCGCGGCTTCATCACTCTGATCGGCCTCGCTGAAATTCACATTCATCACATTCTGCTGCGTTCAGATTGTCTTTTTAGAAATTACCTCGTTAAAGAAAGTGTAAGAGAACAAAAGACTGTTAAAACAAAGAAAAAAAACAACTCTTCTGTAACATTCACTGACTCACAAAATATTTCTGTTCAAAACAATCCAGTCAACATTTATCATTTTCACTGCTTTTTTCTCCACCAAAATGTCAGTAGAGAAGAACTGTGTTTACAAAAACTGTCTCTTGATAATACAAGCTAATTTCACAGAAAGCTCTCGCAAATATTTGTATATATTCTACAAGGAGGGATGGAAGAGGAAATAAAGAAGAAAGGAGAAAACAAATGAATCATCATGTTTGTTTGGGCAAAACATTTTAAACAAGGATTTCTATTTAAACCTGCACAACCCAACCTTGTGCCGTTAAGAATATTAAAGAAGTGTGTTCAAGCTTTTGTTCTGGTCCAGCACAGCGGCAGGTGATTAGTTTCTGCCCTGAGACTGAGTGCCAGTCAGTTGAAATTCAGAGCTGAAGAGTCGGAAGTGCTGTCATGGCACTGTGGCCCACATACGGCACACTATATGTATGTAGTGCATTGTATTTCATTAAGTTTTCCCTCACTCTCTCCTGTCAATCCTTCCTGCCACAGTGTTGACTGGTCTGATTTCTCCCTCACAAACATAGCTCCTGCTATCTGATTCTTTCTCAGTATGCAGTGTGAGCATTATGATAACATATGGTTGCAGCTTAAACCCATATATTTCATGTATATGCCGGGTTATGTTTGCTATAGCATGGAAGAGTATAAGGAGTATAATTCTGCATGCACTCATTTGCATGACAAACACACTGGATAGTAATGCTCTTAATTAACTAAGGTGAAGTTTTTTTATGTAAGCTATAATGCACAAGGAGTTGTCTTGATACACAAAAATAATGGAAAAGGTGGAGGTGAAGCACCCACTGAGTCCATTGTTCTGTGTTCACACAATGAACGAATTGCACCTACAGTTGGCTTGGAACAGAGCCAAGCCCTATAATTTCATGACATCTCTGTGGCTGCTGTTGTTTTCTGTGCGGCTGCAATAGCTTTGTTTTCATTGACCAGAATAAATGAAGGCACTCAAACAGACTTTGTGTGAACATGCTCTAAGTCTACTGGGGAGTCAACAGTCAACATCACATAAAATTACAGAGTAAAAAAAAAAAAAAAAAAAAAACTAAACTTGGGACTTTTCTTTGGCAAACTTTCACCAGCTGTTAGCCTCCCCGTTTAGTTTGCTCTGTGTAGGTGGAGGAGCAGAGCTGAATCTTTGGAGGGGTTTCTACATATCCAATGTGTAAATTGTACCATCTGCTTGACTGGAATAATAACGACAGACAATTCCTAATTTCAGACAGGTAGAAATAGTGTAGATAGATAATGCAGGTGACATTAATCATAAAACAGGGGAAATCAAAAGAGAGGGAATTAAAATATTTTCTGACATTACATTTTAAAACCATAAAGTGTCATTCTTTTATGTCAAAATGACAAAATAAGAATCAGAGTTTGATTTGGTGCAGACCAGAGAAATAAAATGAGGTGTATGAAGAAAAGAGATTATGTAAAAGTAAAATAAAACTGTAAACACATTTAAACAGTAGCATGTTGGAAGTGAATAGTAAAATGTTGACACCATATTTCATTTGTTTTCTGACCGAGTATCCGATCTTGCGATACAAAATGTGCTTGTAGTGCACTAATTTTTTATGGTTATGTTTAGGCGCTCACAGCGCTTGCTTAAGGTTGTAAAAGGTTTGTGGTCCACACTGACTTGAGTCAGGAGACACAGTGTTGTTATTAATATTTAACCACAACCTTTCTATAACATTTACCAAAGTGCTTTTATTGCCTAACCACAGACAAGGCGCAGGATGTCTGGAGTCATACTACTGCACGCTGTACCCCCACATCCACCCTGATCACCTCCCTGAAACCCTGGTGAGGTAAATACAGCATTTCATTCAGTCTGAAAAAATCTATGAATGTCATCCAGTCAAGGACGTTGGCAGCACAAAATATATTTAGTCATACTGTAATGTCATTTCTAGGGGACATGGTTGGATGAGGTTATTGTGCAGAGATTTTTCAATCATCTTAAATGCAGTTTAGCATTTGTAGTCTTTTACTTTCCACAACATGGATAAGACTCGATATACAGAAATTAGTGTATGTCTTTATAGAGCTCAAAACACTGTAATAAGAGATGTTGAGAAAATGATATATGTTAAAGGTGACAGTCACGGGAGTGCTAAAAATCCCCATACAGGGAAACTAGCTGGTCACAAGCTGAAACTAAAACATACATGACAAATACGTACAGTAAATGTGGCGGATGACCACTAGTGCTATGTGCCCTGTGACGTAATGTGAGCCTTGCCACAGTGATTTAGTTGCTTCAAATTCATTTCTTTAGAGCTTTGTGATTCCTCTGTATTGTTAGACCTTAACCCAGTTAATCAGGATGGAAAACAATGGCAAGATGAATCATGTTGTGCAAAGAGTGGTCCGACGTGCTAATGCGGCTAGCAGGGGACACATTAAAGATAAAGAGTTGGTTGGAGCTTTGGAGCTGTGAGGCTGCACAGGCTGGATAAAGCTGTGTTTGATATTAATTCATTATGCTAATTTAGCCGCTGTATTCCCACAGCCGAAGCCCAAGTGAGGGGGTTCGATGTCAAGTGAGCGTATGCGCTGTATGTGCATGCATATGAGGGCACCTGTGCTTGCGCGCGTGTGAGCACGTTTGCCTCGTGTGTGTTCGGCTCAGTTTCTAATGACCTTAATATTTCTCATTGCGGTTTTAATGAGGATGTAAAGTCTTCAGAGGCAAAAAAAAAGTTTCGTTAGGATTAAACAATGTGTCTGGAAGTGCAAAATTTATATTTCAGATAATTACTGTCTCATGGTGATTAGTATGCACACAGGTGGAAGGACAGATAAAAATACATGAAAGAGGAAAAACTTGAAAAGGATTCCCGGCAATATAGATTCACAGTCCATGCTTTGTAATGTGTTAAACGAAAAGAAGAGGTTATTCAGAAAATGTACCTGATGGTATCACTGAAACTGTTCATCAGAGTTAGAGGGTTATTATTGTACATCTCTGACCTGTCACTCATATTCAGTTTGTATCAAGCCGCTGAATAACCTCGAGGAGGGAGTGTATACTGTATGTGTGTATATCTGTGTGTGTGTGTGTGTGTGTGTGAAGGGTAGAGAGAGATGATTAACAGTATGAAGGCTGCAGAAATGGACATATGAAAGTCAGGTTGTGGACTGACAGCTCATATGAAACCCTGCGCATATGAAACCCTGCTTTAGAAGAGACCGGAGAGACCATCAATCCACTGAGCTCTACTTCAGTGAGCCACTACTCATGGACCAGACTAACTAATGACCCACAGTCACAGTGAACAGCAGAAACGTGCTCGTCATTCAGCTGATATTGAAACGTTGCTCTGTTCATTATGTGACACAGTAAATCCATTACTGTGAAACAACAACGTCGCCGGAGTTAGCAGTGATACAAATAGCTGCTTTGACCGTCACTGACTTTGCTCTGATATTACACTGATGATTTTCACAACACATTAAACCTCGATGAATGTCATTACAAACAGCAGCTTTGGTGCAATCAGTCATCGTGTTTGGCTCATAGAGAGGACAACATGATCATGTCATACTGATACTGTAATACTACATTGTTCAGATACAGAGGACACGCTAAAGCTGGAGACTGAAGCTGTCAGTCAGTGAGTTTAATGATGTCATCAGCAGAGGTGTGGACTTGTGTCAGACAAAAAAAATCAGATAACTTTAGGCTGAGGCTGAATTTGCTACAGCTCTGATTTGCATCCCTGACTGCTTTTTTTCTTCTCCACAGCAACCATAGCCATGGTTCATGGGTAGTGTAGTAAATAGACCCATCTGTCATTACAAAACTAAAGACAAAATATTATTTCTCAAAAAAAAAGTTTAAACAATTAAAACTTGTCACTGTTACTTAAACCTTGGAAAGTCACATTACCCAGGAGCATCCTGCAATGTGAAGCAACATTGAGTATATTGATTATAGAATCATGCAACATCATTGTAACCTGTGGTGGAAGAGTTAAAACTTATTTGGTTTTATGTTCTTTAACGAAGCAGCATGTGTTTTTCACAGCATTGCATTACGCCGGAGAGTCAATGAAGGCTGAAGTCAGCAGCTCAGTGGTCTTGAACAGAACAAAGCTCTCAACATGAGAATGACTTTGTAAATACAGGCATTAGTGCAGCCAAAGCTGAACACAGCCACGTCTGACAGTGGAAGCACACAGCTTGAGATCAATGGAGCAAAAACATCTTGTTATTCAGTGACAGAACTGTATTTCTCCAGAGCCTGGAACACAAGCACTCTGAGGAGAACGCGTGACTAAATGAAACACCATGCTTTTGTCCCGAGTATGAGATGTTGCTTTTGTTTGAGATAGGGTAAACAATTACCATTTAGATTGCATTTTGACAATGGAGACACAGCTTATACAGTTGTTGTTTTGTTGTTTTTGTTTTTTTGATGTGAAAAGATGTGTTTTTGAAGCATACACAATGAAGAATGGATTCTGTCTCATTAATACTGCAGTGTTAATTGAAGAGTCATTACTACTTTTTTGATTTTCTACAAAAACAAAAACTGTGGTAGAGCAGGATGAGCTCAAACAAAGACACAACGATGCATGATCCTAAACCACAGAGAAGCCATAATGGGATTCAGGAAAAAAAAAAAGTCCCAGACCCGGCCGAGCCCCCAGCACTTTAATCACATAAGCTCATTCTCATAAGGACACTCATTTCAAGAGGACAATAATAAGCAGTAATTAGATTTTTGAGCGTTAACCATTGAAAGAACATTAGCTGAAACTGTCGTTCTTGCCTTACTTAAAAATGCTAATTTAGCTACATAATCCTGCTTGAGTTGACGGAGCTATCTTCCTTTGTGAGTCTGTAATATGCAGGGACTCTGCCACAGAGGCAGCCACTAGAGAGGTTTCCATTATGCAAAGACAGTTTTCAGAGAGCCCATTTCATACAAAAGAGAAGCGATGATGAGTCCAGAGCATGTAGAGCAGAGCATCTGTATTCAGCAGACCGACACAGGGCAAGAGAGAGAAAAACATAACTGCACTGCTGTGAGGTTATGAACTTGTCAACAGCACACATCCTGTCAGTGCACCATTGAACCCGCACAAAAGCAATTTTGCCACATAACAGCTGAGAAGTTAAGCTACAGTGTCCTTACATGAGCTGGGATGAGATGAAAATGTTGGTCGATCAACCACTTTGGGCCCCTCTGAAATATCCCAACTATAAAATTGATTCCCACAGAGTTTAGTATAATTGAAAATTTGACCATGACGATTTAGTGAAATGTCCTGACCACTATTAGCTGGATTGCCATGATTATTGGTACAGATCTGCCTCGTGCCCAGAGGTTGAATCTTGATGACTTTGTTAGTCCCCTGACTTTCCATCTAGTGCTGCCAGCGGAGCTAATGATCAAATGTTCACGATCCAAAGAAACATGGTGAATCAGTGGGCAACAAACAGAACCACAATGATGCACTCTGGATTCGCTCTGAGTTTGTTAGCCTCCAAAAGAATTTGTCGAATTCAGTACAAAGATATGCCTTCATTAATCTTAATGAGGTGCATTTACGCCATTGTATGTCCTACTGTGTCTGTGTGTGCATGTGTGACATACAGTATGAGTGTATTTGTGTATGTGTGACATACACAGAAAAAGAAAGAAACAAGATAAATGTATACACTCTATAATTAATTAATTCCTAGTATATAATAACTGGGATATTTACACAGAGCAATCAACAGTTTTACTACCATTGTGTCAACTTTGGAAATCCTTGCTGGTAATATTCAAAGTCAAAGAGCCCTGTCAATTGTTAATAATTCCATGACATTAAAGCTGCCATGCTTCATCAGAGGGATTACCACAGTGCAAATCTAAGCAGCTCACTGCAGCCTTTGCAAGAGGCTACCTGCTGGGTTCTCAAAGGCCAGATGGTTCCAAAGTGACAGTGCTATTGGGCCGTTCACACACAATCTCTGAATGACACCTTGGAGATCAATTTTTTCCATTTAGCCAGAGTGGAGTCAATAGAGCGTATCAAACTTCTCAGCTCTTCCAGGCAGAGCCCTCTGAGCCCAGGCACACTCCCAAGAGTTTCAGCCGGTCTATGGCTTATCAAGCTGCTGTGGCACAGTCTGTCTCAGGGTCCATTTCAGTCCTCTGTGCAATAAAAGTGTGCCCCGGCAGGTCGCTGAATAAGGTATCAACACATTAAAGGTCTCAAATCAACAGCATAAGAACTATCGTAAAAAATCGAACAGCCCCTCCACTTAACCTTAACCCTCCATTTAAGCTCATTAGGTCTACATAAGTCAGGCAAAATTAGCATAACCATCTAAAAACACATCTTCTAATTATCTGTGTAACGCTGAATTTTGATGGCGCCTCACTCAGCTCTGTGCAAACAGTTCATGTTTTTTTGCCCCTAACACCTTCCTCCCCACAGCTCTGGAGTTGAATACTGCCAGAATCCAATCTGAGGAATTCACGGCTCTTACATACCGATTCAATCATGAGTCACAATTCTTTAAAACGACATCAGAAGCCCTCTACCTAACACTGTGTAACACACTTCACTTACCTCATCTCACTAATTGTTTCCACTGTCAGGAGGCCGCTAAATTAATGCTTAATGTTAACAGCGTCCTACAGGATTCCTGCAGCACCAGTGTGGCACGGTTCTACTTCTGTTCTCACACCGAGGACAATTATACAGTTTCAGCACATTAGCACATTAGATAAAAACATCACCTGTCTGACACACAGCTTTTGCATTAATACACCAAACTGTTCTCCCCTCAACCTTCACAGCCACCAGATTTTGGGTCGAGGCTGCTCAGTACGTTCACAAAGAGCATCTGAAGACTGATTCTCTTACAATAATGTGCTTTTTAAGGGTGCATAAATTTGTTCCAAGGCTCTTCATTCCAAAGGATATAGACTGGGATCGTTTGGAGATTAGATTTAGAGGAGAAATGGTTCCACTGGGGAGCTGCCTAATTAATATGCCAGACTGCAGGCTTACTGAGTAGCATTTCCTAAGTAAAGTGATTGAGTTAAGTATGGCTAAGCCAAAGTCTGGAACCTATAGCGTAATAAATGCGGCCTTCGGAGTGGCACCCTATGTTGCTTTCACTCTAAGACTAAGTACCCAGCTGAGAAATAACACCTCGCCTCTGGTTACAGATGTGGGCAGGTTTAATGTTGTTAAAGAAAAAGAAAATGGCTGTCTGTGACCTTGAGCATACAGAAAATAGGCAGCAGTTCATTTTATGGTACATTATATTTAAGATTTAAGGTCATCCTCCCATGTAGCAAAGCTGTCCTCAGTTGGTGTAGTGAGATGAAACTGAAACCATTTCGAAAGCCTGAAAAAAAGGAGGCAATATGGGAATACTGTTTAAATAATTTATGCGAACCTCCACGTATGAGCTGCACTGATGAAATGAGACACATGAGGTAGGCTTATGTTTGTTAATCATAAACTTTAACACCTATGTGATTTCTAGTGGCTTAAAAAAATGCGTTGACAGTTCTTTTACACATTCAGGGGGAGTAAGGGTACTCACACTGCTGTATGGGTATGGCAAGCCCACAGGGACAACATAAACAAACACAGATTAAGAAAGAAATGACAATGGTGAGTACAGAGCTGGACATTTTTAGCACTGTCTGTTGAACCGGTCATGGATTTACACTGTGTAAGGCTTTTCCTTTTTCTTCTCCGTTCAGCCAGCTTAAGCTCTTACACCCACGCTCTTCCCCACCCTTCACCTTACAGTCACGCTTTTCATGCACAGCTGTGTCTGTTAGCTGGAACAGAAACCTTGGTTTTGGTGGGTGCTGCTACGCAATTTAGAAGGGTAGTTTTGATATATTTCTGTTTCATCAACTCTACAAGGACACGCTATTTGCCACAGTCTCTGGTGTCACTGAAATTTAGTGTTTTTAACCTGAAGTCTTTCACAGGACAGGGGACAGAATTCTTTTTTTTTTTTTTTTTTTTTTTTGGTAAAGCTGGGATTTAATTTTTGCAGGTATGACAAAATGTACAAAAATAAAACCACCAGTAACCTGACTTGCATTGCATTCAATTTAATCATTCTGGCTGATGGTATCTGTAGAGAACCACTTCGGAAGTGAAAACATGGCTGAAAATACGGAAACTGTAAATTGCAATAATGATCCACAGCATGGCAATAAACAACTAGGTTTAAAACTGAAAAAGGAGAAGATTTCTTTCCACTCCCAAATAAATCCATGAAGATATTTGATATGATAGATGCACATAGATAGATAGATAGATAGATAGATAGATAGATAGATAGATAGATAGATAGATAGATAGATAGATAGATAGATAGATAGATAGATAGATAGATAGCAGAAGCTCCTTCCAATCACACATCTGAATTTGTATTTGGGTGGAATCCTGCCAGGTTTAAACCACTGAAGCCTTGATCAATGCCGCGCTGCTGGAGGAATGTGTGGTTGTGGACTGAATAATAATCCCTTCATCTTTCCATTCAGTGGAAAAATAACAGTTAAAAAGACAAAAAAGAGCATGAATACACTGCCAAAAGTACAGAGCAATTACTGTTTGACCTTACGTGCAGCTCACTGCTTATTAATGAGTGCAGTCTAATTACTGAAATTATATGAGTCAATCAGTACGTCTGGTTCAGAGAGATACGTGCTTGCTTTTAGCGGAGACAGAGCGGCATAGAAGGAATACAAGCTAAATATTCTTTACAGTTTTACCACTCACTGAGTATGATCGCTGCCTAAATAAACTTTAGCAGTGATACAGTCAGGACAGAAAACCCACAAAGCCTGTCTGAGCCTGTCTCACAGTTGGGTTGCGGAAAACAGGAAACACAAACAAACCTAGATAAAATCCAAATTTACTAGGCTTCCTCCATGAAACACATCATCCTGCCATTGCTGTGTAATTAGAGAGCAGTCTGTAGACCCCCTAATCTCATTCTGAAGCCCCTCACTTATTTGACTGCATTAGGAAGCAGATCTGACGTCGCCTGATAAAAACCTACAAGCGCTGAAGAAAATAATTACACTAGAGGGGACATTCACTGTGAGGTAGGAAGGAGCAAGGATAGAATGTGAGAGAGAGCAAAAGAGAAAATGAGGGAGAGGCTCTCTAAACCTCAAGGCTCCATCTATGTGTCTCCATGGTGAGTGATCACCTCAGGCAGTGTCAGTAATAGAAATGTGAAGCATCTGGTTGGCAGGATTCTGAACGTGGCAACTGTATTTCATCTTTTCATACACAGAGGCACACCTAAACTCATGCAAGGTGCCGACCTACATCTCCTTCCATGACACACTCAAAGCATTTCTGGGAGGAAATGGCAGATTGAAGATTGATTTGGTTACTGATTTGGTTACATGTTGAATTTATAGCACAAATGTGATGGTATATTGGGACACATCCGTTATGTGCATGACTTAATGTAGAGTTCATCCAATATAAAGACTGACAGTCTCTTTCCAAGTCCAGTATACCCAGGATATACTGAGCACTAATGTCCTTGTCAAACGCAAAGATTCCTGGAAAAGGAGAAAGACTAGTAGATAGAAAGTGAATTAAAGTATCAGTTTATCGAGCATCAACAGTGTCTTCCTGTGATGATGTCTCATATTGCACTTTGAGTAATGAGTGTCCTGGAAGGATGCACATTCTGGCACTCTTTGTTTTTCACAGGCCCGAGACTTTCAGTGTGAGTGCTTAGCATTTTGCTGAGCTTTGTCTTAGAGTGGCCCAAGAACGCATGCTGATCTGTGTGAAAAATATAAGCAATATCCAGTAATTCACTGTACCGTGCATTTTTGACGTGACCTGAAAGAACAATATCATTCAATGTGCAAAATAAGCCAAAATATGTTCCCGATGGTTCAGAAGCAGTCTGAGCAGTGAGACATGCCAGTAACTTCAGGAGACTGAACAGCAGTTAGTCAGGTGTAGATAAAAGAACAAGAGAAAACACCTTAATAATAAAAAAATTATATTTGAGAGATGGTAATTATTCAGATGTTGGGACAGTACTGTGTATGCAAATACGTGAGAAGTGGCAATGTTTGAATGCATGACTATTCATTTTTTTGTGGTCAACTTTAGAAAGTCAGTGCTGACACCATTCACATGCCTCTCACACATCAAAATAGTTAAAACACTCTTGCAATAATAGAAGACTGACAAAATAGCCTAAATATATACACGAGTCAAAATGCTAGCTGAGATACATTACCTATCTTAAGAAGGTTTCAAGTATCTGTAAGGAGATTAAAAAGCTTGTTAATGAGATAAAAAAAATGCAAAGTCACTGGTATGATCTTTATATGAGACTATGACCAGATGGCAACCAGGCCTATGCTGCGTGAAAAAGCTGAAAGTTTGTTTAATGAATAGTTTTTGGATATATGCCTATTCACTTTCTTGCTTAATGGTAGATTAGAACACTGACACAGATTTCCATGTCTGTAAATTAAATATGAAACTACAGCCATTTAGCTTTTCATAAAAATTGGTAGAAGCTAAGCTAGCTGGCTACTGGCGGTCGTTTCATATTTGGTGTACCAAAGGAGAGCGGTATCAATCTTCTCATCTAACTCTTGGCACGAACACAGCACCCATTACACCAATATAATAAACTTCTCTTGTAATATATAACGCAGCCCATAAACCGACATCAAGTCCAAAAGAATCATCCACTGGCATGCTTTTGTACAGCTGGAGAGATTTTGCCACTTACCAAGACAAACAAAACACAGCCTCTCATGGTTTAAACCAGAACTAGGACTGCATACTAAAGTATACTTTGCACCATGGCCACTGTGTTCCCACATAAGCCTTGTATATCTTAATCACAAATGGTGTTTTTTCTGGTGCATTCTGGTTCATTTTGGAGGCCAGAATCAGCTAACTGTAGACTCTGCTGAATCATCTCCATACATCATCAAAGATGACTCACTAAACAGTGATTAGTTGTCTCTCTATGTTGGCTGTGACTTCCACCTGGCAGGGATCAGGGCCATTACACTTTATCATCTCTAAAGGTAACATTGTGAACTGATGGGCCAAGACTTTTTTTTCACCTTCATTCTTTAGATGGGATTTCAGAGACAGAGAGCTTATATGCTTGCAAATTTGTTTCTGACTTCACTTCCAGTGACATTGTAATGCAATAATGAGATGCATCCCATTGGCAGTTAATTAAAAGTTTAAAAGTCTTTTCTCAGATTAAACATAGCTTCAGGCATAGTTCAAAGTTAATAAAAAGTATGTGTAACTTGATATCATCATATGTTGAATAATCTTACATCAAACATCGATCACATGAATAAAACACATGCAGTATTTTATGCAAGTATATGAACAGGCAGAAAACGGCAATGGTCCACATATTCAGTTCACACGTTTTCATGTATTCTTCATTGTTCATTCAGTGCTGTCCACCACAGACATTTAAATCTACATAATGTATAAAGGCATAAATACACACGTCTGTCCGTCCATGTTTCCAAAAGGTCACTGCACAGCGAATAAAATGTTTGAACATTATGCTTCTTAAAATGCATTACGTTTTTTGAATGTTCTGCACTTCTGTGTGTGTGTGGGGGGGAATCATTCAGCTAAAACTGTGCTGAATTTTGCTCTTCATACATTATGCATTACAGTCTGCTGAAGGTCAGGCTCCTCAGGTCTCTAAATGTTTGGACATACAGAGCTACAGGTCCATGCAGCGTGTGACAGACGGATGCTGCCTATGACACTATGGACACATAGCCAAGCTCACACTGCTGTGTTGTCTGGGCATTTATGAAAGCCTGCTCGGAAACACTATTTGACTCACTGGAAGTCTCTGATATCCTTTTTCCCCCTTCTCTTCTTTTTTGAGAGGATAAGATTACAGTGTGTATATAACACACTATATTTCATCATCGTTTAGCCAACAAGGACTTGACACATGCGGTGGATGGTCAGCTCCACCACGTGTTGAAATAAAATTCAATGACAGAGCCAAGTATTGAAATTATTTAAAAACCAAGTCATTATTTAAAGCATGTTCAATAACCTTTTAATGACAAAAGCTTTCTTTTATTCCATAATAATGAATATTCTGAAGTTGTTTGAGTCAAGTTGGCTCAAGTTCTCAATATAGGGGAAATGGATTGTACAGCTCTGGGGAAAAAAGCTGTTTTTCAGTCTGGTAATTTTGGTCTTTATGTTTCTGTACCGTTTTCCAGAGGGAAGCGGTACAAACAGTCCATTTCCCGGGTGGGTAGGGTCGGCGGCAATATGTCGGGTCTTCTTCTGGATCCAGCCAGCCAGCGTATATTGAGTCCAGGTCTGGAAGAGGACTTCCCACAATCCCCTGTGCTGTTTTCACCATCCGGGCTAAGTCCTTTTCGGTCTTGTGCAGTGCAGCTGCCATACCACACTGTTGCACTGAGGCAGAGGATGCTCTCTATTGTGGCCCTGTAGAAGTTTGTCAGGAGCTGAGGAGGAGAGTCCAGCACGTTTCAGCTTCCTGAGGAAGAAGAGTCTTTGTTGAGCCTTCTTTACCAGGTGAGCTGTGTTCATGGACCAGGTCAGGTCAGGTCAGATGTGATGTGGATGCCCACGAACTTATATTGTTCCTTACTTAATACTTATTATTGATCTTGTTGACACGCTCAACTGCTTCTTCCCTGTGGATGAGGAGAGGAGTGTGCTCTGTCCTCCTGGACCTGATCCTGTAGTCCACTATGACCTCCTTGGTCTTGCTGGTGTTCAGAATAAGGTTGTTGTTTGAGCACCATTGAGTAAGACACCAGACACCTTATCTGGTCCTTCAGCTTTCCTGATGTTGATTCTTTTCATGGAAGAGCTCACTTGGTGCAGCTGCAGGACTAGAGGACTGATGCAGTTCTTCCAGCCGGGGAAGGTGAACACTCTCTCTGCT
The DNA here is from genome assembly GCA_023238725.1 of Scortum barcoo. Classification (NCBI taxonomy): domain Eukaryota; kingdom Metazoa; phylum Chordata; class Actinopteri; order Centrarchiformes; family Terapontidae; genus Scortum; species Scortum barcoo. Next base: position 24,771,519 of record CM041552.1, read on the forward strand.
GCCAGGTGTGTCAAAGTGAGCGTAGAAAGTTGTTCAGGGTGTCGGGGAGAGTGGAATCGTGGCTAACCAGCTGATCACTGCGCTTATAGTCCGTTATTGTCTTGATGCCTCTCCACATACTATGTGGGTTATTGTTTTCAAAATGACTCCTCAATGCGCCGTTTATACCTGCTTTTTGCTATCTTAATGCCTTTTTTCAGTTCTTTTCGGGCAATGCTATAGGCCAGCTTGTCACTCCTGACCTGTAGGCAGCGTCACAGGCTTTGAGTAGGGGCTTCACTGTGCTGTCCAGCCATGGTTTTTGATTTGGGAAAACCTTGATGGTCTTTGTGGGTAGAACAGCATCAGCTACAGAATTTTAGGTAGGACAGAACCGATGACGTGTATCCATCCAGATCTGTGCCCTCCTTGAACACTTCCCAGTCAGTGCACTCAAAGCAGTCCTGTAATGCTGAAGACGCCTCCTCAGTCCAAACCTGCACAGTTCTGCTGGTTGGTCTTGTCCTGCAGATCAGAGGTTTGTAGGCAGGGATCAGATTCACAGAGATGTGGTCCAACATGCCCAGGTGTGGAGCTGCAACAGCCTTGTATGCTCCAGGGATGTTACAGTAAACTTGATCCAAGGTATTATTGTCCCTCGTTGGAAAGTTTATGGAATGATGGAATTTGGGGAAAACTGCCTTTAACTTTAACTTGACATGGTTAAAGTCTCCGGCCATGATCACAGCCGCCTCTGGATTGTTGTTCATCTGCAGACTGATCATGCAGTACAGCTCCTCCAATGCTAATTTAGCATTAGCTCTCGTGGTGGTATGTAGATGGCTACAATCAGGATAGAACAGAGCTCTCTAGCCGTCTTAAATGGTCCTGCATTTCACTGCCAGATCTTCCAGATCAGGAGAACAGTATGTTCCAGATGATGTTCGTGGCTGTACACCAGGCGTTATGAATGTACAGAGCCAAACCTCCACCTCTGTGTTTCTCTGAGGCTGCAGTCCTGTCCGCCTGTCCGCCCGGAAGAGAGAGCGCCCCGCTAGCTCCACTGCAGCTTCATCTCGTCCATTTTGTTGACGAGTGACCTGGCGTTTGTGAGGAAGAGACTGGGAAGAGCCGGTCTGTATGGGTTAGCTTGTAGCCTAGCACGCAGGCCGCCCCTCTTGCCCCGCTTTTGTTTACTGACGCCTCCTCTGTCTCCTTGGCAACTTGGCAACAGACGGATTCGTGAAAGCCTCTGTGGTCCGCTGAATCTCTGTTGGTATAATTCAGGGTTCTGCCAATGCTTTTATTTTCTTTTTATTTTCCATTATTAGACATGCTGGAAATCTCACCAAAGTCACCTACAGCACCTTCTCTAAGTCAGGCTGTTCATGTTAAACAACTGACCTTCAGATTCTCTATATAAATATCAGGCCAAAAGCTGCTCTAACTGCAAAGCAAACAAAATAAATGATGAGTACATTGACTAAACATGCCTGCCAATGCCCTGCCCAGAATTTATTGTGCTAGGAGGCATACTTGGGTGCTCAGGACATGCTGCCCGTCCGTGGCTTCTCCAGGGTGTTGAACCACAGCAGGCAATCACAGGGCCTGCTGAGTGTTTCATTACCCTGAACTTGTTTGGCCATGCTGGGCTTGGCTCTGCTGGGCGCCGAGCCTGTTATGCCATGGCTGACTGGGCATGCCGTTCACCTCAGCTGAGCAGACTTCCTCTTACATAGCGTACACTCGCGTTCAGAGAAGTGTAGGTTGTTTGTTTTGCTTTTGATCATATTCAGGAACCTGATGTTTACAGTAGATGAAACATAAAGTAAACGGGCAGATGCCCGCTGTCGTTGAGGGTCAGACCACTTTGAGTAATGAATGTTTGGAAAACAGTGTTTGCTAAATTTGGCTTCTATATGCTGAATTTTTTTTTATCTCTTTCGAGGAATACAAGTCTAACAGACATAACTGAGGTAGAAAATAGTTTACAGTCTATATTTAGTATCAGAGAAAAACAGAAGCACATTTCATATCAATCAATATCCTCAGTATCCCTCCCTTCCTTCCACTCAACCATAAGAATTGGAACAATGTTAACATTCGTACCCTTTATACAGCAAACAAACTCTCTATTAATAGGCCATTGATTAAAGAAGACAAAGAATGAAACATACAAAGACAGGCAGAAGAGGACAAATAATGAAAGAAAGGGGGTTTAGTCTGGTGATAAACCTTTATTAAGCTGAAGTAAGTTGGAAAACCTCATATAAATCTCATGTGATCTTTTCCAGTGTTCGGTCACCGTTAACGCAAGATAAGAGCGACAAATAATACCAAACGCACCATCAGTTTCCATCACTGCACTTTCATTTCAGCACGTACACCATAATTATGTGCTAATCATCATCATATTCTTTGTTTTTTTTCTAACACACCTCTATATAAGTCGAGTCAGACGCAGTTTTGCACGTCGACCCATTCACCTTTCCATCCATTATTCCAACAATCCATATTAATTCACTTGTGCTCTTTTGTATCATCAACATAGAATATATAACAACACGTTTTTAAATGCATTTCTAAAACTGGATGCACATCATCAAAAGGTGAAAAAGAGCCACAATGGAGCTGATCAACAACATGGTCTTGTATCCAGACTGTGGTGCTGCTGGAAATGCATATCATATTAATTAAAGAAAGCTTTTAGCTAACTGAATAGAAGTTAAATGGACTTAGTAATAAATATGTAGGGGATATAAATTTAGCATACAGATGGCTGACAACAGAATTCCTTACATAGTTGTTGTAGGGATGGAGGGTGGACACACCTTCACTGCTTGCCACCAAACCATCACCGCTTCCAACAACAATTATTTCAGACTCTGCTTTTTTCTTTTCTTTTGATAAGATTTGTAGGTTCACATTGGTTAGACAAACTTACTGAACCAAAAAATGAAAATACATTATGTTCAAAGGATGATGAAGATCAAAGTAGAGCTGCTCATCAACCCCACAAAGCACTGAGACCAAGATAGACAGAGAAAATTACCTAAGGCTAAAACTGGTTAAAATGAAGACAATTTAATATGGTCTGTGGCAGAGCAATATATCTCTAAATTGGTTTTGCATTTAAAGAGGAAGATACGTGGATAAAGAAGAACAAAAAAAGCGGGCGAGGGGAGGTTAAATAGGGGAGGCTCAGACTGTGACTGACTGATTAAAATGACATTCAAGGTGTCAGATGTGGTGCTGTAGGGAGATTTCATATCCTCTCTTCTCATATAGTGCTCCTAATGGACCTGATTTATAAGCCTAATATAGTCCACTGGACCCCTGGAATGGTATTTTAGAGGTCTCAGCTAAAGTACATGTTAAGTAGAATGAAGTGAGGAATGAGGCTGAAGGATTCTGTTACATCTACACCTAAGAGGTTGAATCTATTTTTGTTAACGCATAAATGAAAGTCTATCACGCCAGCGTACGGGAGGAATGACACTTAATATGCTTGGATGAATATAACACGGATATCTGTTTCCCAATCATTGTAAAGATGTGCAACATGCAACATGCATATCAATGATACATTTCTTGGCAGATTAAGGGAGTACTTCAAATATCAAGTGAATCCTGTTTGAATTAGGGTAAAGGTAACTTGATTAACTTTTCTGGATTGCCAACATCTGTTTGGGTAACTGTGTAACTGCTGTCAATCAAACTATTACCTTACTCACAGCCATCAGGTTATATTTAAACTTAACGGCTGACCAAGTGCACCGCAGATACCTGCTTTGTACCTGCAGGGTGTTATCTACCAGAGTGTAGTCTTATTCCACAGAGGAAATGCACACCCATTGATAGTCAAGTCTTCCCTCATTTAAATGGAGAGGAAAGAATATCCCACACACTTCTTTGTGTAATGCAATAACACCCAATGGATGGTTGTGAAAAGCAAATAGCCCACTGACTCAAGCACTGTTCTCTGGTACAAATAACTGTTAACTTTACTTCACATGTGATTGCATTTGTTTGACAGCTTTACTTAATTGTTACTTTTCAGATACAATTGTACATAAATGTGTAAACATTCAGGTTTTTCCTTTAGTTTGTCATCAACAATTTTAGTTTAATATTTATTGAAGGTTTAGAGAGTTAAAAAATTCCTATATAAAAAAAAGATAAACGCTAATAAAAAATTCCATATAATGTGTTTGTGTCACCAACATTAGTTACTTCCTGGAACATTAACCATCTAACAAACCCTAAGATTTATCTTGTGACCTTTTGGAGGGGCTTGGCACTCAAACTGAAGCACTGGACTAAACTACCAAACAGAAAATATATAAAAGAGTTGAAACTAGCTCCACCTTGAGGAGCTACAACATTACAATGTCACTTCCACAATGATTCATCACATAATGTAAAATGTAATATCACATGAATCTGAGGGGCCAGCATTCAAGTGCAAATACTTTTATTCACTGTACTAAAGTATGTTTAGTTAATACTTCTGTCATATTTAGTTTTCAGGTCTGTACTTGTTATGGGGTACGTCTTCTACCACTGTCAACAGCGCAGCAAGAAAACCAGCATTACAAACCTCATGAAGGTAGGCTTTATTGCAGGGCTGTTGTATTAGACTATTTTATTTTATATAACCCATTGCAGTATTTCCCTCACAAATCAACCAAATATATACCAAAACTGCCCACGGTATGTTACACATGCCAATTATTTTATTGTAGGGGGTAGCAAAAATAACATTTCTTCAGTACATTGATGGCTGGACTGGGTGGTGTGCTGAGGAGAGGACACACAGGCGCACACACACACACACAGTCAACATACACGGACACACAGCGTGGTTAATCCCGAGCTGTGTGTCAGCTGGCATTTTCTATTCTAGAGGGAAATGGGCTGTGACAGACATTACTGCAGCACACACTCTCTGAATAAGAAAGTAGCCTCGGTTTCTATGCAGGAAACACACTCAAGGTTATACACAGCACTCTTAACACATGAAAGACAAGAAAGAAAGAACTAAAGACAGACTGATAGGTAGATAGATAGATAGATAGATAGATAGATAGATAGATAGATAGATAGATAGATGAGATAGATAGATAGATAGATAGATAGATAGATAGATAGATAGATAGATAGATAGATAGATAGATAGATAGATAATGACTTTGACAAGTACATCAAATAGCAGCATCTGCAGCTGACAGGTTGCTAATCAGTAGATTTCTTGCTGTTGCATAAGAAAAGAGTAGGGAATATTGGCAACTTCCTAGTCATCACTACACACTTTGCACTCTAATGGGCGCCAATGTTGAACTAAATAAAGACCTTCAGTACTGTTCTATAGCCATAGGGCATTTAAAGTCAAGTCACATGCATTAGCACATATAGGTGAATATACAGAAAATGAAAAGCACTATCGATGTTTTCATAGATACAACAGAACATTTTCAGTCTCAAAAACCATGTTAATCAAGCATGAACAAAAGCAAATTTATATGCCATCACACACATGCCAAATGTGGAGAAAAAAAATTGTGTAGAGGTATAAAAAGCTGTTTAAAGGCCTAATGAATATACCTCTTGATATAATTATGCATGTGCTGCAGTTGTGCAACATGATGTACACTCACCACTCAATCAATCCGCATTTGCTTTTCTGATGAATTAAGCTAAATGCTCTTTTTTTTCTCTGAAACTTTACATCTGCAATGTGTTTAAAAATATAATTACAACTATCTGGCAGCTGCCACTGCAATGGGTGCATCTAATGTGATTAATTGTGGCTGCATATGTTCCAATTCAAGGGATGTGGTAAAGTTCATGCTGACTTATTGGCATGGAATGGCATTAACATGGGGGCGGTAGTAGCTCAGGTCCAGATTCAAGTCCATCTTGGAGCAGACAGCACTGAGGACTCGTGGCTTATGTTGCTATCCTTGACTTTGCCATTGAAGGTGGTGCATGCTTTTGCATCCTTGATGTCTTGACTGTCTACCTGTTTTTATTCAACCCTGTTTGCATGCTGTAGTAAAGTAACCCAGTGTGCAGATGGGCAGCCAGCTTTCAGAGCCTGCTGAGTAGAAGAACTCTCTGACAATCCCCTGGTTTAACCATGGGAACAATTTAATGCTTGCGAAATACTATAACAGATTGTGTGTTAGGCAACAAATGTCTTTTCCCAGGCACTGTCGTTTGCACAGATGACTGAGCCACCGTGGATACTGGTCTCAGAGTCAAGGTGTAGTAAATACTACATCACTTGCCAATTTAACACTACACAGCACAGCACGTAATAGCCTGTTTGAAATGCCCAAAAGTCATTCATTTTCTCTCAAAAGTTCAGCCAGCCTAACTTATTCCAGGCTACAATACAAATATGTTCTGCTCGTACTTTACACTCGACACAATTACAATCTCAGATTCATTGGTTTCTATTGATGTTGTTGCAGCTTTTGGGCTTTCACTGACTTCATCAAGCTTTAAGTTATACTTTGGATTGATTTTGTTCCATGAATCAGTATAGATATTAGATATAGAGATATTTAAAGGATGTTGATGAAGGTGGATTAGTAGGCAGAGGAGTACACTTTACAATCCAAGCAAAGACAAACTTCTAAATGTCCACTAAAAATAATTAAATATGTAAAACAGTGAGTGAACTAGACAAAATATTATAAATAAGATGTGCTAATGTGTTGAGTTGTGAGTCTGTGTTGTTGTCTGTGATGGACATTTGTTGTTGTTGAAGTTAGCTAAGCATTTTAAAAGTTTTGCAGACAGAATTGGCCCAGCAATTTTTTGTACTACATACTACAGTATGTAGTAAAAAAAAATTCCCAAAGAAACTTCCCGAATCCCTTCTATAGAAATCAGTACAGGCAGGTACAGACAAGCTAGAAAGTCTGGGAAGATCTCATTTTTTAAGTTATGTTAAAGTCGATTCACTCACTGACAACAAACGGTTATAAAACATATAAAAACTGTAACAAACAGCTGCTTTAATCTGCAGCACACTTGTATGCAATGTGTGAACTTCCTCTTGGAATAACAGAATTTGCTCAGAGGAGAGTTTGGCTGGTGAAAGAGAGGTGTAATTAATGACATTATTAATGTCTGTCTTCTATTTAGGTGTGCCAGTTCCAGGGGCCTGGCATTGTGCACACTGGAACAGAGGCCTCATTAATGTTATGGATTACACATGTGCTTCTGTTTCAATAAGTCAAAAGGTCTGTTAAGAAAGTTTAAAAAAAAAAAAGAAAAAGAAGGAGAAAAGAAAGAAAGAAAAAAAATGCATTATATTAAGATACAAAAAGACAAACATCTCCAAATGTGTCTATACAAAGACATACAACCATGGCCACTATTCATGAAAAACAGCCTCTGATAGGGAACAAGACCATGAGAAATACACTAGGTGCATGTCATCATAAATCATAAGACTCGATGCTCTGCTGAGCAAAACAAAACACATGTCTTGACATACACAGTCATGAAGATGCATTAATAAATCATAATAGGCTGCAAATTCACTGAGTCACCAGTTTATGTGACACAATTCAATAAAATAGCACTGCAATAAACTCAATGATAGGGAAGTTTACTATCACAGTCCCCACACCCCTTGGTTGCCATTCTCCATTAGTCCACCACATGCCCTCAGATTTTTCTACTTGCTTGCTCAGATCATCAAAGTCGAAATGAACTTAATGTTGTTTTCTTTGGGTTTGGCAAATTTGCAAGTTACATCTCTGTACAGCTCTGTAACTTGCAAAACTCCTGAACCTGTTGAAAAACAGGGTCAATAGGTAACATACAGAGAAAGAAAACCTTGAAGTCAGTACAAATATCTGTCTGATAAATCAATCACTGAATGTAATAGTAAAGCTAGTGGAAAGTACAAAAAATCAGCCATTTTCAAAAAAATATTAAATGATGGACTAATATTACATCTTTATTTGTTATATATTTAATTTAATTAAAAATTTCTCAAGGAAATTCAAGTAAAGTGTAAAATGTCTAAATTAAAAGTGTATTTTTTCAGCTCTAAAGCAGTATTCAACAAGATCTGTGACATTCAATATTTTATGCAGGACCACATAACTTTTATATATATATTTATATATAACTTATATATATATACATATATATATACATATATATATATATATATATATATATATATATATATATATATATATACATACATACATACAATAAGAACTACTATTAACTGCTGTGAATAACTACTGATTGCTGAATCAGCATTTGATTATAAGAAAGTGAACATTAACATTAAAAAAGTGAAAATCAAAGATACTTCAATTGAGTAAAAATGCACTTCTTTTTTAGTTAGTAACAACTATTCACATAAATCCATGCTGCAAAATAACCTGAGGGTTTGTCAGGAGGGTTTTCTTGGATGTTCAGTACTAGTTTCAAACCAATCCAGTGAAAATATGCTATTGAATACACATACAATGGCAGAAATTATTAAGCTTCAAAAATCCATCACTTCAAAAGTATTTGGAAAAAAGCTGTAGGATTTTTCAAGGTCTAATGAGTTTAATAGATGTTATCTTTTTCTTTTTTTTCAATAAAATCCATTATATAAACTAGGAGGAGAGCTGGTATGGAAGCTGTGAGTATTGTAAGCAAACAAAAGTGCTATGATGTTCAACTAGTGAAGGGGTAATGACAAATGGCATTGTGAAGTTTCCTGACGCTATATTGCAGTGATGAGTCTCCTACAGCACTCTTTAATCCAAACATCCAGAGTGAGCATCCAGCCTGTGATCATATCTGAAAGTAAATTTTATCTGAGATGCACTACTGAGAAAGCCCATGGGGAATAAAGACGTCTCCATTCAAATATTGAACACGTCAAAATTAAGACATAGAGGCCTGAGTTGCATGAGGGAAGGTTACGCAATAAGATGGCAAATGTCAAATCCCTTGTCAAACGGTCAAAGGATGACACTGAGCTTTTGCTTCTGTTATCCGCTGTAAACACACTGTAAAAAAAAAAACTGTTGTTTTTACAGGAAAACGCTGGCAGCTGTGGTTACCAGAGAATTCCTGTAAAAAAATACAGCAGCACAGTAGATAACTTTACTGACGAAGTATGTAAATTGATTTACAGTGAGTGAAATCACGTCTGAATCACATTAGAAAACTGTTAGGTCTACCAAAAAAAATTTGTTAATTTTGCATAACGGTGTTGTATATAAATAGCCCATTTCCTGTATTTTTTACAAGTAATAATTGCTTATTATGCATCAATAAATGGTAAAATTAACAGAAAAATATCAAACAAAAAACTAATTTAAACTGAATTTCTAATGGAGGTGTTCTGTATATTACACATAAAATCTATTCATAATATGCTGTATTTTTATGTTTTAATAATCAAGTTATAATGTAAAATTTACCTATAAACCTGCAAAATGATTACTACTACGCCTACACCAAAACATGCAAAAATACATCTTCAGAAAAGAAAAGGGGAAAATATCACTTTTTGGGAAATTTATTTAACAGGCAGCATCAAAAGTTGTTAACAAGTGGATGCATTTTTTTTCAACATATACAACATGCAAAGTTGAATAATTTTCTGTCACTTTAACAAAGTTTCTCAAAGTTTGTGTTGCATAAAACTTATCTCCATGGAGACAATCAGGTGATGCCAACAGGCCAAGCTAGAGGTCAGATCTGTGGAGAGACCCCTCACTTCTAATTGAATAAAAGCAAGATAGTTTTATACCATACTGTGGAACATTCCTGCAAAGGAAGACCATCTTCATGAAACAAGTAGGTGGCGGACCCTCTACCAGAAAGTTACATAGTGCACTTTTAAACAAAAATTACATATTGTGCCTTAATTGCCATAATACACATTGGAATTTAACTAAATCAGTTTGAGGCTTTCATTAAAGAACTGGTGACATTTGAAATTTTGTCCATCATATAAAAAAAAGTTACTTTGTGCACCTTTAAGACTTTAAAACAAAAATTACATATTGTGCTGTAATTACCATAAGTCCACAGAAAAAGTCCATGTTTAGGCTTCACATGCCACTCGTGATCGGCGAGTTCCTGTATCAGGGTGAGGACTCGAGGGTTCACGTTGAGACGACGCTTCGAGTTTTTGTTCTCTACTTTGGTTCCTTTTTCTGGGTTTATTGAGAAAAAACACCTGTAGAATAAAAGCTTATTAAGCTATTTAACTGATCAGTTAAATAAAAGACAAGAAAAAACAAATATATATACAGTGTCTCACAGAAGTGAGATACCCTCCCATTATTGCTAATATTTTATTGTATCTCTTCATGGGATAACGCTATGAACATGAAACTTTAATATAACTTAATGTAGTCAGTGCATAGTTTGTAGAGTACTATAGATTTATCGTCCTTTGATTATAACTCAAAACACAGCCATTAACATCTAAACAGCTGGCAACATAAGTCAGTATACCCTATAATGAACATGTCCAAATTGTGCCCAAAGTGTCAATATTTTGTGTGCCAACCATTCTGATTTAGCACAATGCCTTAACCCTTTTGCTCATGCACGATAAATCTAAAGTACTCTACAAACTGTACACTTGCACACAGTTATAGAAAATTTTCATGTCCATAGCCTTATCCCATGAAGAGATACAATAAAATATTTGCAAAAATGGGAGGGGTGTACGCACTTCTGTGAGATACTGTATATTAAAAACAGTCTTAGTCCAACCTGGCCAAGACTCAGAACCAGACCAAGACCAAGACTTAGACCAGACCCAGAGTCAAGGCTGAGAGTTAGACCCAGACTAAGACCAGGCTTGAGTCCCACTCTTAGTCTGGGTCTGGGTCCTAGTCTTAGTTAACGTCCGGATTAAGACGGGGAACTCAGAGCCAGACTCCAGGTCCCAGGTCTGAGTCCAGGTCTAAGAAATGATGTTTGAGAAATGAGCCATGTTTACTCACCTTTGAAGAAACTCAAGAGTGGAAGCCAGCTCAGATGGATAGTGGATGTTGAAACAGTAGTAGCTCCCGAACATGAGGCACAATGCAGAAATGAAAGAGGAGATGTTTGTGTTGATAAGGTTCCGATCCAGACTCAGCATGTACCTTGTTGAGGAATAGCAGGACTGTCCTATGAATAAATTATTTAAAAGGTTGTATTAATAAGAGCTGCACTCACATGACAAATTCTATAAACAGTGCAATTAAAAAAGAGAGATATGAAACAGACTTACCACAGACAATAATAGTGGGTGTCAGAGGCACTTGCTCCAGTTGGACCTCTTCTGCCAGACATGTATCTTCTACATAGAAGAACATGGACTCCTCCTTCTCATCAAAGTAGCTGAGCAGAAGCAGGATCATCTCTTTCACATCATCTGAGCAGCCACTCTGCTGTCCCCGCATCCTCTGAAGCCTTGCATAAGTCTGAAGGATCTTCTTGCTCTTGTTGACACAAACTGTGGTCATGTAGTTGAGAAGCCTTTTTCCCTTCAAATCCAAATTTCGTATGAATGTCTCTTTGAGGTCAATCCCAGTAAGTTCCTTGAAGTGGACTGACATGCCAAGTTCATCAAAACAAAACGGCCACTCCTCTCTAAGGCATTTGATACTTTTTCCCTGGTTGACATGTTGGCGCTGTGTGTAAAAAGTGGACTTCATTAGACATTGTACCTCCTCTGGATTGGCATCAGAGTGTTGGAACATCACTTTGAGTTTTTCCATCTTTTGCTGCTGGCTCTCTTGAGTTTCTTCACAGGGCAGAAATTTTACATTCCATTTAATGCATCCGTAAAGTGTCCTGCATTGCTGCTCTCTCTTCTAATGGGATCTCATCTGTGTGGTCTGAGTCATCAGTCTGATGTTTTCTTTTTCTTATTTTGGGTGTTGAAGTGCGCCTTACATTTTCAATTCTGTTTTGCAACTGTTTGACAAGGGAATGGTAGCCTGTTCCAACAATATCGCCCTCTATTACATCTTGCAGAGAATTGGGATATTTTGCCACCATTTTTCTTGCAACATCAGTTGAGTGCTTTTTGCCTACATGAGGGCATTTTTCCATCATCTCAGTCACAACAATCCGGACCATTTGCCTCCTCAGTTTCGGGCCTGGCCTTTTTCCCCTCTCCAAAGCATGGGTCACTTCCTCAGGAAATTTACTCCATGGAATTTCAAAGTTGTCGTCCCACTGTGTGTCAAGTCCTGGGCTGCTGGCAGAGGTTGACGATGAACTTTCGGGGTGAAACAGAGAGCGATGACAGCGATTGGGTAGGTAAGGCTTCCACAGATGATGGTGAGCTGTTCTCTGGAGTTTGGTCTTTAAAGGACAAAAAATATTATGATTCACACTGTACAATATTACACAATGTCCATGTCTGCTTTTGATTTTGAATAGATTGCATATTTTTATATGTTGAAAAACAGTGTGTGGTGTTTTTACTTACATTTCCGTTTCCAAGCGGAAAGAAGCTTTCTAGCTTGTACAGGTCTTAATGCTGTCATCAAATCAGCCTCCGTTACGCAAAGCGTAGATCATCGTACGTCTCAACTCCAATGGACTGCAAGTGCTCTTCCAGGATGTTTTTGTTTTCTGCTGGAAGTTGTGGTAGGACTTCCATGATGACGACATCTAGGAAGGTTCGCTCTGAGTCACTCATATTTGCAATGAAGAAATGCCACCTTCAAACAAAACAGAAAAAATATACAGTACATACACTTAACAGAGCAGGGATATGCATTAGGTAACACTTAATGTCGAACTATTTACAATGAGAAGTAAGTGAGCTTCAATTGGACTTTATTTTGCCACAATACTGTGTTTCAGTGGAATGACTTGGTATCCATCGAGAATGTATGATACCAAAGGATAGAAATCGGGCAAGTCATTAATGTTAACACACTGTAACCCAAGACTGTCCTTTGTCACAGAATACAGATGGTATTCTGAGAGGAAGATGCCTTTGTGAATATCCATCAGAACATACACAGATGTGTCATTTTGAATCAAGATAAGTAGAAGTTCACCAAACTCCATATACTCATCATTACTGTACACAAGAAACTGTCCTTTTTTATATGCAGTGCCCTTGTACTGAATGTCTGTTGTAACTGTTGTATTCCTTTCTGAAAAGGCTAACTCCTTAACTGTATGTTTAATCGTGTCACTGTAGAGGTTGGGATAAAATAAAACGCACAGCTGTCCTTCACTTGCAGTAGTTTACTGCATTCTTGCCCAGCTAAAAGATATGCCTGATACATCTGATGACGCTCTGACAAAGTTTGACAAATGTTTTTGAAGTTTTTCAAGTGTCTAGCACATCTTTTAAAATAACTGTGTTTACTTTCAAACCTAAGCGTCCATAACCTCATCAATGGACCAAATTTCAACAACAGTGCTGAATAATGGCGCACAAAAAGTGGTGCTTGGGTTTTAGTTGAATTTCAGGAAACAACATCTTTCTCAACTCCAAATATTCTTGGATTAAAATGTCAAGATATGCTATCTGGGACAAGGAAATCTTCTGAGCACAAATAAGATCGACAATGTCTTTTAGCTGGAGAGCTAATTGCCATACTTCATCCTCATGGTTTTGCACTTTGTCACCAATCAAAACTGGTAGCAATCTCAAAAGGTTCCAGTTTTGAATGGCTTGCCCTGATAACTTGGCTCCGTCAGGGTTGACAGCACATGGCTTTGTGAGTGCTTCAGATCCTTTATACTTAAACTGCTTGATGCGCCTGTTTAAGAGTGAGTATGTGAACCATTTTTTCTTTTTTATAAAGTTCTTCAGGTACAGTGCTAGATCATATGACAAGACTCCTTCAAAGAGGTCATGACCTAAACAAGGAGGGAGACCAGGCTGGGATACGTGAAAAGACTCAAGGGTATTAAAGATAGAGTTTACCTTTATTCCTCTAACGTTTTGGATGTTATCAGCCTGGAGATCAGCAACAGCTGCGTCATACGTCTCTGTGGTGCGTGGAGGACCACAGGCATTCGGATCCGCCTCAAACTCACTTCTTGTGATTTCACAGTACCTGCAAAAATATTGAGAGCGGCTGAAGTTCTCTGTAAACCCACCTATGAAATGAGAGCCCAAGTTATCCCCAGCAATGCAGTAAAGACCCCCTTTTACTGTTTCTCCATCTACATTTATTCCATCTGTCTCCAAGGATTTCAGATCTGCCAACAACTCTGAGAAAACTTTGGCTATTCCAAAACGCTTAAGGTCATTCTCAAGACACAACAAGACTAAAAACATATTATCAGTATTTGAACGCAAATGAATGGGTAAATTTGCTAATGAAAGATAGACTGCAAGAACTTTGTGTGTCTTTTTAGCAGAACCCAGGGGATTCACAATTTCAAAAGAATCTTGGTACAAAATCAGTTTAAGGCTTTCAGGGTTTTCATTAAAGAACTGGTGACATTTGAAATTTTGTCCATCATATAAATCCGTAAAAACCTCTACATCAGGATCTCCAAACTGTTGTGACTGCGTATTCCTCCATAAATGTGATTGTAAAAAGTTCTTCAGAGTTTCTGCCACTGGTATGTAGTAAGCAAATTTTTGTGTCATGTTTTCATCCATTCCCAACGCCACTTTTTGGGGTTCCGTGTATTTCAAAATTTTTGCGAATGTCTGATTTCTGGAGTAAGTTGTTCTTAATTGTCCCTGATGACAAGCAGAGAACAAATCTGAATCTTTAATGCAGTCACAGATTTTAGTGACTGCTTCATCTGATAGGTTCATATCATTTTTTAATAAAGAACTTACTTTAGTTATTGTGTAGGCTTGACCTAACTCATGCACATTTTGCATTTCCTCAACAATAGTTTGTATAGTAGAGGCAGGGATAAGCAGCTGTCCTTGCAGTTTAAGGTAAAAAGAGACACATGTTTCTGAGATAAGACTGACTATCATTCTCTGGCATATCACTGGCTGCACTAGCTGTTGGCATGGCTTCATGTGTGTTTTCTGAATCATCTGTACTGGCAATGACATTTGAGGGCTGGGGGCGAGTTTTCCTGTACATGTCATCAATACCATCAGGGGAGCATGCTTTATGCTTCCTACACATGTGAGAAGTAAATGATGACTTTTTAGTAAAGACATGCTTGCAACCACTGACTGGACATAACACAGACCTGCCCTCTCCAATATGATCATTTAAGTGAGACACTAGCTCTTTCACCGTGTGAAAATGGCGGGCACATAATGAAACTGCACATTTTAAATCTGCAACAACAGCTTTAGGAGCAGCTTGAGGTGCAGGTGCATTGTGCACACGATAAAAATGGCCCTTGAAAGCTGAGTAAGTGGTAAATGTTTGAGTACAGTTGGCGCCAACACATTTGAACAGACAACGAGGCTCATTCCTATGCACTCTGCAATGTAGTACATAACCTCTTAAAGTGTCCAATTTCTTTTTACAAAAGACGCATGTGACCATTTTTAGGATTTTAAGTGTTTGCCTGTGCTTTTCAGCTGAACTAAGTTATCACACATTGATCTGGTCTTAAATACCAGCTGGTACTAGCTTATACATGTGCTATCAGCACGCATTTTCGCTTGGTCTCGAAAAAAAGTACATTTGAAACTTACCGTACAAACTTTCCGATTGAACAGCCACAGACCCTCCAAAAACGTGTGTGTAAAATCGCAGATTTGTCCTAAAAACTTTAAAAAGTTGCTCCTGTGCTCTCCCTCTGAAGACTGCTCGCTCTGGCTCGCTCGTTAATGACGTCAGCAGCTTCTCCCGCTATCCAATCAGAGACGAGCACTCTGAACTTCAAAATTAGTCGGACTCGGTGCAACCTCTCAGATTCACAATGAAATTTTTTGTGAAAACATTTTTATTGCATCTGTGGCAAGCAGAAGTTTTTCTTAAGGAGAAAGTATATAGGTGGTATTACAAGTAATTCCAATAGCTCAGCAAATGTGAGCTCAATAATTAAAAATACAATTTTATTACAAAACTCTTTTAAAACCATATATGTGAATTACTTTAAAAGGGATCTGTCATGCAAATATAGGTGATCGCAATAGCCCACTAGGTAATGATGGCATCCACTGCATGAAACAACTGAATGGCAAACTGTTAATGCAAACAAAACAAATTAAACAAAACAAACCAAAACATAAACAACTGACTAAAACTATTGTTTTTACAACAGTTGCATGTCAAATTAACAAAATTGTTTTGTTATGAGTATTACACTATTTCTTTGTTTCTGTTAACAATATTTGTAGTTTTAACAAATAAATTTGATTATAAGAATATATTGTTGTTGTAAATATTACAAAAACATTCTGTTTATTAGTTTACAAAGGTTCACTGTGATTTAAACAAAAAATATATGTTTTGGAATTTACAATACTTTTCTGTAGGGATTTTACATGTTTTTTATGTAAATTTCACGGTCATTTTTTACAGTGCAGGCATGAGTGATAATCTAGTATTGTGCATTGTATTTCCATTGTTATGTGGTAAATATATCATATTTTCATAGTGTGATAACAAACTCCCACAAAGTGAGACACCACAAACGCACAGTAAAGAACTGCTTTCTTTACAAAAAACAAATTCAACTGCAAAAAACATGTGGATGACACAACAGTTGGTGGTGTGAATGGATGTGTGCAAAATATGTTATGTGCGGGCACTGGTGAGAAAAATAATAAAGGAACCAAACAAAGCGCATGTAGAGTCTCCTCGAGAGGTCTAAGGTGGCTGCCTCTAGAAGTAGACAGACCCACCTACCAATTACATGAACCCACAAGAGGAGAGAAAACAAGGCACCACCACACAGGCCAGCGTCCACAGTGTGTAAAAATCTATTAAAGGACGTATCTTGCTGTACATATTTCTTGCTATTTTATTTGTAAAAATGAAAAAAAGACCACAAGAGAATCCCTTCCCCTTTTGTTTCATAAATAAATATCATGTCACACACAAAGATACAGATCATGATATCACTGGCCCTGCATCACACCACCTCTAGTTACAAGTTACAGAAGACTTAATTGTGCTGTCAAGAGCGCTGTGTTTGTATAATTACACAGCACTCAAACATAAGGGTGTGCGCGTGGGCATGTCGGTGAGTATTACGGCTTGTCTGTCTGTTGCTCTGCATGTAAACTGCTGCACTCGCCAGAGCCCATGAGGGAAAACAGGCGTCATTAAGCTGCTTGACAGCATCCATCTGGGATGATGGGACACCATGACAGGATGGAAAAGTGCTAAAAAAAAGACATCTGTTCCCTGACACACAACACCTCAACATACCGCTGTCTCTCCGCCTCAGCATCGTTCACCTCAAGGGAACCGAAGAGACTCCCATGAGCTAACACATGGAAAGGTGAAGCACATATAGAGAGACACAAAAATAATCAAAGCCCTGCCTCATTTCACTGACAGCTTCACTTTAACATTTGCTCTCTGACTCCTCACTTCACTGTCCTCCACAGAGACTGACCTAATAGCCAGCTGTGTGTCCCACTGGAGGCCCTCTAACCCGGGAACATACAGTCCTCAGAGACTGTCTGGTCCGCTGAGTTCCAAGCAAATCTCTGGCTCTTACACCCACCAGGGAGTTAGAGGTCAGCAGCAATAGACCCTACATGGATCAAAATGATGGAGTTTAACAATGTTAACTTTATCTGTGCTTCAGTGACCACACTTCCAGCTCTAGTTTTTTGCCTTCCTTTATCCCGAATCAGTGAATTCTTGGTTGGAAATTGAAATCCACCGCTACAAGCAGCAGAACAACTGTGGCAGGGCACTTTAAGGCAAGGCAGTAAAAGATTCATCATCTAGTATCAGAGGTAGCAAAACAGCAGAGAAAGCCCATACACATAGACACAAGTCCATTCACTTGTTTTACTTCTCCCCGGGTGTTAAAGCACAGAGGCAGCACGACCATGAGATAATCAGTCACATGCATTTAGGTTGTATAGACCTCAAAAACTCTTTGCTACAATGTGATTTTTTTTTCATAACAACATAAAACAGAGAGGAACTAAATCTCCCTCAGACATCAGATTTTATTTCACTGCATAATTCTATTTGGGTTCAATATTGATTTATGAATAGTGACACTAACTGCATTATATTCCATGCTTTATGTACTGGTGGGCATGTTTTAATACTTTTAACCAAACAAGCAGCTTGTCTCAGAGGATGGCGATGCCTCAGAGACAAGCTGCCAGTCTGTCTGTCTGTCGGTTGGTCCACCAGTGGTCCAGGCTAAAATACAACAACAAACAAACAACTATTAGATGGACGCCATCAAACTGGGTACAGACATTCATGCCTCTCTCAGGATAAATTGTAATAACTTATAATGCACTAACATCATCAGGTCATCATGCCCAGTACCTTGGTGTATGACCAAATACCTGCAAAACTAATTACATCCCCCTCAGCTTCACATTTACTGTGGATTTAATGCTAATTAGGAAAAAATGTAATTAAATATTAGCATGCACACAACCTAAACTAAGATCGAGATCACGCTGACACCTGCTTAATGACGACATGTAAATGCGGTTTGTCATTAGCATGTCGACCTTAGCCTTAAACTCAAAGCACCACTGTGTCTAAGCAGCGTCCTCATTTGCAGATTTAAAGACAAAATGAGAGCATCAGTACCACAGCTTAAGACTAAATTGGCTATTACACTACACTACTACGATTACACTATCATAACCGCACACGTATGTAAAAGTACTTCACTCTCAATGTAGCCCAGAATACTAATCGACGAGACTGGTAACTCACAATCAGAATGACTGGACTGCTCAGTACTTTAGATCTGCTGGAGAGATGGAGCAGAGTGTCGAATTACACAAAGAAGGAAACAGAACTGTCATGAATAAAATGCTACTTGCAGAGCGACAAACAGTCAGGTGTGGGTCTAGTGTCACCAAAACCATTAGGAGAGAGTCATTACAAACAGGAACAAAAAGTACTTTCTTCAGGACAGACACTAACAGCAAGGGAAACTCGAGCCCCAACCGTCATTAGCGTCGGAGTGCAACTGAGCACAGTTCCTGCAAATTTACTTGAAATGATACAGTTCTGCTGGTAACAGTTCCAAGAGGAAGAGGAAGGCTGCTACATAGATGTAATTCAAGCAATTTTGTTCCATTCTGTAATCTATTCTCATTCTTGATGGAGAGTTAAGTGGCTTCTCTTTCCGACGTAAAAGAATAAAGAAAATGTAATTTATCTGACACTACTTATATCCCCATGTGCAACATGTAATCCATAATAAAACCAAAGCTCGACACTAAAGTCACGGCTCAGTAATAACCTACAGATATGCATCTGTTATCATGAAGATTAGGTCATGAACCCATTACCTGAATCCTAAATGAGAACGGAGAATGGAAGGAAGAGACAGGTGGAGAGAAAAAGTGAGTGAGAGAAAAAGAGGGAGTGGGGGGTGTCTTTCTTCTGCACTTCAACACATCTTGTTACTGCACTGCATCATGGTCAATGATGAATTGTAAATATGGTTCTTTCTATATTTTTTTTGATAACAAAACTGCATGTTACAATATGCAGTTATGTGCTGTCTCTCTTGCTTATATAATATAAGCAAGAGAGACAGAGACATACGTGTGGTTGACACACAATCTTGAAACCAAAGTGACTGATTGCACTTGTGCAAACTACACAATGGGTCATGGCTCTCATGACAAGGTCAGTGAGGACACATCTCCCTGCATGCTGTGAGCTGTGAGTGTTTCCATCTGTCACTTTGTCACACCTTATTTTCACCTACTGCTTTGGGGCAGTTGTTGCATTCTCTTGTATTTACTCTCCACCTGTTATCTCTCCTCTTTCTGTCTCTGTCTTTATCTTTTATTAGTTGTTTAAGATATCAAAAGCCTTAACTATGCCACCATCATCAAATTAATCAGTGTCATTCAATATGGGATTTATTTTATTACTGAGTTTTTGCGGAAGACAATGAAAAAAAATAGACAGTACAAATAGATTAAGCAGTGGTCATTACAGACTTTCGATACAATATATACAATATATACAATCATCACTTTTCATTGTCAATTAGTAAAAAATGCTTTTATATCTTTTCGAAGGACTCTTTGTGTATAAATACCATGATCTAGGTAGCAGAAAGCAGAAAATAACCCTATATCTTAATCTTAATTTTTATCACCATTTCATCGCTGCCATGCCTTGCTTTGTGTCACACAAGATGCAACTAGACATGACCGACTTTGTGTTGCCTGCAGATTTTTGGTTGTTGCAAAAATGAACAATCAATTGCAAAGATGCCTTTTACAGCTTCATTAAAGAAAACTCTTCTATTTTCTTGTGACATGATTTTATTTTTGGACCGAAACAAATCCAATACAACTTCACATCAAACGCTGAGCAGGCCATCTTACCACACTAAATGTGTAGCTCTCTATGTTTGTGTGAATGTGCCTGATCTAAATGAAAGGGATTTCTGATCTGAGCTCTGCTTTGATGGAATATGAGCTCTACAGGGACCACTGCCTCCAGAGCCAAGTAACAACTGACACACACTCTGCTTCTGAGAGCTCATTTGGCACCGTGGAACATGCATGTCCCAGTGGTGTAACATCCCCAGGGGCACCCTACTGTGGTGTGTGTTTGTGGGAATGTGTGTGTGTGGGAATGTGTATGTGTGAGTGAGAGAGAGAGAAAAGAGAAGAGAGAGAGAGAGAGAGAGAGAGAGAGAGAGAGCAAATGAATAAGACACTCAAAGAAAGAAATAATCCAATTTGAATTTGAAGCCCATAGTTAGGAACTGCTCTGTTTTCTGACAAATAAGCTGTCTAAATCGCCCCCTTAGATAAAAAGAAGAGGACTGACTTATTGCTAAAATCGACAGGACGAGTAAAAAATAAAGACTTAAAATATACATATACTGCATGCAATATAAAGATGTGTAGAACCTGTTAATTAAATCCTTTTGAAAAAAAAGAGAGAATTTGTTGTTGCAACACACAGCCTTATACCAATTGTGCCAATTAGTCTATTTAAAAAGAACAAGTTGTGGATCAAAGAGCATGGAGAAATGACATTAATTCACTCAGTTTCACTAATTCTCATTTTAGATCCAGAAAGTCTGACAGTCCTGGTGTCACAGCCACATAAACCTCATCACTCCTCTCTCCAAACATCAGAATAAATTATTCAGCATCTAGTCATGAGCTCATATAAAACACCCTGTGGAAACGTTTAAATTATTTTTTTTTTTTGCGTGAGATAAGGAATAAAGAGAAAAAAAAGGCTGCAGACTGAGTAGATTAAGGGATCATCTAATTTAAACTCACATGAGGAGTTTTTCTTTTTTGGTGAAATTAGTAAATCTCTCTCTCTCTCTCCCGATCTCACTCAGAGCTGAGGCAGAAATTTGCTCCTTAATCAGTGGAGCCTTAGATCTAGAAGATTGTTGTAAGGAGTTATTAGTAATGTCATAATAGACACCATGAGGATATCAAAGGCATAATCATTCATTTTTCACTGCATAAATGAATTTGAATGTGAATGAAAAATATGCATTTTATATGCATGTGGGTGGATTATGATTGAAAATAAATACCTCTTTTACTACTTTGATTAAAAAAAAAAAAAACTACTGGTGCGAACGAACAAGCCTTACCAGCATAACAAAATAGGCATTACAATCCACGTTTAATACTTTAATTCTTCCTGTTCTGATCCGATCTGAGCTACTGCTGTCATCACCTCCCGCATGTGCTTACCAATAAATGCATTTTAATGTGAGTGAAGTCTTACGTCTTTTCTGTGAAGCTGCAAGTAATATCACTGAACACTGAATCGACATGGTTTTTACAGGAGCACTTGCTGAATCATTTCAATCACAGCATGGATGAAGTAGCATTACATTTTATAGCAGGTTTTACCAATCCTGAAAAAGATGGAACAGCTAAGAAAAATGAGAGCTGAGATTAAACGTTATCAACAGCAACTTTAAGACATTGCTTCTCCGCAACGTTAACCAACTGAATTGGTCAGGTCAAGAGGTAAATGAAAAGTCTAATAATTATGAGGAGCTACTGAGGGATGAAGGAATCATTTTCCCTCATGCTCTGCCTCCTCCTACTCTCTGGGTGAGTTTCTCCAATTTCCTTCCATTCTAATTTTCTCCATCAATTCCACTTTCCCATGTTGTCAAAATCCCTTCGTTCACAGTTTTGACATCACTATATCAGACGATTTATCTTTCTGCCCATGTACCTCGAGCAAAGCAGTGGGTGCTGTTATTTAAATATTATTGTGACTCTGTTCTGCTGATCCTGTCTCTCAGATCGAGCTCGTGTCTTCATATGGGCCTGCGCTTAATGAAGATGCTCCACATTGATGGAGTCTAATGGAGTCGTTCTCTGTCAATAACCTAAATAAACACCGTCATACACTTCCAATTTACCTCTCCTGATGTACATAATGCTGAGTGAGTTTTAGAGCACACACTTTGTTATGGATTCACAGAACAGTGATGGGAATTCTGGCTCTTTTTAGTGAGACACATCACTTGTCTTTTTACTGTGTATCCTTTTCCTGTGAAGCACTTTGTGATGGTGCTGGAGCTGTATAAATAAACTTTACTTACTTACTTTGGTTCAGTTCAGCAATAAGATTTGGTTCTGTCATTTAGTACAATTTCTGGTTTAGTTCACATGTATCGCCTAAATAATTGAATGTAATTATACTAAACCTTTCAAGAATACCATTATTTTAAATTATGTTAATTATGGTTATTATTATTATGGTATACAAACTTAAATAAGATTCAAATACAAACAATAGTACACTACAAATGAAACTATATAGATAATAAATAATTAGCCAACACAACTTTATACAGACACATACAGTGTATTTCAGTATAATTTCTATGATATGCCAAAATATGAATAAAAAAAATATTTTGTGTTTTGTGCTTATTGAACATGATGCCCTGTGAGTTCCATGTAGTTCCATGTAGAGACAAAGCATCATACACATCCTTTTTGTGTGTGTTCATGCCTGTCAGTTCATGTGAATTGATTGTGATATTATATTTTAATTGAACACTGTACACTGTAATCCCCCACATGCTTTCTTTGCAAAAATGCATGAAAAACACAGTACTTCTTGCATTAGTACTGACACTGGAGGTAAATTATGATGTGAAGAATCATCCACTATAAATTTAATTCCCACAGCAGGCCACTGGGCTGGTTTAAACCCTGTCTGTTGTATTTTGATGGTGGGGTGGGCCTCTTATCTACATTTAAATTACAGATTCTGCCACTAAGAGCATCAGTATGAGATTGGAAATGCAGATTAAGTGAGGGGTAAAGCAGATCCTGCCACAACGATGTAACTGTAGATATGATAATGTACCATGCTACAGCTGTTGCAGTGATAACTTGTCCTCGATCCTTCATACTAACAAGACTTCGAGCCTAACAAGCCGCGGCAGAATCTGGCTTTGGCTTCTGTCTGCCTCTCTATGTGCCTGTCCCTCTGTGCTTCTATTTATGTGCATGGAGGTCTGAGCTCTGTATATCTGCATAATGTACTGTCTATTATCTGTTCTCACCTCTTATCCCTCATGTAGTTATTTATCACCAGCCACTGAGATCACTGCCAGGCTCATAAATGTGGCGAATGACATCTTGACATTTACTAAGACAGTATCCATTATGTCATAAAAACAATGTTACGTTAAACACTGCGCTCAAATAGCTTACTCGATAATGCTACCATGCTGTAAATAATTGTATGTGTGTGTGTGTGCCTTAAGATATGGCAGCTCACGTTAATGCTACTCTAATTTGTATATACAAACTGCCTTGTACAGCTTTGTGTATCTCAGTCATCCAATCAGCTAAAAACATTCACAGTTTCAAAGTAAACAGCGATAAACAAAATGCATCACACGGGCAAGCATCGCACTCGCAGCTCCACACAGACCTGAAGGCATTTGGAGCAGGCACATAATTACATTCATCAAAAGGCGAATGCAGATTGTTATTGTTTTATTCTTTAGCATGGCTGTGGGCTGTACAAATCTAAGAAAGCACTGTGTGTCCTACTTAACTAAAACAGAGCAGTCAAACCATTAGTGCTTTGGGACTGCGATTACAAAACGTCGAACACAATAGTGTTTTTAAAGAATATTAAAAGCTTACTAAAATCACCCTCCTGTTTTCTATTTTCTCTGTATTTGCATGCCCACACGGACTCTTTTTTCCCACCAATAGTCTGAATGGGAGCCCAGTGACAACACATGAAAGCGACAATCAAAGTAAACAGGCTCATTCTGAGAGGAATTTGCTTTGTTTTAATTTGGATTTCATTAAAACATTTAAAAAGCCTTTCAAAAGAACAGAAATGAAATCATGTAAATGTTGTTTTCGTCATCATCTCTGGCTTCTGGAATAAATAAACTCAGCACATGCTCGTCTGCTTGACCGTGACAAAGACGTTCCCCTGAGAAAATACTTTTTTTTCTCCACTGTTTGCCCATCGTATAATTTTATCTGACTAGTCCATTTTTTCTGTGGAAAGACATTTTCGAACAGATGACATTTCCTACTGTAGTTTCAGGGATTTTGTGCAAGCACAGAAGTCAACTAATGACAGGGCCAAAATATTAGCTGTGGTGGATTGAGTAACATTTCAGTACCTCTAAATATTCACTTTTGAGCATGTACTCTAAGTAGGACATCCCATGTAAGCGCAACTAGTGTCCCTTATATAACAGATAATCACTCAGAATTTAATTGATTGAACCTTGGCTGAAATACACTGCAATAATCTTATAATCATGGAAATTGCCCACCTCGCCTTGCAAGTCAAATCCTTAAATCAAGCTTTCGAGAGGACAGGCCCAGGGAAAATCTGAAGTCATTACCATCTCATCATTATCCCGCAGTGAAACATCTGGGATCTCAAATTGGCCGAGATGACATTCAATTAATATCCGAGATGAAATTGTTGGTTGCTTAATTGCACTTTGGTACTCCTTTATTGCCTTGAGGAGTATCTTAACATGAAATCCATCTATAGTAAATTACATGTACACCACTTTATCACACATGTATTGATCCTGGTCTCACTTTATAGTGTTCATGGCAGCAGAAGTTACTTTCCTTCCAGCAATTCTCTCTGCTGGAGCCCCAAGAAACCTGTGAAAAATCTCTAACGTTACCTGGAACACTTTGTAGCTAAATTACGCAGCAAGGTCATGTTGGTATAGACATTCAAACGAGAGCTGCATACATAATTACAGTTCTGTGAACTCTGGATCACCATCAGATGTTATATGTTGGCTTTAAAACATCCAGAAATGGCATAAATGCACTGGAGAAACACTTTAACAATGCTGCACCACCGAACTTACATGTAGACAAGAGCTGTTTAAACAAATATCATATTAATATCACTATTATGTTCCAGTCAATGAACACAAGTGACCTGCTGTCATATCATAGTATTCAGGGCTTCAATGTGCGTCACATACACACTACAATATCATTTCCTATGCTATCCCTCTCAGCTGCTGTCACTATCGAACTACGATCATACATTGCCACATTGGACAGGCGCCACACTTATGCATGTCAGAACTCTACGAGCCACCTTCGGTTTATTTAAAGATCACATAGGTTTGCTTTAAAGGGTGATTAAAGTTTGATGGGGTGCTAGAGTGATCAATACCTTCCCAACTCCAACTCTAATTGACACTCTCTCCTCCCACAGTGGCACTGTAGGCAAGTGCAAAATGCAGAATTCATTCG
Organism: Scortum barcoo; assembly: GCA_023238725.1. Lineage (NCBI taxonomy): Eukaryota > Metazoa > Chordata > Actinopteri > Centrarchiformes > Terapontidae > Scortum > Scortum barcoo. The sequence goes on from CM041552.1 coordinate 24,797,350, forward strand.
TGTTATTTTTGACACGCAAATGATCAGATTTTTTTAGGTTTCCTGAGTTTAGTGGTGATGGGATGTGCACTGTAGTAACCTCTAGGATAAAGGAGCAGAATGTGAGGCTGAGTCCTTGCCAGCTAACAAAAAAACACAACTTTGAAATGAAACAAGCTTTTTCTTCCACCTGAATGACACACAACTATGAACTGTGACTACCAATATCATTTCTCCCCTTGGATAGGAGCTAAATGGTCGAAATATGAGCTGACACATCGATGTTACCGTACAGTCCCTCGGTGCAGCTTGGGATGGTGTGTGTGTGTATGAGTGCGATCCCCTCTAGACGGTCTGCTAGTTGAAGTTTGAACTATGAAATATGCATCTGACAGAAATGTAACATTGGGTCAAAGGTTATTTCAAGCAAAATTCATCGACAGATTCCTAGCTGCATAAAATGTAAAGTCTAGAATGACTCTCACATTCACATATTGAACAGATGTTGTATGAATTAGCATTTATTTAAACAGTACTGAGATGTAAACGCCATTTGATATGGTTATATTTCAAATTGCTTTTTCATTAGAGCTTAAATGTTGTTGTACTGATTTCACTACTGAGCTTCCTGCAGATTCTAATTCTGTAATCATTTACCTACTAAAATTACCAGTATCTCCACCAGCTGTTTTTATAGAAAACATCAGCCTCTCTCTGTGACATAATGCAGCGGACACCACTTGGCACTTTTTCAACTTTTGGCACATTCTGACTAAAAAAGCCCTCCAGGTAAATAAATGACTTCATTCCTTGCACTCTCAATTGCTTTCTGTGTGAATAGACTGTGGGAAAAATATATGTATATGTATGTGATCTAATGCATCCTTTCTTCATTTATCTTAATTTGCTCAAATATAGACTCTATTCACAAATCCCCTGTATTGTTTATGGAGACAAATTGACTTGTGTTTTCATGAAGAGGGTTTTCTCATTTATTTCCCCTAATTAGTTTGCTCTTAAGAAACTCTTCCAAACACAGCAGTGATGATAAATTATCTGCCGGCCTTGTTAGAGGAAGACGGAGTAGGTGGAACTGCTACCTGTGAGATTGCAATGATCCTGAACCAAAAAACAACAACAAACAAACAAACAAAAAAACTTACTGACTGAAGGAAATAAGAGCATATAATCCACTTTAATTAAAAGGCAAAAAGATATAACTGCAGCACTTTCAGTAACATTCATTCATAAGACTAAATCACAGTTTTGCCCCTGTCCACAGTATGTGTAGATGGAGCTGCACTTTCTTCTCAAACATAATTTGCAGTCTTTAAATCAATGTATAATTCTATTTCAGCAATAAAATTTTGTCCATAAGGGACTAATTTATACTAAAGTGAGACATTCGTCTAGAGGATTCTAAAAAAACAGGTCACAAATCTTTTTTTTTTTTTTAAGTAGCAGAAAGTTGGGCTTCATGTGATATTGATTCCACTCTCTAAAGCAGCAGCTGCACTGCAGGTTGTTGAGAATAAACATTTTATCTCACTAAGATACTAAAAATTGATTAGCTGTAAACGTTCAGCAGCCATTATGACACTGCATGGATAAACTATCCAGTTTTAGTATCTAGAAATGAGAAACAAACAGCAGTGGAGGTTGTTATTGTACGGTATGATCGTGAGTTAAACGCTGCTATAGGCACTGAGGCAACAAGTACTCCAAATTAGACAGAAACATCTGTCACTTGTCTATGCCCCAAAACGTTACACGGACACTTTATCTGATCTAACCATTAGGAGGATGGCATCATACGCCTGTGCCTTCCAAAAACACTGTCATGGCAACAATGGGGGTTTCAATCGAAAAGCCAATTTGCAGCTTATCCATCACTTACAGGACACTTTGTCATGTCCAGATATACGAAAACTCGATTTAAGTGTAGGCAATCCTTAGGTTCACTGACACTCTGATTTATGGTATTTTTATCAGGACTGTACAAACGACTACGACATCAAAAGTTGACAAATGAAACACATAAACATCAATAGTCTGTGTGCACCAGCTGCTAGACTGCAGAAGATGGAAAACAGTGACAACGTCGTTTAGGGAAAGAAGTGACAGCTCAGTGAGGTTCAGAGTCACAGGCGGAAAATCCCCAGCTTGCCATGGTGCTCTCATCATCTTGGATAGATCTCTCAGCAGTGACTAGCATCACCATACGAGTAAAATTCATTGGCTGTGGCTGTTGTGTGTAATTTGCCTGCAGTCACCTGCAGTTTGGTGAATTTGTGTTAGCGAGCTGACAGAATCACAATTAAATCAAAATCTGCTGAGCAGAAAATTATGAGTCTGCTTTAGCCACAGCCAGGAATCAGTGCAGAATTAAAAGCAAAAATGAACACAGTTTATTTTATGTGCAGTAAGTCCAATAAAACCTAAGGTACTCTTGTGGATTAAAGTTATAACAGCCTGAGTATGAATCAGTCTATAGATACCATCAGCCAGCAACGTATTTCCATACTGTCTGGAGCCAAGTCGCCTGGACTCTGCCATCCAGGGAGGTGAGGGATTCATCCCTATTGATGTAGGGGTCAGAGCAGCAACTATGTGTAATTTTCCTGGCGTGTGTTGAGGGTAGTGAAGTGTAGCTGGGTTAACAAGGTCAGTGGTGAGGGAAGTGAGGAGGAGGATGGAGGCAAACACTTCTGTCATGCTCCAGTGTCTTTTGGTCCAAAACTATGGCTCATTGCACACAAAATCATGTCCCCACTCTCCAGATTTTAATTCCCTCTTGTGCTTAAAAATGCCCAATCCACTTAGAATATTTTTGGCACAAGTGAGCTCCTGTTTGAGAAATTACTTCACCACATTAACAAAATGCATGCAGAGCAGATCATGTGTTAGCATAATGGAGATCCCATTTATCCTGCAGGGATAGACAGTACCACTGGGAACATTTACTTTTAAGTACTGTGTTTGTAGAGTTATAAGACATCTATACATATTCTATTATTTGATTTTTTCCATTTTGTGAGATGTTTGCCCCCTACATTTAATGTGTTAATATTTATTCTTACTCCAAATCATTTATATCAAAGCTGTAGTTACTCATTACTAGTTACTCCGCACATAGTATTTTTCAATGTAAAACATTTGAAGATCATGTAAATATGATGATATGATGTGTGTTATTAATATAACTACCTCAGACTCAGCTCTATCTGGACACACGTTCATGTTTAAAGCAGCTCAATGGAAGTTTTTATTTTGTATTGATTTTGGTGGCCCCTAAGGACAAAGGCTGTGGCATTTCATCTCGTGTTTGGTTACATGTTCTATCAACTTCACCGCCCGCTGCAAGGAGATCACTTTACTGGGAGAAGAGTGTGTGGCAGCTCCAGAGACGGCTCAGTTAGCGGCTGAAACACTCAAATTCTGCCAGCACTGTTTCATCTGACTTACAGAAAGATATGACCCGGTGTCAGGAATTAAGAATAACTATGAGAAACTCATAGAAATACCCAGTCTTCTCTCTGTTGGTCTTGTTTGCATATGTAGGTCATAAAGGCATTGATATTATTGATATATATACTTTATATATATTATAATGATATATTGACTGTTTCATAACCAGTAGCAAACTCCATAGAGTGATTTAACCATGAAACCATTATTCATGCTGAAAGATACGCTTCGCAGTAGTATACTGCTTTGTTTACTGCTGCCAGCATTTATTCCTATTTCTTTGTTAAGAAATGTTTCCAATCTAGTATTTTTGCCTAAAACATCACTCCTGGGAATGTTCTGTTTGTAGGCGACGCTGATAGCATGCTTGTGTTTATAAGATAAATGCGCTTCATACAGTATATGGTGACAAATAATCAGCAAACACTGCCTCTAAAGACAACTGTCATTTGATCAGTGAATATGTAAAACCAAATTCATTTTGTGCTTTACAACTGAAGACAGCTTACGTGTATTATTTTCTGTAATCTTATGCCCTGAATGACACAATTGACATGTCACTCCACTCATTTTATGCCATATGACATGTCATTAAGGTATGATGAATGGATATACTGTTGTATAAGAGGATTTACTGGAGCAGCTTTGCTTGGCATGCGGTGTGACTGTATCTGTAACTGTTCAAAGAAAAAAAGGAGGTTGGTTGGTCTCACTGGAGAAAGCCAGTTATCTGTGTGCATACAAATGTAGTGTTTTCCCAAAGAAATCCTGACAGCAGATTAATTACACTGCCAGCTGGAGAAGCTGGAGAAGGTGCTGCTCTACTTTGTATTATTCACTTTTGGCTGGTCATTGCTGTGGGTGATGTATACATTCATAACAATCCAGTTAAAACAATAGAGTTCATTGTGAATGTGTGTGTAAGGCAGTGGTTCTCAATTATTTTCTGTCATGCCCCCCCTAGGGGACAGAAATTTTTTCACGCCCCCCCTGAATTGAAATACTATTGAGAACCTGATAATATTTATTTATTTATCTGTTACAAACCACTGTATGAGTTGCTGCACCAGCATTCTGCATACAATGCATACAATCACCTGATTATCAAAATAGATTAATTAAATGAGCTGAGATATTATATAATATAATATAATAATATATAGATAATCTGCAACAACTTAAAACAATTTCCAAGTTCAGTTTATTAACTCAATTTGTAACATTTAAACAAGACTGCTCAGTCTGTGTGATTCTCAAAACAGAAAAAAAAGTGCAAATGATTCACTGGGATGTGCATTTTTATAGACTTAACACAGTAACATTCAAAACTTTTTTAAACTGTAAACATTGGTCACTTTGTCACGCTTCATCAGCTTATTTCTTTTCAAAAAGGTACAGTGGTACCTTGACTTACAAGCGTCCCAACTAAGTTGAGTCTGAGTTTTTCGAGATACAAACCGTCTCTCTGTCGATTTTTTGCTTTGAGTTGAGAGCTAAAACTCGAGTTATGAGCAAGCTTCAAATATCCCACCGTTAGTTGGCGCAGTGAACGCCACAGTGAGCATCCCGAGTGTCACTCGGTCACTTTAAGCGGTCAGCTCGCAGTGAAGCAGCAGGGTTGTGCAAAACTTCGTTTTTCCAATCATGGGTCCGAAGAAAGTGAGGAAGAAGAAGAAGATGATGATGTGTATTGAATTAAAGAAAGCGAAAATAATTTTATACAATATTCTTTATTTATAAGTACATTTTTCTTATTTAAAAACATGTAACAAAAAAATTGCAGTGTTTTTGGGGGGTCCCTAACGGATTAATGGCATTTCAGTTCATTTCAATGGGGACAATTGATTTGACACGATTTGTTACGAGCTCCATCATGGAACAAATTAAACTCGTATGTCAAGGCACCACTTTTAACATTTGGTTTTTTGTGCAAAATCTGCAACAATATCTCTTATATTTTAGCTTATCAGAAGGGATGAAAAGTGCATAACATTTGCATTTACTTTGTACTTCTGTACTTTTTACTGTGTACTTCTTCTACTGGGTTGAGTGGGTGGCCCGCGCCTCCACTATTTGAGAAACACTGGTGTAAGGTATCTACAGTATGGTGCATATTGTGTGTAAATGCTGACTGACAAAATCTTAGAGGAAAATCAATGTACTGAAAAATGCTTCTCAATGTAATAAGTATTCCTTTACTGCACTGAGCCCTTATTTATTCATATTTTCACACTGGATCTTCACATTCTTTGGAGAATTGATTAGTTTGTAGCTGGGTTGTATCTTGACACTTATGTTTTTACTGCTTCAAGAGACTGGAGACAACAACAGATAGATTTTTCTCAGAACAAGTTAACCACTACTGACACAAATGTGGTATATCTGAAACATTGTGCAGTTGTGAAAAAGACAACCTCATTTTGGAAGTTATTGGGACCTGGCATATTTTACACAGGATCTGATGATAGATCCACGAATTAAAGATACATCGTAAATGCAAATGAGGGACTTGTGAAACACAAGGGATATTTTTGTTTTTATAACCAGGACTTTTGTAGCCTCTGTGGTGAGGATTCTGAAATTATTTAGATGATTAATTTATTTGGTGAACCCTGGCAGTAGAATATAAAAGAAGAAACTGCTTTAGCCCTTTCCATCCACCATAAACAAACAAATGTGACCCAGGAAAACTATGAATGAACAAATACAACACAGAAGTGTTACCAAATGGTGAATGAACCAATGTTTTGTTTTTTCAAGTATGTACCAGGTCTGCGTACTTGCCTTCAGAAAAAACCAACAGCAATGGATTTGCTTACACTCTGTCTGACACTGATAAAGGCTCTAACCTTTTACCACTTCTCAGACTTCATTACCAAAATAACTGCCAGGGATTGAAATTCAAGGATTACAACCTTAAACACTGTTAAACTCCCCACAGAGTGGTGTTTGATAAAGTTCTGCTTTGAGCAGTTTAGGTGGTGAATGACTGATACATGTTCTCCCCTCTGGGCTTACCATATCTTGTTGCTGAGACTGCGCAGTAATTCAAGTCCATATGCTTGACGCGACATGACTTGACTCAGCTGCTGCTAATAGCAGCTCTTGTACATATTACTTCCCCTGACACTTCCTGTACATGTCGAACTGCAACCCGTACGCTAAAGAATCCCAAAGGGACTGGTCTGGGGGCTTCAGGACTCGCCAGATTTGTTCATGTACCAGAGTCTGACAATAGACAGTAGTGCTTGTTAGCCTATGGATATTATTCCTTACTGTCTGTAGAGTTCACAGTTTGGCTGATAGACTATGTCTAGTGGTTGTTAATACATATTTTTATACTTTATATATATTATTTATAGACATCAACAGGACTACACCGCAGACAGCAACAATCTTCCTCCTTTAAAAAAAAAAAAACTAAAATCTATTTCATATAAAAAGCCACAAACCCTCAGCTCCTTCACATCTGCTGACACTGTCTCCTGAGATTCCTGACCCTGGCACCCCTCTCTGCCCACTCTATCTCTGTTATAGTACATGGTGTCGAAGGGTTAACATTTGGAAGATGGAAAACTATTCTCTGTGGAAAAAAAGCAATCTTCACCTAACTCACAACAATGTTATGAATACAATGTGAAAAAAGGTCACTGGATGTGATTTTTCCTTACTGACAAGAAAACATTTTGGCAAGGTTATTCCATCTTGTCTGTAAAATCTTCAAAGCTTTTCAAATTTTGGATCTTCAAAAGTCAGGGTCAGTGCAGAAGTGTTTTACCAGTATGGGCAAGAGACATCACCCATTGCAAACAGAGTCTCTGGCCACAATATGACAGGGTCACTACAAAAATAAACTCTGGACAACAGTTCACAGAATTATGTGCAACTTCAAGCTTATTTTTCATAACATGCTTCAAGTATATATTTCTACAGAATAGTAATAGAAAAATAAATACAAACAACCACATTACTGCACACCTCAATCTGTGGAAAGGCGAGCCCAAAAAGATCTGTCCCAGTCTATTCCAAACCAAACATAATGGCAGCTTTGAAGACATGCCTTGTTAATTCAATTTGTATTTTAGTGCGTTTGTGTTCTTCTCAATTTTGTTTTCTTTTTTATTTTCTCCTGAGCTCTTGATGCAGGTAGGTAGACTGTGTTTGGATCGTTAATTGACATTCTCTGCTCGTTTCCATCTCACTGCTCATTTGTATTTTGTGCTCAAAACAAAACAACAAAGTGTTTATTATAATGTGCCAACAGCAATACAAAGGCAGAAACAAAGCAAAGGTTAGATGGAATCCCATCTAAACAATATGATGGAAAACACGGTTTGCTGTCAAAGTCAGAAAAGATGAGACTGCTGATTGCCAGAGACAAGTCTAGCTTCACGTTGGAGTCAAACCTGCAATGGCCATCAGTCAGGCAGATGAAATGTAAATGCTTTCTGTCTTGGCATGCAGAGTGGATGCTTTCATACATTATTCATGACACCACATTGACATGTGTGCATTTTAAGAATGCTTTCATGGCTGCTTTAATACATTCAGGGTTTCACAAATCTATAATGTATTTTCTCTGTGCAACACTAACTAGTAACTTCACTGGGTGTCCACTGTGAGCATCACCATTACAACCTGATAATATACAGCAGTCAGAAATGCTTTCCTTTAGATAATCTAGTAAAGACAGGGAAAAATAAAAAGAATTGGTTTAGGCACCAACATGAAAATCGAGGAAGACATCCGTACTCATGAAGCTCCATGGCTCCATGTTAGTCTCTCTTCACCTGTCGACGCCCCCTCTTGATGGAAAATCCCAAAACAAAAAACAGCTCTTCTGCTCCTGGCATTTTCTCTTACTACTACAGTTCACTATATTACTATTTTTTTGTCTGAGATGTTATTCAGGATGCAGCATTGACTAGTTTGCCTGATTTCCTTAGGCTGTATGTTTCAGAGCCCTCATGACAAAGACTCTTGTAGCAAGAGATTGCAGACTGCAGCTACAAGCGCACTACAGGCCTTTAGCCTCCTGTGGACTTATTAACACAGTCTGTCTCTTCAACCATAACAAAGACTGTTTGGCTCAGTGGCACATTTCTTGCCTGCAATAAAGGAACCATATAGGTGTAATTCTTGATCATGCAATAGCCTTTCAATCTCGAAGATATCACAGGAGAATAAAGCCACCTGTCCATTTAATTACAACATAGCACTGATGGTTCAGTGGTGCATTTTTTGCCCGCCTTGCAGAGTCCCCAGATTTGATTCTCAGCCAGATTTAAGTTTGGCTGGAAAACTGAGGATAACAGCCAAGTGCAGTCAGAATAGCCAAGTGGCAGCCGGTGTGCTGGCTGTGATTCCATGTTTGTTGCTGCTTCAAATGCCTATCAGTTCACTTCTGTTCTGTCACCCTTCTCTGAGAAGTAAACTCTTGTACTCCATGAAGTTGCTTTTTAAAATATATACTAGCTGCCTGAGCCTGTTCCACTCTTCCACATTCGCTCTGTCTCTCATGACAGCTTGCAGTGAGATTGAGTCTCCACTTGAAACAGGCTGTTATTCGCCCTGTATATATTATAGGGCAAGCACTCAATCTAATTATTACTGAGCCCCCATTACCCAGACCCGCAGGAGGATTATCATCTGATCAGAGATCTGGGTCCAGAGATGTGACATTACTAGAGATCTGAGATCTATAAAATCTGATCCTTTAGATAAGATAAACTTTAATAATCCCACATCAGGGAAATTCACTTATCACAGCAACGCTAACGTAAGAAAAATATGAAAAAAGTGTACAAAAATAGATATAAAAAAAGGTAAGACATAAATATACATATATATACTATGAACATAAATATACTATTTTTTAAGCATTTCTTTATATGTGTATGTATAGTATATGGTAAATACTATACCTGCTAAACCTTAGCCTGTTAATATTGTCATTGTGAGCATGTTAGTGAAGCTATGCTTAGAAATTCGCTCAAAGCACCTCTTTGCCTGAGTCTAAAGCGTGTTGATTACTTTCTCTCCCTGACACTTTTTTTCTGTATGTTCCACTATCTTTAAAAAACCTTTTAAAGAAAAATCTTTTGGGAACACTGGGTTTGGGTTTCCTTCCTGCCCACTGCACTGCATGAGCCGGCACTGGTCAGAGTCACAATTAACACTGAAAGGGAGACTGACCATGGCTTTCATGACTCCCGTAATGCTCAACAACTTAGGTAGCACCATGGACAGAGACGGTACAGTAGTACAGTGCAGAGCCTGGTTCAGTGCTATTACTCGCAACAGAAGATGAGCAATTATCAGTGTTACCATCTCTTCTACATTTTAATTTATTCAGCATTGCTTCAAAAGTTAATTAAGTCCCAATTATGTTCTATTCACACTTTTTTGAAATACTTCTGCCCCACAGATTTCCCTCTATGCTTTTGCTAATCCATCCTGACCAGTGTTGCAGGGAAAAAAAGGCCACAAACTCACTTTTAAAGTAACAAGCTAACCAGAGAGAGATATCTAACACATTAACAAAGAAGTCCACAGTTGGAAATATTCTGGAAAGATCTTACAGACTGTAAACTGGTTCATTATAAGTTATTCAAAGTAAAATACTCTTTACTCTTTATTTCTGTGCTCTTTCGTTTTATGCTACAGGCACACACTCACACATCTTTGGTGCAGCCATTGCCATGTAATACAAAAAATATAAATGGTGAAAACCAAAATACATTTACAATATTTTGTTGTATTTATACTTTGTTAATGCTCTTAGTACAAGTGAGGGCCATTAACAGAATGTAAAACAGAAGTAAGACCTGTCCATCATTTTGTCCGGCCCCTATTCCCAGCACCCACCGTTTTTTCACAGAATTGACACAAAATGAGAAGTTACCAATAAAGAAACCAATAAAATACATGAGCAGCTCAGATAAAGTCAAAATACGCTTTACAATAAAAGTCTAAGAAGAGACTTAAAAAACACACAGACCCCTGACAGCCTCAGGCAGGTGGTTTCAGAGCCTTGGGGCCCTGATTGCTAAAGCTCTGTACCTATTAATCTGAAGCCTGGACTCTGGAACAGACAAAAGACCACAGCCCAACCACAGCCTGGGGATCTCGTATTATGCAAGAGTTCAAAAGGGATTATAGGGCATAAAAAATAATCTGGAGCCAGGCCATGAAAAGCCTAAAATGTAACCATAAGATCTAAAACAAACACAGAGCCAATGTAAGGAGGCTAAAAGGTGTGGTGTGATGGTACCTCTTGGTTCTGCTTAGAGTCCTTTACAATCTGTAGTTGTCTCATAGTTCTTGATTAATAGGAGACAAGACAAATGTTTCCCTAAACTGATTTCATTAAAAGCTGTTATTACACTGAGCCTTCTCTTCCACAACAACAGATGGAGAGGCTTTAGAAGAAAATGTGATTTATGAGTTTGTTAGGTATTGTTTTCCATAACATCGATTGCTCTGAGTTAAGTACTGCATGTGACCTTCCTGGTGTAAGGAAGTGAAGTTTGCCATTGAAAACCGCAAGTATATATTTAAGTATTCAGTTTAAATGAATCAAATCACACTGACCCAAAACAACTCAACTCATTTAGACTGGTTAAATAACAGCAGCAGACAAACACACAGGGGAAAAAGGTCTATACAAAAGCAACAGCAACAAAGGACCTCCTGCTTTTGTAAGTGAAAGAGGTTAAAAAAAATAAAGACAATAGAGTAGAAAGACAGAGAAGAATGCCCTGTCATCAGCATGAGTTAGATTCATCAATACAGTCTACTGTGGTAATAAAAGAGACTCAAGAGATGTCTGAGAGAAGAATGTGTTTCACTCACAATGGCCTTTAAATGTTCATCTCTGGCAGAAGCTCAGCCATCAAAAGTTGTTACATCTTAGTTTTTTCTCCTCTGAACAATCAACAGTCTGCAAATGTGCTTTGAGCTAAATGCCTAATCAGCATACATGCTTGGGGTGACAATGCTTACATGCCATTTTTTAGAAGTGCAGTGTTGAGCATACCGACCTCCGTAGTTCAAGATTAAAGAACAGTTACATGGAAGCAGTGGCTGGCAATGCAATTCTGATATATATGGCTCCCTCCTTGACAATGGTCATGTATTAAAAAAAAGGGTAACCAAATACATAAAATATAAAAGAGTGCAAAAGCTTAAAATATAGGAATAGAATATAGTATATAAAATAAACTATACCACTAAAACAAATATAAAATGTAATACATTACAAAATATAATACTGTTGAGGCAGTTGTGCACATGTGATACAATGGATGTATAAATGGTGGTAAGAAATATACAAAAATACATATGAATATATGTAAACAGAGATGAAAATGAACAGAAATGCAATAAGGTGATATGGATGTAAACAGGGAGTAACCAGTAAGTTTATTCTGTAGCTCAGTCTGTAGGGACTTGGCTTGAGAACCAGAGGATCCCTGGTCATAAGCTTCTTATGCAGGCTAGCATTTCTTTATTAGCACTGAACACAAAGTACAACTTAAGCTGACAAGAACACCTTTGTTTTGCAAGTATTTTATCATAAAGCAATATACAGACAAATCTATATTTTCTTAAGAAGATGGCAATGGATTAAAAATTGAGGGATGTCCAAAGTTATAACAATTCAACCTGAGGGGGACATGAATGTCTGAACCAGCTGTCATGGAAATGGATCCAATAGCCACACAAGTGAGCCACAAGATTACCCACAGTGTACCCTGAATTCTTAGTGGTATCGTCTCTACGGGGTCTTGGAAACACCCTTTAGAGATTCTGGTTGACATGACTGCATCAAGCAGTTGCTGCAGATTTGTTAGCTACACAAGTCATGCTGCAGTGTCCCAAAGTTCTGCTGGGTAGAGATTTTGTGACTATGGTGTCCTTTGGAGTACACTAAACTCATTGTCATGTTGGTGGAATCTGCTTGAGATGATGTGATTTGTGACATGGTGTGTTCTCTGCCACAAGTACCCCTGAGAAGATGAGTATTACTGTGGATCATTAAGGGATGCAGATAGTCAGCAAGAAAACTCATGTAAGCTGCAGCATTTCAGGGGTGTTTATATGAAGGGGGAAATATTACCCAAAGCAACCATAAATCTGAACAGCTACCTTAAGGCAGGTGAATCAATGGACTCATGTTTATAGCAAATTCAGATTCAACTATCTGCAAGTAGCAGCAGAAATCAAAATGTGTCAGGCGAGGCAACATCGCTCCTCTCCTCTCCAGTTTTGGTGAGCTTTGGCCCATAAAAGTCTCAGATTCCTGCAATATAGCTGATTGGAGTCTTCTGCTGTCCTGTATTTGATGTGTTGTGTGGTCAGATATTTCTTCTCCATAGCACTTTTGAATGTCACCTTCCTGTCAGCTTGAACCACTTTGTAAACTCTAGAGACAGTGCATGTAAAATCTGCCGGAGAGTAGCAGTTTCTGGGATACTCAAACCAACCTGTCAGACACCAACAATCAGTTCATGGTCAAAGTCTTTTAGATAAAGTTTCTTCCCCGTTCTGATGTTTGATCTGAACAATAACTGAAACTCTTGACAATGTGTGCATGCATTTTATGCACTGCCTAGTTGCCACATGATTGGCTATTACAAATTTGCATTCATAAACAGGGACATACATAGGTGTCCCTAGCAAAGGGACAACTGAGTGTATTCCAGAAGTCAAGACTACTTGTTAATGCAGTAGAGGAAAAGTTGATGGATCACCAAAGCCAATGAAATTCATCCTCCAGATATAAATGTATGAAAATATTATGACAATCCAATTTATTGTTGATATACATCAGTCACTGTACAACACAGCAATCAGCTCCAGAGAACCACAATGTCTTAAACATTTTCATGGCAGAAACCCTCTATATATTCATGAATATGTTACTTGTACATCAGTTTGACATTGAAGAGATTAAATCGTACTACTCTATGTTCATAAAATACACATGTACCGTGGGGCCCCGTGCCAGGGTAAATGTAGGATTTGTTTGAAAAAGAGCCAAGTTCAGACTAAACAGACCTCCTTCAGTTGGTGGAGAAAGTTTACTCCATATATAGAGTTTAGTGTGTTCACTCTTTACTTATGACATCCAATTACTCCCCCTGAATACACTGAATGATTGTAACTCATGTGGAGGGGGGCAGCGGTGGATGTGTGAAAAATCAGGACTGCGAGAATGTGAATTAATGCATTACATACTAACAATATACTGCGCACACAGTGCTTTACTGTCAGGAGTCAACTGATACCACCGGGCTAATTAACAGTTTTCTGGCAGCTGGGTGACTGGCGTGAAACCAAAGAAAAGTGTGTGTTTCCCAATGCTGTTGCTCCTCCACCAATGTAAGCTACACACTCTCTGTTTCTTAAAATAAGAGGACCACCAGCCCCTTTTTAACATGATGACAACTTGTGTATGCATTTTTTTTTAGAAAGCTAGTGATTCATAAAGGTCAGCCGGTTAGCAAGTTATAAGAAGACATGCAGCCAGGGTGAGAGGATGACAAATGTTGGCTTGTATGACATGCTGAGGTGTCAGTGTATTATTACAGCGGTGATAAGTCTGTGCTGATTTTCATATATAGACAAAAAAAATTTGATGTTTGACATTGTTATCCCTGGTTACTCAGCCATCTTAGATGAATCATTACAGTCATATATTTTAGATCTAAAACGTTACCTGTCATAACCAAAATAAACTGTTTTGTCTCTCCTTATGAATACAATCAAATAGGAGTGATCTTTCTGAAACTTCTGTGTGCTGTGTGATAGAAAAAGTAATCCATAAATCTTAACTGTAATGGGTTCATGACCTAATCTTCATGTTAACAGATGCATATCTGTATGTTATTACTGAGCTTTGACTTTCTGCTGAGCTCTTTTAGTATGGATTATGTGTTGGATAGTGTCTTGCAGATGAATTTCATTTTCTTTATTTCTTTATGGCTAAAAGTGTAGCCACTTCACTTTCCATCAAGTATGAGAGTAGACTTGACCAGAATTGAATGAAACCGATCTAATCATATGCATATACCTGTACACCACGTCTATACAGCAGTCTACCCTCTTTACACTGTGACCACCAAAATTATATCATTAATAGTAAATTTGCAGATACGCAGTGCGAGGCCAGTGACTCCACCCCCAGTGGATGCAGCATACCAGAGCCCGATCATGTAATAATCACCAGTAAACAGGTGATTATCTGTTTTTCAAGTACTTCCCTCAGGATAAGTAAGTGGCACTGTAGAACAGTACTACAGAACAGCTTTTTATTGTAATAACAAGGCCACACGGTGCCACGAAAGTGTCACTGACACTATGCGATGTTGTTAACATACTGCTTATCCAGATAAATACTTTCAACCACATTCCACAATGAATATTTCTTTTGACATGAGAGGTATATTTTACACTTTTGTGGAATTTGTGAAGGAGACTATAATAATAATAATGAATAATAATTATTAATATAATAATAATTGTTGCCATGATACCTTCTGTAATTACAAAATTCTGATTAATAGTACTGTAAACCCCTGTAGAGGGTCTTTGTGAAAATATAACTTATTCTAGACTTCCTAGATCAGGGGTGTCAAACTCATTTTCACCCCGGGCCACATCAGCCCATTCAATGGTTGCCCTCAAAGGGCCGGTTGTAACTGTAAGACTATATAAATGGGATTACTCTGTAACATATCTTTAAATACATGGCTCTGCATTTGATTTTGATTTTTTTCAAGTGTACAAATATTGTACATGCATTTACATAAATGTAAAAATGTATGCAAGTAAATTGTTCTGTTATTCTAACTCCTAAATCCTTTTATCAGGATAACAACTTCACATTACTTCATCAGTCAAAGATCAAACATTTCAAGTGAATAACAAAAACAAATGTCATCCAACTCAAGTTTATTACTTTTTTGTCACAGTTGAGAGGTGCAGAACCATGGTACGACAAATAACTGAGCTGCTAAGAACGTGACAGATTTTACAAAAACTAATGTCTGCAGACAGTCTTGATGAGGGAATATACATCAGCTACTGAGAATAACAGGAACTTTGTGGGCGGGCCTTACAGCTGAATGTTTTCTGATTGGTTGAATATTCCCAGCATTTTATTTCAGCCAGGTGAGGACCAGGGTGAGACGGAGGAGCAGTCAGCTGGAAGGTAAATCACACACAGCCAACATGATGCTTGTTAAATGTGATAACGTCAGCTGATTTAATACTGTTGTTACCTGAGCCAAAAGCTAACGTTAGCTAGCATTAATGCTAACCATTAATGCAGTACATTAGTGGTATAAAGTGATTTTTGGTTAAATTAATCATACAAAATGATTTACTCCTGCAGTCACCAGCAGCCCTCTGAGATATAGAGGATTTTATCTGATCCACTTTGTGCTGCTCTGTTTTAATAGTTATTCTTACTGTGCAAGTCACAGTACAAAACTCACAATATAACGTTGCTGGTTAGGAACATATATGTGCTGCATTATTCATACTGTGCTTGTGTGTTTATTTATTGTGGTCTGTTCTGGGGTTACTTTTCTTTTCACCGGACCGCACCACTGCTGGAGGGGAGCGGAGTAAAGACTGAAGGGGCCCTCAGCCAACTGGTTTTCTATACCTATATATTTTGCATGTTTTTATTTTTGATCAATAAATAGTTGTGGGTAGATCCAAATGTGTGTTTGTATCGTGGTTGTTCATGTTAATCATATTTAATATTTACAATGTGTGTGTGTGTGTGTGTGTGTGTGTGTGTGTGTTTGTGTATTATACATACACACACAGTATATATAACAGTATATATATAATATATATGGTATATATAATTGTATTTAAATAAGTTCTTGGTAAGCAAGGAAGTAATCAGTAATACAGCTAAAGTCAAGAATATGCTACTTATTTTTTAAAGGCATGAAAGGAGGATTTTCCTAAAATGTATACACTCATACAAAACTGTTCCTTCTTAGACATCACTTATGATCCACTAGTGTGTGTGTGATGTCTGTATGCCCTCTGCTTGTTTTTTTTTTTTTTGTTTGTTTGTTTTTTTTTTTTTTATTTATTTCATTTTGCTGTGTTGAGGACATTCCTGCATGTTAATCTTTGGTGTATAGGACCCAGCAAATAACCAATAAATGTGCATGGTGTGGGGTGCAGGACTCAATAAAAACCTAGTGACAGATTGTAAGCATGTGGGGCCACCAGCATGTGCACTTTAAGCCAGGGAGGAGAGGCAAACTTTGAACGTTTTGTTTTTAAAAAACTGGCAAATCTTCTTTGTTATGTCTATAAAGTGTCTATAAATGGCTATATTTAACCAAGGTTATTAATTCTACATATAAACGCCTTGATTATTAGATTGAAATAGTTTTTCTGTACTTACTGGAAATAGTTATATTTAATTTGGAATTTATGTAGTATTATGTTATATTTCTTTCTTTTTTAAGGGGAAAACTACTTATTTTCTAAACATGTCTCCAAATATCACTCCTTTAGTATTGTAAAGATAACAAAGAACCAAAACCAAAGATCATCACGTGAAAGAATTCAAAGAGGCTGTGGTCAGTCTCACAGTGTGAAAACTCACATCCACTTGACTGGAAAATTCCCACAGAGGATTCTGGTTAAGAAGAAATCACGGCAGCTATGGTGAGACTAACATTAAGTGGAGAAACATGTCCACTTTATATCTGAATCTTACACGTGAAGAGATCTTACACATGACAAACCTCACATCCAGGCCCTCTGACAGCTCCACGGCCAGAGTCAGACATACTGATCCAAGATGCCAGACTGTTTAGAGGCTGTTGGCTGGAGGCATATTTGTACTGTAGTATTTAAGTAATGAAAACTATTGGATGAAGAGACAGAGGGACAGAATGCTCTGTGTGCACTCCGGTGTGTGTAAATATTTTTCCACCAGTTTTGGAGAAGTCTGACACAAAGATCAAGAGTAAAAAAAAAATCGTTTTGCTCTCTGTGTAACTCTCTCAGACTACACTCTTCTATTCCTCCTCCTTTCTGTTTCGTATAGTTCTGATAGATGTCCCATCGTGACAGCTTAGAGTGGAGATTTGAGGCTCCGCAGCAGAAACCTTTTAACTTTATTAAACTGTCACAACACCATTCTTTATGCAGTTCGCAGACATTGAGTGTTTTAACATGGTGGCAAGAAGACGAGATCTCTCTTGGTTTACCTTGTCTCCCTCTGTGTGTCGTATGAGCTCTCATGTGGCCAGTTAAAATTTATTGCTGAGGTAATGCCATCTTCGGTATAATTACAAAATGAAATACACTTTTAAGGATCATTTGCTATTTATCTGATGACATCATCTTTAGTCAGCAGAGGTTAATATAGAAGTACATTTATTGGCTAATCAATGATACTGTTGATGTTAAAATTATTGACAGACTGAAGATTCCTCATGACATGTTCACACAGAAAACCTGTGACACAGGGAGGGCTTTACCAAACCCTCAATATTTATTTTGTGCCAAAATGTAACTGTAATATATTAAAAACTAAAAACAAGTACTAGATACCTGGTCAGATTAATATATTCTTTGATCAGGTCATTCTTGATTTAAATAATCATTTTGTTTATTTTACACTGTATTCTATTGAGGTAAAGATTGATTTAGTACACAGTCTATGGTCCAAAATTTTCATTTTCTGACAAACATTCCTGACAGACTCACGACCACTTGGCTGGTCTTGATGATAAACTAAAGCTGTGATCACATATTCTGATGCTGCAGGGTGTCTGCAGGGAAAAAGACACAGTGAATCATTGGAGACAGAAGAAAAGAGGAAGAAGCAGAGTTTCTAATCAATGATACTGTTGATGTTAAAATTATTGACAGACTGAAGATTCCTCATGACATGTTCACACAGAAAACCTGTGACACAGGGAGGGCTTTACCAAACCCTCAATATTTATTTTGTGCCAAAATGTAACTGTAATATATTAAAAACTAAAAACAAGTACTAGATACCTGGTCAGATTAATATATTCTTTGATCAGGTCATTCTTGATTTAAATAATCATTTTGTTTATTTTACACTGTATTCTATTGAGGTAAAGATTGATTTAGTACACAGTCTATGGTCCAAAATTTTCATTTTCTGACAAACATTCCTGACAGACTCACGACCACTTGGCTGGTCTTGATGATAAACTAAAGCTGTGATCACATATTCTGATGCTGCAGGGTGTCTGCAGGGAAAAAGACACAGTGAATCATTGGAGACAGAAGAAAAGAGGAAGAAGCAGAGTTTCCCATCCAACATAGCTTGACAGGGTGTGTATATACAGTAGCTGAGTGTGTTTGTCTGCAGCATGGATGCAAACCTTTGATAACTCTGTTTTTAATGCCACACAGTCCAACGTCCCTGGGCTGCCCAACATGAAAGGCTCCTGGTTCTCTGGAGCAGAAAACACACACAGGTACCTGAGTCTCTAAATAACTTCTGACCAAGGATTTCAGTCAAACTGTCAACTTCTTCTGAGCAGGTCTGACATTTGACAGAAGAGTTTGTTAGTTATGAAATGTATCTGTCAATGAGCTGCACGGGGCCACTGCTGCTTCGTCCTGTATGCTGTGAATGTGGATCTGTCAGCTCGGAGTCACTGAAGCCTCGACAGAAAAGAAACGTGGTGCAGAAGCTGACCTGCAGCTTTGTGACCTTCCTGTTTGTGTGCAAACTGACAAACTGATGATCCCTCATTCTGCTCCTCAGCTGTTTCTTTAAAGATTTCCAAACACAGAGTCACAGTTCAGCCTTTTCTAATATTTCCCTCCACCTACATGCTGGTCCGTCTCGTCTTTCTCTCTCCTGCATCCAGCTGCTGGATTCAGCTGAATCTCCTGAACTGACTGAACAGAAAATGAGAGACCTCAGCTGTTCTCCTGAGGATTCTCCTGTTGAGTCTCTGCAGACTTGTTAGCTCGTTCACTCCCACATCTCCTGTCAGACCAAGTCCTCCCTCCAGATTAAGACCACCAACCATGTTGGCCATGTCAGCCATGTCTAACTGTGTTTCTGATGTGTAACTTCTGTGCTTTTTAGTTTTTGGGTTTTTTTTGAGGGAATAGTCATTAACAGCATCTTCTTACAGGAACAGCAAGAGGCAGATTAGACCATCAAGTTATGGAACATTTACAGCCACTGCTGCACATTAGCACATTTCAGGCACACTTTAAAATAGTTATTTAATGCAAGCATGAACATATTTAACTACAACATGCAGTTGGTAGATCATAGGGTTAAACTCTGAGGGCTCATCCCATCAACAAATAGGAGTACATGACCTGCACCATAACATACATGCTGGGTGTGAACAAATGTTGAAGACTTTTTATTACCTGCCTGTTCACTCTCTGGACTGACTACTGTAAACTAAAAGTTTCTATATTTAAAAATTTGAAAAAATCTTTCTGCAATAGATGCAACCCTTTTGACCTTTTTAATGGTAAATGAACTGCATTTATCTAACCCTTTTCTATTTTGCCATACAAAGTGCCTTACAGTTTCATCTTGTTTGTTTTGAGAGTCAGTTTGAGAGTTGATCGTTAACTCAACAAATGATGTTGAGATAACTCTGCTCTGCATTCATACAGCAGCTTGTTATGCAGGAGCTACACTGTTGTGGAGAATTCAATTGGCTTCTTGACCAACATTAAAAAAGTCACAGGGGCCAAATGTGACCTCCCCTCATGAATAATGACAACCTGCTCCAGAGCTGCTGCCTTCACCTCCTTTCACTTTAGACACCCAGAGCAGGAAACACAGGAGCCTTCACACACACCTTTTAGCATTCTGAGAATGAGGCCTGGTGTGCAGCCGTTATTCTGATCTTTGGGTTTAGGCTGTGAGCAGTTCTGCCACCAAGGCAGCTCAACCTGACCAATGCAATTCATCACACACACTAAACATTACCAGAACCATGTCACTGCATGGGCTGAAATAACACAAACAAGCGGCAACTGGTCAAAGTCAGCACGGTCCGATGTAGGAGGAAGCTGGAGGACTGGAAGCATCCAGCAACAGAAAACAAAGCTTTTGAATTCATCGTCCATCCTTCAAAACAGCAGCAAGAAAAGAGGCCAGTGAAGAGCAGTGGGGCCAACTCTGTCTGTAGCAAGAAGCAGTCATCCTCAGCTACACACAGATCACACACATTAACACACATTAGACCATCAAACACACACACAGCCTCACACATCATTGTATAAGAACTAGTTGAGTTTTACCTGCATTTCAAGATCCACAGATGGAGGTTCAGGAAGGAGCAGATCAGGAAACAGCAGCCACAAAACAGAGAGAGACAGACAAATAATCAGCAACCAAACACCAGAACCTGAATCAACCTAAACCCAGCACACAAAAATAAAATAGCAATTATGTGAAATAAGCCTGCACCAGGTTGTGTGTACCTGCCTAACCCTGCCTGCCAAGTCAGGCCTGAAATGAGGCCATATGAGCACATACAGTTTGAACAACTTGATGCTGGGCGATGAGAGGGAAGCGATGATGACAGCAAAACAAACACATTGGAGTGGACTGAAACTATCTTTTTTATGCATTATATCTAAAAGTATGTGTTGTGATTTATCTGCTTTGAAGGATGCTCATGTTAAATATTCAATTCTCTACAATAGCTGCAGTCCTCTCACAGTCTACAGTACATCAACCATATCAAGAGCATAAATGGTCTTTTCAGCTGCTTTGTCCTTGTTACACAGGCAAAGCAAACTGAGCCACTGAAATCATGTGTTCGGTGATGACCAGTGGTGACCTCTGGTCTGAAAAAAAGTCGGCATGAAATGAATTATAACTCGTGAATTGTGGTAAACTTGTAACAGAGGGATGCTAAATATTTCATAACATTATGTATACAGAGCAGAAGAGAGACGCTGGAGATAAAAGAGAAAAAAAAGAAAGGCAGAGTAGTATATGCTTTTTTTTTTTTTTTTTTTTTTTTTAGCTCACAGGTGGCTCAGTAGCAAGGAAAAAAAAAAAAACCTTGAGAGTTTATGTAGGGCATTGTGAAGCAGATAAAGACCCGAGAGGCAGTGTTTAAGAGGACACTTCTGTACCATTCTCAAAAAACCAAAGTGACTGAGAATGAAAAAAAGGGAAAGTTTTGAAAACGGCCACAGTTGAGAGTGAAAGAATGTATCGCTTATTTAGGTGTCTCTTCTCTCTCCTCTCCTCTCTAACCACGAGGTGATCTGTGTGGTGCATGGTAATGTAGTTACACATCACTTCTGCTCATCTGTGTGTTTAGGGTGTGTGTGTGTGATTCTTGTCTTTAGTTGCTATTGATTTATACTGTTCAGTCTTTATTGCCTTCCTTTTTCTCTTTGCCTTCTTTTCTCTCCGCGTTGTTTCTTTCCTTTATTTCTTTCTTCATGACTGCAATCCTTTTATTACATTATGTTCTTCATATCTTGCAATCTGTCAGTCCATTGTAATATTTTGTTTCTCTGAAATGTCAAACATTTAAATGAAGTAGAGTCCCTAATGTCTCCCAATACACCAAACAGGCTCCATAATTAACAGCACACCAAATACACAACAGACTAATTCAGCTCCGTACTTTCCAACACAGCTTTGCTCAGATGCTGTTTTTACAGACACTTGTTGATTTACGAGACGTCCAGGCTAAGTCTGGACTGAATCCAGTTCACACACAGTCAACAACAGACAAAACACCTACTGGCAGAGTGTATCTTCCTCCACTCCCCTCTCTTTTCTTTGTCCTCCTCTGCTCTCTCACAAATCAGTGGACTGAGCGGTCGATACATGGATGAGCTATTACAGGGCCGCACCCAGAGCATTCGGTGCCCCAGGCAACTCTCCCCTGTTTTGGGGAATCAAATATTCATGCATTTATTTTATTTACTTTCAGACACTGCAACAAAATCTTCAAAACAGTTCTCCTGTAAAAATATTGCACATTTATTTATGAGAAATATGTAGCTAACAAAACATCAAAACAAAGGAGCACCTTGAACTAATCGGATGGTTACGTCTTGTAACTGTTGCATCGCTGGTTTGACTCCAGCATGTTATGAATCTGTCTCTTCCCACATCACCTGCCTGCCTCTTCACCCTCATGCTATCCAATAATCCAAATCTCTAGCTCCTCACTATAGCATTACAATTCACTATGTAATAAACAACAGAAGAGGAAACAATAAGTAATGATAAGTCTCCAGTCTAGTTTGTTGAACTAATCTCAGACTTGTTATTGGATCAATGTTGGAAAGGGAAACATGTTGGGTTTTTTTAAAGACAAAGTGGAAGTTATCTCCTCAAACAGCAGCAACAACCCACCCAAAATGACATCATCAATGGCAATTCACGGTGCCTCATTCGTCACGTCACATCACTGTGTCGATGTGTTTCACGGTTTTAGGGAGGAAAGTGAAGTTAGTGGAAGATTAGAACGGAAACATGATAAACAGCCTAAACTCAATGATGACAAATGAAGCTTTCAGAAAATGCCAAAGCTGATAATGAAACACGTTTTTCATCTCCAGTGGTAAAGTTGTGTGGATATCTGTGAGTGGCAAAAGTTTCTACTGCCTTGAAATGTCAGACATGCTGAAAAACACCTTTTCTAAGTGCCGAATATCTTAACAATATGATCTAGCTGAGCAATTAAAACAAACCTTCTGGTCATCAGTCTGGTAATCTGACCTTTCAGGCTGGTCAACATCATGCACTCAACCAATTTGAATTAAGTGCTACAGCGAAGAGAAACCATGTAAAATGAATAAATGTGAACACAGACTGTGTTATAATACCAATGATTTAGCTGACAACTTTTCATATCTATAAATAAATGAAGGAAAAATGTTTACTTCCTCTCATTGTGTAAAGGTTTCACTAATCTAGAAAATGTTTTCTGTCTCTGAAGTCGTTCTGCTAACAAACTGAGCTGCTAGTTGACTTTGATGTCTAATGTAAATTTCATTTCAGCTCTCAAGGCCAAAAACATACAACAGCCAACTGAGGAGATCTGAGTTAAGCTTTGTATTAGTTCACATGGTACACTCATCTACACACACAAGCAAGTGTATGTGTGTGTACAAAAACATTTCCAAACAACGCCGTGTGTGAGTAGATTGTGAAATGAAAGTATACAATCTTTACAGTCTTATGTCAGCTTTTAGTGACTGTGATACACACACAGCCAGCCACTGAGGTTCTGATGGGACGATTCATTCAACATTTATCCTTGTCTCACACTCAGAGTCCAAAAATGGTGATATTTGAAATGAGGGTGAAATGAGCTCACGAGGAATATTGTAGAGAAAAGACTATTTCCTTCACATTGTCTCACTACATTATAGAGTCTTGTGGGCCATTGAGCCACAGTAACATCATAATCAAACATCATAATTGTGGTCAGTAGCTATAAAAGATCAGGGTGGACTGAACAGCCTCTCCTTTTTCTATCTCCACTTCTATAACTGGCATTTCAGACACTGGAACAGACTTTTACTGATCCTACAAAACACTTTATCCAAACTGGCATCATGTCTATACTGTGTGACAGGGTGAGGGCCTATATAATAATCTGATCAGAAACAAAGTGAGCAGTGATCTGAAATGTCAGGTGAATACCTGCTGAACAGATATCTATGGACCTCAGACTGGCTCCCATCCACAGTACAGGGTCTGCTATCTGAAAACATCTTGTAGACCTTTGCAGATCTGTACAGTGGGGAAATATATTCTGTTTATTTAAAGAAATAATCAAACTCATGATGTATTTGAAGATAATGCATATGTATTAATGTGTATGTACTGCAGTACTATGAAACAGGCTGGATACTAAAACAACTCATCAAAGTGAAAATCAGTTTTTCACATCCAGCTTCAAGTTTTCAGCTGATTAAAAGTATAAAGTATAAAGTGAATTACATTTATGTTAACTACATCAGTGTATAATAAACTCTACTTGCTGTTATTGGTAAAGGTCTCATTCAATTACATTACATTTACAAAATGTACAACAGTGTCATTAGAACATCTAAAATATTTCCAAGTATGTAAAGACACAAATATAAGTAAGAGGATAATACATGGAGACTGACCAGTTTTAACATTGTTCAGTGAAAATACAATATGTTCTTAGACATTTAAATTTAAAGAATGTAGTTATTTTTATCAATCTTTTGTTATTAGTTTTGACTAACTGTGGATAAGTGATGCTGCCAAGAAAAAACTATACAAATGCATCTGCTCTGGCCATAAAAATATCTTTTTTTTTTTTTTTTACCAGATGCAGTTTGGCCCAGTTATCTCAACCACTCATTTGTAAGTGAAAACCAATCTGAATATTTGAAGAGATATTACCCAGAATTTCATTATAACGTTCCCCTTCAACTACAGAGCTATTTCCTGGTTGTATGCTTTCAGCAAATAAACTGATCAATTTCATATGCACACACATTTCTTTATTCGCACAGACAGACAGTTTAAATACAAACACAATTATAAAAGATAGATATATGTGGAATGGGACACCTAAATAAACTATTCGAAGCTTGAAAATAGGGCCACAAAAACCAAGCATTCAAATATATGTCTTCTGAAACATTAATAATACAACAGGTATTATATAATGACATCCACAACGTACAAAGCACCTAAACTCACTAATTATTACTACAACTGGCCAGCTGTTGAATACCCTTTATCAGATGCTTTTTTCTAGTCCTATATGTCTGCAAGGGAAAGTAAATCAGAATAGGTTCATAAAGTCTGTTACAGCACTGTGTGTTATGAAGGCTTTGTGAAAGACATTTCATTCAGTAGACTTCAGAAGACTATAGCTGTGAAAGGGAGGGTCAGTAGGAGACTTTAGCACATCTGACTTTCTTCTGTAAAATTTGCAGTTTCACAAGATAACTAGGAAAAGTACTGCACCATGTAACATTACAGTGGTTAATATGTGTTTCAAATAAAGAATGTTTTAAGGTTAATAGTGCTTTAAGTGGAAGAAAAAGCCTCAATTTGAAAAGTAAGCCAACATATTTGGACATTTTTTTGTCAGTTCATTAATATGGCCCTTAAAGTTTAAAAAATCATCAATATGAATCTCCAAAAACTCCACTTTGTCAATAACTGGACTGTCAGTTTTTATACAAACATGATTAAAAACTCTGAAGTCTGTCTTGCTTATATTTATGGCTAAGTTACTGCATTTAAGCATGTGTCCATCTTAATCACTTCCTCATTACGATTATTTTGCAGATCATTTAGATTTCTGTGAGATAAGAATACATTTGTATTGCCCAGAATGAATACTTTATTTTAGAATACTCAAGGAATTTTCTAAATAATTAATATGCAGTATAAAGAGGTGTGGCACTAAAATGGATAACTTGTATCCCATGTTTGATGGTTTTACTTTGAGATTTGTGAAGATTTTTTGCATATACATATTTGTCCCTCCCATACGTATAGCTTCTGAACCAAGAAAGCATTGTGCCTCTGACACCGTAATGACTTCATTTGTTCAGAAGTATCTCAAAGTCAAGAGTGCCAAATGCTTTTGATAAATCAAGGAAAATTCCAATGTCGCAGTCGCCTTCATCAGTGGCGTCACTGATTTTTTCGATGAGATCAAGGATCACCGTACAAGTGGTGGTCTTTTTTCTAAAGTCATACTGTGAAGGGAGAAGAATATTTGATGTATTTATGTAATTACTAAGTCTACTATAAACAATTCTCTTCAATACTTTTGACAGAGTAAGCAATATAGCTAAAGCTCTGTAGTTGCACAATAGCTTGAAAAACTTTGCTACAAATTTCATCTGCACCAGCCATATGGGAGCTTCTCATATTCATAATAAGTTTAAAGACTTCACTTCTATCAGTCAGTGTCAAAAAGAATTCATTCAAATAATTGCCTAGAAGATATTGTCTGAAAGTAGCGACCTCTGGTTGGCTAATTCTATGAGAGAGAATTTCACCTGTTGCGATAAAATTAAGTTTGAAATGATTAGACGGATCAGTATTGTTAGAATCATTGTGGACATTTCTGCTACTGTGTTTAGTTTTCATTCACAGGAAGCACAGTGGTTTAGCGATCACAGCTAAGGACCCTGTTGAGCACCTTTCAGGATTGTTTTTGATCATCCTGAGAATCTTTTTATAAATTTGGTGTAGTAACTCTTACTCATTCATATTTCATGCATATATGACTCTTCATTTGAGTCACTTTAAATGTTGATATAGCAATTTTAAAGGTTAGGGTTAGGGGTAGAAGGTTTCTTTTTATTAAATAATTTTAAAATACCCCTAACACCAGGTTTAAAGGTCTTTTCAGGTATGATGTGATCAGTGGACAAGTGATCAGTGGATGCATTCACTTGAGCATTATATACAGTGTCAGGATTTTTTCATTCAGAGCTTTAACTTTTGTTTTATACAATAGGAAGATGGTCTGCAATGTCAGAAAGTATTTTACCAGAATCAAAAGCCTACCCTGCCCAAAAGGGAGACTAAATCACTGTGATGCTTATTCAGACTTTAAGTACCAAGATGTGGCAAAGGCTATGAATAATTACTTTTGTTATTTATAAATTTCAGCTTACAACTGAGCTTTCCATCAGTGTTGAATCAATGCTGTTCACAGACTTCATAATTTCCATCACAGCCTAAATCATCAAAGGCCATACAAAGTATAATATGAGAAGTGTCAAGAGAGTGATGAAAAATTTATTTAACACCACACTAAAAAAACAACATCTAATGATCCTAACATCTAAAAGCTTAGCAACAGAAAGACAAAAGATCAAATTTCAATACAATGTCTGATGCAACAAAGAAAACCAAAATGAATGTAAGTACATCAAACCCAAAGCCAGCAAACAGTTAACATAAAAAAATTAATCAAATGATCCAAACTTTTGGAGAAGCACATCTTACTGGTGTCAGACAGCTACCTGATAACATGTCATTGGTTTGAGTCTAACTGACTACAAGTCATCAGGCAGTTTCACTCTCTTGACCATGAGATTCTCCAGAATGTGCATCTTTGGGCCAAATCCCTTAGGCCACATGTGTCATACTCAAGGCCGAATTCAGCCCACCACGTCATTTTATGTGACCTGCAAGAGAGCCGGATCTTACTGCTGTATAATGGTCAAATTTACAGCTTTAACCCCCTCACAGCGTTGTAGATATTAGAATATGATTAACATGAACAGCCACGATACAAACACTCATTTAGTTCCACCTACAACTATTTATTGATCAAAAATAAAAACGAGCAAAATATATAGGTATAGAAAACCAGCGGGCTGAGGGCCAGTCTTTAGTCCGCTCCTCTCCAGCAGCGGTCCGGTCCAGTCGGTGCTGTCATGTTTCTCAGCACAACCAGCGAGTTTCAGCATCTGTTTTCTTCTTTCTACGCTGAAAAATAACCCCAAAACATACCACAATAAATAAACACACACGCACAGTGTTAAGTTGCAGCAACATTATATTGTGAGTTTTGT
This sequence comes from Scortum barcoo, assembly GCA_023238725.1. NCBI lineage: Eukaryota > Metazoa > Chordata > Actinopteri > Centrarchiformes > Terapontidae > Scortum > Scortum barcoo. The sequence continues at coordinate 24,825,382 of CM041552.1, forward strand.
ACTGTGACTTGCACAGTAAGAATAACTATTAAAACAGAGCAGCACTGAAAGTGGATCAGATAAAATCCTCTATATCTCAGAGGGCTGCTGGTGACTGCAGGAGTAAATCATTTTGTATGATTAATTTAACCAACAATCACTTTATACCACTAATGTACTGCATTAATGGTTAGCATTAATGCTAGCTAACGTTAGCTTTTGGCTTAGGTAACAACAGTATTACATCAGTTGGTGTTATAACATATAAACAGCATCATGTTGGCTGTGTGTGATTTACCTTCAGCTGACTGCTCCTCTTTCTCACCTGGTCCTCACCTGGCTGAAATAAAATGCTGGGAAAATTCAACCAATCAGAAACGTTCAGCTGTAAGGCCCGCCCACAAAGTTCCTGTTATTCTCAGTAGCTGATGTATATTCCCTCATCAAGACTGTCTGCAGACACTTGTTATTATACAATGTCACATCTTTCACATGTTCTCAGCAGCTCACAGTTATTTGTTGTACCATGGTTCTGCACCTCTCAACTGTGACAAAAAAGTTTTGAATAAAGTAATAACTTGAGTTGAATGACATTTGTCTTTGTTATTCACTTGAAAAGTTTGATCTTTGACTGATGAAGTCATGTGGATTTCCTAACCTGACAAAATGATTTATGTTAGAATAACACTGAGCAATGTGCTTGCACATATGTTTACATTTATATAAATGCATGTACAATATTTGTACACAAAAATATGTTACGGTAGTAGTTCCATTTATACAACCTGGCCCTTTGAGGGCAACCATAATGCTGATGTGTCCCGCGGTGAAAAAAGTGAAAAAAAGTTTAGGCCTTTTGTTCACTTGGAAAACCTTGTTCCTGACATTGCATTGACAAAACAATGATTAAGCCTTTTTATTGTTGAGTTTAGCTCCAAGGTGATGCTCCTGTCAATATTCGAGGGCTGCACATCTATGTTGAAATTCTTTTTTAAAATGTCACCTTATTAATGTTTCCACAATTTTTGCTGGTACTCCACAAACAACATGATATTTTAGTCCAGAGTACTGATCTTGTTCATCTAAGGTGTCCTCCAGATCATCATACATCTTTTGTAGTTTATCAGGTTTTCTGATCATGTTTTTGAATTCATACTTTTTCAGTTCCTTTACCAATTCCCTAATGGAGTCAGTGATAGCCTTTTTGGCACCTTGTTTAAAGGCACAATGTTTACATGTTATAAAGATGTAAATACAGCCCAGGTAAAATTTCTACACAGAACAACTTAAAAAAAACAATCCATAAATGACTGAACACATCACAGTTCAGTGGATTATATCTTCACATGATTTAACAGCAACCTAACCCTCTTAACTTGCCGTCTGTCTGTCTAAGGAGAAACTCATCATGTTTGCAGATGATGTTTGCATATTTCCCTCTGCTCAGAGTTTGGATCTGATCTCCTGTCAGTATCAATCAAGACACAGCAGCTTTTCTCTCAGGAGAAGACTGAAGCAATGAAAGGGTGAGATGAGAGGATGGACAGTAGGACTGAATCTCAGAGTAACACCAGTGCAGTCTGTTATTTTAGAGATCTTCTCCAACATTCAAGTCATCCAGCAGCACTGATCTGAGTTCAGCTGATTCAGACTAGAAGTGAACTCTGCTGCTTGAACTCAACTCATGTGTGTCTGCTGGACTTGACACCGTCTATCTGCATTTACTTCTCTGTTTCTGTCTTTATTTCCCACCTGTCTGTCTCTGTTTGCCTCAGTTGTTAGTATCATTTATCCACTTTCCCAATTTTCTTCTCATGATATCAATGTAATAAAAAAGGGATAAAGAGTAAAAAAGAGTAAAAAGAAGTCAGACTTCCATCAGCTGTGAAGGATAAGCAGCCCCTATGGGAGGTTTCAGAAGCACAGAGCCTCCATTCACTTTAATGTTTAATTGATTCCAAGGCTACAAACACAGCACATAGAGGACACTGATAAGATGGTCTGCAGCTCCACAGACTAAAATGTAAGATGAAAAACTGGTAACCAAAAAAATGGAAGCAGAGAAACTGCAGAGAAATGGAGGACTGAAGTAACATTATTGTCTTCCCACAGTTTTGTCTTTACTGAGAGGATCAACTGAGAGAGAAGAGAGATTAGAGAGGACACAAAAGAACCAAGAGCTCAGGGTGGACCAGGAGACGTGCAGCAGGCTTTTACTGAAGCACTGCAATCTGCAATCATCCTGAATGCCAGCTGATGTGAAACCCACTAGCAAATTCCCAGAGCTCCCAGCAGGATGTCATTCTGCAGCATACTGGGCCTGGTTCACAGTCAGAGCAGCAGATCAGCTCTGCTCACAACAATCAGTGGTGGAATCTAAAATGAGCACCTCCTACATTACATTATAAAAAAAAAAGCTAATCAGTGCAGATATTCACTAGCATAGAAACTCCTTGCAGATGAAGGTTTCTGCACTGAGCGGTAAAACAATAAACAGGTAGTCGACCCATTCATGCCTTTGACTGACAGGTTAACCATCCAGGTGCTGTACTGCGTCAAATAAATAAGTCATTTATCATCCAATGCACATAAATTTCCATCACTTTTAAAGGAAATGTGAGAACTGCAGTTTTTTGGTCCAGTTAATGAGAAGAAGAAAAAGAGGAAGGACACTGTGGGGAGAAAGCTCAGACACTGGAGAGAAGAACAGAGTGAGTTTAAAACCAAAGATGAATACGATCCTCTGAGGTGGAGAGAAAACCAGCGGCTGATCTGTGTTAGTCAGACACTACGCTTCCCACTTCATCCCACACACACACTCACACATAAAACACACCAAGAGAGCACTTCTCGTGTGTAATATATAGCCAGCAGCCCTTATTAAGCACGTTTCTCTAACCAAAGTCCAACCTGCTCCAGTGTTTCAGCCTGAGGGTTTCTGTGTAAAATATGACCATCCAGCATCTTGTCAGTCTGAAAACACAAACACAATGCCAACAGCTGGTCTGTGGTTCCTGTTGATCACCGTCGCAGCAAGACAATGTTCTCATCATGTCCTGCACTTCAAATGTTCAGATGAAATGATTGCATCACACAGTGAAATCTTTCAACTTCTTTTTGTTAAAACTTCCAGCGTCAGTTGTGGAGCAGATTTGCCATACTGCAAAGCTGTTCCCAATTTGTGTCATAAACAGTTGGTGATTTTACTGGTGCAGAACATTTTAAAGGAAACTGCTCCCCACAACAATATTAAAATGCCTCCTAGTGTGATACCATGTGTGTGTTTATAAATGTGTTTGACTACCATCCTGCAGTCAAAGTTTGTAGGAATTGAAGAAAAACAAAACAGAAAACAACAAATTTGTTAACATATAAGGTAATCTGATCATATCTTGATAGTTTAGACTGGTCAATAACCAATATTAGATAAAGGCTATTACAAAGTGTTAATCTTCACTATTTGTAAACCTGATAGTAAAGGTGTTTCACATAAAACCACATTATTACAGCACTGATTATTATAATTAGTATTGCAGGTTACCTGGGCTAATAATAACATGTTAATTAGTTGTTTTGTTTGTTTGTTATAATTATTTTCCCTTTGAGCTTTTGCCAATGTGGGACTGTAAAGGCGAATGAGACATTTTACAGTATGACTTGACTTTGTCCATTCTTTAGCTCTCTTTTGTTGCCATGGTCAATGTGTGTTTGTTCACTTTGTTTATTACTGGCTAAGCGACATGGATCGCTGGACGCCACATACCACCTCCATTTCTCAAGGAGGTGTATGTTAAGAAGGTTTCATTGGGACACCGGACGTGAAAAGCCGTGAAAAACTGTGAAAAACTAACTTCTGACTTAAAGCCTCTCAACAATGGTGACACGGAAGAATCAGCTCTCAGCTCACACTTCAGTTTAATTAGACATCATTAACAAAGCAGCTTTAAACATGTAGAAATGAAGAGGTTCAACTAAAATGAAGAGTCAAGAGAAAGGTTGAGGGTTCCTGCAGAGTATAAGTGTGCACTTTGTAAAATATGGGCAGTGCTGCAGAGAGCTTTTATGTACACAATTATTTCAAAATGGCAGAACCACTCATTAAATCTAAAATCAAACAATAAATCCAAAATTGCTGATTATGAGTTCAGACAACTGAAAGAAAAAATGCAAGTCGAGATTAAAAGAATGCAGTAGTAAGTCTGCAGATGGAATTGGTTTAAGAGGAGATATTCTTGGTCCAAACTGACAACTGTCTCTGTTGACTTATATTTAATTTAAATAACCATCTCAACTTTTTCATCAGCATGATGTCAGATGGTAAATTATAGATCACTCACAGTAGTTAAGACAACAAAAGATTTCAAAAAACCAACTTTATGAACGAGAGTCAACTCTCCGATGACATCAGCTTCATGATCAGATGACATTCGCCTCCTCTAATGATCTGATTCATTGATCTGAGAAGCAGAAACATGATGTAATATTTCTTAATAAAGAGAGGATAGCAAAGACATGCAGCTGAGATTCCACATCCCACTATTTAATGGAGAACTTTCTAATGAGCACATCAATGATGCATAAAAATCAAATAATTAATTGAAGCAAATTTATTTAAACTGTAGTTCATAATTTTTAGAGTGTTCAGTCGTACTTCTGACTATTTCAAGATAATAAGATAATAATGCATACTCCTGAGTAAACTAATTCTGATCCGCCTATTAAAAGTTTGAAAGTTGAATAGAAGGAGAACAGCAAACAAAACTGAGAGAGCATGGCACATGTTCTACCTCAACCCCCAACTTAAATTAACACAATGAGAGCTCCAAAATATGAAGAAATGTACATTTAGATGATTAAATAAACAGTTTTGACATTTGACAGTTCCAGCAAACCATTTTATCCTCAAGAATCATGAATCACACAGAGAACATCAATGAAACACATCAACATCCTCCCCTCTAACTTTGGAAAGGGATTTATTATCACACACCATATTTTATGAAACTATGAAAATACAATATTATTGATTATTGTTGTGGTTTCAGTAGCTGACAGCCATCCATCCTACAAAGAGCATTACTCTACAGTTGGTGTTAATTCAATCAGTGTCTGATGAACTGCAGTAGGCCTCATGCAGCTTCTTTATTGAGGCTCTGTTTCATCTCCCTCTCTAATGCTGCCACCCCAGGGCTCTGTTGGATTACATGTATTTAGAGCTGCTCAATGAGCTTTTACACCTCATTTCCACCAGAGAGGACGAGACCTCCGGACTTCATCAGATATCCAATATGCAGACACACTGTAGGAAACATTGTTATGCTGCTAATATAAACCCAGCCTGAGGTAATCATATTTGAAGTTATTCATGGAGAGGAAGAAAGACACTAAATAACCTCATAGAAACTCAGTGCTGATATACAATCAGCTGATAAAGTGCTAATGCCTGAGCTGTTATCTGACAACCACCTCACACATCAAGGAGACACACTCAAGCAGTCAGAAGTGAAGTTGTGTTTCTGGTCACCTGACAACGTCAAGTTAACATTGAACACTGATCTCTGGTTTTGTCCACTGATTCAAATGTTAGATAATCGGTTTTCTTTACCAGCCACTCACCTGAGTCTGCTCTATGCTTTTTCATGCCGGACCTGAAGCTTAACTCAGACAAACAAGTTTGAGTTTGTTAATGGTCTGGACTAAATGTCAGTGAGAGCCACAAGACTCCACCATCTACATGCAGGATGAAAAAAAAAAATTGTAAGATTCTAAATCTTCAGAGGGATCAGCAAGACAGAAACAATTTCATGCAACATATATTTAACTCATTTCATCCAATGGTAATAAGAATTTACTACTGATGCATTTGTTCTTACTAACTGTGAATTAGGAATGAATCGAATATTATTTAGTTTAATAATATTAAGTATTTAGTTTCTTCATATGCTGAAGATCAAATGTATATAAATAAGATTTGATGGATGAGACTGATGTCACCAAGGCACTTCTCATCCCTCTATGTACTCTGCTCTTATCGATTGTGACTGGCTGATTCAAGAAAGCTCCTTATGATTCAGGAAAGGAAAATACTGCTGGGGGTGTTGAATTAATGACACAGTAAAACAAGAAACACTACTGTCCACTTCCTCGTTACATGGTCCACTGACCTTCAGCCATAGCTGAGAACATTGTTCTGTTGTTGTCATTTTAAACCTCCATCACTGTGTCAGTCTTGTATCTCACCTTTGGGACAGATTATGGTTTTTTGCCCCCCCCCCACTGTTCCCATCCTGGACTCTCCTGCTGTGACAGGCTGCTCCTGGTCCTTTGCCATGACTACAGGCTGTTAATGGCAGTCGGTTGGTTCATTGGTTAGAGTCCTTATGTCAGCCAGCTGAGTAACCTCTGGCAGTGTGGCAGTGTGTGTGTGTGTGTGTGTGTGTGTGTGTGGCTGTGTAGGTGTGTAACCTTGGCAGTGATTGTGTTGTGAGTCTCTCTCCTGGCCTCCTGCCTGCTGTGTCTCTCTAAACCTTTTGTGGGTCACATCCTGGAGCCTCTCTTGACACTGTCAGCATGACACATGATGACAGAAACGGGGGAACACATGGGAACACCATTCTTGGAGTAAAAGTAGGGAGAAAACAGCACTCCAGTATATTCACAGACCACAAATCCAGCTAGCTACAGCCATACAGCCAACAGGAAGGCGTGATACTGCAGCATCTCCAAAGTAGCGTTTCTGTGTGATCGCAGCTGTTTCATCTCCTCCCACCTCTCATCCCTCCATTTGGTGGAAGCTGCCATAAAACAGCACCATCCCTAACAAATCTCAGAAGGAGGATATTTTATCTTGCCACCAAAAACAACAAACGCATTTTGGTCTTTGCAAATGGAAACAATGTGAGATTATTTGCATGTAGTTTAGTGCGTGGAAGTGAGACCTAATCACAAGTGGTCACTTGAGACGCAAATGGAGAAGCATGTTAGTGCCAGGTCAAGAAGATGGATAGAAATGTAATCTCCATGTGCCCAATACTCTGCCATGCACTGAGGTATCCATGGACTACATTAGAGAAACCATTTTGTGTTATCTATGTGTGTTATCTATCTTTTATAAAACATAAATAGGGATGGATGACAAAATGAAGGAAAAGCTGATTAACTGGGGAATATATACAGCTTGTTTTGGTCTGGGGTGCAATTTTTGGTTGATTTACATCCATTCAAACCCTTAGAGGGCCAGGAACACAAAAATACAGACAATATTCAAAGTGCTCTTTAAAGACATACTTAATGAGTCCTCCTCTAATCACTGGAAGATCACTTCGAGTATTGTTGTATTCCCTGAGCATAATAACAGTGTAGGCTAAAGCTTATGCTTTGGCTGTCTTAGTCACTAGACATCACACAAATAAAATTCTATTAGAATATTCTGTCAAGTCTGTAATTAATAAAATCCAGGGGAAATGATAGTTTAGTAGATTACAGCAACCTTTGTATTTTTAAGTAACTTTGGTAAGAGATTTTTTTTTATGCCGCTTTCATGGTAATGAGTAAAACTAATGAGAAAAGATTTTAGCAGAAAGAATATCCTAAATTATTGTGCAATGCCTGAAATGCACTTGACTAGCATTTCTTTATCGCAAAGGTTGCCACCCAAGTATTGTTCACCGAGTCCAACAGTAAAATCTGTCACTGTGTCTGCTCAGCTTCCAGTGAACTGGCATCTAAATCTGATTATAAAGAGACATAATGTGACATTTCAAACAGTCACAGCAGAAGCAAAAGGCATCTGCAGAATATGAATTACAGCAGAAACAATTAAGCTTTATGAATTCCAGCATCCTTTATAGAGACAGCAGATGTAAAACCAGTAGTGTTTCTATTTAAACATTTTCACTCCTCATTGCTAAAACAACAATATGTGAAGCCCTCCGGCTGCTGGAAGCTGCCAATGAGTCAGGAACAACAGGGTGCTGGATGTTTCTCAGTGTGTGTGTTTGTATTTGACATTAAGCTGTTTCATCTCCCCCACCTCTCATCCCGCCATTGTTCATGTGATCCCCTACCTCCCACAATCCCTCTCTCCACCCCTGCTCTGTCTCTCTCCATCAGGGTAGCTGGCAGCTCTGATCAGGTGATGCTGTACTTGACTCATTTCCTGTGAGAATCGATGGTCACATTTAATCAAATGGCTCTCCACTTAGGGTTGTTTTTTCAGACTACCAGCCAAATGGGCCTTATTTGCAGGCCTAATGAGGTTGGGGAAATCTGAGTAGTTTTACCACTTTTTCCTAACACCGTAACACATTTTGTAATATTTGTGGTATTTGAATTAAAATAGATTTGTAAAGAACTGCTGATCATATTTATAATGTCTAAAGCGTGACAGCCACTGAACTGGATATTTTTTTAGATGAAAAAATTCACAAGTTTGATTACTGCACAGAAGAAGTGGATTGGATGAACACAAAATTCACAACAGTAGTTCTTGATACATCCTATTCTGTCTAAAAAAGGGAGTTCTACACTTTAACCAAAACATTAACTATTAGATTCATCACCTCCATTATAATCATGCTCCAATATCCAATATTATGACACATCTGATTGCTGATAGGCACCCACACAACCTGTACACGAGCATAATCATCTTACAGTTCATGCCAGTTTGCTGCTTGCTTTTTTCAGTACCACCCACACTTACCCACTAATGGTAACAAAATAAAAGAAAAAAATCTATCTTAATGATTGGATTTCATGTTTTAACACTGTTATTGTAATTGCATTGGAATGACTGGGTAGTCTGTTACTCTGAAGGAGAGATGATTAAATTACTGTCTTTCTTCTTCCTCATTTTCACCACACACTCCTCCATGTGTTTTCCACAATCTCTTTCAGAACAGAGGAGGGTGAGTAGTCGCATTATAATTACAGAGCATGGCCAGAGGAAGCCTGCTGGGTAATAACGTGGGAGATAAAGTCTTTTGATGAAAGTTTCTGAAACCCCAAAGACTGGCGTGGTAACCATTATGCAATGCGGGCTTGTGTGATTGTGTGAAGTACTCCACGCCGACAGACGTATATATCCGTCCATCCCTGGTCCATCAAAGATCAACAGCAGATTATATGAAGAGCAAAGCGGCGGATGAACTTGTTCAATACAGTGACTGAGGTCTGGGAGAGCAGGCAGGGCTCGAGCCGGGAGGCTTTGATATGCAGACAAGCCAGAACACAGCCAAACACCAAACAAGAGCACTCCCCTCACACTAACTGGTAGTGAAACTGCTGCAGAATTAATGGATGAATGGATGAATTAAGAGATCAAAGTGATAATGGCATGAATGCAACTCATATGGACTATTTCTAAAGACAGGAGGACACTGCGCTGATTTACAAAGTTCACATTTTCAAGAATCAAGAATCAATGCCGGAAACGCTCGCAGGTGCACAACTCTCCCCAATCTCCAACAGTCCAGCCCCACCGCACACACACAACTGCCGCTGCAGGCGACCGAAAGATCACCAAAAAGCACAAACAAAAAAAGAAAAGCCGGGAGCACCAAGCCACCGCCATGGCAACAACCAAGACTTTTCATTTTGCCCTTGACAGAACAAAATGATAAGTGTGTTCAGGTCCGTGAGGATGAACTCCAAAGTTTAAGTCACAGACATTTAATAGTTTGTATTTAATCTCTAAAAGTGAACCACTGTCCACATTCCTCTGCAGTCTGATCATTTCAGGAGTGTGTCACCACAGTTCATCATTACAGGAACACACACAGACTGGACAACCTTCACACACCTCAACACAAATGTCAGAAGACAGATGAGAATAAGAAGGTGGAAAGATGAGAAACAGGGATGATAACAGAAGAGAAAACTCTCCTTTATCAGTCTGATCCACATCATGTTTCTTGTCCAATCAAGTTTCAAATATTTCCCCTGACCTATAAATTTGCTCTCTCCTCCAGTTCCTCTGTGTATTCTACATCCATCACACACACACTGTAAATATTAAAGCCATCATTTACTATGACGGTGCTGATCGTCCCAAAACTGCAAATCATCTGTTATTGCAACATTCAACTCCCAAACATCAAATGTCTCAACACAAAGCGTGTTTGTGCAGGAGGATGGCTTAAACTGCTAAACAACCATGAAAGAGGCTAATTAAAGTCAATAAAGACTCTCAGAGGGTCTAAAGTTCAGCTCCATTAAGCTAAGCACGGTCAGGATTGGGCTTTTGTTTAACACAGCGCAGCACATCATACTGCCCCACATCAGTGTCCTCTGATGGACTGTGCTATACAGAAAACCATAAGCCCAGAGGTACTATAAGCATTTAACTGGACACATAGGCCATAGAAAGTACATTTTCAAGCCTCCCTGCAGTACATGGCAATCAGACCCAATTCATAATACAAAAGGAGGTTTGATTACACACTTAATTAAACCTGCTGTCTGTCTGTGCAGCGGTCACACTTTAACTGTAAAATAGTTGAATTTGCCCTCCATTTAACCTGGTTACTGGACAGGGGGCACTGAACCGAGAAAGGGTGGTGATATTAAAGGTTAATTAATGCAAAAATCCTTATGTACAAGACCAGACTTTCCCTTCAAATTACACATTACAAGACTGTTGTCACCACACTAAATATGAACTTCAATCTGACACCCCAGAGTAGAGGTAGGAAATGAACTAGAGTACTACAAACATTCAAGTAAAGCATGCACTGTAGAAGATGAGGCTAACTGATCCTGGTTCAGGAATCTCTAAAGGTTCCTCTTCATCACATTTTACACCTTTACTGACTGACTGACATCAAACTATCATCATCAGATACACCACAACTACAATGGATTCAAAGGGTCTGCATTAAACTGGTTCAGATCATACTTATCAGATCGGTCTCAGTTTGTCCATATTAATAATGAATCCTCTGTGCATACTAAAGTCTGTCATGGAGTTCCACAAGGTTCAGTGCTTGGTCCAATTCTGTTTATTTTGTATATGCTGCCCCTTGGCAATATCATCAGGAGGCACTCCATAGATTTCCATTGTTATGCTGATGACACCCAATTATATTTATCAAGTGGAGCCAGACAAAACTGATCAGCTCCTGAAACTCCATGCCTGCCTTAAAGATATAAAGGCTTGGATGACCAGAAATTTCCTGTTGTTGAACTCAGATAAAACTGAAGTGATCCTATTAGGTCCGAAACACCTGAGGAACACGCTTTCTCCTATGATAGCCTTGTTGGATGGCATTAACTGGGCCTCCGGCACCACTGTAAGGAACCTCGGGGTTTTATTTGATCAGGATATGTCCTTTGACACCCATATTAAGCATATTTCAAGGTCTGCCTTTTACCACCTGCGCAACATCGCAAAAATTCGGCACTTTTTGTCCCAAAGCGATGCTGAAAAATTAGTCCATGCATTTGTCTCTTCCAGGCTGGATTATTGTAATTCACTTTTATCAGGCTGCCCAAACAAGTCGTTAAAGACTCTACAGCTGGTCCAGAATGCCCGCTGCTCGGGTGCTGACTAAAACCAGGAAAAGAGACCATATTACTCCAGTATTGGCTTCTCTGCATTGGCTCCCTGTAAAATTTAGAGTGGATTTTAAAATCCTTCTCCTCACATATAAGGCTCTGCATGGTCTGGCACCATCATATCTTAATGAATTGATAACTCCTTATCATCCGACTAGAGCGCTGCGCTCCCAAAACGCAGGCTTACTTGTAGTTCCCAGGGTTTCCAGAAGTAGTCTAGGGGGCAGAGCCTTCAGCTATCAGGCCCCTGTTCTCTGGAACCAGCTCCCAGTCTGGGTCCGAGAGGCAGACACAGTGTCAGTGTTTAAGAATAGACTTAAAACCTTCCTTTTTGATAAAGCTTATAGTTAGGGTGGGCACAGGCTCGCCCTTAGTTATGCTGCTATAGGTTTAGACTGCCGGGGGGCTCCCATGATGCATCGGGCACACCTCTCCCTCTTCCTCTGCTTCCTTTACTCATATTATGGTAGTAGTGCAAACTGGAGTCACTTTTAGAAACTGGTTAAAGTGGCTAAACTGGTTAAAGTAGTTAAATTGGCTAAAGTGTCAAAGTGTCAAAACGGTTAATGTGAATACTCTTATGTCCTGTAAAGTGCATGTTACTGCCGGAGCCCCGGTCCTCTTTGTTCTCTCCAGTCTTGCAGGTTCCTCACTGATTCTGGTTGTGGTCCATCTGTCTGAGGTTCACTGGCCTGGTGGGGACATGATCTGTGTCTGTGCTGTGGAGAGAAGGTCGAGTGGCCCAGAGCTCCATATGAGGACATCTAGAGATGCACCTGGACTCACAGACTCATTTCCATTACCTGTGATACCTTCACACATGGACTAAACCAATGAACTCAGTATAGCTACAGCTTATTACGACTCATGTATAATTCCATAATATGATTGATGATGATGTTCTCTGTACATGTGGCATCTATTGCACGTCTGTCCGTCCCAGGGAGAGGGATCCCTCATCTGTGGCTCTTCCTCAGGTTTCTTCTTTTTCCCATAAAGGGTTTTTTGAAGTTTTTCCTGACTCGGTTCGAGGGTCTAAGGACAGAGGGTGTCACAACTGTGCAGATTGTAAAGCCCTCCGAGGCAAACAATGTTTGTGATTTTGGGCTCTAAATAAATAAATTTGAATTTGAATTTGAACACTCAGGACATGAACTGCAGTTGACCCTCAATCTATGATCCTCTGAACATGAATCACTTTTAACTATCATTGAATGGAGGTCCAGTTGAGATCATTGAGTGCTTTTGAAGACTGATATAGTTGTTATGGACTCCAATAAATAGAGTAGAGAAGTGCTGCTCTGTCAGCATCTTCTGTTTGCTCAGAAGCAGTTAGCTTTCCTCTTTATTCTCTGCTCTGAAAAATCTCTTACAGACTGTGGAGCGGCTCTGTTGGGGTCAAAGGGCTAAAGTGAGCTGTTGTAAAATATCTGCCTTGGGTTACAACTTCCGTACAGGTAGTAGGGTGCTGAAGGAACGCAGCAACCCAGGGACAGCTCAGTATCTGACCTCCTGTATCACTGTTTGATCGGGTGTCATCCTTCTATATGAACACCAGTTTAGCCACCTGTCCATGTGTCAGCCTGAAAAAACTCCTTCAAGGTTGTAAATGATATCCTGATGTACGCCACTGAAGCTGAATGCTGAGCATTAGTGCTGCCTGAGAAGTGTGTGAGGTGTGTGAGCAATTTTGCTCCCTGCTGCCAACTGCTCTGGCTTTTCAATTTGCTACTTTTAAAATTGCAAAAGTTGCGCCAAAAAGTTTGAAAAAAAGAAAGAAAAGCTTCATGAGTGCCCTGAATGCTGGTGGAAATGTGGCACCTTTAAAACAGCTGCTCCACATTCAAGACAAAGTCCTACCACCCTTCAATCAGACTCACAGCACTCGCATACACTGTGTTTCACCTTAGTAAAGATTTTACTGTATTCAGTGGTGTCCAAATTCAAAGATTAAGGTTTAAAAGCACTTCTGTGCTTAGTTTCAACTGAGACACCACATGCTGAGGCATAAGACAGAGATATTCAACACAAACACACACACAGACACACACACAGACCAGACCGACCTTCACCTCCTGCACAAAGTGTGCAGTTTTAACACGAGCATATTTGATGATCACATAAGTCCAGTTCTTTTGTCTTTCTATGTTTAAGAACAGTTTTACTGAGTCGCAGTGGCCGCAGGTATGTGATAAAATTTCCATTTGGAGCCATTCCTCCTTAGATTCTAGCACCAACAACACAGCATGATGACATCAATGATACATTATATTGCCAAAAGTATTCACTCATCTGCCTTTACATGCATATGAACTTAAGTGACATCCCATTCTTAATCCATAGGGTTTAATATGACATCGGCCCACCCTTTGCAGCTATAACAGCTTCAACTCTTCTGGGAAGGCTTTCCACAAGGTTTAGGAGTGTGTTTATGGGGAATCCTTGACCATTCTTCCAGAAGCACATTTGTGAGGTCAGACACTGATGTTGGACAAGAAGGCCTGGCCCACAGTCTTCGCTCTAATTCATCCCAATAGGATGTTCTATTGGGTTGAGGTCAGGACTCTGTGCAGGCCAGTCAAGTTCTTCCACACCAAACTCGCTCATCCACGTCTTTATGGACCTTGCTTTGTGCACTGGTGCACAGCTTCATGAGTGCCCTGAATGCTGGTGGAAATGTGGCACCTTCAAAACAGCTGCTCCACATTCAAGACAAAGTCCTACCACCCTTCAATCAGACTCACAGCACTCGCATACACTGTGTTTCACCTTAGTAAAGATTTTACTGTATTCAGTGGTGTCCAAATTCAAAGATTAAGGTTTAAAAGCACTTCTGTGCTTAGTTTCAACTGAGACACCACATGCTGAGGCATAAGACAGAGATATTCACACAAAAACACACACAGACACACACACAGACCAGACCGACCTTCACCTCCTGCACAAAGTGTGCAGTTTTAACACGAGCATATTTGATGATCACATAAGTCCAGTTCTTTTGTCTTTCTATGTTTAAGAACAGTGCTCTTGAGCTAATCTGAAGGCCATATGAAGTTTGGGGGTCTGTAGCGATTGACTCTGCAGAAAGTTGACACTGTGCGCCTCAGCATCCGCTGACCCCGCTCTGTCATTTTACGTGGCTTGCCACTTCGTGGCTGAGTTGCTGTCATTCCCAATGGCTTCCACTTTGTTATAATACCACTGACATTTGACTGTGGAATATTTAGTAGCGAGGAAATTTCACGACTGGACTTGTTGCACAGGTGGCATCCAATCACAGTACCACGTTGGAATTCACTGAGCTCAGAGTGCTGATAGCGACCCATTCTTTCACAAATGTTTGTAGAGGCAGCCTGCATGCCTAGATGCTTGATTTTGGTCAAGCCAACAAAACGTTAACATGAGCTAATGCGCTGGGGGAATTCTTCCTTCTCCACCTAAGCTCCGCCCACATAAAACATCAGTGTTTACTTTACGTATTTAAGAAGAACAAGAAGAAGAAACTCAGAAGGTTGCTCCTATTTCTAAAGAAACTGGGATTTCCAAGCAGACTGAAACATCTCTTAACCTTTCATACAACAACAACAAAGAAGTCGTGTGTGAGAAGAGCTGTTGGTGATCACTGATAATTTTATTTCCCTATTCAGTGTTAATTTCTGCTCTAACAGTCAGAGAGGTTAAAGCCTTTCAATTGCTGAATACCCTCATTTTAAGTACATAAAATGAGTGTACATACAGAATGTATTTTCTTGTCTTACTCTTTAACCCACTCTGATAATATGCTGCCCTAAACACACATTCACACAGAGAGAACTGTCCCCAGCACATACTGGACACTAACAGGGGAAAGGAAAAAAAACCTTCACCATTAAATGTGTGGTTGAATGAGTTTGTGGACTCTTGAGATTAGTAAGAGAGATTCAGTAACCTCAGACAAGTGACTTTGACCGAAAGACCTCAAACCATGTAAGCTATGTCGGATTTCACTGAAATCACTGAAAATGTGAAAAAAGAAAACACACCAGAAAAAGCATTTTCTGACTTAATGAGCTCCAGAGTAGTTTCTAAAGACTAATTTATTGTGTATGGTGGGCCATCTTAATATAATCTGTCACTTTAAACATAACATTAAAAGAGGAACCAAACAGACACTGGTGGCGAACCACAGAGGCAGTTTCACTACACCAGAGGGGGCCTCCAACACTGCAGTGGTCCCTGCCAACAAACATCATTCTATATGCAGTGGGGCTTACAGACAATTGTTCTTTATTATTTTGGAAGCTAGCAATATGCCCAGCAGACACAACCAAAAACGAAATGTACAGGGGCATATTTGTGTCGTCATGTTATTGACAGAGGCCAGTTACATATCTGTACCCATCCCATCCTATTACTTATCTCATCTTGTTGAAGAGAACTTGTGTGTGTCCCTGAAACATTAGTGAAAACAAAACAAAGAAACTGCACCAAAAGATGACTTAAAAAAAGATCACTGGTGGTCCAACAAAATCCATTGTTCTAAATGAGTTTTGTTCCTCATCTACAGGTTTACAGCTGCAGAGCAACTGGGTCTTATCTGCCTCAACTTCTCATTTCATGTTACAGCTCTCAGATCTGATCGCACTTGTTTAAAAACTACCTTGGAATATAATGTCACTAAAAACGGAGTTCAATAATTGTCTCTCCTGCTGGAGGAGTTGAAATTCATGGAAGGAACTATGAGGAATATATTAAAAAAATCTTCAATCTAAGAATTTCGATATAAGCCCTGAAATGTTGAAATGATAAGCGTGAACTATTTTCTAAATGCTGATAACAGTTAGAATTGATGGCTTTTTATTGCAGATCTCATCTCCAGTGAAAATGGCAAAATGTCAGAGGTTGAATGAGGTTTAGCACAGAGAAACAGCTTAGTCCCGCATGGCTGAGAGCAGGAAGACCTGACATATGAATGAGACATGATCTCACCAAGTGGGACATTCTGCAATATTAATATTAATAATGGAGTATTTTAGAGGCTGCAGGGCTGTGCAGGAGGCTACATAAAACAAGGAGAGCATGCAATGCATCCATATTTCATTAGAACACAGTCCTGGAGATAAAGCAGGGACAGTATTGAAACTGCAGCAGTCTCAGTTATATACATTTTTGTATCCAGCGGACCATATACTGACCTCAAGCGATGCTGGCTGGTCCAGCATTTGATTAGTTATGTGTTCTGTCTTACTTTATTTCCGCAGATGTGAGTACTGGTTTCCATCATTAACATTCATGCCATCTGTGTAGTCATCATGAATATTCATGTATGTGTAGGACTATTTCAGTGAATGGCCTCTCCATGGAGACTCCCTAATACTCACGGTGATCAATCACCAAGACCTCACGTGGGAGTTAATGGCAAAGCCCATGTCGTAAAGTCTGTAAATTATTATTTTTACTATATATATCTATTTTTTAATGGAACCTCACCCAGTCTATCCTAGATTGTTTTCAGCAACCTACTTACATTGATTATCATTCAACACAGTTTTGTTAATTAAAATAATTGAAGTCATTTGAGGAGTAATTTTGTCACTTCACAAAGCTGACTTAGCAGAGGTTCACCTTAATAGCCCTTTCCGAAAACCATTCATTTGTATATGCAGTCTGCTAAATTTTGTTGAAGATTCTTAAAAATAAAGATATTTTGTAATGCACAAAAAAATCAATATGGCAACAACTCTAACAAGGTACTGTAAACACTACCAGTTTATGCTCATGTCTGTCATATACTTGCTGTCTGTATGAAGACCTTGGCTTTAAGTTAATTATCTTTCTACAAACACCTCAGTGTTAATTTGAGGGTAGTGCTCCGTACTGTCAATGTACAGTGCATTAGTCATTAAGGATCCAATTTGGGGGGCTTGATTAAATCTATAACAAAATAAACCCCACACTCACTTAGTGCACAGGACTCTCCTACAGTCTTGTGTTTCAGATTTGTCTCTTGTGTATCCCATGTTTGGATAATGAACCCTCCTGTCAGCTGGCTTCATGGGTACCCCTCCATAAATCAATCTGGACTCATGCTATGGGGAACTCTTGTGAGAACACACTACTGTTTGCCAGGCCTGTTGTCCCTGTGCACCGGTCCTTCTCAGCAACCAACTGTGTTTCCAGCTGTCACCGTTCTTTCATGATCATCACAGTCTGTTCCTGATTAATACTGAACATTTAGTTATTGACATGACCGAGGAAAGACAAACTAATATTCTGACACTGAAACATAAATTTAAAAGGAAAAATAACTAACCATATCAAGGTCTCTGTGTATTATTCATCATATTATTCATCAGAAAGGTTTAGAATTAACAGAGATTACAGTGTGTGTGCAGTGGAGGCGTTGATAACCTGGAGAATGATCATTTTAATCTCTCACCACACTTCATTTGTCCTGTTAATTAACACTTAATCTGCAAGCTTAACGGACTTTGGAGCCACATTAAATCTTTTGATTTAAAGGCTTATGTCCATTATCAACACAATGACTTTACAATTCCTTCTCATACAGTATACCCAGCAAAGAATGAAAAGTGTCCTTATTTTTACTGCTGCTTAGAAAAGTGTGTCTATCTGGTAAACTTGTTGCTTGTATACATTTTACAATGCCTTTACTATATGATAATTAAATAGCTTTCTGCTTTTGATGTCCCTAGTGTTAAATATTTGCAACCAGAGTATGTTTTTTTATACCATTTGTCTTTTTTGAGAAAACAAACAAAACAAAAAAATATGACTCATCAACAAATATACATACTCTGAAAGTTAAAAAACTTTGGCATTGATAGTCAACTGATCAGATCAGACTGTCTAAAGCTGTGGATGGTATTCACACTGTTGTAAATATCTGTGGATTCTCACTTGCCTTGGCCTACCTGTACCAGCATACACGACTGCAACTGCAATGGCAGTTATCACTCTAACATAGAAACCAGCAGAAATCATCTTACTATAGGGTTCATGTAGTTCATGAAATGTTCGGATCTTGCAGATCCCAGCGTATGAATGATTGGGCCACTAGAGTTTTTTATATAGAGAAACGTCATCCAGCCAAGAAGAGCGACTTCTGCGACCTGGAGATAGAAACACTGACATCAAAGGTTCAATTAAACATCTGTTTTCAGAGAAGTTGGAATTAGTATTACAATAACTTGTACTGTGGTACAATACCCTCATGAGCATCAGTTGAACAGTATTGTACTGCAGAAAGTAGTGTGTTGCTACAAAAATGGCGAGAAAAAGGCAATTAACAATGGAAGAGAGACAGACCATCATAATCTTTCCTACAGAGAAATTGCAAAGAAAGTCAAGGTGTCAGTGAGTACAGTTTCCTTCACCATCAAAAGGCAGTCAGAAACTGGGGCAAACTCTGACAGGAAGAGGTCTGGCAGACCCAAAGCCACAACTGAATCAGATGACAAGTTTCTGAGAGTTAACAGCTTGTGTGATAGGCGGATCACAGGACAACAGCTTCAAGCACAGCTTAACAGTGGTCGTAATAAGCAAGTCTGAGTTTCAACTGTGAAGCTGCAGGTTTGACAGGACGAGTTGCAGCAAAAGATGGCCAAGACGCTAAATGCTAAGACGTCAGAATAATACAAAGAGGCTTGCCTGGGCCATAAAACACTGCCATTGGACTACTGAAGACTGGAAGAAGGTATTATGGACTGATGAATCAAAATTTGAAATCTGGAAATCTGGAAATGGTTCCACAGTGTGGCATCAACTGTCAAACATGGAGGAGGAAGTGTAATGGTCTGGGGTTGTTTTGCTGGATCCAGGACTTGTACAGAGTGAGAGGCACCCTGAACCAAAACGGCTACCACAGCATTGTGCAGCGCCATGCAATACCTTAGTTGGTCAAGGGTTCATCCTACAGCAAGATAATGACCCAAAACATAGGTCCAAGCTATGCCAGAACTACCTCAGAAAAAAGAACAAGATGGTAAGCTTGAAAACATGGAGTGGCCAGTACAGTCTCCAGACATAAACCCCATCGAGCTGGTTTGGGATGAACTGGACATAAGAGTGAAAGCAAAGCAACCTACAAGTGCCACACATTTATGGGAACTTCTGCAACAGATATAGGAAGAACTTTCTGAAGAATATTTGATTTCTATTGTAGAAAGAATGCCACGAGTGTGTTCAGCTGTTATATCTGCCAAAGGTGGCTACTTTGATGAGTCAAAAGTTTAGAATACATTTTGGTCTATAAATTGATTCCATGATTTCTTTTTTTAACTCCAATTGCTTATTTGTACTATGCTTTCATTTCAGAGTGCAATGAGACATTAAACTTCATAATTTTCAATAAAAAACTGGAAAAATTGGGGTGTTCTAAAACTTCTGACCAGTAGTGTACGTACAAGAGTTGAGACTTGACCTAAGATTTGATCAAACCTTCACATCCATATCTTTAAATGCCAAGCTTTGCATGGAAATTACTGTATGTCCAGTTTTCTGTCATAAATGTTTGATAAATGAGGGACAAACTGAGACAAAAAATAAATAGAGCTGCGAACAAACCCACAGTGTGAATGATTTGACTAACCAAAATAACATATTCATACTCAATATGTAGAACAAGAATTAATATCCAAAAGCAAAGAAATTTAAGATATATTTAATAGTGGCAATAACCAACTACTGAATTACAGAAAGTAGAAAACCATTAGCCCAAACTCTGGTTATGAGTATACTGAAGCCATTTTTTCCCTAAATTCTTCTGTGTATTATCTTTGGTGTAGCATGTAATACCCTTGCCCAAAAGTGCAAAACCCCCAGAATGTTTTACAGTTCCACCACAGACTCTTAAATGTAAATACTGTATCAACCACATAACATTAAGATCATTTTCATTCGCTTACTTGGGCCAAGCAAATAAAGCTGCACTCAAAACTTCCATTGTGAGGAAAAGTTGTGAATGTTTCTAAAATCAAAGAATACTTTGATACTTTTTCATCTTTACTAGTTAACATTAGCCAGCTGTAGACTGGATAAAGGATTATTTAATTCTCTGCGCAGATCAAAGCCTATATCGGCAGGTGGAATGTTTTCTTGCATGTTAGTCAGTGGATGAGTTGACCATCAATCAATAGTAATTAGTTATCAGTCATGAATCAACATACCTTCTGTTCAATATGACAAGACTACTTTGACCACTCTGTTTGTTCTAATTGTCTCTCTTGCATGAAACTTTAATGATGATTGGATATTCACGCACTTAAAAATGCCTCTAAATTTCAACCTGATTATGTGAACCTGTTACCTCTCTTGGAGAAAGTGGTGGAGAGTCGTTCCGGTGCGCTCCGGCAGCTCTGCGTAAGAGTCGTGTGACAATCCTGTTGAACAATCAAAGGACTGCAGTGTTTCTAACTCCACTTTTGAGTACTGGTTTCAGTATCAGTGTGCTGAGTAATTCAACAGAGATGTAACGAATAAACAGGAAGAAATGCGGTGGTTGTATTGGAACCATCCACAGCTAATGTGTAACAAACTGAACTGAACCGACTGCCTGAGTGACTCAACAAAGGTCTTTCAAACATAGTGAGCGATAGACACACTTTTATTCCAAAAAAAACACATTATGCTTTTTTCTTTATTTTCCTCACTCCTTGACACTGGTATTTTATCTCATTTCATACTCCTCCTTCTCAAATAAATTACCAGGAGTGAGTCTCATTTTTCTTTTGCCTTTAACCAAGATTTACTTATAAGAGACAATCTGAGTGCAACATAATGGATTTGACAAATGAGACGGAACTTCAGCAAAAGTGAAGAAAGTAATGAAGCCTCTATCTATCACTGCAGGGCGGGCGAATGGGGGAGGTTGGCTGATAAATAAATAAACCAACTCTGAGCACAGTTTCCTGCATCCAAGCCACTAAAAAGGGTGAACATTATCTTTTTAAACAGAATAGACGGTATTGTCTGAATTTACAAAACTTAAGCACTGAATCTCTCTCTCTCTCTCAAAAAGCACTCTGTTCATTATCTTTTCCTTGACAGACACCAACTGACAGCAGCAGTTTCCTGAAGGTAAGTAAAGTGGTAAAGATGTACAATAGGGAATACACTTTCAACTATCTGTGTGAGAAAAGGGAGGCTATCTAAACAGTCTGACACCAAGGTCAGTATCAATAACTCATTTCAGTATAGTTCACCATATAATACCTGTCCTCTGTTTTTTTTTGCACTGTCCTCTAAATGTGTATTGGTCTGATTCACTTCACTTCTTTTGTTGTATCTGAAAGGTCCACGGTACTCATTTGTGACTTAAGTGTTTTCTTTTCATCACAGTGGGAAGCCCCATTGAGAGCTCCACTCTGAGGAACTGGACTGGAAATCTTTAGCCAAATCTTCCCTTATTTATCTAAATCCCTGGTTACTCCCTTGGTTGCACCTTATCATCAATGATTATTACTATCATGTCAAAGCATTTGGCTTGCAGTGTTTCATCATGGTATGTTTATTGACATTAGCTGTTTGATAAGTATGCTCTGCTGGTTTACCTCCCTTGTACATTGCCTGTGCTGCAGGTAGAAATGGTTACCTTAAACCATGTTTCCACTGAATGGTACGGCTTGACGCACCTCATCTCCACTCGCTTATAGTACCAGGTACTATTCTCAGCTTCATTTCCCACTGCAGATAGTACAAGCTTAATGTGGGCAGGATTCTCAGCTGATCATTATATCATTGGCATGAAATGTACCACTGCAAAACAATAAAAAAAAACAACAACAACATAACATAACTAATGTAAACAATAACATATGGGGCAACAATAGCACTAACTAATGTTATCTGCTTTTGTCTTGGCTTATTAG
Organism: Scortum barcoo; assembly: GCA_023238725.1. NCBI lineage: Eukaryota > Metazoa > Chordata > Actinopteri > Centrarchiformes > Terapontidae > Scortum > Scortum barcoo. Next base: position 24,847,785 of record CM041552.1, read on the forward strand.
CCAGCTTGTTCCTCATGGTCCATAAAGAAGTCATTGTCGACATGTTGATTATGTTTCATTTGTTTCACGTGATGAGACGACTGTTCTGCTATGTTTTCACATCACTGTTTAGTTTCAGCTCAGCTAGCTATCCTCAAAGGAAAACCAGAAAAGACTAATTCCAAGCCAGTCAAACTAAGCCACTTGGAGTCATTTCATCAGGTTCAGGTTAATGGAGGGCAGGAAGTTTTGAGGCAGATATGATACAGTTGTGTATCATCCATATTCTTTATGAAACCCAAAGCAGGCTTGGATTTAGAGTTACTGACTTTAATAAATTGCTAAAGCAGGTTTTCTATTCTCAGAGTCTATTATGTTTTCAATACATTCACTTATTGTTCTTCACTCTTTATTGCTAGGTGATTCATATATGACCCTTTGACTATGGCGTGATGACTTTGTTGACCTTTTATGATTAATTTGTGTCTTTTTTTATTGTGTCAGGGTGAGACAAAGTTTGTTTTATATAGAAATAGAAATGTTAGGAGTGGATGATCCACAGAGACCAAAGATCAATCCACAGGCCGACTAGTGGACATCCGCTTCAGTCTGTATAATGAGTCTGTGTCTTGTCTGGCAAAGAAGTACAGGGAAGTACAAATCACTTGAGACTTAATGGCACTCTCAGCTATTCTCCATATAATCGAAGGGTTAGCAAAGGCCATGCAGGCAGAGGTGTCAACACATACCATGTGCAAGGACTGATTTTATATGTTTTGACATTGAAAAACTAGTAGGAGGTGAAATGTGCTCTTATATTGATCACCAACCTTCCCAAGATAACTCACAAACTAACAAAAGCCTTCTTTTTAAGTTAATTTGGCCTTTAGTTTGTCAGGGATTTTTCTGTGTTGAGCCATCTAATAACACAAACGACCAAATTCATCAGACATGATGTAGTTTCATGTCTTTACAGATGCAACTGAATAGAGTTTTCCTTCATATACTAATCATGAGATCATTATATCATTTTCCCTCCCTATGTTTCTCCTTTCTGCACATTTTTTATTCTTGGTCATCAGCTTTAATAAACCAACAGTCATTTCTGTGCATCGATGGATAGTCTACATACCTCAGGATCTGGACTATATGTCTTTTGGATAACATAACTTGTCTATATAATCTTGCAGCTAGAGAAAAATTAGTAATCCTCGTAATAGTAGAAATTCAATTGTCAATAGAAAACTTAAATTTTATACAACTGTTTATCTGGTCATGCTTTCATCACAACGTCATAACAAGGTAGTATGGAGTAAGACTTTCATCTCAACACGGAGGTGATCACAAATGATCCCAAGCTCAAGTACACATGTTGGTCCTGTGTGCCTGTTCTACCTAAGCTGTTGACTCAAACACTAGTTTTGTTAATACATGAATAGCAAATGTAAAATTAAATCTTTTTCATTCTCCCAATATCACAGACTCCTGTTTAGTCAATACTGACTCTATATTGTGATTTCAAATTACCCCACATAACCAACATTTCTCCATCTAGGCGGGGAACACAGTTCACACTGAATACTAAAATACAGTCAATACCGTTAGCAAGAATGGAAAGTAAAACTTTAAGTCTATCAGACAGCTGTGGTCAATACAACAGTGGTGGGTGTTTACTTTGGAAAAAAATTAAGTCCAAAGTTAAGTTGATTTTATGTGGAGGAGCTGGGCTGAACCTCCAGAGGCTTTTCCATCCACCCACTGTATGTCCACTATCCGCTTCAACTGAACACCAGCAGCAAGCAAATCAGAAGAAGAAATACAAATAAAAAGAGTTGATGACAACATGATGGGCACAACGTTTTATGATACACAATTATTTCAGGAAACAATCGGACTGGAAACAAGTCTCCATGCTTTTTGATGCTGTATGAAGGTTCAATCAGGAAGACTCAGATCTACTCTGTCATTCACCTTTTCTCTCTCTTCCCTCTCATGCTCCAACACCACCAGCTGCCTGGGGACGCTACAATCCTCCTCCTCCTCCTCTAGCCAGCCACATTTTGCCACAATCTCCCTAAGCCAATCATCTCACTGCTGTCAATTTTAAAATCGTTTAAAATCTACTGCTGTCAGCTGTCATTTCACCACGAAATATCGAGATGACCCTCATCCACCCCAGTCTGCAGTCGTCATCACAGCCAGCTCCCAGATTTCCTTCATCAAGCCCATCAAATCCCACTCTACATCACATCCATACAGATCTCCAGCAGTGTTCCCACCTCCTCAGCACCTCCACCACTGCTAGAGCTTGGGGGGGATTTTTTCCGTGGCTTCCCTACCCCCTGACTATATTGTCTGCGCAATGGGGTCAGACCACCAAAAACTTCATGCTTTCAATTTCACTGTTCACAACAAATGTTTATTGTTTATTGCTTTTCCCAAGTTTCTCCTAAGTGAATCAATTTAATCAGAGTTGAAAACAACACCAAGATGAATCATGTTGTGCTCAGAGTGGTCAGCCATGCTCATAATGCTGACAGCAGGGGACACATTAAAGATGAAGAGCTGGTTGGAGCTTTGGAGCTGTGAGGCTGTACAGGCTGGATGAAGTTTGTGATATTCATTTATTGTGATAATTTAGCTGCTGTATGGACACAGCTAAAGCCCAGGTGAGGGGCTGTAATGTGAAATGTGTGTGTGTGGAAGCTGCAGGTGTATGTGTGTGTGCTCACTGGACTCTGTGTGTAATGGATGTAATGGTTTTCTGATTGCAGACTTAAACCTGAAGAGGACAGAGAGCTTGTAGAGTGTAGGAGTGAACAGGTGAGTGTCAGGCTGTGGACTGACTGCTAATATTATTATTACAGTAGATTTCCTAACTGTCACTCATTTACTGTGTGTTAGATAGCTGAATACACTCGTGGATCAAAGTGTGTGTGTGATGATTGACAACATGGAGGCTGCAAAAATGGACACATCAAAGTCAGGTGTTGACTGACAGCTCATATAAAGAGCTGTCTAAGAAGAGACGACATCAGTCTGCTGAGCTGGACTTGAACGAGCCACCTCTCCTGGACCAGAGCAGCTAATGATCCACAGTCAGAGCGAAGAGCAGAAAGCTGCTCGTCATTCAGCTCATATTGAAACGTTGCTCTGTTCATGATGTGACACAGTAAATCCATTACTGTGAAACAACAACGTCACTGGAGTTAGCAGTGATACATCGTGTTAGCAAAGAGCTGCTTTGACCGTCATTGACTTTGCTCCATATTACACTGAAGATTTTCACATTAGATAAAGTGTGATGAATGAGACATTGCTGACAGTCAGTCATCAGTGCAGTGCTTTGGTTCAGAGAACAAACCCACCATCATCTCCAGAGTTTGACCCCTGTTGACCCCTACTTTGTTTGCTGACAAGAAAAAAACCCTGTTCATGTGTGAAACTTGTGATAGGAGCCAAACAATCACTGAAGGCCACATTAATTATGTGATCAGTCTAAACAATGTCCCATTAACACCGTCTCTGTTGGTCATTCAACATCAACAACATCCAGACAGAACAATTTGTTGTTCAGTTATTTGTTAGAAATACAGTTTCACCTTGTGTGAAGAAAATTAACAATCATGTCAGAGGAGCTTTTAAAGAAACAAAAGGTTACACAGTTGTGTTTGATGATGCTCTGCTCTCATGAATCTCATGAGATGAATCCAAGCAGCACATGAGAGACGCTGCCAGAGGCAACAACTCTCCACTACAGGTATATAGAGCAGACCAGAGCACACACACACACCACTGAGATATGACATCAACATAATGCACACAGCAAGGAAGGACATCACAAGTATAATTACTAATGAAGCACAATCTGAGGAGACTGTGTGGTCGAGAGAAATACAAACTGCAGGATACATAGGAATACACATGTACACACACACACAGGGATTGACTGGGCTAAAAACACAGTCCCTGTCCCTGAGCAATGCTGCAAAAATAAAAGGGATCAAAGAATCATCTATTTTCATCTTCAACAAGGTTTTCTTCTGAAAAGATTACAAGTGTTTGAATAAAGCAGTAGTTACAGTAAAACATCAAATATTCAGGTATAAAACAGTAGAGAGATATTAAAGAAAAAAAGTCCTGATAGAACAAGATGTCAGGATTGATGACAGTATGCAGTGGATAAATATAACAGAAGTGACAATGTGACTAATTATCAGAAGATTAGAAGCTCAGCCATGTCTGACAGAAGAAGTACATACTTTAAAAATCAATGAAGCTGAAATATCTTGTTATTAAGTTACAGTACCATAAATCTCCGGAGCCTGAAATAAAACTGCTCTGTGAAGAAAACGTGACGGTGTTAAACACTCGACCATTTCATGAAATAGAAATGAGTCTGAGATGTTCTAATCTCTGCGGATTAATGAGACAAAAGTGAGTCCAGACTGGCTTCATACTGTAATAACATACAGGAGTAGTAATAAGAGGGCAGATGGCTCACTGATCCAACACCAGCTTTTTCTGTCCAGTGATAACAAGGTATTCGACTTAAATGTTGTCAGCACCTCAAGTAGTTGTAATAGAAGATTATCATCGACAAAGAATTGTAAGTAGTAATTGTTTGTCTTCCTGTCTGTTATCAATGATAATAATAATCATAAATATAACATTACTTTAGGAAATAATGTGGTAGAGTGTGTTATGACCTTCACCTCGACTAGATGATCTCTTTATATTGTCAGAATAACAGAAAATTTGAAAACTGTACTGCTGCACATTTAGGAAGTGGAACCATCAACATGTGAGTGTGGCCATATGACCATCCATCCCTACAGTCAAACCACACTAAACCAGATCAGACTCTGTTCAACTGAGTGTCAGTACTGTGGAAAAGCAAAAGGCAGAGAGATGAAGTACAGACACAAAGAAAACAGCACATCAGGAAACACCACAACAGTCTCAGACTAAAGAGACGGCAGCTCGTCCCCCAACCAGCTTTCTTCCATCAAACACAGAGCCAAGAGGAAAAGAGGGACTCTGTACCATTACTGTACACCAGCCTCCCATCACTGTCTAATTAGAGAGCAATCAGTGGACCTCTAATCTAATCCTAAAGCCTCTTTCTCATTGAACTGCATTAGGAGGTGGATGTGATGGTGGATGGTAGAAACCCACAGAGGAAACAAACACTGAGGGAAGTTTTCTAGGAGCTGGAGAATTAGCAGAGACGGATCCAAAGAAAGTAAACAGAGAGATTTTCTAAAGATCAAGGCTCCATCTTTAGTGTGTGATCACCTCAGTAAAGGCAGCCACTGTGTCAGAAATGGAAATGGAAAGTGTTTGGCTGAAGAGCGGAGAGCAGGAATTAGGATCTGATCATTTTTTACTCACATCAGCACTTCCAGGAATTTAAACTGAGGCGAGGTGCCAACTTGAACCTCTTAACATGGTGTGTATTAACCCTTACATACTGTTCGGGTCAAATTATGACCCGTTTTGACATTTGACAGCAGAAAAAAATACCCTAAACGTCATTCTTTTAGCCTGAAATTCTGATGACTTTTCCTAAAGTGACCCAAAATACACAAAAATGAAAACAATTTTAAAATTTCATACTTTTGTACAGGTGCTACAAATTTTTGTACACTGAAGCTGTTTTCGGGTCAAATTTGACCCGTACCTATTGAGATGGATTTTAGATCTACCACTGTGGGTCAAAAATGGTGAAAATGGTGGTTTTAGGGAATCTTGAAACTGTACAGGTCATGTTTTTGTTTGTTTTTAACGGGACAGATGTGAGAGACTTCAAGGGGGACCTCGACACAGTCACAAGACCTGGAGTTATGAAATCATGAACATGGGCGATGGCCCATATGTCACATGTTCCTGCAGAGACAGATACCTGCTGGTCTTTGAAGCAGCATTGGGGAATCTCAAAACAGTGAAATAGTAAAACAGCAGATGAGTGATCATATATGGTGCACAAAGGGAACAGAAATCATCCAGAGGTCAGAGGGCGCCTTGACACAGACTCAAGATCTGCACCTGCAATGTAATGGAATAATCTATATAGTAACTAATTTGAATCAATTTGGGTTGGGAGGGTGTTGGTGGGGTTTTCATAACATTATAAATTGCCCCTAGGTGTGAATGTGAGTGCGAATGGTTGTCTGTCTTTCAGTGTTAGCCCTGGCGTCCAGTCCAGGGTGTACCCTGCCTCTCGCCCAAAGATAGCTGGGACAGGCTCCAGTACCCCTGTGACCCTGTGTGTGCTCAGAATAAGCAGGTTTAGAAGATGGATGGATGGATTCATCATTATGGTCAAGAATGGAAGACCATGGATGTGACTGACCTACATGCCTACACATTGGGGCTTCTAATACTGGGTGGTGTGTACAGGTCCCGATGTGAGACTGTTTCTAGTCTGTGGAACACCGAGACAAGAAGACCAATATGTCAAACCACCATGTCCCTGGAAATGTTCTGTACCATATCGGTTCGACAGACACAACAGTCTTCAACAAGGCCGTGATACTGAGACACTCTGTGTGTGGCTGAACGAAGAGTCTTACTGTCTCTTTGAAGTCCAGTGTGAAGGTCAGGAGGTGGAGTCCTCCTCACACACACACACACACACACACACACACACACAGACTCGGTGCAGGTCAAAGTGGCCGCTCTTACCTGAAAGACAGAAAAAGAGGAGAGCAGACTGTGAATGAAGGTTTCACTTTGAGGTTTTGTGTCCTTTTTCTTCAAAATGTACAAATAAAGTTTCCCACAAAGATCCGCCTGATGTCATGTGTTTGTCAGTCAAACAAACGTTAGCTCTTTACTTTTTGCTGAACTGAGTCTTTAAGGTTCCTCCAGAACAAACACACGAAGCTAACAGTTTTACAATCTGCTGATCTGTATGAAAAGTTATTTAACGTATCAGTAACACTATTTCAGGACGTCATCGTACACTCCAGCAGCGACTCACCAAAGGACAGAGGTGAGGAGGTATGACAGGTCTGTTGATAATCCTGAAAAATAAACAATGACTGAGGACAGAAAGATGGAAAATAAGATGCAGTTTGGCCAAATTGAGATCATCACATTTCTTCACCTCATCATGTTAAATCAGCCACAGCACTGACCTCTGTGGGGAGATAAAATAACTCCTGATAAACCACTTCATCACTGACAGTGTCTTTGGACTGATAATGACATTGTGCCCTCACTACAGACAAATTAAGAGTCATCATGCTGATGTAACTTAGTAACTGTCTCATTAATAAACATCCCAATAAAAACTCAGGGAACAAGGAATAATCCACAAACTCAGCAGGAAGAGGGCGACATCTATGAGTAGAAAACATCAAACAGACAGCAAACATCACTAACAGTGAGTCCACACAGAGATTCACTTGGCTCATTCAACTCTTCAAATTCAGATTCAGATCCAGTTTTATTAGGGATATGTAGGTTAACTCAGGGTCAACGATCCAATGAAATGTGTTGGATGAGAAGAACAGGTCAGCTCAGCTTCAAGAACACTAAAATAAAAGGTAAATAGATAAAATAAAATATGTTATATGATAAAATGTAAAGATAAGAGCAGATAAAATAAATAATAGTATATACTAATATTGCACTATATATTTATATGAAAACTAAGGTGGGTAGTGTATGCAGAAGTATTGCACACTGCATATGTGTCAGTAGCAACAGTCATGATGGTGCATTTATCAGACAGCAGTATTTCAAATAGGAGTATTAAGTTAGTGAGTGCAGAAATCTGATGGCTTGGTGGTAAGCCTGGTGATGTATGCAGCCATGCATCTGTATCGTCTGACAGTGGAGAAAAGTCTGTGTACTGGGCGGCTGTGGTCCTTGATCATGCTGTGTGCTCTATGGAGACACCTCTTGTGAAAGGTGTCCTGAATGGCAAGCAGTCTGTTGTCAATCACGTTCTGTGCCAATTCCTCCAATTTCTGTACTGATTTGCAGATGTGGGTAGAACAGTTACCGTACCAGACTGTGACACAGCTCATCAGCAAGTTCTCAATGGTGCACCTGTAGAAATAGAGCTGCTAGCGAGCTACCTTAACCCCTGTGTCCATTTGAAGTGTCCAGAATAGGTCCTCTGTAACACACCAAGGAACTAAAGCTGGTGACCCTTTCTACTTCAACATCATAAATGTGGATGTGGTGGTATCCACCCCCCTGCTGTCTCCTGTAGTCCAAGATCATCTCTTTAGTTTTATTGACATTGAGAGAGGGTTTGCACCATTTGGTAAGTCACTTCACCTCCTCTTTGTAGGCCATCTTGTCATTGTCCAATTCTCACCACCTGGGGTCTGCTCATCAGGGAGTCGAATATCCAAGTGCAGATGTAGGTCTCAAGTCTAAGATCAACTAGCTTAGAAACAAGTTTAGAGGCCATGATGGAGTTGAATACCAGCCTGTAATCTCACATATGTGAGAAGAGCATCTGGGATCAGAGCTGTAGTAGTTGACATAGTTCCTCTGGGCATCCCTGGGATTTCCTGAGTTAATATTTGGCTGCTTTGTAGGTGTCAGGGTGCCCTGATTCTCCAAACTGACCCATGGTATCCGTTTGGGCTAGGTGCATTTTGGAACAACATTGTCAATGCACTTACTTATATAGCATATGACAGAGTCTGTGTATACATTGATATTCCCATCAGCTGTGTTCTCAAACATCTGGCAGTCTTTCGCCTCAAAGCAGTCATCAGCCTCTTTGCTTCATTAGTGAATGATCCTGGAAACCATTTTTTCCTGTTTAAGTTTCTGCATGTATGCAGGCAACAGTAGGATAGAGTAGTGGTCTGCCTTTTCCAAAGTAAGAGGGTGGAGGGGTTTATAGTACTGTGACTAGGTCTGCTCTCCCCTCGTGAGAAAGGTTATATGCTGGTAGAATAAAGGCAGGACCTTCTTCATGTTGGCTCTGTTAAGGTCTCCAGCAACAATAAATGGAGCCTCTGGGTGTGAGTTCTTCAGTCCATTTACAATCCTATACAGCTCTTCCAGGGCTAATGATTTATTAGCCTGTGGGTGGGGTGCAAACACATGTGATGACTGATCTTAACTCTTGATGGTCAGCAGTTCCACAACTTAGGAGCAGTGCATTGTTAGAACACTGATATCTGTGTCTCCATCTCCTCGACTTGCCTGAGTCCTTTGTTCTGTCTTGTTGGCAGATAGAGAAACCCTCCAGGTTGACGGCACAGTCGGATATGCTGGGGCCATGTCTCAGTAAACGCCAGAACACAGCAATTCCTAATGTCCCACCAGTGGTGTTTAATATGTGCACGCAGCCCATCTAGGTCATTTCCCAGGGACTGAGCATTTGTTAGCAGAATGCTGTGCAGAGGAGGTTTGTTGTTTCTCTGACAGGTTCTGCACAGTTCCTCAGCATACTTCCCTCTCTTTGTTTTCCCTTCATGGACGTGCAAGTACAAAGGGCCTGGGGCATACATTGTCCACAGTGTCAAAAGTCAACTTAAAGACTTAAAGTGCAACCATCTCACGGCACATTAGAAATTAATCATCTCTAAAAACTGCTCATAATAGGTAGAGAGACAATGAAGACAGATAGACATTAAGCTCATTTGCCATTTGATGGAAATGTGACAGAACTGAAGTGAGACTAAATGAAAAAAAAATGGGATAAATGTAATAATCCCCTACTATGGTAATTATTATTAAAGACTGATTCATTCATAAATGCTGTCAATAAGCAGCTCTAACTTCTGCAGGCATTGTGGAAATGTACATTGATAATGATGATGAACGCATCCTAATTACAAATCATAAACCTTGAAGGGAAAATAGCAGTAATTATTCATGGCAGCATAAATTATAGAGCTGATACACACTCAAATGAAATGGTTAGAAAATGTGTGCATTTTAAACTTGGTCTAAAACTGTGACACTACACAGCTCCACAGGTGGATGAAGAACAGGTCATTCTCTGGTTTGCAGAACATCCTCCCTCAGGCTGTGTGGCTGCAAAGGCTTGTTGATGCCTTCAGGCTCCTCTGTTTGATTTCAGCTGCTGGTTTTGGAGCAAATGAGAGACGAGACAACAGAGTGTCTGTCTGCTGTCTAACTCTGTCCATCCCTCCTTAATCCTCTGTTATTTCACATCTGTGATTCAAGAATATGTGGGATGTTAAAGCCTCCAGCCAACCAGTCCAGCAGACAGAAAGCCCTGCTGACTCTGGCTCAGACAAAGACCTTATCCCGACTCCCTCTGTGGGCAGAGACAGCATCACATGAGGCTGTTCACCCCAGCTGAGCTGCTGTGTGAAGCTGATAGAAAGATGTTTAAATTCAGAGCATCAGTCTGGTACAAACCAAGTGAATCACAGAATAAACCTGATGTTGTGTTCAGAGGCTGTGATGAAGATCAGAGGACTGCTCAGCAGGCCCACAAACAGCTGAGAGCAAATTAGTACAATTACTCAAGTGAAAAGGATGATTGAACCTCTTTAACCTCCTCTGACCTGCTGTTCTTCCCTGCACCGCATAAAACACAATAAATAACAAATACATGATGTCTACCAGGGACCACACAGTCAGACTGTGACTGACACTGAAGGTGTCGGTGTGCTGCTGCACACACTGTTCCTAATGGACAGGATGTATAAGCCTCATGCAGTCCACTCAATGGTTTAGCTGTGCTGTACATCAAACATAATAATATCTCCTCACAGTCAGTACAACCAGCAGGTTTGGTCTCATGTTAGTCCACAATTCAAGAGATGACATGGTAGTGTTATAACTAAATACTGCATTTAAACCAACAAGGTCACTGAGACTTCATTTTCACTGTTAAAATGCATTACTATTAAGCAGAGCAGGAATCTGCTCTAAATGTTTCCAACACGTTACACAAGTCTGTCCTCTGTGTTGTTCACTAGAAGAACAAAGAAGCACACAAAGATTTCAGTGTGTGTTAGTCTGAGAGTGTAAATATGTGATGAATTAAACACACATAACACTGACAGCTGCTTCCACCCTGTCGTACGTGTGATATCTGTGATGTGTGATGGGTCGGATGTCGGATTGTTTCTAGTAGTCACTGAAGTTTGTTTGAAGGTGAGTACACGTCTCAGCGGACAGTTTGATAAAGAAGTCATCCTGCAGACTAAATGAACTGGTCAGTAATGATTACAGTCCTGTCTGTGTTTGGCTTCACTATCCGGCTGCATCAATTCAACAAAACTCCACAGCACAACACAATGATTTCTTTAAAGCTTTTAAAGATACACACAATTCATTATAATGAACTCTAAGACACAACACACGTTTGTATGTCCTACAAGATCAGAATAAAAACACACAGAGTAGAGACAAACTCAAAGTTTGTGTGACATTTGATAACAAGAGTAAAATGATAGTACAAATATCAAACTCACTCCTCCACACACACTTTGACTCACACTGATTGTAACAAAGCTCTTTATCCACTGCCTTCAGTCACACAGCCCATTGAGATCAAACAGTAAACAGACTGAATGAGTAAACACACAACCATTCCTCTCCTCAGTCTGTATTTATCACCTTAATACTGGAGGACCACGTCCTCACTACGATAGATAAATACAAGACTGTTTACATGTGAAACACATCAAGGTCTCCATCATATCAGTGAAACACTACAGACATCCTGTCAGAGAAGAGGCAGGTGGAGTCAGATCATCCTCAACATTTCACATTTACAGTCACTGATCAGTCATTTACATCACTTACATGTGGACGTCCTCAAACAGGATGAAGAAAGAAAGACAGAAAGAGCTCGTCATTTTCCAGCTTAGCCTGAGGTATCATCACTGTCCAGCATTCGTCACCACATAAAGGTACAAACACTTTCCTGTTTTGTGTAAAATCACTCTCTCCTTTTGATTTCCAGAGCAGATTTCCTGCTGACAGTTAGAGTTTGTGTTTGACTGCAGGAAAAAACAAAAAACCTTCAGCCGTCTGTTTCCAGTAATCCAGTCCGATCATCACTAAAGCTCATATGTGATAAAGGTGTGATGGAAACTTCTTAGTCCAGAGATGAAAGGAGGATTCTCTGCACTCTGATTGGTGGAACAATGATGATGTCACAGAAGACTTATGTTCTGTTACAATCCATTACACACAGACTGATGAAGATTTGTACGTTTTTAAATTTCAGAGCACTTTGATTTAATGGTTTTAGTTTCCTTTTTGCCTCGTACATCAATGATCAGGGAGAAGCAACTCGTCCAATTAAAATTCAACAGCTGAAGGAAAAAAGTTGGAAATTTAAAGGAACAGTTTGTTAAAAATGTCCCCTGTTGACATCTTAGGGTGTTTTCACACGTGGTCCCTTTTAAAAGAAACTAACTCAGTCCTCTTTAAGTGGACCAAAAGGACCAAAAGAAAACGAACTCAGTTCTTTTTGTGTTCACATTGTGAGTTTATTTCAAAGAGGACCAGGTTCTCTTTTCTGGTCCAGTTCAGCTTTGATGGGGCCTCAGTCCTCTTTCTGTTCACTTCTGTTATCGTAGCAGAATCTTGGGAGGTATATGCTTGGCTACGTTTACTGCCATTACCACGACCACGGCCACGACCTGCTGCTGCCATACTTTGGATTTGGTGTTCTCTCTTTTCTCTACGGCTCTGAGTTCTCCCGGCTGCAGTCACGTGACCAATCTACGGCAAGCGAAGAAGGTTACAATAATACAGTGCAAAAAGGCGAAGTGAACCCAGTGCGAACCGTACTGCTGACTTTTTTCGTTTTAAAGGGGTCTGAGTACGGTTGGAGTGTTCACATATAGACAAAAAATGCTAAGTCATCAATCAAGTTCGTTTAGAGGACTGAAAGGTACCAAGTGTGAAAACACCCTTAGTGACTCTGTAACATAAGATTCAAACAAATTTAACTTCATGCACACTTTTCAACAGATGCTATTTCACTCTGCCTTTCATTTCCTCTGTGTGTGTGTGTGTGTGTGAGCTTGTCTCTGGCTCAGCATACAAGCTGCTGCTCCAGCAGACGGTCATCATTAAGCTTCTTGACAGCATCAATCTGGGCTGATAGGACACCCACACTAGATCTATGAGGTTACACACACACACACACACACACACACACCTTTTAACCCCTGTGTGTCCGTCTATGATCCTCTGTTCCTGTCCACTGACAGACAGCCTCTCCATCCACACAGCACAGTATCAGCTGTCTCTGCTTGTTCTCTTCATGTTCTGCTTTATAGTCGACTGTTCTCCACACACACTGGTCTAATACATGTGTGTTTCTGTTCCAGTGGACGTCCTCTGACTGTGGACCGACTCTGGTCCTGGAGATCCAGACTGAGCTGTGGCCGGCAGTGTTCTCCAAACTAAATCTGATCTAACATGTCTGCAGATACAAAAAGGTGGAATAAAGACGACTTGGTTTCATCACACAGTGAGTGCAGGCTGTCCGGCTAAATGTGCAGTAATTTTCACACACACCTTGTTCACAATCATGTGACTACTTTATGTTGATTCCTCCTCCATCAGCTGCTGGACGTCATTAAATAAACAGACCTCCAGTATTATAGTGCCACATATTCAATAACAGATCAACAGACTGGAAATACACTGTCGGCTTCAGACCCCCGGTTTCTTTGTCACATTTGAATCCACTGATCAGCCAATAAAATGACTCAATCTTCATTCTAACAAATTCACTGAAATGGGAATCCAGCAGCATGACACAGTATCAGAGGTGTTTTCTTGAACAGGATTACCTGTTTGAATGAAGGATTAATAGAAACTGGATGTGTGGATGTATTTAATGGGTGAACACTTAAGCAAAGCCAAATGCTTTAATCCTGTAATCCCATAATACACTATCACCTCTGATTTATATTGACTCTTACATACAGAAACAAACATCCAGTCAGTTATTAGCTCAACATTACCAAAGGATAGCACTTTCAGCTCCACCATGGATGATACCTGAAGTCCTGAGGTCTTGTTAATGATCTCTTTCTCTTTCTTTAGTAATTCTTTCTGTGAAACATTCACCACCAGTAGATCCAGTAATACTGAAAACTTATTTTCATTGTTGTTGATGGTTAAACTACATTCTGTAGAGGAGAAAAAAGAGAACTAAAAGCTTAATAGACTTAAATTAAGATGGTGATATGGTGTGTTAGTGCCTGTTGTTTTGTCTTGCTTTGAGTGTTAACTCAGTTTTCTGTGCTGGTACCTTGAGCTCTTTCACCATCAAAGAGCTCATGGACATCAGGAGAACAACACCAGTTATTTCCCACTTTCCTCTTCCAACAGTGGATTTATTGGACATTCTGATCAAAGGTGCACTAACCTTTGTATACACAGTCAAACACTAGAGGAGAGGTGCTCTAACGCATCTCCAACAGAGCAGACTTAGCACAGAGTTAATGAAGATATTTCTTTCCAATGCCAATGCCCAATGTTTACTTAAATAATAAACTGGATGAACAGTTAGTCATCCAGTTTGTTGCACAATGAAGGCAAAGTCTTTGAGAAAAACAAAGACATTGGTTGGTCTTACATTTTGTGTTTCATGGAAACATGGCTGTCATTGATATGGCACTCTGTGCTGCAGCTGGCAAACGTCCAACTCTTCAGAGAAACTAGGGACACAAAACTCTTAGATGTAAAGTGGACAAACCCAGACTCTTTAGTTACTGTCCTCAGTGAGCTTAACAAAGAAAACCTTAGCCATGAACTCCCTGAATCCAGACAGTTTATTAAACACCTTAAAGATAGGAAAACATTTTGGATCACTGCTACACTGCAGTAAGCAGAGCCTATAACCCCATCCCCCGAGCGGCACTGGCTCATTGTGACCACGTCATGGTCCAACTGATTCCTGCATACAGGCAGAAATTAAAGCTCTGTAAACCTGTTGTCTGGACATCAAAGCAATTGACCAGTGAAGCAATGCCACAAAATTCGGACGTGCTGGGATGTTTTCAGGACTGCTACCAACAGTCTGGATGTGTTCACAGAGGCTGGGACGTCCTACATCAGCTTGTGTGAGGACAGCTATGTACCAACTCACAGCAGATTATAACGCTGACAAACACTGGTTCACAGCAAAGCTCAGACAGGCAGGAGTTGGGGACTTTTGGGGCAGATTTATAAATGCAAAGTTTAAGTTTAGCAAGGAGGCGAGTTGTCGCTGACAGTGACTCGACTTGCCAGCTCCAGCTCATCCCCCTCCCTGGACTTCAACTCTGCCATCAACACCATCATCAACACTCGCCAAGTTTGTGGAGGACACCACCCTCATTGTGCACATCTCTGATGGGGATGAGTTCACATATAATCTGGTGAACTGGTGCAATGAGAGCACCTTGGAGCTAAATGCTCTAAAGACTGTGGAGATGATGGTGGACAACAGGAAGCACACAGCCTCACCCACCCTCATCATCCTATGTGACTCCCCTGTTGACACTGTGGAGTCCCTGGGCTTTCTGGGGACCATCCTCACCCAGGACCATCAGCTCCCTCGCTAAAAAAGCCCAACAAAGGATGTACTTCCTGCAGGAACTGAAGAGATTCAACCTGCCTAAGACAATGATGTTGCACTTCTACACCGCTATCACTGAGTCCATCCTCACAAGGACAAGGGCAGACTGCAAGGCAGAATGTGATTGGCAGCAAACTTCCAGCTTTCCAGGACCGTCAAGTGTGCAGGAAACATTGTGGCCGACTGTTCCCACCCGGGTCACAAACTGTTACAGGAAGTCCCTTCTAGCCGGAGGCTGTGGTCCATCAGCAACAAAAGTTCACACCACAAAAACAGTTTCTGTCCTGCCAGGAGCTGGCCTCATCAACAAGGCCCAGGACCCCCACTGACGCTGGCTGCCCCCAACCACTCCCCAATGCTTCTACACGTTACATTAATGCAAAATTGGATTTGCATTCCTTAATTTAAATTTAAATTTTAATTTAAAGTCATATTGTACATATTGTCTTCATATTCATATAACATATGGGTGATTCACAATAACAAAGCCTCTCAGATAAAGTCTGTTTTTAGCCAAATTACAAGAATGAATTCATCTTCACTGAATCAACCATGAAGTCCTCTGCTGCCAAAGAAAACACATCCTTGTTTTGCATATTTCTATTGTCAGGGAATCCCAACCCACCAATACTGAATAACAAAAACTGTCAGAATCACTGAAGCAAAACTTTTACAGCAAATGATCTGTTTAAAGCTGCAGCCAGAGGAGGAAGACGAGGACACTTTTATCCACTTTGGAAACCAACAAACAACCAACAAGCTGTTTCTACAAAGACGACATCCAGATTATTTTAAAAAATTAATTCATTCATTCATGATTTGTTCCCAAGCTTCATTAAAACTCATGAAAACCTTGTGAAGGTAAGTTTCATCATCTTCATCTGAGAGAAGACAAAGTCAGACAGAGAGACGGCGGAGTGATGAATGAACTCTTCATTTCTTTTACTTTATTAAACAGAAACATTTACTCAACTCCTGCTGTACAGTATTTGTATTTTTCATTGCTTTGCTCAACTAAGTGGAGAGAATAAAAGTGAAACTAAACAGTGAAAATAAATGATAATTCACAGTTTAGCAGCTGTTGTTAGAGGGAGACAGAGGAGGTGAAACAGTGATCTACATGTGTGATCAAAACTGATGCTCAGCAGAAGAGAAGTGCTTGTTCCAACTAAAAGAAGCTGAACTGAGAGACAAAAAGGCATAAAGTCACATCAAACATCAAATCAGCTTCCTACAAAGTTTTAGGGAAATTATTCCAGGAGAGACAAAACAAAAGTAAAAAAATAATAAAAAAATAAAATCCATAAAATATGAGGTGAGGAGGACGAGACAAAGTAAAGAAAGTTGTGTGAGTCTCATGAGAAGTGGGAGATGGAGAGGGAGGTTTACTGTATGTGGGAGGGCAGTGAACAGACTCCAACAACTGACTGAGGAAAGATTTAGTGTGAGAGGTAGTGATGGAAATCTGAACTGCTTTAATTCAGCTCTGTTATGTTCCCTCTCTGCGTCACAGCAGATGAACATAAAGGCCGTTATTTTACACAAACACAGATGTGGCTTCAGTCAGCAGCTGGACTTCAGATCTGTTCTGGTCCTGGTTTCTCTGAGCCAGCAACTAACAAGGATTTCCTCCTGAAGCACTCCTGCATATCAACCCTCTGTCCACTCTGCCTGTGTGTGTGTGTGTGTGTGTGTGTGTTGGTGTGAAGCTGTGAAAAGTGTCAGCTGCTCAACAACGTTGCATTCAAGAGCTTCAGTCTGCTATTACAAACAGCATGCTGGAAAACAGACAACAAGCAAACACGGACGTCACCTAAAGGATCATGTGACAGCTTTGTCCAATAAAAAAGCTCCTGCTCGGAGGCCGAGTCAAACCCTGCTGGAAGTTGGAGGTTCAGCAACAGCAACTTTTATGAGCTCACAAACACAAAACTCATCGTCGAGCCAAAGACAATTCATTAATGAGCATGATGTCATTCCTGTGTGTGTGTGTGTGCAGCACGTGTCTTGCTTTAAACTGAGCACAGAAATGTTTGAACTCCTTCAGCTCTGAGCCTGAAGACCTGAGAGTGTTTTCACACTTGAGCTGATTCCATCATGAAGTCAAACTGAGCAGCTGATCGATCAGCGAGCTGCTTCTGTCACCACGTCATCACCGAAACAGAGCTGCCGCACGTCCAGTCTGGAGAGCATCGTTACTTACTGCTGACATTTCATTACAGGAGGAGACGAGAGAGAAGACGTGGAAGCTGATCCTTTCTTCTCCTCCATCCTCCTCCTCTTCTCCTCATCCTACCATCGTCTCTCCTGCCTGCACAAGTTGGCTCTTCCTCCTGTTTCACATTGTTTCCTTCATCCACGTGGATCACACACTCTCTCTCCTCCAGCTCACACACACGCTCTGATAAGGAGTCTTATTAGTGTGGAGTGTCAAAGAGAATCCAGCAGGTTCACACTGCTGATCCATCTCTGCTGCAGATATCACGGCTCAGACTGAGGACACATGTTTGGGAAGATATTGAGGGATTTCAACAAGATTCACCTGTTTGACATTTCACACAGACTAAGTGGCATTAGTCCTGTCACGTGCACACACACACACACACACACACACACACACAGCTGACCTCCACATGTTGCTGCTCTCCTCTGTGCTGAGAGGAGACTCTCTACTGAAGCTGTCAGCTGGACCATCAGCCTCTGAGGCTGCTCTCTTCTCTGGCTCACACACTGCTACTGGACATGAAGACTGCTGTCAGATCAGCTCCACTCAGCACCAACTTTACTGAGAGCACACACAGCTCTCCGCCAGCAGCCATGAGGAGCTCTCTCTGTGTGTCGGCTGCTTTCACCGAGTCACTTCACAAAGCTTCACACCTCGAGTCAGCATCAGACGGACAGAAGCAGCATCAGCTTCCACCGAGCTGTCATTTCCCCTCAACTCCCTCTTTGCTGCTGCAAAACGCCAGGACATGAAGTGAAAAGAAAGAAAGCATCCCTTGCCTTGAAATGCAAAGAGGAAGGCGACGCCGGGGATCCACACGGTGTGTATCCACAAGTAAAGCATGGTGTCCTTTAAGCAGGTGCAAAAGCTCCGCGCTCTTCCCGACCAAGCTCCGTCTCCAGCGCTTAATTTCCAGAAGAGAAAGCTGCAAATGAAGCCGGGCGGAGGAAGAAATCCCGGTGTGAAGGCTGCTGATGAAGCAGAGAGCTGGAGACTCTGTCACTGCTCCATCTGCTGCTTTCACACGGACAGTAGCGACCCCTACCGACAGCCTCCTCCACAGAGTGTGTGTGTGTGTGTGTGTGTGTGCGGTCAGTGTGCTTACAGCTGCGGTTCAGGCTTCAGCACTGACAGCAGGACTCATCCCAACAAATCCAACACTTTTCATTCACAAACAAGCAGGATTTCTCACATGGAGGCTCTCCGTCTCTCTGCCTCTCAGCATGTCGACTGCTGGACAGTGAAGCAGTGAGGAAGAGGGGGATGGAGAGAGGAAGACAAACGTGGCTTTAGTCACCATCTTATTCTTTCTCTTCTCTGTGAGAGATTCACAAACTAATGTCTGTAGTCTACACGGCTCACAAACATGTCAAATCTCTGTTTACTTGTTTATTTACTGAGTTGTATCATTTATATTTTAGTTGTATTATTTATATTTTATCTCTATAATTATTCAATTACTCTGGTACTATTATTTCTTTTTATATTTTTATTTCTTTCATCTATTTTTTTACTTGAGTGGTTTTGTTCTTGTTAATATTTCTGAGCATTGTTTTAGGGAGACTGAGATTTAAGAATTTCATTGCCAATGTTTGCTTGATGTAAATTGTTGTGCATGTGACAATAAATTCTTGAAATCTTGAAATATGGAATATTTGCTCTTTAAGAAAGGTTATATTTTTCTGTGAATAATATTCTTGATCACATTTCCTTTTGAGGTGTAATTAAAAGCTAAAAATGTCTTTTTGCCTCAGTATAAAATCCTTCTAGTGTTTGTGTAGGAGCTGCTTCGTTCCATATGTACCAACATCTGTTGGAGTTCAAATTGAAGACAGTCTGCTTGATTGTCTGTGTGCACACACGTGTGCTGTTTTAGCTCAAAGAAATCCTCACAGTAGATTTATTACAGTTCTCACAGAGCCACACAAGCTGCTGCTTTAGTTTTTCTATTGAACTCCAGCTGCACAGACGAAGCTTTGTTAGAGTAAAATACTTCTACTAAGAAGTGATGAGAGATTTGATCTCCAAACGTGGAGACATTAAAGCTCTCAAAAGTGTCACAATGAGAAATATCCTCACGTGTTGATGTTAAAGTATCTCTACTGTAGATATACATGAGCTCTCCAAACCTCAGCAGATCACACTGAAGTGATCTGGATGCAAAGAGAACAGCAGTCCTGCTCATGAGGGGAAAGTGGAAACAGATTGAATGGAGTCACTTGTTGAGTGTTATCTGGACACCACAGTATGGTCTGACTGAATTATAGGCTCGTAGATAATGCTTCATGAATCAGTGCTAAATCATCAAACATGAGTGTGTTTTCACTTTCCAACAGTGTCAGCTCTGTTCAGTAAACAGCATTTTAATGCTTTGACTGCTCCGTTCAGTAAATGGCTGCACAGTTGTCACTCAGGCAGACACACACAGAGGAAAGAAGCTGATTGGAGCTACATTTTCTATTATATTTCTATTTGTCTTCTCACATTTGTTTCCTTTTAGTTTCCATCTGTGTTTAGCTTCCACCCTCGAGACCTCATGGCCCAGGTGGACTGTGTTTGGAGGCTTTATTTACATTTCCCACCTGTTTCCGTCACACTGCTCATTTGTTTTTCTGCCTCCGAGATGAAGAACACTGTTTTCATGATAACATGCCAGCAGCAAGAGAAACAAAGCAAAGGTGAGACTGAATCCCATCAAAACAATCTGATGAAAAATAGAGTTTGCTGTCACAGTCAGAGAAGTGGAAGTCAGAGTCATCGGTCAGGTGGATGAAATGTAAATGATTTCTGCAAACACACTGCACACACACTCTGCATGCTGATTATCACAGTAGTATCTTTAATTTGTAGTGTTCTTCAGAGTGGAGTAACAGAGTTTCACTCTTCAGTCTGAACCACATCAGTTAACACACTGTAATCACAGAGCGGCTCACAGCTCAGTGTGTGAAATCTAAACACAGTATGAACACATGACAAATCATTTAGATACAGACTGAAAAGAAGGCAGAAAGAAAACAAGGTGTGTTTGAATGACGGCTCCATGCAACAAAGAGCATGAATGTGTAAAAGCTTCCAGCAGACGACTGTTTGTAATGAGTCATGTTTTATGTGCAGATGGTAGAAAATGATCTCACATTAGCTAGTGTCATTAATAAAAAACTAAAATCTCTCCAGGGCTGAAAGAAGACATTAACATCAGAAGAAAGGAGGTAAATGCAGCAGTTTATTTGAGTCTGTGATGTCTGAAGCTTTTACAGTTGTGCAGTCAGAGACTGAAGCACTGCAGGTGAAAACACGTCCTCCTCATTACATCCCCTCATTAGAGAGAAACATTGTGATTCATTTTATAGAGAGCAGTCCACTCATGTCTTATCATCCTGAACACTGAGTTCACAGCTCCTGACCTCTAAGTGTCCTGATTTATCATTCATTTCCAGCCCACAGTGTTTGTGTCCTCCAGCAAACCTTTGGATGTCAGTGTGAAAGCCACCGGCTAATGTTGGTGAATTTGGCTGCATTGACTGTGAGGAAAACATATAAGAGCTCTCTGAGGAGGAAATATGGAAACATACGGGAGCGGTGTGAGACGAGGCTGTTTGTTTCATGTCCAGGATTCACTCTCAGATCATATGGCATGCTGGGAATACAAAGTGGGCTTTACTTTTCTATAGATGGACTGAACGCCACAGACAGAGCTCATCAAAACAGACATAAGACAGAAAACGATGGAGGTAGAGAGCAAACAGAGGGCAGATAAATGAAGCAGAAACTGAGAATAAAGCTGAAGTGATGTGAAGCCTGTTTCACTTCTGAGTAGCATCACTGATAGGTGTGCTTGGACGTTGCTGAAAGTGTCTCTGTTGAAGCTGTAACCACACCCAGCAGTGATGTCAGCGGCTCCTGGACTCCACCTGGACTTCACTGCAGCAAGGTGAGAAGTGAAGCCACTGGAGGTCAGCAAAGAGGAGATTTTCAGGAGGAGTTAAGTTCCTCTTTAAACAGCAGCGTCAAACTAGAGTCCAGTGAGTGGATCCATCCTCCCAGTCAGCACCATGGACAGAGACAGAGCAGCAGCAGAGCACAGAGCTCCACAGAGGAGAAGCTCACTGTGTGATGACTCATTTATCATAACATCACATAATGTGATATATAATGAATCCTAATATCATTTAACATATTAACAAAGGTAAATTATCAAAGTCATTATGAACATAATTTTCCACCTAAATCCAGAAATCCTGCTGTCAGACACCTTTTCATTGACAAAGTGTTGCTTCCTTCACAGCAGGCTCGACTCTTGTCAGTTATTGAAAGATGTAGCAAGTCTAAAAGTGAACGTTTACTGCTGGACTTTCCATCCATCACGTATCAGGATACAGCTCAGAGCAGATTTGTATCGATCAAACTTGTAAATATGACACCACATCACGCAGCACTCTCTCCACTCTGAGCTGTGACCTCCAGAAGTGGATCATTTACAGGAAAGTAGAAGATCCTCTGTGGTACTTGGACTCTGATGCTAATGACTGTTGGAGCTCTAGTTTCCTCTGCTGTTGGTCTCTGTCCTGAATAAAGAGCTCCTCTGTCTATTTCTAGTGACTCCATCCCAGTGGTTTCCATCACAGCAGACCCCCACTGATTACATGTGACTCTGCAGAGAGCGTTGATTTATGACTCTTTTCTTCTTATTATACTTGAGCTCTGTGCTGCAACACTGCAGCTCTCAGCTGGCATGCAGTCGTGTGAAAGCTTCCCTAAAGACTCTGGTTGGATAACAGTTTGTTATGAGCCAAATGTCACTTCCTGCTTCAGATCCAGTTCAAAGTGTGTTGGTCTCTGTCACTGGGTCTTTATTCCACAGAGAGAACTTAACTTAACAGAAATAGAACAACAACAGATGAAGAAAAACAAACTGCTGTGAGGTGGTGAATCATCGGTTCATCGCTGCAATCAGGAATAAACAGAGTTAAAAACAAACGTGTCATTGATTGGTCTGCAGAGACTGAATCAAGATCACTGTACTGTCAACAGATCCAGTCGTGTGTTTTTCAGTTGAAATAACTCTCTGTTATTGACCCAAATATCAAGAAACAAACAAATGAAAATACAGCTGAGACAAACAGTTGTTGAACAGATGTTGTGAGTTAAGAAGTGATTTGTCTTCATACAACAGAAGAAATGTCTTCACACTGGATTTAATTGAAGTCACTGGTCGACCTTTGTAACGCTGAAGATAAATGACACAATGAATGTGTGACACTGAGTGTCTGCCTGTCACAGTGTGTTCAGTTTGTGTGTGTTTGCATACAACATGCATGTGATGACTGACTGAAGCTGTGGATGTGCTGTATGTGGATGTTTGGATCAGCCAGATTGCCTCGGCTGTTCTTGTTGAGTCTCTGCAGACTTGTTAGCTCGTTCACTTCCTCATCTCCTGTCACAGCAGATCCTCTCAACATCACTGACCACGTCTAACTGTGTTTCTGATGTGTAACTCTGACACTTCATTTCATTCTGTCAAACACTCTCATCATCTCCACTAAAACCAAGCAGCTATTATCAACATATATTTTCTTTTTTTCTCTTTTTGCTGCTATCCTGCAGTTTTATTTAACATCCATTCTGATTTTATAACTTACATTAAAGGTGTGCTGATATACAGTTTTAATGCACACCTGCCAACCAATTAGACACAAATATTTTCTGCCCATGATGTAAACACAAGCATCAGCGGGCCACATGTGTCAGAACTGTAACCATGGAAACATCTGCAGCCACAGAAGCATCCATGTGCTTCACTGCAAACATGAACAAATAAAGAAATAAAGTAAAGTAAAGGAGGCGCTGCTGATCGCCTGAGTCTCGTCATAGCAGCAGATTTGATTTGCTAATTACATGCTAATCGTTCTCACACTTAACTGAACTACTTGCTTCACATCATTTCCATTAATGTCCCTGACTGTCAGTAACCAACAGAGCTGACTAACAGAGCAGTTTCTGCCCTGTGTACTGCCTCACAGGCTGCTGGCCAGCTTTGATAAATCAAACTTTACTGTGGCCTGTCGGTAAACACGGCGTTACAACCTCTGTTGTTATTCACTGTTTCGTTAGCAAAGCTAAACTGAAGCAAACTGTGTAACCTGGCAGAGAAAATGTGTGTTTCCAGCTCAGATGGAGGGCTGCCTCTGGCACAGCAGGTGTCCTTATCAGCGGTTACTGACAATAATTTCTCCTCAGTGAGTTTTCCTGCAAAATGACAAAGAACAATCAGTCCATCAGCACAGTCACAGTATCTGTAGTTTAACAGGACTCAGCGACACACACAGGACCTGAATACTGTGGAGTCTTCCCTGATCTGTCCCGTCTGTCTCATTCACATCCTGTGAACAACAACTCCATCATAAATGATTATCCCTCCTTCATGGTGTTTCTCACTAAAACAGTGTGTGACAGCATAATCCTCAGAGAGAAATGGACCTGATCTGTACTTGTTGCTTTGTAAAGTGAGAACAAGTTGTTCTGATTATGAAACTGCTTTAAAGAGTTTAACAGCGAACACATCAAGAAGAGCAGCTGGCATCATGAACTGAACCATCTTATAACCAGGACAGTGAAGCCAAAATGCTGAAAACATGCTGAATATTTCTTCTACAGACACACTGAATACTTCACACAGAAAGTCAGAACGTCTGGATGACAAAGAGAAAAGACAGGAAGAGGAAGAGGGAGGACAAAGAAAGAGAGCATGTTTTCTACAAATCTCTGTTACTCAGCACTGAGACAGAAAATCTCTTGAAACTTGTGAGGACGGAGAGAAAGAACTGAGAGAAATGTAGAAGAATTCAACAGTGATTCAGCTCGATGAGTTCAAACTGGCTTATACTCGTCTTCAGTGTTCAGTCAGTGACAGAAAGTGTTCAGTGAGAAGATTTTGTTTGTCAGATAGGAGGTAGTCTGCACACAAACTGATGGTGATTCTTTATTTTACTGCATTGATCAAGTTTGGATGACTCAGTAACTCTTTTGGACAGCTTGAAAATTCATCTGAAAACATGAAACAGTTCTTTGAGTTACTAAGTCACTGCAGTAACAGCTATACTTCATGAGTTTGACCCCTTCAGTCATATAAATGAACAGACACTGTGCACAGTGTAAGAGTTGAGCTCTTACACTGTGCACAGTGTCTGTTCATTTATATGACTGACGCCTATGGAAGTAGGGACAAACCCCATGCAGCGGGCTCTTTGCTGCATATCATCCCTTCTTCCCTGTGACTGACTGGCCGACCAGTCCAGGGGTGTGCCCCTGCCCTTCGTTCCCCAGTGACAGCTGGGATAGGCTCCAGCACCCTGTGAGGATAAGCTGTTTCCTTCTTGTGCTGAAGGAAACATATCCACATGTGTGAAGAATGTATTTCTTCACATACGAAGAACATTTGATCTCTGATGTCCACAATGTCTCCAGGTCCATCCAGGGTGATCTCATTGACTGTTCCTCTTAACTCTTCTGTCCAACATGTCCAAAAATCAACAATCAACCAAACTCTGCCCTGTCCTCCCCCACACATCCCTCTTCAAACACTGTGGCTGACTCTCAATGAATTATGACACGAGCACTTCAGTCTGAGCAGAATCCAGGTCAAACACAGTCAACAGAAGACAAAACCCTGACTGACAGAGCGTCTCCTCTCCTCTCTTTGTCCTCCTCAGCTCTCTCACCAGTTAGGGGACTGGCTGGTTGCTAGCTCGTGAAACTAAAGTGATTCTAAGTTATTGGCCTGTTGAAAGAGAAAAGGACATCTTGTTTCTAACACCACAAACTGACAAATGACGAGTTTCTGTTCAGCGGTGATGAACTGATGTCATCTGATCTCAACAAAGCTGAAGACTGAACTCAGCTGTGAAGAGCTTTTTCCATCGCTCCTTAAATATCACAGGGTTTTTATAAAACGTGTGATTCTGATGACTGCAAATGAATGTCACAGAAGAAAACCTAGTTCTTCTTTCACATCAGCAGACTGTGTAGATGTTAGTGTGTCGAGAGAACCTCTCACGTTTTAAAATGCCAAAAATGTAACTAAAATAAAAGAGTCCAAACTTTATATATTTATAAAATCCTCAGTTGAATCTGTTCATGGGATTCAGAATAGTGAACGTCAGTAACATCAGCCAAACTGTTCAATGAGAGGAGAAGAAGAGCAGACAAAAGAGCAGGTGGTAGAAGAAAAGAATGAAACGGAGGAAACAGAGGAAGATGAGATGAAGATGATGAAGAATTCTGTGTATCTGTAGAAGCCAAGAAATGATCACTCACAGAGAAATAATAAGATCCCATCTGCACACACACTTTCTGAAAAACTGAAATAAAATACATGTTAAAATAACGGTGAATGATTTTGATTCAATATGAATAAAAAAACATTTTATTCCATGTTCACATGACAATCGTCACACCTGCAGGCATTCAATAAATATGATAATCAGTGTCAGTTGTAAATGTTTTCAGTCAAATATCATGAAAGAGCTGTGATGGATCCTGTTTAAAGCTCTCTAATGTGCTGCATTTACACTGAGAGTCCACATCAGATACATTTACATTACAGGAATCAAGAGTAAAGTTCAAACAGCTCAGTGTGATCACACACAGCACACACTCTCTGGACTGACAGAAGTCACAATCTCATTTCTATCATCAGGAGCTTTAATGTTCATTTCCTCTGTTATAAACAGTCATCAGGTTCAGTGTTGATCAGCTCAGCAGCGTGTTGTGATCTAACAGCATCAGACAGGTGTGAGACACACTGGATAAAAACAGCTCTGCTCCAACCACAGTGGCTGAACAGGAAACAGGACGTACAGACACCTGCTGCCTCCATGTGATGAACACTGACAGACAGACTCACAGACGTGTGCAGTAGCTTCAGGAGCAGCAGCTCTTCTTCTTCTTCTTGTCTTAAAGTTCATTCTTGAACAAATGACACATAAATACCAAAGAGAGTTTCTGAATTGATCTGGATGAAATCCTAACTGCTGCTGAGCCGACATGTAAACACATCCGTCTCTATGACAACTGAGTAACGTCCATCCTCGAATGAAGACCATGTGATGTGGAAGGAAGCTCTAGAAAAAGCTCGTAAGTGGACCTTGAGTTGGGAGTTTTTTGTCAAACTATTACTGAGGTCAGAAGGAGCTTTGATGCTGAATCATGATGTCGTTTAAAAGTCAGGATTGATCACAAGTATCTGTCCTGATGTGCATATTTACATGTAAGACATGAAGGAGAACATGAGCTTTTATTTCAGAGATTAAAAACTCAACAGCTGCTTCCACTTCAAGCTTTAATCAGCTGGATATATCAGACTTTGTGTCACTGAATATGATTTTCTAAATGTATCTCTGGTTGTTTCTGAGACAAACATGCAGACCCTCCTACAGATCGTCCTCACTGCTGCTGTCTGAGTCTCTGTGAAATCACTCCTCGCCACTTTGTTCCTCCAAATATAACTCTGCTAATTCATTTCTGTGACACACACACACACACACACACACACTTTGAGGTTGTGTAAGGAGTGTGTGGAGTGTGGAGGCGACTGTCACAGTGACTGACTTCTCTCTGCTTGGTTTCTCTCAGCTGCCCGTCACTGACTCTTCATGAGAAAGTGTTGGAGGTTACAGATCTATTTACTGAAGCTGGAGCTTTTAACAGTCCACATGAGCAGCAGTGTGAACTGTACAACACGAAGACAGCAGTCAGTCATCAGTCGGACTCTTCAAACCTCTCTGGGCTAAACAAGTGGACAGGCTGAGGGAAGAAGCTCTGTTCACTTCAATCTGTGTCCTTCACAAAGTTCTACGTGGAGCTTTTAGTGAATGTGAGAGGACTTATTATGGACTGACGGTGAACACAAACACACTTCACAGTCATTTCTACCAGCAGCCAGCAGACAAACACTCATCAGGAGGCCTCTTCACCTCGCTTTGACAAAGAGATGCATCCAGTTCAGCCTCTGAAGAACAATTACTTGAACACTGCTGTGAGGGAAGTCGACTGAACTGCATCACAGTATCGTTAAAGTAGCAGAGACTGCTTTAAAATCTGTAGATGGGAATATTTTCATGCTGAAACAATGGTGAACACACACACAGTACTGAAGAGAAACACACAGACACACACACACACACACAGCCACCTAAAGCATGAAATGATCTCCTCTGAACACACTGTGACAAATCAAACTGTGTCCATCTGCTGTCTCAGTGGAACATCAAGTGGTAAAATGTGGAGGAGGCTGCTGTTGTTGGTGGAGTCACAGATGTTACTTTAACAGAAGAAAACTTGGATTGGTGTGTGTGTTTGTGTGTGTGTGTGCTTAAAATACAGTGTTTATTTGTGATCCAACATTTACAAAGACAAACTCAAACATCTCCTCGGTCTGCCTGTTGTTACTCTGTTTCAGTCAAACTTAAAGAAAAGGTTAAAAACCACTCGAGGGCTGTTTACAGGTTCGGAGCCGAGTGACTGACACACTCTTGAAGAGAAATGATGGAGGAGTGATGTTGTTCCTGCCCCTGTTCAGAGGAAAGCCCCGTAAGGTTGAAGCGGCTCGTCATGGCTGAGCATTAGCATGCAGACTGTAGTGAGCGGAGCTGACAGGATGAGTGGCTGACCTCCAACGAGCATCACTGCAGATCAACTCAGTAAATTCAAAGTACAATTGACTCTAAAAATGACTAAAAAGATCTTTTTTTCTCCACAGCAAATATTTTCCATCAGAGCAGAAGCAGAGGTGTAATTAATGACATCAGGGGACACTGGAACTGAGCCATCGTCACTAAATGAGTCACAGCTGTGCTTTTCCTGCTATAACATAGAAAATGTTGTGAATAAATGTATTTAGTTACACTTTAGTACACTTTTCTTAAGAATAATTTATTCTGAAGTTTTAGCTTTAGCTCAGGTAAATGGGCCTCTGTCTCTGCATGTGAGTGTTGTGTTGACAGAGAAACAGGCTGAAACTCTGTGACGTATGATGAGAAACAATATTTGTTTGATTCAGACTCATGTTTAACCAAACTATATGAAATATCTGCTTTTATATACTTGTATCTAACTCAAATCTAAAAGCTTTAGACATAATTATTTCCTTGTAAACGGCACCAAAGTGCAGCCGATGGTGAACATCAGCAGCCTTATCAATATTCATTGGACACATACAGATAATTAGAAAGCATACAAGACAACAAATCCCACAACAGGGAGTGAGCTGGCATTCAGTGAAGCTCGCCAGGTGGTCTGCAGCACTGTGGAGCACACAGCAGGGAGCTGGAAATAATGCCTCCATACATGAACAAGTCCAGTGGTGGTGCTGTTTCTCTGCTGTGCAGTCATCACTGTGATGATGATGCTGCTCAGCATCGCTGCCTGGATAAAAGTGTTCCTTTATGATCGAGACAGAAGAGGAGGAAAAGGACGACAGGGACAAAGTTGTTTCAATTCAATTCATGTGTCATCAATCAAAGGATCAAACCCAGCCAACATTAAGTCTTCATCAATCCCTGACTCATCCACCAAAACTCACACACACAAATATATTATCTCCCTGAAACAGCAATTACATAAAGAGCATAGAAGAAGAAAAGGAAGCAGCAGAAAAAGCAGCATTTTAAGCTTTTTATGAAATGAGGTGCACACTGGGGCACATCTGTGGATCCAGCTGTTCCACAGACCGGAGAATTAAGAGTAAAAGAAGCTTCAGACTTCACTTTAATCCTCCAAACAGCCTGTGTGAAATGACCTGAGAGACCTGTTTGGTCGTAAGCACTGAGCAGGTCTGAGGTCTGTCGTGGAGCGAGAGCATTTAGTGTTTTATAGACAAGAAGCAGAGCCTCGGAGTCGATTCGAGAGTCTGATAGAAGCTGATAAAGTGATCTGAGAACTGCTGTTACACCCCTGATCCTGAAACATGGGAACTCCTGAAAGTTATCGTAGTCAGAGACACACTGACTTTCAGGTTTAGAAGACTTCAGTCCAGCAACACGATAGACCTGGACCACAAGGAGCAAAAGGAGCAAAAAGAGCAAAGCTGTGTTACAGACTGAACAAACTAAATGTAATTATTACTAAACTTAGTACAGTTTGTTTGAGAGGCTCCTGACTTCAAATGGTTGCAGGTTCAATTCCCAGTGCTGCTGCTGATCAGTCACTGTCAGACTGACGGCCTCTTTAGTATCTCAGTTTTGGACCAACTATCAAATAAAGTCACTGTTTTTTTAGAGGCATCAGGGAGCCCTCCTGCCCTCAGGACCATATTGATCTTTAAAAACTACAACAAGTTGTCAGATAAGATATTTTCAGCCTTTTCTTCTCAAACCTCCACAGATTGTAAATAAAACACAGGCTGAAATGGGAAAACTTTAATGTGAGCAGACAGCTGAGAGTGTCCTCTGTGCTGAGAAAGACACTGATGTGATATATGATCCCCTTTTCACTCTGCACCTCTTTAAAACAGCGATGTCACAGTCCCTCTCTCCTCCACACAGACTCTGACAGGAAGTTCAGTTCACACTAAAGGATTTAGAGGACGGCGGAAGAGGTTTAAATCTTTTTTTGATGCTTTGTAAAATTACCATAACTGCTGGTGGTCATGAAACTCATTAGAAAGTTTCATAGCCGACAGTGATGGTATTTTACAAAAGTGAACAAATGAACGAGTCATGAATTGATCCTCTTCTATCAAACAGCTGGAGAGAATCAACTCGTTACAAATCAGTCTAATCACAGGACTAATTATTACCACTCCACTTTATTCATTATTTTTTTAAACTCACTCATTAACATCCACTGTATTTATGTACAAACCACTCCTACTGTACTACTATATGAACATGCAGGAGGTTTCCCAGTCAGAGTCTAAATATTGGATATGTGATGAAGTCCAGAGGCCTTGTTGTCTTTGGTGGAATTGAAGTGTAAATGCTCATTGAGCAGCTCTAAATACATGTAATCCAACAGAGCCCTGGGTGGCAGCATGAGAGAGATGAAACAGGCCCTGAATGAAGAGTTTGCACAAGACTGACTGCACTTAATGAGACACTAATGCCTGAACAGACTATGTATTTATTCTAAAATATTATTAAAGAAAAAAGATTACTGTAGATACTTTGAGTGCTGAAGAGAAAAATGTGTTTTAAGCATCAGATAATTTAAAGATAATTATGGAAACGTACAGTATGTTCAGTGTTGATATTTGGGGTTTGAGCTGAGACCTCATCACTTCCTGCAAACACATCTTAAAGAAAAGAAAAGTGAGAGGGCAGAGTGACAAATATCAAATAGACCCAAATCACTACAAATACACATTTGACTGATTATCATGTTAGAAACAGTCAGGAGGGACTTTTCTCTGCTCCACAGCTGTCGAGCTACATTTCGATGTTAACTGGTAATCACTCTATATAACCGACGGGGAAACTGGGAGCAGGTTTTATTCTCTGTGTACATTATTTGAATTTATACGAGTTGAAAACGCCACCTGAATTTTGAACAGTTGAAAAATGAAAAAATTGGTTTTGCTGCAGGAGGTGACAGATGAATTGTTGTGACAGAATGAAATGAAAATGTTCCCGTCATGACAGGAAACAGTCTCTCTTTTAAAATCTTTTTTAATTTATTTCATTTGTGCCTCTTTTAAGTTTTCTTTTTCTGTTTCTTTCTGTCTCTTTGTTTTAATCTCTCTCCCTCCACCCATCCTGTCTTCTCCTTCTTTTATCAAATATAAACCACATTTCCACCACAGTGTTTATGCATAATGAACATTTTCTCCTTACAAAACTGTTAAAATCAATTTTCAATTGTACTGTTTCTTGTGTTTGTTCCTCCATTCATTCAGTTCTTTTCTCCTTCTGAATCTTTTTCTTTTCTGCTCTGGGCGATAAGGAAGGTCGATCCAGCTGCTTTCAGAAGGTTGGAGAGAGAACAGAGTTTCTGTGACGAACACTGCGGTGAACCTGATGAGTATCTGAAAAGGCAAATGTTGCTGTTGTATCTGGCTCTGCACTGAAAAATGCTGAGGCTGTGAATCTTTAGCTTTGGAGCAAACAGCACATCCTCAAACCTCTCAGAGCCTCTGATTTGAGAGAAAGTTTGACGAACAATAAAATGTTTGAGGTCGAATTCTAATGAAAATTCTCAAAGTGCATCTAGAATAATTAAAATGACAGTTTGTGTCCAGTGTGCAGATCCTAATGGGATATGAGTGAAGTGCTGCAGTGTGGAGAAATGCTGTCATCTGGAGTAAAATCTTTATTCTCTGACGCTCTTTTCTTGTTGATAATGTGAGAAATCTCCCACAGTGGTTTGATGAAGTCTCTGATAAAGATGATGTCATTGTTCCCTCACAGAATCTGAGTGGATTGAATAATGAAAATAATCACATTAGGAGGGAAACTGTTGAACTGGATCAAATCCTCAGTGATGTCCCCGTGCACGTTTCCCTTCACAGCTGTCACCATGTTCATCAGTGGAGTGGGCTGTGTAGCTGTTATCTGAGAGGATCACACTTTCTTCCTACGCCCAGTTTCTAGCAGCCAAACACACCCTGAGTATCTGCTGTTCTTTGTCTGTTTCCTCCTTTTCCCTCCATGTTTGTTTCCAAATGCAAACACAACATGAAATTATGGAGAGTGGAGCCACTGAATCAGTCTGTTTGTCAGAATGACTGCCTGAAAGGCTGAAGAGGGATCGGCTGGACTTACTCAGAAACCTGCACTTATGTATGAGAACACGCTTGATGTGCTGATTCAGAGATAAATGTTTTCCTACAGCAAACATCAGTTTAGCTGAAATGTTCCTGTATGTGTCTGAGTGCAGAATGATCAGTGAATGAAGAGAGACAGGAGCCTGCTGCTGGTCTGTCTGCTTACATGTGTAGTGGATTAAACAGGAGAGACACTGAGGATCCCTTAAACTGTAGAGTGAAATGAGACGACCTGCAGTGACGTATCTGACCTTTCCTCCGTCACTTTACACTCTAAAGTACGAGGACAGCTCTCAGGTTTAACTCTTGACTAAGATCAGGAAAAGCAAACTAAAGATGATGGAAGAGCAGCGCTGATGCTCCACCTGCTTAAATGTTGTTGTGTTGTTTTTTGCTGTGCTCTGCTGTAACAGCCTCACACTGTAATCGAGGTGAGTGTGACTCCAGACAGCAACAGAACAAGATTTTAAGTTAAAAAAACACTTTATACCAAATGACTCCACTGCTGACCACATTAACATCATGTCCATTCATTAACCAACATTTTCCTTTTGTATACTATTTGTTTTGTTTGGACAAACACACCTCACACAGCTCTCTCTAACACACACACACACACACACACACACACACACACACCAGATTTCACTTTCCTCCTCTGTCCTGTTTTCCACCTTTCTCTGTTTTCATGGATGACTGTGACCTTCTGCTGTCCAACAAAGGGAGCCAACATTAAGAGGCAGCAGATGGTTCACAGTGAGACTGTTGTCCTTTTATTCTGCATAATGGTTTACACACACACTCACACACACACACTGTTGTCACAGTTTTTTACTTGACATTAAACAGACAATGAACATTTCAAAGACTGAAATCTTTAAGTAGAAGTAGATTTCTGTAGTTTTTAATCCTATGTGTTAATTTAGATGGGTTCAGTGACTTCAGTGATACGAGCCCTTTGACCTCTGGAGCAGAATCCTGCTGCTCCGCTGACGAAGCCCCAGCACCACGGCCAGCGCTCGCCCCAGCAGGCAGCTCGGAGAAGACCGAGCCCCGTCATCACCTTCGCTGGGAGACAGCTGTGGATAAACGGCTGTCTCACAGCAGCCTACAGAGGCAGCTGCAGAGCCAGAACAGAGTGAGCCACAGAGGAGTCGACACTGCACTCGCTGTCCTGAGATCCTCTTCAGCTCTTATAGTGACACAAACCAGCGCACAACAAGTGTCCTAATGTGAAACTCTGATCCACAGTTGAAACTCAGGCAGCATGTGAGTGGTCTGTTAGCAGGTGAGGATGTTCTGCTCTCCTCTCCTGGCCTCCTGCCTGCTGCGTCTCTCTGAATCTCTCTGTGTGTCACATCAACCCCTCAACTCTTTACTGACACTGTGGTCAAACACACAACACAGCCAGCATGAGCGTCAGCATCACAACAGCAGAGCCGCTCCACATCTGTGACACAGCACGTAATGAAGGTGTGTGTGTGTGTGTGTAGAGAGAGAGAGAGAGAGTGTGTGTGTGTTGTTTATGTTCTCAGGATGAGTCTAATTAAAGCTGAATTGAGTGTAGAGTACTGCTGAATGATTCAAGTGCTAAACTCTGAACATTATTCACAACCTCTCTGACAGGAGAGAGGCCAGAAACAAACAGTGGAAACATGCAGCTTCAGAAGAGCTGCTGGAAAAAGCTTCACTGAAAGCTTTAAAAGCTTCTTCTGTTGCTCTGTAGATTTTTTCTCCACATGAGAGATAAGTGTTGTTAAAGTATAGATATCGTTGTAGCAGTTAGTGTGAAGAGTCGTGCAGCACAGCAGCCTGAGCAGCTCAGAGGAAATGAAGTGAGGCTGGACTGTTGAGGAGAAATAAGAGCATCTGGAGGAGTTCAGCTCTTTGTTGACGAGGCTTTAACTCCACTAGTAGTTTATTATAAATGTCAAAGGTCATTCTGGAGGCCAATAAAACTTCCTTATGAGAGACTCAGGAAACCATTACAGAGCTGGAGACAGATGCTCGCTAGAGAGACGATTAGTTTATCTGAGAGAAAGTATATATTATTATTTTTAAATTATTATTATCATCATTATTAGCAGTAGTAGAAGAAGTAGTAGTGCTGTTTGTAGTAAATGTAATAGTAGAATCTAACCTGCAGTGTTCATCATATATTCATCACATCTCATATTCAGACTTTGTAAAAGCAGTTTGAATCATCAAAAAAAGACAAAGGCTACAGATTCACTGCTATTAAGTGTTAAAATGCTTCAAGGGAACTCAAATAGTTTTCACTTTGCAGTTTGATTCTTATTGAAACAATGTTTTGAAAAATCATTGTTTGTAACGGTGTCTCCATATTCAGTTTGTTCCACTGCAGAGAGACAACAATCATTCTTTATTTTCAAGACAAAAACTGTGAAGCTCAAATCTCAGTTTGATCTCTGTGCCAACATGCGTATAAAATGTCATTGATTTCTCATTCTGCCCTCAGGTTTATAACCACACATGGTTATTAAACAGTCAGCTGACCTTTGTCAAGTACAAAGGCAAAAACTTAGATGGTATAAACAGGGCGACATCTCCCCCACTAAAATGTGTCTCTGATGTTCTTGCTCTGTCCATGGTGACTGCTACTGTAATATCATCAATTACCTTCCATGCTTTGACTTTGGTGAACTAAGCTTAGTTTTCCTCATTGTCCTCAATCAGTGGAATAATAGCAGACATGCATGTTAAAAATCTTTGCAGGTTGAATTCAGGCTTTTTTGTAATACATGTTGATTCATGGATGAAAGACATTTTCCCATATGATGTCAAAGATTAAAGGAAGGCTGCGGCCCCACCTGCCAACTACTACTACTATCTTCCATGTCACAACCATTTCAAAGCACCCATGGTCCCCTTTGGCAGATTTGACTCCATCTACAAAACCCGAGTTAAAACCAGAAAGCCCTGCAGATAAGCAACCAATAAGCAGCCAAGGTTGTCTAATGGACACAGTGAGAAATCAACATCACAAGATCCTTTCTTCAAAATGTGGACTGTAACAACGACTTTTCACTGTTTTGCTATGTGCACCTTTTCTGGGTTTTCCATCCCTGACTGGCAGACAGAGAAACCTGCAAGTGAAAGCATCACAAAAATCTAGGGTTTGTTGTCCAAAAGCTGCACCAACTTTGTTCCACTGACCAGTCATATCGTGATATCCTCTTTTAGTCTGTAAGCTGTCAAACCTTCAATCACAGGTGTGTGTATGGGGAGTGCTCCAGTTTAAAGACCAGGTGCTTTCTTCTGTCCAGCCAATACACTTCCAAAAGCCATGTCTCCTTCATTCAGTGGTCTAATGTTGAGAAGAAGAATGCACAAATATCAAAGGTCACCTTCAAACAGCAGCTGGAGAGCACTCAGGAGGAACTTTAACTGTTTCACACACTCCTCCAAAAGTGCAAACATCACACATTCAGCAACATGCAACCGTACCTGTACTGTACATCCTTGAAGTAGTCACTCCCAAGAAATGTCTCAGTCATTGATTTCTCAGAGAATTGTGGTTGTAAATACAGCTCTTTGCATCTCTGTGTCACTACTGAAATGAAAAGGTCCATCTGCAATATCGCAGAGCACATGAAGCGAGAGCTTGAGTAAGTTGAAAAAAGCATCCTGCCTTCTCTCTTGTCCACTTTCTTTCAGTGATGCACACACTCTGGGCAAGGATGAAATTCCTACAACTACCAACTATTGTAGCATTATCTGTCATTCTAATCATGTGTGGTGGAGTCGAGACGGTGCTGGAGTACCTACTGAAGCTGTGCCAGATACTCTCTTCTGATTGGTTGTTTTTATTCAAGCGTGGTGGATTCTTGTCAAATGACTTTAGAGGTAAGCAGGTGGAGCCGGAGGATCATGACTTATTTTCACAGATTATCTGTCTCATGAACTTCTGTCAGAACAGAGAGACAGTTTTCGCAAATATGACTAAAACCTCTCTTTTTTTCAGAAAAAACCCCTCTGTACTCTTGTGAAGTAGTTTGATCAATGGTCACAACAATAATTTTAGCTATTCTGCTTTATCTCTTAACCTCAAACTCTACATTTTTTCAAACACTTTCAGATTGATTGAAAAGGGAGTGCACGTTCCCACACAGCATGTTTGAGGAAAGAGCAGCACTAAGCAAGGTGGATCTACAGCTCATTTTGTATGACAGATTTAAACAGCAGTTACTTTATATCACGACTGTGCTGCATTAGCAGTTAGCATGAACGCTAGCTTACGTTAGCTTTTGGAGTAACAAAAGTATTACATCAGTTGGCGTTTTAACATTTAACAGGCATCATATTGGCCGTGTGTGATTTACCTTCAGCTGACTGCTTGTCTGTCTCTGTGTCTCCGCTGAGTCCTCAACTGGCTGAAATGAAATGCTGGGGAAGCTCCACTGGTCAGAAACATTCAGCTGTAACGCACACATACAATGTTCCCGGTACTTTGAAAAGTATTACCTCCCGAACAAGGACTTCTAAAAAAACGGCCCTGCAAAAGTTCTTGGTTCCTGGGGGAAGTTCCTGTGGTGGAAACGTGGCTAAAAAAAACTTTACAGTTCTGAAACGACTCTTTGTTGTTGACAGTTAGCTTGCTAGTCGTTTGCTTCGCCAAACGTTACATATCTGAAACATGTCTTCAAGTTCAGTTAACATGCAGATAAAACAACAGGTCTACTGGAGATCACCAATTTCAGGAGTTAGGCCTGACATCGTTGTGCTGCCCAAAATCAAGCTCAGGCATACTCGTAAGAGTAGTTTGATTAACAAAAAAAAAAAGCATCAAAACAGGAAAAAATAGCCCACAATCATCAGTAGCCTACGATGATAGTAGACTGGACTGGAAAAGATGAGGGCACGTATTTCCACAGCTTCACGGAAAATACTGTTTTATGCTGATAAATTAGTTATCTACTGTTAATGGTTAACCAACCGCATTAACTCTTAATTTACATCCGAGTGATGAATATTTAGAGTTCGTTATTTAGAGTTTTACAGTTATTATTGAAAACAGTAAGATACTGTTATAAATCCACCGTAAACTTACAGCAATTTATTACAGTGTGGGACCAGATCCGAGCATATCTATAATATATACTGACACACTCCTATAAATAATCTGTAATTCAAACCAATCTGTCTCCTCCAAACAGAGCTACCATCTCATTTAAAACTTCTTTCAAATGTACTTCCAGTGGAG
Organism: Scortum barcoo; assembly: GCA_023238725.1. NCBI lineage: Eukaryota > Metazoa > Chordata > Actinopteri > Centrarchiformes > Terapontidae > Scortum > Scortum barcoo. The sequence continues at coordinate 24,885,517 of CM041552.1, forward strand.
ATGTAACAGTCGCTTTCCATCTCTGAGCTCAACATGAGCTAAAGAGCAGCTGCAGCTCAGCAGATAACCCTGCAGCGAGCTGAGATGACACCCTGCTGAAGATACACAGCTTCACCCTCCTTTAGTCTAACGAGTTCATCAGGTCAGCTGCTTTGAATAAGAATCATATTATCTGTCAGTGCTACAAGAGATACTTCAACAAAGACAAAAAAGGTGCAGAGAGTCTTCAGACAGAGGTTAATAGGCTGATGGGAGATGAAGCATTTAACAAAGGAGACAACTTTACTAAAAATATTATCATTTGACACATATTGTTCAGTATTATTGTCATCACCACTGTGTTCACCAGCTGAGGCTGGTCTATTGACCTTTGCCTCAACGTTTTCTCACTTCTTGCACCTGGATGTCTATTGGACACAGAACTCTGTCTATCTTCTACTGCCTCAGTATTTTTAATAATTTATTGTATTTCACTGTATTTTTTATGTACAGGGCTATTATGACATCTGAATTTCTCCCCAGGGATCAATAAAGTCGTCTCTCTTTCTATCTCTCTTTTTTCTATCCATCTATCTTGTTTACATCCAAATTTGCTCGCTGCCAGTCGTCCTCTTTACTCCCGCTGTGTGTGCATTGCTGCACATCTTTTTGTGTTACCACCACCAGCTGTTGATCAAGAGTGTGTTTCATGTTGTGTGTTTGTGCTGATTGTCTGTTAGCTTTGCAGCACTGGTGCTTCACTTCCAAACTACAACAGCAACATCAAGCACTAACCCAAACCCTTCATGAGTCATCAGGCAGGAAAACATCACAAGTGTGTGTGTAAAGTCTTACTGTCTCATTGGAAGCTCTGCAGTTCTGCTGTCAGCCCTCAGTCACACAAGCAGACAGGTATGTGTAAAATACACAGAAACACACACAAGGAGTTGGTTCAAATGTCCATCTTACCTGAAAAAAAGAAGAAACAGAAAAAGAAATAGTTCATTAAAAATGAAAAACATCATCACTGTAAAACACTGGAGTTCACGTCTTCATTTATTCATCTCAAACATGTAGAAGATTTTCACTGGAAATTATGTACGAGATGATTTAATATGAGAAAACAAACAAACAACAGTTTGACCAACATTATTCATTCATTCACAGAAAGAAACTCACTGCTCAGGGTTTCAGTTATGGAGAGTGAAGTCTGACACACAGAGGTTGATGCTCTGAGAGAGAGAGAAAGTGGATTTGCATACAATGATATGTACACAACACTGTGCAGAAGTAATAACCAACATTTGCTGCAGGGACAGGATTTACATCCATCTGCACCCAGAAAACTCCTGCAGCTTTTACACTGACACTGAAAGTCATCAGAATCACCCAGAATAATAACACAGGAGACCAGAGGACATTGTGCTGTTCATGAAGACAATGACACGAGTCAACAGTGAGGCTGAGAAACTGAAAACTGACAGAGCCCAACATTAAAAATCTCTGCTGCTTGTTAAAGAGACATGAATCAGCTCATGAAGACATAAAGCAGCTTATGTGGGTTCAGTCTTTCACTCACTCTTTTTTTATTGATAAGTTACATTTATTGACTTATGAATAAGACAGATATGATGACAGACTTACACTAAGTCATTATCAGCAGCCTCAGACAGTCTATCTTCTCTGTTTATATTTACATGTAAATTCTCTGTGGCTGAGGGGACGCTTTGTTACAGAAATGTCCTGTAACAGGAATCAGAAAGAGAAGGACGTTTATATTTATTTATTTTCATCTTCAGGCAGACAAAAGTTAAATTCTACTCTTTTCTCCTGTTCAGTGTCTCTCTGTGTCTTTCTCTCTCTTTTTCTTTACATAACTCATTGTTTCTAAATTTCTCATTAAATGTGGAAGTAAATTAAGTGATCTGGACGGAGCCTATTACTAGTCACAGACACACCACCTGTAGATGGAGGAGACCAATTTCCCAGAATGCAGCAGATAAACGATTCATTGTCATGACCAAGGTAGAGAGAAAGGAAAGAAAACAACACTTGTCCCTTTGTCTCTGTGTGAGACTTAAAGCACACTGATCATTTTCATTTCAGCTTCATGCAAACATTCACCAGGAAGAAAGCAGCTTTGAGGAGGAAGTGAGGAAGGACCGACATGAAGAAAGACACATTCCTACAGAAAACAGCAGGATTGATCCTTCTGTTAATCCCTCTCTCTGATGATGTACAGGATGAAGGATGTGCAGTATTTTATACTTGTAGATCTCAAAACATTTGAAAAACTCTCTTTCACTTTCATTCCTCTCTTTAATCTCTAACAGCAGTAAGACTGAAGACTTGGTTTGTCCTTTCACTTTTTATCTGCAGTCAACACACAGAGGACTCTGTTGATATCAATCATGTGTAAAAGCTAAAGACAAGATGTCCCTAAGCTAAAAAGTGAAGGATGAAAAGTCAATTTGAACAGCTCATTAGTTACACTTCACTAACATTTAGCCACTAACATTAACTGTTTCTAAGAGAAAAGAACAAGCTGCATCTTATATTTTCAGCTGAGACGGACACAGACAAATGTTTAATATTGTCACAAAGTTCTCTGTGAAACCCATCAGACAGACTGAAGTGTCTGAATCAGGTTCATGTGCTAAACTTGTAAATATCACTGCTAAAATGCAAACAGTCAAAAAAGTGCTATACTGCAGGTATATGTGTGAACGCTGCTGTCAGTGTCTAGTTGTTAAAAGACGGCAGCAGATCCTCTCACAGTTCAGACACGGAGAAAACACAGTTTGATGTACAGCAGGACGGGACTGTTTTCAGAGACTCTGCCACAGTTTAACAAGCAGTTTACAGGACTGGGGATGGAAAAACACAAAGCTCAATGGACCTCGTGAAGTGTGATGTTCTCTTTCTGCTGAGAGAAATGTTGGTTTTTCACACTTCTTTGGACTAACTTTATTTCTCTTTTCTTCACACAAATCCTGGAGACATAATTCTTCTTTTTATGCTGATTAAAGTGCTATTTTACGTTCTGATTTGTTCAAGGAATTTTACTTTGGAAGCTCATGAATCTAATCAACATGTTTTTCACCTTGAATAAAGACAGATACAATCAATCTGTGTTCATTCTCTGTTTATTGATTTATTGTCATTATAACTGATTTGAATATGTTATATAATAATATAATTTATATAATTCACTGACACAGACACATCAGCTGGTTTCATGTCCTTTACAAACTGTGCTGAGAGACAGACAGACAGACTGTCCTCGATGGTGTTTTTCATGAGCTTCAGCTGGGAGCTGATAAATTTTAATTGTCCATAACCTCTGGCACACAACAAGTGTGTGAAACTGTTTTGTGTTTGTATTGGTGTCTACTTATTTCCATATGAGGTTTTAAGGCTCTGTCTTCTTTCCTGTGTTGTCTCTCAAATCCATTTAACTTCCAGTTTGAATGTTTTTAAGTGCTGATTGGCTTTTCAGCTGAAATATTAATGTTGACAGCATTATAGTTGTGTTACTGTAATACTCAGGTACAGTATTTGTTTTATATGTATGTATATATAAATAAGATATTGTGCAAACCTGTTGGAAGCCACAGTCACAACTTTGACTTTACTGTGGCACTGAGATAATAATGATTTGAAAATTGCAGTTGTGGTGCTGTGATAATGTTTAACAATTACACTTGTGTTACTGTTTGTTTTATATATGAGTCCATTACAAAAATAAAAACTTAAGGGTGAATAAAAAAATAATTTACAAAAATACAAATATAATAAAGAACCATTCTCTCTTTTAAATATATCTCTTTGATTCTAAAATGTTCCCTCCATTGCGTACCTTACACAGGTTTGGAGATGCATGTAAATAAATCTACAGATGAATGTGTAACAGTGACACCTGATGGAACAAACTGACGAGGACTGAAAAACCTGACAAAAACAATACCTTGTAAAAATTGATATTTGGGATCCCAGGATCTCTGGGAAATTTTTGTTCATCAAAACCATTATTTTATTTCCTTCAGAAAATGGCATCCCTCACCTAATCCTAAAAGGTGTCTTCACAAGGTAGAAAAATCAAGTATGTTGTGTGTGTGTGTGTGTGTGTGTGTGTGTGTGTGTGTGTGTGAGACAGTGATGACTGGCTGTCACAGTAACTGCTCATTTGATTGACAACCACTGCAGGTGTGTTAAGACTTGGCTTGTAATCCAGTAGCTGTTCATTATAAAAAAAGGACAAAAAAGCAGTGTAACTTCTACCAACCTGACTATCTAGGCTAGGATTATTATAATGAACTCAGTTTTATTGGAAGGTCAAATTGAACACAGTCACCTTCATCACACCTTTATCATTACTATGGGAACACTGTCAACCTGAGCACAGGTCTAATCAGCCAGAAAAAAATCAAATCACCTGTGTGTGTGTGTGTGTGTGTGTGTGTGTGTGTGTGTTCAGCAGCCTAGGACCAGAGAAAATCAGCTCTACAGGACAAACCAGCTGTATTATTACAGTTTTACTATAATGTGTTACAGGGAAATGGAGGTAAACACACCAGCACATTCAGGAACTAAAGGTGGTCAAACCCTGCAAATACTGTAACACCAAATCAAAGACAACAAAGAGATTATAGAGCGACATATCACACACAGTTTGGACTACCAGATATTATCAATAGAAGCCATTTCTCATTAACTAACTCAATAAACAGTTTGAATGAATAACATACTGTTTGTTTCAAACATCAGTGCTGTTGTTGATGTGCATGAAATGAAATGAAATGAAATGAAAAACTGACAGATTCCCACTGCATCATGTTATTATATATCCTCTGTCACAGATTCAATCCTTTTAATATTTTCACTTTGCATTATGCTGAACTCAAATGTGCCTTAAGCAAAGTTTCATAGTTCTTCAACTTGCTGATCTGTATGAAAAAGTAGAACCAACATACAGGAACCAACTGTGCTGTGAATTTTTGTCTCTATCTGAATTTACAATATCATCCATGAAGCTAAATGAGACTCAATACAGTATTTTACTGCACAGCTATAAATATGGAGAGCTCTCATATTGCTGCATGAGGTATTCTTTCTCCTAAAAAGATGTGTATGTGAGACAGTGGACAGTAAGCAACAACAACAGCAATGGCAGATGATGGATGTGGTGTGAAGGATGCAAAGAACACAATGAACCCACACTCAGTCAAGATAAACAGACTTTTCTGTCATGTAAAGGTCATATTTGGGCGAAAGCCAAATGAATAAAAATACTTGTGCAGATTGTGAAGTGAGAGTTAAACTCTGCACTGAAAGCTGCTCTGTCAGTCTTTTTGGATGTTGCAGTGATCTTTGCCTTTAAACTAAACTAATGCAGCCATGAAGACAGAAACAGCTTGTGACTCTCTCCTCTCCATGTCGTTACTGAACACAACAGGACAGCAGCTCTGTTTAATCAGAGCACCAAAACAGTGATGTTTGAATCTTCCTACTGTCTGTTTCATGAACACACACACAGTGTGACACCTCCACACACACACACACAAACACATACACACAGTGTGACACCTCCACACATACTGTTACACTTAGAAACAGACTGAAACTAAACAAAGCTCTTATTTCACTGGTCTCAGTGAAATCCACCTGGAAACACACTGGATGAGTAAACACACAACCATTCCTCTCCTAAAACACACACACGCGTGTGTGTGTGTGTGACTGTGAGCTGGGCCTGACAAAGACAGAGATTTCCATTAGTGAGAAAAGGACACACACAGACACTCAGTGCTTCCAGGAGATGTTGAATTGACACATGAAGCTTCTGTTTCAATCCCGAGTATCGACACAGTGAAATCTGAAAGTCAAACTCTCCCGTGTTTTGTTTTTTTTCCAGCTGAACTCACAGCTGGAGGCACAAATGCAGCACAACAAAAGCACTGAACACAAAGCCGGCTTGTGTCATGTGGAGTTTAGTTCATATTCAGAGAGGGGCTGTAGATTAGTTAAATATAGATAACATTTCTCTGTTCATTCATTAAAGTCAAACCAGCAGAGCCAGTGGCAGTTTTACAAACGTTTCCTGCATAATTACACAGCAGATTTATGAAGTGACTTTTGAAACTGTCTTTCAGTGTGAATATGAAGTATGCTGTATGATCCAGGAAACAGCCTGATTCAAACTCTACTGTAACAAACTGTAGATGATTTCTGTCCATTGTGCGTGACATAGTTTTCCTTTCAGAGTAATGACAAAGATGACAAATTAAAAGTGTATTAAAAGCCTGAGTGAAGGGAGACGTGACCTTCATCATGTTCTTTACCTTCAGTGAAACCCTAAAATGCCAAATGATGATTCAACAACCTTGAACCTCAACCTGAAGCAACGACCAAAACAAACAATTAAACAACCAAACAAACGTTCACGGAGCAGCTGAGTCTGAGCCGGTCTGACAGGAGACCTGACTGGATACAAAGCTTCAGAGACATCAAAGATCAGATGAACTCAGAGGCTCCAGGTCAGCTCTTTTCCTTTGGGATTTCTTTGTGGGAGAACTGTCCTAGTTTGGGTTATTCAGAAAATCTGCATCATGTTTGATCTTCACCTCATTAAGAGAAACAAAGAAATACACAAGAAAAAGCTGAACAGTAAACATGTGATGATGTTTGAAGACTCAGAAGGAACAGAGGGATGGATGAATGAGTGCTGCTGTTTCAAACCACAGAGGATTTTACAGAGAAGCTGTGTGTGTGTGTGTGTGTGTGTGTGTGTGTGTGTGTTTTATGAAACCAGTTTTCATGTTTACATACCAGCATTATAAAGCAGTTGGTTTATGAGACCATTTTCGATGGTCTCATAATTCAGAAACTTTAAATAGTTAAAATTATTGAATAAAAATAACTTAACACATTATCAATACATGTATGATTACATAATGATTGGTTTTATGAATTCATATCACTATTTGACTGATCACGCTTTTAATGACCTTTGGAAATCGGTACTGCACGTTTCACACAATTCCGCCATATTACATGCATGCTGAGTTAGCTGCATGCAACGCAGCTCTGGGAGTGGCACATCAACCTCTACAAAGAGTTTGGAGAGTTTAGTGACAGCTCCCGTTTCACTGAAGCATTAAACAAGACGGCCCAATAAACTCTTAAAGTTAAGTTGTTGTGGTGGTGTCTTCGGCTTTGTGCTTAATACACAGTACTTTTAACGTAATTGTTAGGTTGTTAGGTTCTTTAGGTTATTTGTATTGCTTGGGACATTCTGTACTGGTGCACATAGTTTAGATAGAGGGGTGCCTGACTGAGAGATAAAGGTAAGAAGTGATACAAGCATTAATCCCACGGTGCGAAGGATTAAATAGAAAGAGAGGGCAAGTCAGGACACAAAGAATGAGCTCAAGGCTAACACTGCAACATAGAAGATAACAAATAGAAAGAGTGAGGATGATACTTGTGCTATTTATGCTGCTGCTATATCAACATAGTTAGTAATATAATATGTTATATCTGTGGGGACTGATGTGACATGATATTTCCTAGAGAGGAGCCAGAGCAGAGGACTAAATCCAAATCCAAGGACTAAATTATGTGACATTGCAAAAAGATAAAGATATACTGACGTGGAAATCAAACCAAAGGTAAGATTTTAAGTTTTGTCTTTGTTACTGAAAATTAACATCTGACATCATGCGCCATGTGCAGCACAGTGGTGTAGTAGTTAGCACTGTCGCCTCACAGCAAGAGGGTCTGGGTTCAACTCCCTGCATGTTCTCCCTCCCTGTGCCTGCCTCCCACAATCCAAAGACATGCGGGGATAACTGACAACTGTCAATTGTCCCTAGGTGAATGTGAATGTGAGAGTGTGTCGTGTGTGTCTGTCTGTCTATGTTAGCCCTGTGACTGACTGGTGTCCAGGTCCAGGGTGTACCCTGCCTCTCGCCAAAGATATCTGAGATCCAGCACACCGTGCGACCCTGTGAGACAGAATAAGCAGGTATAGAAAATGGATGGATGGATCATGCTCCATCAGACATAGAGTGTATGACGTGTATGTATTTGCAAAACAATGCTGGTGTGTTGTTTCTTCTTTTTTTCTGTAATGCAAAAATGCATTCATGCAGTGAATCCAATAATGTGGGCATGAATATGTTAATGTTTTGCACAGAATTAGACTCTGTTTGTGGTAGTTGTAGCTGATGGACCTGTGGTAACTGTATGGTGTAGTATGTGTAATTAATAATTATGTGTAATAATTTATGTATAATTATTTACTTAATTACCAGAGTGCAGCTAAGACCATCAAGTTTTTACTTAACAGTGATCTAACCACTGTTCCTCTGGTGGCAAGTTTAAAGGTGCAGTTGGTAACACTGAGCAGAGTCTCTCTCCCTGTAAATGTGAACCAGCACAGCTTTAAGGCCCCTCCCTCTGCGCTGCCCCCCACAAGTCTAACATGAACGCTGTGTGTGAAAACACACACAGGATACACAGGTAAGAAACATGAGCTGAACTCTGTCAGAGAGATATAACAGGCTTTACAGTGACTTTAGTCTGACTGTACGTTAGCTAGACGTTTGGTGCTCCAGTTCATTAAACAGTCAAACTTTGTGATAACATGACGTGTTTCTGCTCAGTCAGCTTGTTTACATGCTAACGTTGTTAGCACTGTTAGCTTTTAGCTCGTTATTTCAATAACTGAGACGGAGAGCCAGGAAATGAACAGCTTTTTATGTTTGTGTCTTTGCCCATTGTGTGACATTTCTGTCCATATCTGTTGTTACGGTGAGAGTGTAAGAGACTGAGACCCTGACAGCGACTTCGCCCACAGCTCCGGAGGGGGGAGACGACGACGATGGAGCCGAGCAGAGGAGAGAGGAGGCCGCGACGTCTGACAGAGAAGGCCGGCAGAGAGAGAGTCCGCTGGGCCAAACACCGGAGGAGCTCGGTGCTGAGGACGTCTGTGAACTGTCTGAGTGCTGTGCTGAATGCATAGATTTATTATATAGCTTCAAAAATGTGTATTTTAACATATTCAAGTAGCACAGTGATTTATTATCCACTAAAGTGTGTTTCTACAGTGATTTGTGTACATTAATGTAAAAACAAATACACCACTTTGCTGTTATACTGTATTATTGAAATATCTTTGGACCAATTTTAAACACTATAACCTTCATTTGGAACAATTCAAACCAAAGGGTCAACACTGGACATGTAATGTCTCAAAAATAATATCTTATGACTTATTTAAAAATTTATAACACTTCAGAAATATTAAGAAGCTTTATTTTGCATAGGAATGACAGAAAAGGCATGTTACTCTAGATTAAAAATGCATATAATTTATGGTCAACATAAACTTTTATTAGTGATGAAGACAGGATTCTTTTTATTCTTCAAAGTGCAATAACAAGCCTCTGTCAGACCTGAGGAGAGAAGAAGAAAGAATATGTGATCAGACAGTTTAATTTATGAATGAAGACGTGGATCTTGGAAATATATATATACAAATAAATGTAAACTAAACAAAGATGGTCATAACATTTGTCAGCTGACAGTTTTTATCATCAGCAGGTTTACACACATTTGAAGAAGCTGCAGCAGCAGAAAAAAGCTGCAGTGATTTTCACTGAATTATCTTAATATTATATAGTTAATCACTGAATTATTATTTAGGAAGAGACGGGAGGAAGAGAAGACAGGAATAATGAGAAAGACAGACAGAGGTAAGAATCATCTGTTGACTTTTACCTGCTGTAACGTGAGATTATATACTCTGTTCTCTCTGAAAGCTTTGTCTAATTCCACGTTGTGTTAGACTCAGTTTTCTTTTCTACTGTTTTACACTCTTTCCATTTACTGATTGCGTTCGATCATTTGTACAGTCTCAGGAAAGAATGCTGCCCCTTTTTCTTCAATATTCATGAATGTTTTTGGTTGGTCTGCTATATCACTTCTGGGAATTCTGGCTCTTTTTAGAGAACCGGCTCTTTTGGCTCCACTCACTAAAAAGAGCCATCTCTTTCAGCTCCCAAGCAGCTCTTCAGATTTTTGTTGCTGCTTAAATGAATTTATTACCAACAATAATGTAAAATTATGTGCAAAATGAATTACTAATGTAAAAAAAAAAATTTTTTATTCATATATGTTTGTTATATAGATATGGCTTTATTTATTCACTCTACAGAGTGCTACAAAAAATAAATTATAAAATACAAAAACAAACTTTTAACTATTTACAATTGAACTTTTAACTATTTTAAATTTTTAGCTTTTCTTCTACTAAACAAATTTAAAGTGAAACAACACAGAATCACTGGCTCAATAAGAGATTTTAATCTTGCAGACTCTACACTCTGCCTTTGTATTATCAATAGAATTTAAATTTTTCCTGCTGTCACTCATTTTCTTAACTTTATCTTTCCAGCGTGTTCGTGTTGTCTCTCCTTGTGGCACACTGGCTCCTTGCTCTCTTTCTCTCTCGACTCCCTGACTCCCTCCCTCTTGTTTTCCTGTTGGTGTGTGTGCTCTGTGTGTGTGTGTGTGTGTGTGTGCGTGTGTGCAGAAAGGACACCACACATATTGACCAATCACGTGCAGCTTGAAGATAAATGCAGCCATTAATTGATTTATAAAATGTGACATTAATTGATTTTTTGTTTTTAACTTGCTTCTTCAGTTATTTATCTTTGTATTAATTTATTTATTAAGTTATACATTTTTAAATTATGTATTTGTTTCTGTAGTGTTTTCCCTTTGCTAGTGTTTTTGCTAAATATTATAATTACTTATATTTCTTTTTACAGTTTTTAATGCACATATGCTTCATTATGCAAATGAGGCAAACTGTTATTCAAAGTGTGTTTTTGGGGCTCAACCCTTCATCCACTAGTTGATCAACATCAGAGTGCATGGATAGCTATGCTTTGCTCTCTCACGCACTACAAAAATGGCTCCAGATCACTAGACAACTTAAGCAGTGAGCTAATCTATCTAATCTGAAATTCTGTTAGTCAGAATGTTCAATGAACTGCTGTCAGAATAGAGGGGATGGCCCAACTTCTCTCAAAATCCAGATAGCTAGAGTAAGCATCTCATCTGGATTGAGTATGCAAAGTATGCTTCTGGTCCCTCCAGATAATACAGGTCATTGTGGGTGGGAGACAGGCAGATGGACAAACAGACAGACGAACACCTACCATGTTGTAACCTAGCTTTCTGTCTGTGCCTAATATAACCGTGTTGTAATTTTCTGAGCTACTGTCTGTCTGCTTTTTGTCTGCTTATCTGTTCGCTGGTTGCTTCCACAGCCCAGATTGGTATTATAGGTTTACACCTGAAAGTTGGAGCGCAAAATTGTGTTGTCCCTTCTATTCTGGCACCAGTGGACCTGAACATCCTGACAGTGTTTCAGCTAGATTATCCCACCACCTCAGTTGTCTAACAATCTGGAGGTAGGCCTTTCTGTAGCTTGTTTAAGAGCAAGACATGTATGCAAGGCATGCGCTCTGATGCTGATTGGCCAATAGGCAAGAGGTTGACCTCATGACCATGAAAATATGTTCAGAAAATAAAAGGGGGGAAAGTGCAAAGGGAAAACACTACAAAAATAGGTACCAAAATAAATACATGACAGAAATAAATTCTAACATTTGAAAGTTAAAATGTAAAAATTTAATAATAAATGGGAAATAAAAAATGGAACGATAAACACATTGTTATATAATGTCTTATAATAAGGCATTATTTTATTATGATTTTATCAGAACAGAATATTAATCCTAATCATATATTGCTAATGTAAGCATAATTATGTTCCCTTTTGTATTTTATTCAGAATAAATCTGAAACAACTGAAGACAAAACACATGATGATGAACGTGACCCTGAATATGTCCTGGATTCGGAAACGGATTCATAGGAAGAAACAATCAGAATAGAAAACTTGAAATTTTTGGCTGAAGAATCACAGTTGGGACCTATGGACTTGGATTATGCAGGTGACACCAGAGACATCAATGGAAAATCTGCCACAGAACTCTCAACCACGATGATAAAAAAGGGGCAGAACTTATGCTTATTGTGCAAAAAGCCCACTTTTAAAATAGCGTGACACTTCAGGTCCCATGTAAAAGAGGATGCTGATGTTGTAAAGGCTCTAAGTCTGGCTCAAAAACTAGGAAGAAGTGGCTCGAGAAACTCCGAAATAGGGGAAACTTCATTCATAACAATGAGGTTCTGAAGCAAGGAAGCGGTACACTAAAAGTGAAGCAAAGAGCTAAAGGTGATCAAAGCAACTACGAATATTGTATCCATTGTAAGGGTTGTAAGGGTATGTTTTTGCGACTGGAGCTGTGGAGACATATGAGAAGGTGCTCCTCCAGGCCAGAAGACCATCAGCAACAACATCAAGGCAGAAAAAGAGTGCTGGGCCTCACATCAATGGTCAAATAAACATGTAGCCCTGTTGAACATGGAGTACTTAAGATGTTAAGCCGTATGCATGATGGTGACATTGCAAGCTTAGTTCGGAATGACTTTTGTCTTTTAAGATTTGCTGAGTCCCTTTACAGCAAACATGGACATGACCCTTCAAAACATGACTATATGTGCCAAAGAATATGTCAGCTTGGAAGGTTACTTCAGACCATGTGCAAAAAGTTTCCAATACTAACCTTAGAAGATGCCAAAAAATCATGAAATTTCCTGCATCTGATTGAAGCAGTAAAAGAGACAGCAGGATTTGACAAGGATCAGAACAGTTACAAAACTCCAAGCCTTGCACTGGAAATTGGACACTGTTAAAAGTGAGTGACATTATTCATTGCCATGCTCTCATGAAATGGAGATGGGGACCTAGGAAAATCCTCAGAAGCATTCCAGAAGCTTTATCGGACAAAGTGGTCAGAATACATGACACACTGTACATTGAGCACCATTAGTGATTTAAAATACAACAAACCAACAAAACTTCTACTCACTGAGGACATCACAAAACTTCACAAGCATCTTGAACCCGATGTTCCCCGCGAGCTGAAGAGGAGGAGACGGGGACGCCGCGCCGGGGTCGAGCGCCGCGCCAGGAGGAGACGGTACCGGCCCGTCCTCCCCTCCATCATCATGGGGAATGCGTAAGATCTCTCCCCAATAAGATGGACGAGTTAGCGGCGCTGACCCGGCATCAGCGGGAGTATCGGGAGTGCAGCCTCCTGCTGTTCACTGAGACGTGGCTGACTGCGCTAACTCCGGACACGGCTGCTGAACTGGACGGACGGTTTCACTCTACCTCCTACAGGCATGGCGGACAGAAGCAAGGAGAGCGGTAAGAGGAAAGGAGGAGGGCTGGCAGTGTTTGTTAATGATAGATGGTGTAACCCTGGGCACATCACTGTCAAGGAGCAGCACTGCTCCAAGGACATTGAACTGTTGGCCATCAGCATGAGGCCTTACTACCTGCCGAGGGAGTTCACACATGCCCTTGTGGTTGTAGTGTAGTGTCCGTCCCCCCCTCTGCTAACGCCGATGCAGCCTGTGATGTCCTGCTCTCAGCAGTGAGCAGGCTGCAGACACAGCACCCTGATGCCCTCCTCCTCATCTCTGGAGACTTCAATCATGCCTCTCCATCCTCCTCTCTGCCCAAATTCACCCAGTATGTCACATGCCACACCAGAGACAATAAAACACTGGACCTGTTTTATGCCAACACCAAGGAGGCATATCACTCACTCCCTCTTCCTCCCCTGGGCCGAGCCGACCACAACCTCGTGCACCTCCTGCCTGTGTATAAGACTCTTGTGCACAGGCAGCCTGCTGTCACCCGCACTGTGAAGAAATGGTCTGAAGAAGCCGAGGAGGCCCTGAAAGACTGTTTCAACACAACACTATGGGATGTTTTCAGTGACGCCCATGGGGAGGACATCGACAGTCTCACCCACTGCCTGACGGACTACATAAACTTTTGTGTGGAGAACACCGTACCCACCAGGACTGTACGGAGCTTCTCCAACAGCAAGCCCTGGATTACCCCGGACATTAAGGCTCTCCTGAAGGAGAAGAGGAGAGCTTTTGTGTCTGGAAATAAAGAGGAGCTGAAGTCTGTGCAGAGGGAGCTGAGGAGGATGATCAGGAAGGGGAAAGACTGCTACAGGAGGAAGATGGAGCACCAGCTGCAGCAGAACAACATCTGTGGTGTCTGGAAGGGACTTAAGACCATCTCGGGCTTCAAGGAGCCAAAGTCCCAGCCTGTGGGAGACCAGGGGTGGGCAAATGACCTGAACTTATTCTTCAACAGATTTGATCAGGCATCCGCCCCTCCCCCGGCCCAGTCTCCTCTGCTGCAACCCCCATCACAGTCTTTGCCCCCTGTTCACGGCTCCTCCTGTGCCCCTCCCCCCCCTCTCACGACCCTCAGTTCACACCTACCTGACACTTCCATTTCACACTCTGTCCTGTGCACCTCCCCCCCATCAACACCTCCCTGCTCCAGCCTGCTCCTCACATCACACCAGGTGAGGAATGCCCTGAAGAAGAACAGGGCCAGGAAAGCAGCAGGTCCGGATGGCATCAGCTCCAGGCTCCTGAAGTCCTGCGCAGACCAGCTGTGTGGGATTTTTAGGGTACACATTCAACCTGAGCCTGAAGCTGGGGAGAGTGCCACAAGCTCTGGAAGACGTCCTGCATCGTCCCAGTGCCAAAGACACCGCACCCCAAGGAGCTCAACAGCTACAGGCCGGTAGCTCTGACGTCTCATCTGATGAAGACGCTGGAGAGACTGGTCCTCGCCCATCTGCGCCCGCTGGTGAGCTCCTTCATGGACCCGCTGCAGTTCGCCTACCAGCCTGACATCGGGGTGGATGATGCCGTCATCTACCTCCTTCACACCTCCCTCACTCACCTGGAGAAGGCTGGAAGCACTGTGAGGATCATGTTCTTTGATTTCTCCAGTGCATTCAACACCATCCAGCCCAGGCTGCTGGGGGACAAGCTGCAGCTAGCTGGGGTGGATCATCACCTCACTACATGGATTTTGGACTACCTCACACACAGACCACAGTTTGTGAGGGTGCAGGGCTTTGAGTCGGATCGGCTTCTCTGCAGCACCGGAGCTCCCACAGGGAACTGTTCTGGCTCCTTTCCTGTTCACCCTCTACACTGCAGACTTTTCATACAATACTCCATCCTGTCATCTCCAGAAGTTCTCTGATGACTCTGCTGTTGTTGGCCTCATCACAGATGGGGACGACAGAGAGTACAGAGGACTTATTCAAGACTTTGCGGACTGGTGCCCTGCGGAACAACCTCCAGATCAACGCTGGTAAAACCAAGGAGCTGGTGGTGGATTTCCGCAGGCGTGCAGGCGTAGCCACTCTCCGCCTGCACCGGTGAGCATCCAGGGAACGGACACGGACATTGACACTGTGAAGTCCTACAAGTACCTGGGTGTTCACCTTAATGACAGTCTGGACTGGTCGGACAACACCAATGCCCTTGTCAAGAAGGGCAACAGCAGACTGTTCCTGCTCAGGAGGCTGAGGTCT
The DNA here is from genome assembly GCA_023238725.1 of Scortum barcoo. Classification (NCBI taxonomy): domain Eukaryota; kingdom Metazoa; phylum Chordata; class Actinopteri; order Centrarchiformes; family Terapontidae; genus Scortum; species Scortum barcoo. Next base: position 24,901,065 of record CM041552.1, read on the forward strand.
TTTGGAGTGCAGGGACCACTCCTCAGGACCTTCTATGACTCTGTGGTGGCATCAGCCATCTTTCTATGGGATAGTCTGCTGGGCCAGCAGCATCACGGACAGGAGAGATAGGAGGAGAATGGACAGACTGGTGAGGAGGGCCAGCTCTGTCCTGGGATGCCCCCTGGACTCAGTGGAGGTGGATGGGAAACAGGAGGATGATGGCTAAGCTGTCATCCCTGTTAACCAACACGTCCCACCCTCTACAGGACACTCTGACAGCTCTGGGCAGCTCCTTCAGTGAGCGGCTGCTCCATCCACGCTGTGTGAAGGAGAGGTACCGCAGGTCCTTCCTGCCTGCTGCTGTCAGACTACACAACAAACAAAATGCCCGCTAGTCTGCAGACAATGGACAAGTGAACAATAAACAAAACACAATTTCACTGTTTTTTGCACTCCCTGAGTATATTATATATATTTCTCATATGTATACTCTCAGGCACACTCCCTCTGTACTATGTACAGGTTTACTTACAGTCATAGTTATAATTATTTATCTTGGATAATTTTACCTTTTATTTCATTTTATTTTATTTTATTTCATGTCTTAAACTCTTATTGACTATTTCCCACTATGTGTCTTCGCTGCTGTTGCGCTGTAAATTTCCCCGCTGTGGGACTAATAAAGGAAATCTGAATCTGAATCTGACAAAAATGCAGAATTAGCAACTACAGCGCTGAAGAAGGAAGTCACAGTGCAGAACTATTCCAGTCTTGAAAGGACAATATTGACTAAGATAGTCGTCTTTAACAGAAGACGTGTTGGATAGGTCTCAAAGATGAAACTGAGGAATTTTCTGGAACGAATTTGCCCAAACACACATGAACAAATGGGGCTGTCAGAAGAAGCTGTGTGGCTATTTTGAGTGAGTTGAACTGAAAGGGAAAAGGGGGAGAAAGGTAGCAGTGCTACCAACACCTGAAATGGTTAATGTCCTCAATCTGATGATTGAGAAGAGAAAGGAATGTGGTGTGGTGATGAAAATGACTACGTATTTGCTGTTCCAAGTTCCCTGACTTTTTACAGAGGACATGAAAAGCTTGCAAATGAATGTGGTGCGAAGAGGCCTGAGTATTTATGATCTACTCAAATGTGCAGAACTTTACGTCGGCAGTTACACAGTACTGTGTAAGCAATATAAAAACTGTAGCATTTGCACCTTCCAGGGCATTTTCAGCCATGCTTGGTCAGTTGTTGGCAACTTTCTACAGTGGCGAAAAGATTTGCCACAGATCGCCTTTCTTGATCCATATCCTGTCGGCAGGACTTTGTGACTCTTACTGACAAAGTATTGATTGAACCCATATGCACGTTTTACATGCTTGAGTAGAGCAACTTAAGTTGGAGGGATAGCTTTGTAAAACCTCTGTTTCCATGCAAACATGTTTGCACAGCGCACACAATCAGCAGTACTAGGCCTGTCATACATCATGACCTTAAATTTTTCCAAGATCTTCCTGTCAGCAACATCTGTTGTTGGTAGATGCTGGCTGAGTATGCAGAAAACACCAGAGGCCTCATCACAAACATCCCATACTAACTAACAGACTAACTTTTTGCTTTTACCATAGAAGGATGGGACAACATCCAAACCAGTTAAGGCATTCCTTTGCTCTTCTGTTATCTATTGTTCGTGGATCCAACATTTCATGGTTGGGAATCCATCTCATCTCCTGCCCTGGCTTAAAGGAGTCTAAAGTCACTGAAAACCAATCATTTTAAAGGTTGGCAGAATGCAGGCGTCTATAATGAGAACATCTGTGTCATTTTTCACTTTCATAAGGATGCCTTTGCAGCACTCTTCTACTGCCTGCTCAACTATCTGCTACGTACTAGAAGCCATTTAACCAGGTTTATTGAGTGATTGCTAGGAGCACCTTCTTTTTTGGTCACAATCATGTTTGGTCGACATCTGGGCTGTCTGATCATGTCTGACCCCGACTTTCATCCATCCATTGTCTTCCGCTTATCTGGTGCTGGGTGTGTCGCAGTGGCAGCAGGCTATGAAAAGTTGCAGAGCAACATTTCCTGCTCCTTTGGGGAATCTCAAAGCGTTCCCAAGCCAGATGAATTATGTAATCTCACATTCTCAAAGGTCACCTTGCATCGAAGAGGGAATGTGAGATCTGCAAAAGCTCTGAACACCCAGCTTTAAAAGATAGAAACAAGGGACTGACCTTGAGATGTTGGTTTGCCCAAAATAATTTTTATTAAGTTTAATAGTACTGTTATGTCACTATGTGTTGTACCTTTGTTGCAATCTGTTTTGTTGCTTCTTTTTGCTTAAATCAAGTTAGTCAGTCACTTACCAAACCTGCTGCCTTTATGACAGCTACTGATTCATTACATTTTCTAAACTGGAAGGACAAGAAAATGAACTTTTACTCAATTTGCTAAAACTGTCACTATGTCTACTGACATGTCTATGTTTCACTATGTCACTGACAGTAGTACACGAAACAGATATTCTGTGAAAAAAACAGGCTCCTCTAAGGACATCTGACGAGAATCCATCATATATGAATCAAAACAACCAATCAGAACAGAGAATCTGATGGAGCTTCAATCGCTGCTCCCCCAAAGGCTCTGCTACACTGCATGTACTAACTAGGAGTGAACAAATGGTGGATAAATACTAACTGAATGACCAAACAATGCGAACGGTGACAACTGATAATCTAATTTAACAAGGCTAGATGACAAGTATGGCTTTGTGCTCTCATTTATTAAAGAATTGGCAGGTGTGAATACATATTTAAAATTAATAGAAAATGCGAATACTAATTACTATTAATAATAAACACTAGTAAACAGCATATACATAAAATATATTTTGTGTAGGCTACACTTGGCTCCTGTAAGTGTTCACAGAAAACTGCTTATCTCTCCATTTTACAGTAAGTGTAAAACATATTTATTGGTAGAGTAACATTACTCTGGCATTACCAGATGGATCTCCTGGGGGACTCTGATTGTCCAAGTGTCACCTGCTGCCCCCTGTCAGTCAAGAGGTTTTTGATTCACCACCCCACCCCCTGGTGGGGGCTGGCACAGTGAGCTGGGTGAGTTTGGAGCGAAGGACTTCGGGGTGGTGGTGTTTAACACCTGGCTGAAGTCCATAAGGATCCTTGCATATATCCCTGGAGAGTTGAGATGTTGTAGGATGTAGTGCAGTACCATGTTCACTGCATCATCTAGTGCCCTCTGTGCCCAACTGGCAAACTGCAGGGGGTCCAGAAGGGGGCCATGTAGTGTCATTCAGGTATGCTTCAATATGATATTTATGGTACATAGATAAAAGTTTACCAGGCTCTGTGGTGATTGGTGGATTTTCTTCATCTGCACATAAACTGATTTTTTTTTACATGACTTTAAAGTTGTATGGATGTTGGGGAAGGTGGGTCCCTGTAAACCACTAAAAAACCACATTGGTCTCAAATACCACATCCGCGTGTATGTGTGTGTGTGTTGCTGTGGTTGTTGTTATATTTTAATCATTCAAGTTATTTCATGTTCATCATTTTGGTTGATTTGAATTTGAATGTTGCAGCAGTTAGAAGAGACCAGAACTCCTTTGTGACATCATCAGTGCTCCACCAATCAGAGTGCAGAGAATCCTCCCAGAGAAGCTCCTTTCATCTGTGGACTCTGAGCTGAGAACATTTCAATCACAGTTTCTCACTTCACCTGAAGACTGAAAGCTCAATACAAAGAGAGACATGGAGGACAAAAAGAAGAAGGAGGAACATCTGAACAGCTTTCAACACAAAGAAACGACCAACAAACTAAGAACAACTCCACTTGGATTAGACTGGAGGATTTCCATTTTAGGCTGCTTTATATTTCTACTCCACTTTGACTACATGACAGAGGAAATATTGAGGATCTCGCTCATAGAGAAAACACTGTGTGTGTGTGAGTGAGAGAGGATCAGGACACCTGCTATCATTTGTTTTCTCAGATGCCACTTTAAATGGCTTTCAATAGAAAGTATTGAATAACTTTGCCCAGTCAGTTTTATATTTGGAGTCTGAAACTGAAACTTCAGAGAAACATCACACTGACAGAAAGTAAAACATCTGATATCTTCAAATGGAAGCAGTGAAAATTTGGGATGGAGAAACGTTTCACACGAATTCACACAAAAAGTAAGTTGATTTAATGTTGATTGACAGCTCACATCTGTTGTCTGTCAGGCTTTGAATTAGCAGGATTGTTTTTATGTCACAAACTAAATCTTCAGCAGCTTGAGCTGAGCACAGTTAAGAGCACAAAGACAAATGCTGGCTTTCCATTCAAACAGTATTTACAGCTCACTGCCATTACATCTAAAACATTACAGTTACTGTGAATCTCTGTTACTTTAACCACAGCTGAAGTTGGTGTTTTTTGCTCCCAGTTTAAATTCTGACTTCTGGAGTCTGGAGGAGACACTGAAGAGAAGTTTTCTTTTTCATATTTCACAGTTCATATCAAATAAAAAGTGTTTAGTGTCCTATTATCATTTTGTTTGGTCCAAACTAACCGAGAAGGAAAAACATCTAAAAACTGATTGGGAACATGATTCATGTTTCTTCTCTCCAAAGTTTCATAAAAAGCCTCCTTTGGTTTTGAAAAAGGTCAGTCCACTCTGTGATATTTAGACATGACTGACATCTGATGAATTCATAGCGTTTGCAAAGTAATGCCTTTATTCATATGTGGGAGGTGTCCTGATAAACTACAACAGAGCTCTTCAGTCCTGTCAGCAGGAACCTCCTGTAAGACTTAATAAACACAGCATACATGGACAGAAGTACAAATACACTCACTGAACTCACTGACTACAGCCACAGTTGGACACTCAACATTTTCAGTAATGTTTCCTGGCGATGGCAGAGAGGCCTTGACTTAAATGTGACAGATTGTGAGGTGAGTTAGAGGTGCTCTTGTATTTGACGGCATTATATAAAGGGTTTCTGATATTCTGTCCCCTAAACAGCATTTCCATAGTTAATGTTGAACATTAATGTGAGGATAGATAGATAGATAGATAGATAGATAGATAGATAGATAACTTTATTGATCTCCAAGAGAAATTCACAGTTCCAGCAGCTTGAAAGGTGGAAACATAAGGGCATGCAAGTAATAGAATAAACTCAATAAAAATGCAAAAAGAAACTATAATAAAATAGAAGGTAAAAAATACAATATAAAATAACAATATAAAATTAAAAAATGAAATAAAAAAATATGAAATATGAAATAAAGCATCTGGCAGTTTCTGGTTCAAAGGTGCAGTTGTGCAAAATGGCAGTGTGTAGTGTGTGACATACAGTTGTGCAACAGTCAGTTTGTACACACTTGAGTCCACATATAGATGTGTGTGTGTGTGTGTGTGTGATAAAGTGCGTGTGTGTCCAGGGTGCGTGGTGTGAGTGTGTGGTGAGTCCTGGAGCTTGTTTTGTGTTATCGCTCCCCCCGAGAGGTGTTGCAGAGCCGTATGGCATGGGGGAGGAACGATCTCCTCAGTCTGTCCGTGGAGCAGGACAGTGACAACAGTCTGTCACTGAAGCTGCTCCTCTGCCTGGAGATGGTGCTGTGCAGTGGATGACTTGGATTGTCTATGATGGTCAGGAGCCTGTTCAGCGTCCGTCGCTCTGCCACAGATGTCAGGCTGTCCAGCTCTGTGCCAACGACAGAGCCTGCCTTCCTCACCAGTTTGTCCAGGCGCATGCTGCGTCCTTCTTCTTGAGGCTGCCCCCCCAGCACACTACTGCGTACAGGAGGGCGCTCGCTACCACAGACTGGTAGAAGATCTGTAGCAGCTTCTTGCAGATGTTGAAAGATGCCAGCCTTCTGAGGAAGTACAGGCGGCTCTGTCCTTTCCTGCACAGAGCGTCTGTGTTGGCAGTCCAGTCCAGTTTATCATCCAGCTGCACTCCCAGGTATTTGTAGGTGTGTACCACCTCCACACAGTCCCCTTTGATGATGACCGGCTCTGGGTGCGGCCTGGGTCTCCTAAAGTCCACCACCATCTCCCTGGTCTTGGTGGTGTTGAGGAGCAGGTGGTTGGAGTCACACCATGTGACGAAGTCCTTGATCAGTTCTCTGTACTCATCCTCCTGTCCACTCCTGATAGAAGCCCATGATGGCTGTGTCGTCCCAGCGAACTTCTGTACATGGCAGAAGCTCTGATTTGTACTGAAAGTCGGACGTGTACAGGGTGAACAGGACCGGAGAGAGCACAGTTCCCTGCGGTGCTCGTCTGTGCTGCTGGCCACAGTGTCGGACCTACAGTCCCCCAGCCTAACATACTGAGGATTCTGCCAGTCATGTAGTCTGTGATCCATGCCACCAGGTGTGATTCCTACTCCCATCTCTGTCAGTTTGTCCCTGAGGAGCAGTGGCTGGATGGTGCTAAAGGCGCTGGAGAAGTCCAAAAATGTAATCCTCACAGCACCACTGCCTCTGTCCAGGTGAGAGAGAGATCGGTGGAGCAAGAAGATGATGGCATCCTCCACTCCCGTCTTCTCCCGGTAAACAAACTGCAGAGGGTCAAGAGAGTGGTGGGTCTGTGGCCTCAGGTGACGGAGCAGCAGCCGTTCCATGGTCTTCATCACGTGCGACACGTCAGGGCAACCGGTCTGAAGTCATTCAGCTCAGCCAGGATGCGATTTCTTGGGGACTGGAATGATGCAGGATGTCTTCCACAGCTGGTGAACCCTCCCCTGTCCCAAGCTCAGGTTGAATATGCGCTGAAGGGGGTGTCCCAGCTCCCTCGCACAGGCCTTCAGTAGTCGCGGTGATACTCCATCTGGGCCTGCAGCTTTGCTGGGGCGCAGCCTCCTCAGCTCTCCACAGACCTGAGCAGCTGTGATTGTCATTGTGGGTGGTGTGAGGGGGGGAGGAGGGGAGGTGTCCTTTCTTTTTTGCTGGTGTCGGCTTGTGGGAGGGAGTAAGAGGGTGGGGGCTGCTGTGATCATGTTCAGAGGTGTGAATGGGTTGGGGTGATCAAACCTGTTAAAGAACTGGTTTAGCTGGTTTGCCCTTCCCACATCCCCCTCAATGGGGGCACCTCTCTTGGAGCTGCCAGTGATGGTCTTCATCCCCTCCCACTCCCTATTATTGTTGTTTTGCATCCATTGTTCTATTTTTCTTCTGTACTGCTCCTTCGCCTCCCTGAGCTGGACTCTGAGTTCCTTCTGTATCTGCTTAATCTCCTGTGTGTCACTATCTTTAAAGGCTTCTTCTTCTGGTTTAGAAGGCCTTTGATGTCACTTGTTATCCAGGGCTTGTTGTTAGCAAAGCAGTGTACAGATCTTACTGGAACAACAGCGTCCATACAGAAGTTAATATAGTCCGTGGTGCAGTCGACCATCTCCTCCATGTTCTCATTGTGAGGCCCCTGCAATGTTTCCCAGTCCGTGGTCTTGAAGCAGTCTTTCAGAGCCTGCTCGGCTTCAGGAGACCACTTCCTGAATGAGACAGGGGTTGTTGGTAGTCTTCTCACTCTTGGTGTGTAGTGAAGGTTTGAGCAGGACCAGATTGTGGTCTGCTTTCCCCAGGGCAGGCAGGGGGGTGGCTCTGTATGCATTCCTTCACGTTTGCATACATCAGGTCTAAAGTCCTCTTCCCCCTGGTGTTACAGTCCACGTACTGGTGAAAAGCAGCCAGTGTATTGTCCAGAGTGGCATGATTAAAGTCCCCAGAGATTAGCACGAGAGCCTCAGGATGCTGTGTTTGTAGTTTAGCCACAGCGCTGTGGATGACGTCATCACATGCAGCCTCCACGTCAGGCCTGCGGGGGAATGTAAACAACAACAACAATGGCGTGGCTGAACTCCCTGGGCAAGTAAGTAGGGATGTAAACTTACAGCCAGGAGTTCAATATCCCTGCAGCAGGTGGAGATCTTAATGTTCACATGCCCAGGATTGCACCACCGTTTGTTCACATATAGTGCGAGTCCTCGTCCTTTGCGCTTTCCACAGGCTTTTGTGTCTCTGTCCGCTCTGACTGTGCTGAAGTCCGGTAGCTCCACGCTAGCATCTGGGATGCTTGGCCATAGTGGAGTTTGAAGTTTGACTGTTGGAGGTTGTAGACAGGTGTCTTTTATACTGATAACGAGTTCTGGGATGCTAGCTGTTAGCCACGTTTCACTAAGACACAGTAAACTGCACTCCCTGAAGGTTTTTAGGTTCTTTGTCAGCGCAGCCAGTTCGTCGATCTTATTCGGTAGTGCGAGTTCACGTTTCCCATGATCATCGAAGGATACCGGGGGCTTGAATCTCCACTTCTTTGATAGCTGCTAGCTGCTTAGCTTTTAGCATAGCGCCGGCTCTGCAGCCCCGGTACAGCTTCCTTATGTCCACAGGTAAACATGGAATCACGCCGATGCGGGACTTATCCATAGGATAGAATAATACATTTCCAAGAAACCAGGAAATAAGAAGAGGAAAAAAAGAAAAAAGACAAAAGTGCAAGAACACACAGTGCTGCTAGAGGCTGCCACTTGCGTCGGCGCCAGAAGTCTAGTCTTGTTCACACATCATGTTACAAAAGGCCCAGTTAATGCTCTGACCTGCATGATCCCCTCGACATAATGTAGCTCACAATCACTGTGTCATGTGATGTGAAGGCCGATGTGCGACATTTTGACGGATCCAAAAATGGTCTGACCGTCCTCGAGTTAAATTGAGCAGTAAGATCTTCAAACATGTAAAGAACCATGACACAGATGTTGCAGACGTCCCTCAGATAAGAGGATTGTGTCCTCTGTTGTTAAACATGAGAGGAACACATCATCCTGGTTGAATCATTGTTGACATGTCACCAGCTGTTCTTCACAAAGATGCCAGCCTCCACAGCACGAAGCTCTCTATGTCGACCTGCCAGTCAGCTACCTGAGCAATGACTCAGTCAAACAGTGTAAACATGTCAATAAGTGCCATACAGCCATACAGCAGCAGTCCATCTTTGATGATGACTGATGGCAGATCAGGCCTGTTAACACTCATGGAACATCTCTTCCATTTTCTAATAATTGCTCCCACAGTTGATTTCTTCACACCAAGCTGCTGCTTACCTATTGCAGATTCAGTCTTCCCAGCCTGGTGCAGGTCTACAATTTTGTTTCTGGTGTCCTTTGACAGCTCTTTGGTCTTGGCCATAGTGGAGTTTGGAGTCTGACTGTTTGGAGGTTGTAGACAGGTGTCTTTTATACTGATAACGAGTTCTGGGATGCTAGCTGTTAGCCACGTTTCACTAAGACACAGTAAACTGCACTCCCTGAAGGTTTTTAGGTTCTTTGTCAGCGCAGCCAGTTCGTCGATCTTATTCGGTAGCGAGTTCACGTTTCCGATGATCATCGAAGATACCGGGGGCTTGAATCTCCACTTCTTTGCTAGCCGCTTAGCTTTTAGCATAGCGCCGGCTCTGCAGCCCCGGTACAGCTTCCTTATGTCCACAGGTAAACATGGAATCACGCCGATGCGGGACTTATCCATAGGATAGAATAATACATTTCCAAGAAACCAGGAAATAAGAAGAGGAAAAAAAGAAAAAAGACAAAAGTGCAAGAACACACAGTGCTGCTAGAGAGGCTGCCACTTGCGTCGGCGCCAGAAGTCTAGTCTTGTTCAAACAGGTGCCATTAATACAGGTAACGAGTGGAGGACAGAGGAGCCTCTTAAAGAAGAAGTTACAGGTCTGTGAGAGCCAGAAAATCTTGCTTGTTTGTAGGTGACCAAATACTTATTTTACCGAGGAATTTACCAATTAATTCATTAAAAATTCCTACAATGTGATTTTCCTGGATTCTTTCCCCCCCCATTCTGTGACTCTCATAGTTGAAGTGTACCTATGATGAAAATTACAGGCCTCTCTCATCTTTTTAAGTGGGAGAACTTGCACAATTGGTGGCTGACTAAATACTTTTTTGCCCCACTGTACAGTAACATCAGGCTTTAACTCCTCTCACTGACACGCTGGTCACTTCTGATTCAGCAGACTTGATGCTGAGTTTGCACTCAAAGTCATTTCCTGATGACGTCCAACTGAGCTGCTGATCGATCACTGAGTTGCTTTTGTTAGTGCTCCATTACCAGCACAGCTGTTGAGCTACTTACAGTCTGAAGAGCTTCATGGATGCTGACGTTCAATTACAGACGTAGACAGGAGACAGGGAATCAATTGAACCTGAAGATTTGTCTCTTTATCACTTTCACTTCTCTTCCACTGTCTTTCTGCTCTGAGCATCCTTTTATCTCTTCCTCCTTCATTTGGTTGTATGTGCTAGGTAATATAACCATGGAGTAATAAGGGATTACTTAGGAACTACTCAGTATGATGTGTCACTTCACTTTGTGCAGATAAAGAGTAACTAATGTTTATGTAGTCAGTAATGAGTTGTTTCTAGTTGTGTGCCTCAGCAGTTTGTTCAGAGTTAATCAGGAAGGACTCATGAAGAAAGTGATGAGTATGTTGATTCACAGATATTTATGGACTAATCACTGATTCATTAATATCTCCCTGCCTGTTCCATATACACTCATCAATATCAGCTACAGTCCTCGATTTCAGGAACTACTTCATTAACCTATTTCATTAACAGTTCACATTGATGATTTGTTCCTCAGTAAAGTCACCACTGTGTGAACCATATTCTCACGTGTTATAAGTTCATTTAAGCTTTTAGCAGGTTTAATGCTCATTTTCTACCAAATGATGAACAGACAGGATATGAAGACAGGATAGACAGGATATGAAGGTAAATTCCTCTTTATTCTAGAGCATATTCTTTCGATTTGCGAGCACGATTTATTGATTTCAAGTTCAGAATTTGTAATGCTCTCCCTCAAAACCCTGTCCTTGCACTCAAATGGCTCCTGCTTGCACTTGGATTTACTGCTGCTCACACAGATTTCCCGCGCTCAGCTTCACTCCTCCTCTTCTCCACTCGCAAAATTTCTACTCTCAGATTTCTGCTCTGCTTTTTTTTTTTTTTGTGAGACAACCTTGTCAAAAATCCCCCAACCAATAGAAAGCCAGCTACAGTGTTGACCAATCTAATGATCCCGCCCCCGTTGCTGGCGCGTGCTTGCTTTACTTCTTGGAGCTCCCGAGCGGGCAGTTACTTTAACTGGGCTCCTCCACTCTTGCCTTCTTATGGCTGTGTTATGTGTATTGCCCCTGCTTTTTTCTTTCTCTGTTTTTTTTTTTTTTACAATACTTACGGACTCGCGGATGGCTGGCAAAGATGGAGATGGAGATTAAAGGTGAGAACCTCAAATAAGTTTTGTTTTATTATTTTATTTTAACTGTTATACAGTAGAAACCAACTTTTTTGTGATATTGTTCTGTTTTGGCATACTTTGTATCGTGAATCAACCATATTAGTTTATGGGTTCTGAACCACAGGACAGCTATTAAGAAACATGGATTGAACTCGGAGATATAACAGACTTTACAGTGACTTTAGTCTGACTGTACTTTAGCTAGACGTTTGGTGCTCCGTTCATTACCTGTTTATTTACTGATAAGCAGTCGATCTGTGACGTGTTTCTGCACAGTCAGCTTGTTTTTACATTGCTAACGTTGTTAGCACCGTTAGCTATTAACTTGTTAGCTCATCATTTCAGTAACTGAGATGGAGAGCAGAGGAAATAACATCTTATTTACAGGAGTGTCTTTACAAAATGTGAGACTTTTCTATCCATATCTGTTGTTAGGTGAGAGTTTAGAGACCGAGACCCTGACAATGACTTCACCCCCACCGCTGCTTCGAGGGGGGAGACGACGATTGAGCCGCGAAGAGGAGAGAGGAGCCCGACACATCAGACAGGGAGTCCACGACAGAGAGAGGGTCCACTGGGCCAAAAACAAGAGGACCTCGGCACTGAGAACATCTGTAAATAGTTTGAGGGCTGTGCTGTACTGTACATACATTTTTTTAATATAGCATAAGAAAATGTGTATTTAAACATGTTCTGTAAAGTAATTATTTATTATCCAATAAAGTGTGTTTTCTACAGTGATTTGTTTCTAATTGCACAAGTGTAAAAACTAATATACCACTTTGACACATTATGGTGTTGAAGTAAATTTTAGTTCAGTTTTAAACACTATAACCTCTATTTGGCACAATTCAGATCACAGGGTCAACACTAGACATGAAATGTCTAAAAAGTAATGTGTAAGAAGAAAGTAGTAGTAACACATCAGAAACATTGACAAGCTTTATTCTGTATGGGAATAAAAGAAAAGGTAGGTAAGTGCAGATTAAAAATGCCTAATATTTATGGTCAACATTTCAAACTGATTTGTGCTTAAGACAGGAGTCTTGATTCTTCAAAGTGCAATAACAAGCCTCTGTCTGTCAGACCTGGGGCCTCATTTATAAACGCTGCATACGCACAAAAGAAGGTGTACGCCAGTTTCTACACAAAGGTTGGGATTTATAAAAAACAAACTTCGGTGAAGAATGTGCGGTCCTCCACACAAACTCTGACCCATGCATACGCAGATAATGTGGAGAAATGAGAAACTGCGACCCCGTCAGCAGAAGGATGAAATACAGAAACTGTGAAACTGATCCCGTCTTACAGAGGAAAACAAAATATTATCATTCATGTATCATATATGTGCGATACTTTCACGGACTAAACCCATGAACTCAGCATATTGATGATGATGTTCTCTGTACATGTGGCATCTATTATCTCATCTATCTATCTATCTATCTATCTATCTATCTATCTATCTATCTAGGGTGTCACAACTGTACAGATTGTAAAGCCCTCCGAGGCAAACGATGTTTGTGATTTTGGGCTTTAAATAAATACATTTGAATTTGAATTTGTATATGAAGAGGTCATTTACAAAGCAGATAAAAGCCATTTTCAGTGAATAAACAAACACTTGTAGATTGCTGGATACCCGCGCACGCAAAAAACACGATTTAGGATAATAAATACAAACAGCGTTATCAATTATTGCAAAAGAACCCCTCAAATATATTCTGTCATTATTAAACAAGACTTGTAAGTTGTGAATTTTATTCTAATAAATAAGATGACCAGTAGGACCAATTACGTTTAAACGGCTCCATACAAAACTCTGTGACTTACTTGTCCTGTTACGTAGTGTTCAAACAGCAGGTGCCCTGTTATTCATGATGAATCTGTTAAAGTGAAACTGAAAGCTTGAAACATCAAATGAGCTTCTTTTTAGGAGTAACTCTGCTCTTGTGTGTGTGTGTGTGTGTGTGTGTGTGTGTGTGTGTGCTGAAGGTATGAGATACAGATACCACTGGAGTTGCACCATTATGTCTTAAACAGTCTGACATTAATTATCTCTAAACTGGCCTACTGACAGAGTAAAATGTGGCTGTTCACTGATCTTATTAAAAGTGTTGGGTAAATAAATCTGCTTCAGGCAGGCATCATTACAGCAGGGATCATCTACTGTGGGTAAAGAACTAAAATCAGTGAGACATTTGAGATCAACTCCAAACTATAAAATGTTTTTGTTGGAGAGTAACTCCACAGCAGAGCATGTGGATGATGTGAGAGTAAACCCAGTCACCCAGTGTCACCCAGTGTCACAGAGGTGGCACATGTCAGTCTGCACTTCTCCTCAGGTCAACAGTGAAGTAAGCAGTGACAAAGACTGTAGTTCAGAGGGCTTTATTATTTCCCCCAGCACTGTTAATCATTCTGCTGCATTCAGTGTCTTTTGTGACAAACGGTAATAGAAAACATGAAAAATGAGTCCATTGTAATTAGTTTGAAGAGGGTGAGAGACAATAAGAGAAACACTGTGATGTAACAACTCTGTGTGCTTCTCCATGTGTAACACATAATTATCTTTCTTTGTTTAAAAATCTTTTCTTTGTTTTAAAAGCGCCTCAAACAAACAGGTTGACAGCTGCCTGTTGATTACAACAGTGTTTATGGAGCACTGAAGGACAACTCTTTAAAATTCATTACTGGGTGAATCATTAGCTGTTAACAGGGCTGTGCTGCTTGAAGGTGACCCTGCATTTATCAGAGGAAAGGTGTTCAGAGCTCGGCTGGTAAAGATTCTCTGAACATTGTTAGCTTTTAACAGTGGAGCACAAACCCACTGAGGGATCTCGGTTCTTCTCCATTCAGTCAAAAGGTCGACTATGGCAGAGCTGTCAGGGTGCACTGCACAGGAACAGGACCTGACTACTGAGGAAAAAGACTGGGGGGTCCAGAACGGTCTGAATCTGATCAATTGTACTTTATGACATAATGGTCTGTTAACACATTTAGTCATGTTATTTCTCAGTGCAAATATAAAACACATTGTATTCAGTTTGGATCTGTGAGGATGAAGACAGAAGCGGAAACCAAAAGCTCTCCTGAATCTTCTCCACACACCAACAAGAGAGACTCCAAACAGTCGCTGACAGTTCCTCAGAGCAGTTTCACTTCACTATCACCCCCAAATGATCCAAACACAAGATAGTTTAAGGTAAAGAACGAGAGGACTGGATATTCTCCTGGGCTTCTCTCAGCTTAATTCTCATGACTTCAAGCTTTAGTTTAAAAGTTTCAGTTTTATTAGATTTGAATCTTTTAAGTACAAGCTGAGCAGCCTTTGGATAGAAAAGTGATGGAAGTGATAAATCTTAAGTGAGCTGAAATAAAGTTCTGACATTAGTAAAGGCTCATCAGTGGAATAAGCTGTTAATAATACTGATCACTTTAAATAAAGTCCCAAATACCTGCTGGAGGTTAGATTATTAGAACTTGTTATAGGCTACAATTTTTTTTCATAATATTCACACTTGTTCATTTCAGTCATAGAAAGTTCGGGTCTGGAATCTAAAAGTCTAACTCACATATTAAACATCAGAATCTAATTAATTAAAACATTTATGCAAGACATGTGCTCTGATGTTTGGCCAATAGACAAAAGGTTGACCTTTGTTTGACACATTAATTTGTGTTAAACAGAAATATACAAAAATCTAAAAGAAACCACAGAAACAATTATGTTTGGGAATTAAATAGGGGGGAAATCCAAAGGGAAAACACTACAGAAATAAGTACCGAAATAAATTCTAACATTTGAAACTTAATAAAAATTAATAAATGGGAAATTAAAAGGGAACGCAAGTAGGCAGTAAATACAAGGTTATATAATGTCTTATAATGCATAATAAAGGCATTGATTTATTTGAGGTATTTGATTTAGATTTTATCAGAACAGAACATTAATCCTTGTTTGTCCGTTGTCATGTACTGCCAATGTAGGTTTAATGTATACCTTATGCTTTGTTCTCTTTTCTTGTATTTTATTCAGAATGAATCTGACACCACTGAAGAAGAAACAGATGACGAACATGACCCTGAATATGTCCCAGACTCACAAACTGGAAAATCTGCCAACAAAAAAATGTACAGAGAAAACAGACACAGAACTCAACCACCATGATTAAAAAAAAAAAAAACTTCTGCTTCTTGTGCAAAAAGGGATTATACTGATTTGCAGTGGGCAGGTTTTTGGGGCTGTTTTCTTATTAATATGTACACAATGTTATATCAGAGTAATAACTGTAAATTTTGATTAGGGCACCATGAACAACACATCTGATGAAGGATTTATCAAGATCAGTGTCCCACTGAAACCATCACTTTTTCATAGAGCATAAAGACTGGGATATACTTACAAGAAAGAGGGAAAACAAGGAGGGTTCAAAGGACTACGGTGGACAAATACAATTTCTAAAGGATTGAGGACCATCCACCCCCACTGCTCAATTTCATTCAGAAGGCACAGACTTAAGATTGTACAGTTGGTTACGGTCGATTTGAGGACTGCCCAAATCACAATCACTGACTGTAGACAGTGAAGAGGACTTAAAGGTTGAAAATGAATTTCAAGGTGAAGTCAGTATTCACAATTGCACGGACCTGAAAAAACATCCTGTAAGAGCAGATAAAAGAATCACACAATGGAAGAAAAGGCATGAGGTCACTCATCATGATCATTTGTGATGGATCCATGGTGTTAATGCAGGCAATATCCTCATCATTTGTTAAAACAAATCTACACGACACCATAAACCATTATTACAACATTGCCAGTGGAAGAGCCAAAAAGGAAGATTTCAAATTATTATTATTATTATTATTATTATATATTGGTGTTACTATCCAAAGATAGTTTGACTAACCTGCACTGTTCTACCTATACCTAAGACAGTTTGCCACTTGGTGGTGCCTGTGTTCTTGATGAAACACTACACTATGTTATGTTCAGACTTAAGAATTTGCTATTTGGTAGTGCCAATAGTCATGATTACACTATGCACTTATTCAAAAGCCTGGCCACCCCTTGTATAAAAGTCTAGTTCTGCCACTGGTTATTAACATACTGAACCCCGTGTTTTTCTTACATTCTACAGTGCACCAAAACATTGTCTTCTGGCCATGTACGTTTTTGGTCTTTGAAAGACCTTGACGAGATGGTACAACGTGCAGCAGTTGTATTTTCAAGTCCATGCAGCAAGGAAGAATGTTGAGAAACATTTCAACAACCTGCAGTCGTAGCTACAAAGTTAAAAAGGATCCAGTTTGACGATGCTGTCAAGTCCCACATTAATGCAGGTGTGAAGTTGATGAGAGGCCCTTGCCCCTGCTGAAGTGGGGGAGTATATGGACTGGAGCTGGTGGAAGGAGTAACGGAGGATGGTGTTAGCACTATCCCACTGTCTATCAAAGCGACAGTATATGTATCTCTCCACCTCCTCAACAGATCCCAAAAAGAAAGAGCTCAGAAAGTTTGGGTCTGAAATCTAAAAATCTAACTCACATGTTAAACTTTAGAATATGGATAATTAAAACATTTATTCTCTTTCTCAATGGATAAATAATGCATTTAAACAAATTTGATTTTAATAATATCATCTAACTCTCTACAAAGAAAACAAATCAATGTATTTTCCAAATGTCAAACTGTTACTTTGAGCACAATGCTGAATGATAAGCTGTTTGGAAGATAAACTGATCAGTCTTGATCAGGTTGTATTTACAATAAACAATAAACTTCCACGGCTACATAGAAGATTATTTTAAAAACAATCAACAACAGAAAATACACTTTTCATTATGAAAGTTAGTGCCTCAAAAAAAAAAATTGAACAATCAAACCTGTAGTTCAGGACAGCATTAAGGTTTTCTTTTTTTTTTACAAACAGTGTTTGTAAAGAACAATGCAGGAGACCCCAAAAAGCAGGTTCCTCTCAATAAGGCCTTGAAATGTGCATTAATTTGCATTAAGGATCTAACCAGCTGTACAAACTACAATGCTGAAAACAAGAACAATGTGCAAAACAAAATAAGAGTCCAAAACAGCAAATCCTCTCTACCAGGAGCTATGATCCATTTCTTTACAGGCAATATTCTCAGCAGTATATATCTGAGCCCATGCAAAAAAACAACAACACATTTTTAAACATTACAATGCAGGAAATGGGGTGATTCAGAATTAAATGACTGGTGTTGAGGTTCACTTTTTTATTGCACTAGTGTAATTTCAGACTGTAAAAGTTTATTTTTAATATGTTTCATCTGTAAATTATTCTTTGTTGCATATCTTGGGTGGGTTAACCCTAAAATGAAAGAAATGATAAGAAAATACTGTCAACATGATATTTTTTTATATATATATTTTTCTTTTTGCTGCTTAATATCAGTATCATCCTCAGAAAATACACTTGAAGCTACCACACAGACTCCCTTTGTCCTTGACTGTGTAGCTAGGTAACCAGCTAGCGTTGCTAATGTCAATTGAAGCTAGCAAACTACATGTCAAAGCTTAATGAAGAACCTAAGAAGCTCATTAATGAAAAACTAATATTGCACCAGTTTTAAGAAAAACCCATGTCCTTATACTTTCACATTTGTAGCTTTCTGTCTAAACATATTAGTAAGCATGACATACAGAGTTAACTCTATTATCTTTATGTTATAAAGCCAACGTTAATGGCAAAGAATTAAAGACTTTGAAATCATTTACTCTCACCTCCAGTGCTGTCTTTCAGGTAAAAAACATCGGTCCTCTGTGCTTCAGACTGTAAGTATTACTCCACCTCAGCTGAATGGCAGCTACAGGTACACAGAATCCCTCCGCCGGAGGCTAAATTAAAACATGTCACATCTTCATGATATAACAAGTTGTGTGTGTGTGTGTGTGTGTGTGTGTGTGTGTATATATATATTATTAGATAGTCAGTATTAGTTCAAATCCATTACTTAAATTTTTTAAGGTTAAGGTTTTTTCTTTTCAAACTTTCACTCACACTGATTTTCTTTTCTTTCTTTTTTCAACTGCTAACTTGAATGGGCAACTTCAGTCAATATGACAAAATGTTCAAGACAATGAATAAATATAAGTTTAAGAAAAAATAAGTTTAACCTTCGAAAACTAGAATAGCTTACTTCAAAGAGTTTCTCTCTCTGCCTGAACATTTGAACCAGTACAGCTTTAAGAAACATGAGCTGAACTCTGTCAGAGAGATATAACAGGCTTTACAGTGACTTTAGTCTGACTGTACGTTAGCTAGACGTTTGGTGCTCCAGTTCATTAAACAGTCAAACTTTGTGATAACGTGACGTGTTTCTGCTCAGTCAGCTTGTTTACATGCTAACGCTGTTAGCACTGTTAGCTTTTAGCTTCGTTATTTCAATAACTGAGACGGAGAGCCAGGAAATGAACAGTTTTATGTTTGTGTCTTTGCCCATTGTGTGACATTTCTGTCCATATCTGTTGTTACGGTGAGAGTGTAAAGACTGAGACCCTGACAGCGACTTCGCCCACAGCTCCGGAGGGGGGAGACGACGACGATGGAGCCGAGCAGAGGAGAGAGGAGGCCGCGACGTCTGACAGAGAAGGCCGGCAGAGAGAGAGTCCGCTGGGCCAAACACCGGAGGAGCTCGGTGCTGAGGACGTCTGTGAACTGTCTGAGTGCTGTGCTGAATATAGATTTATTACATAGCTTCAAAAATGTGTATTTTAACATATTAGCCATCCATCCATTTTCTGTATAGCTTATCCTGTCTCATTTTAACATATTAAAGTAACATTATTATACAATAAAGTGTGTTTTCTACAGTGATTTGTGTCTCAGTCCATTAATGTAAAAAGAAATACACCACTTTGCTGTTATACTGTATTATTGAAATATCTTTTGACCAATTTTAAACACTATAACCTTCATTTGGAACAATTCAAACCAAAGTGCAAAAACAGGCCTCTGTCAGACCTGAGGAGAGAATAAAGAAATGAATATGTGAGTTTAGATGTTTGTTTGATAAGAGAAACTAATAAACAGATTTTTAACAACTTTCAGATAAAACAAAGCTAAACGTTAGCACTAGCGCAACATTAGCCTTAGAAAGCTAACATTAGCTCTGCTTCATCGTCACAGTAACATGAGATTCACCGCAGACTGTAACACGTCTTATTTTGTGGTTAGTTTTTATAGCAATTCAAACATAAATCAAACAGAGATAATTACCTGTCAGCAGAAATGTGTCTAACTCTCCATCAGTGTGAATCTTTCAGCTCTCTCCACCTCTCAAAGGCTCCGGTGTTTCCTCTCGTTTAATCTCCGGCTCGGTCAAATCCTTTTTCTTCTGTGCTCATCTTCTGTTTCTTCTCTCTCAGTATCAGCAGTAGTTGTCAAGAGGAAGGGAGGCTCACTTTTCTCTCTGCTGCTGCTCCTCATTGAGTAAACACACTGCGCCCGACCCCGCCGTGACCCGGAAGAGTTTGGGCGTCACCACAAAGTGAGAAAAGTAGTGTTTGAAAATGTTACCAACTGAATCTTTAAAGAGACAACATAAACTGACATAACAATTGACAGTCAAGTGTTTTTATCTCATGTAAGAAAATGTAACATAGACTATGATGGTAAAGTGAAATCTGAGTATCTTGTGCTTTTTTGTGGTCTTCAAAAATTCAGTTTACAGTTTATAAAATTTGTAATTAAACAGTAATAATTTAATGAATAAATAGGACTACAGTACTGTACAGTTAACCCAGGATTTTACAGTGATGCTACTGTAATGTTACAGTAATATGTAGTTATTGCAAAAGTTAAGTATTCTCAAAATATTGGAAAAAAACTGAAACAAATACATCTGTGTCTCAGCTGGATCCCTCCTTTGCTCTATGCAGCACCCAGTTATTATTCAGTACACATCCTATAAGATTATTTGTTTTAATGGAGTCCTAGCACAGCAGGTAATTGGACGACCGGCCTTTTAAGCCTTTTGATTGGATGAGTGATTATTGACTGATTACTCCCAATCTCCCGCCGTCATCATACACAATTAATAACCTCTGTAATGAAATAATTGAGTGTGTGAGTGAGGGGTGATGACACATCATGATGGAGAATCTCTCAGTCTAATATTACTTTCATGGTTTGACACTGATTTGAATGAACTCAACATGCTTTGTATTTACATGAGCTGAAGTGCAGTAAAACATGAGCAAAAAAATCCAGCTTCTAGTGAATTCACATTTCAACAACAACTGATCATTTTAGGCCTCAGGAATATGGTGTTTATTGGAAAGTAAAGCAATACAGCCACTAACTTAATAGCTTCACTATACTAGCTTCAGATAGTGTCACAGTTTTGTGCACTTGAAACCTTGATGCAGCAAACTGAGCATGGTCAGATATGACATGTTCGACAAGAAGGTCTCCAACATATTTAGCTGATCCCAGGAGTTCAAAGAGAACTACATTGTTTGTTTCCACCAGCTTCAAGTGTTCATCTGCAGACTCACACAGAACAAGAACTGGGATCTGAGTTTCAAAGCAGAGTGGTGATCTTTGCTACTGGCATCAGATTCACGTCCTCTCATAAAGAGTATTGTGATAGAGTGAGACTCTGACAACACTCCATTAAAACTCATGAGAAATAAATAACACCTAAATGTTTCTTCACGTTCAGACCAGCCTTGTTCCAGTTGGCCATAAAGGAATATCAGAAACACGAAACAACAGAGGAAAGAAAATGGAGTTTCAGCCTCTGATTTGACCTCTCAGGTCAAATATTCTCCACTTTGATGAATGTAAGCCAGCATGAAGTCACAGCACTCTGAAGTGTAGCAGCAACTTCAGGAAGTGAAGTTCTTGTCATTGTATTTAACCTTTGAACCTTTTTGTTCAAATGAGCCGTCTGCTGTGAAAACTAAAATTAAATTATGGAATGCATTTTCTTTACTAAATTTACAACTCACACTACAAATGAAAGATGTGTAAAATAGTCACACTGCTGCAACAGAACAAATACTGTAAATAAGTGTGCTGGAATATTATTAGCTGAGACATATTTCAATATATTTGGAGCAGATACACAATAATATTCACTCAAAGGGAAGTGTTGGTGAGCATCTCATTTTTTATCTGACACATCCAACCAGTCCTGACACATCAGTCCAAACAGCTCATTAGTGCTTTGGGACTGTGCGACTCATTAAGGGAGATGTGATCAGATCAAGGATCCAACATAAACAGAGCTCTCTGACTATCAGTCTTCCTCTTGCTGTCTCTTTGTCTCTCTCTCTGTCTCTCATTGTGAACTCAATAACAAACAAATTCCTCATTAAAGTTACAAAGCTTCGTTTGTCTTAATTAATTGGATGAATCCTGGAGAAAAGAGCATCCGCGCTCCCCTGATGAGCAGTGAAATACCAGACTACAAGCTTCAGTCAGCTTGAGCTGCAGCAGTGCAACATAAAGCATGTTTGTCACACTTGTTGACATGTTTCAGATCATCAAACAAATTTAAATATTAGTCAAAAACAACACAAATAAACATGAAATAAAGGTTTTTATTATTAAGGGAGAAAAAACAATCCAAACCTACATGGCCCTGTGTGAAAAAGCCCCCTGTTAAAATATAACTGTGGTTTATCACACCTGAGTTCAATTTCTCTAGCCACACCCAGGCCTGATTACTGCCACACCTGTTCTCAATCAAGAAATCACTTAAATAGGACCTGCCTGACAAAGTGAAGTAGACCAAAAGATCCTCAAAGCTAGACATCATGTTGAGATCCAAAGAAATTCAGGAACAAATGAGAAAGAAAGTAATTGAGATCTATCAGTCTGGAAAAGGTTATAAAGCCATTTCTAAAGCTTTGGGACTCCAGCAAACCACAGTGAGAGCGAAAACATGGAACAGTGGTGAACCTTCCCAGGAGTGGCTGGCCAACCAAAATTACCCCAAGAGCGCAGCGACGACTTATTACACTTATCACAAGAGGTCACAAAAGACCCCACAACAACATCCAAAGAACTGCAGGCCTCACTTGCCTCAGTTAAGGTCAATGTTCATGACTCCACCATAAGAAAGAGACTGGGCAAAAATGGCCTGCATGGCAGAGTTCCAAGACGAAAACCACTGCTGAGCAAAAAGAACATTAAGGCTTGTCTCAGTTTTGCCAGAAAACATCTTGATGATCCCCAAGACTTTTGGGAAAATACTCTGTGGACTGACGAGACAAAAGTTGAACTTTTTGGAAGGTGTGTGTCCCATTACATCTGGTGTAAAAGTAACACCTGCATTTCAGAAAAAGAACATCATACCAACAGTAAAATATGGTGGTGGTAGTGTGATGGTCTGGGGCTGTTTTGCTGCTTCAGGACCTGGAAGACTTGCTGTGATAAATGGAACCATGAATTCTGCTGTCTACCAAAAAATCCTGAAGGAGAATGTCCGGCCATCTGTTTGTGACCTCAAGCTGAAACGAACTTGGGTTCTGCAGCAGGACAATGATCCAAAACACACCACCTCTGAATGGCTGAAGAAAAACAAAATGAAGACTTTGGAGTGGCCTAGTCAAAGTCCTGACCTGAATCCTATTGAGATGCTGTGGCATGACCTTAAAAAGGCGGTTCAGCAAAGATGAGTGGGCCAAAATTCCTCCACAGCGCTGTAAAAGACTGCAAGTTATCACAAATGCTTGATTGCAGTTGTTGCTGCTAAGGGTGGCCCAACCAGTTGTTAGGTTTAGGAGGCAAGCACTTTTTCACACAGGGCCATGTAGGTTTGGATTTTTTTTTTTTTTTCCTCCCTTAATAATATGAACCTTGATTTTAAAAACTGCATTGTGTTTACTTGTGTTGTCTTTGACTAATATTTAAATTTGTTTGATCTGAAACATTTAAGTGTGACAAACATGCAAAAAAATAAGAAATCAGGAAGGGGGCAAACACTTTTTCACACCACTGTACATACATTCATCCTTAGAAATGCATTTGATTTTTATCACGAGATTTCTTCCTCCCATCTGCTCTCAGCTGACCTGAGCTCAGTGTTTCTCACTAAGCCACAGCTCAGCCTTTATTACGTTGCTTTCTTAGAGAAATCAGTGGAGGGTGTAGTGTCTTGTCAAGTCTGTTAGTCTGTCTGTTTTGTCTTGTTTCCTGTCTGGCTTGTTTTATTTTGAAAATACTAACTTTCCTCTCGTTTCAGGTCCCTTAGACTTCCTGCCCTTGTGTAGTTTCCCGCCGTTGTGATTGTCTGCCCCGCCCTGATTGTTTCCACCTGTTCCCCATTACCTCATGTATATATTGTCGGCCGTCTTCCCCTGTCCTGTGCCAGATTGTCTCATCATGTTACCAGAGTTTCTGTTTGTCGAACCTGAAAAGACCTGGAGTTTTAATTAAATACTTTAAAATCTTTGACTTTGTGTCAGAGTCTGCATTTGGGTCCTCCTGCAGAGGGTCAGCAGAGTGGGAGTGGGCTCAGATTGTAAATTAATGAGAGGAAACATTTCAACACCTCAGTGAGAAACACACAGGATGAGAAGTGGTGATTAAATCAGGACTGTTAAGCTCTGTGTTTTGTGTTCCAGCAGATAATCATGTTTCCATCACAGAAACTTTATTAACCACAACATGAACGGAGCCATCAAAGATCAATACTCTACAATGAAAAAGTTACAAAAAGAAGCTGAGTTGTCTGAAATTCTCCCTCTGGTGTCTCTGAGCCATGCACTGTTTTCCTGATTCATCTCTAACAGTCTCTTTGCTGTTCAGCAACAGTATCAGTCAACACTGATTCAAAGTCAACAATAAGATGAAACATTTGAACTATCAAAGACAATTTTCTGATGAAATGAGTTTAAAGGAAAACTGTTTTATTCTAATTAAGTTTATGGATAAAAGTTCAAGAGTAGAAACTCTAACTGGGAACTTGTGACTGCAGCATCTGAAGACCTGATGGTGTTTTCTCACTCACACTGATTTTATCAGAGTCCAACTGAGCTGCTTCTGTCACTGCTCCATTAACAAACATTCATAATTCCTGAGAGCTGCTGTACTTACAGTCTGCAGAGCGTCATTACTTCCTGCTGACATTTCATTACAGAAGTGGACCAGAGAGAAGACGTGGAGACAAATATTATTCCTATGTAGGACTGACTCTCTCTCCTCTCCTGTTTCTCATCAGCATTTCTTTTTCTCTCTCTCGCTCTCTCGTCACAGTTGGCTGATGCTGGCAAGCAGCCAGTGTCAAAGTGTCTTCACCCTGACTGATTTCTTTCAAGGTGCCGATAATCCAGGAAGTGTGGTCATGTAGTATGAAGGGATATAACTGTCTTATCTTTGAGCTCCTTGAGTATTGGTGAGTATAAAGTGATGCTAAGAGTGAGCTGGCAGTGAACCCTGACTGAGAGAGTCAGCTGCACACATGCATCAGAGCAAGTGACCGACTGACGGCTGTGAATCAAACACTCCCCTTTAAAAGTGTCAGTCAGTCCCTGTTTGTTTAATGTGCACCAACGTTACAAAAGAGATCAGACAGAGACTGAAGCAGCAACAGGAAAGACAAACAAGATGACAGAGGTAAAAAAAAAAAAGTTTAAACAACTGAAGAAATGAAACCGTATGAAAGAAATCAGGAAATGATGAAAGGAAAATAATAAAATAAAAAAGGAAAATAATCTAAAAAGGCCTCTGAGTGTAAAAGCCCAGTCAGCTTTAAAAACTGATCTCAAGTTAAAACAGCGCTGCCTCAGGAACTCATCATAAAAAGGCTCCAAAGGTTTGAGAGGTAACTTGGGGCTGAACCATGTTGAGCCTTTAAAAAATGAGATTCTGTTTGATCATTTCTTAAATAAACAAGAATCCAGTAAAGCTGGACTGGGGGGTGAAATACCTGATTGTGATTAGGACTCCAGCTCCAGGACCTTTGGCTCCAGCACATCTGCTTGGAGGTGGTGATTTATCTCAGACAGACACAAAGGAATACATTCATGGGAATTCATAATTGTCTTTAGTTTAAGATGAAAGCCATCAAAACATACGAGTGAAGAATATGAAACTATTCTAATGTTTGACACACTTTTCTGCCTCTGTTGCATATTAGATGTGTTTAAATAAACCCAACATCACAATGAGTAACACTTGAGAAAATGTCTGACTTTTAATTCAAGGAGGAGGAGAAACAAATGAAGGAGCAAGTATGAGAGGAAGAGAAGAGAAGCAGCAAGAGAGGAGGAGGTATTCATACTCTGACATTACTGTAACAGAACTCTGATAATATTGTTGTTGTATTGAAAAAAATAAAGAAATCTAAATTTAATTTTCATGTTATGATTTTCACATCTGCAGCAGCATTAGCTGAACTATAAATGAGTGATTTGTGATGACGCGTCCTCTCCAGGATCAGATGTACAGTGTAGGAGAAGATGGACATATGAGAGGACAGGGCTGAGGACTGGACACTGAGGAGACGTTCATGTGAGGCTGTGGCCTTCATTTAAACTGAGGACTTCAGGGTGCTCGTCCACAAAACACTGTTCATTTGTAGGAGCGGTCTGCTCTTTTCTAAGGAAACCTTGTATGTCCAAAGTGAAAATACCTCAGGGCACAACACTGAGTCTGAGGGCTCCTTAATGAGGTAAACACTGATCTAATTTCTATTATCGGGTGATTTAATGCTCATTTCCTTCATTATGAAGGAGCATCAGCTCACCATCTGCTGGGCTACAGTGTTGATCAGTGATCTAACAGGATCAGACAGCTGTGGAGACATGCAGGATAAAAACAGCTCTGCTCTGCACACACACGAATGTACTGCTGCAGGCATCACATCATGTTTCAATACATATAAATATATGAACTGACAAAAGTCCACTCATCTCCTTCATCCTGTGATTTTTATCATTCATCAGTATCATGGAGTCACTATGACAAACAATAAACTCAATAACTTTTTCATTAAAACACTGGTCAAAGCATTTCAATAACTTGGGAGGATTTTCCAGCAGCACTTTGTCAATTGTCAGTGAACTTGTTCCTGTTTTGTCTCCATGTACCTGTGCTGTCAAATCTCCAGAGTGAGATCTGTCTCTGAGAAGTTTGATTTCTCCTGCAAAGTGAGCACAGCTCAGCTCGTTGGTTTGAAGTTAAACCTTCCCACAGAGGAGAGTTCATCATGTACACAGAGCTCAGTGGAAATGTTCTTCTCATAGTTAAAAACTACAGAGACTCTGATGGATTTTGACTCAGTGAAACTCTTCATCAGACTGAGGAACCAAACTGTTTGAAGAAAAGGTCAAATCTCATATTTCTGAATGAATGCAGAGAACTGAGGCTGTTCTGTGTTCAAATTCAAGCGCACCACTCTCTGGTGTTTTCTGTCACCTGTCCAAGGTCAGACAGCTGCTGTGACATCACTAATGGAGACGTGGCCTGAAGAGAAACACATTAGAAAGCTTCAGTCCAGAAAGACACTGCAGCGCTCTGACCTGTTTGTTTCACTCTTCTGGGTGATTTTGGATGATTGTTTTCAGGAAGTTTTTACTTTTCTCCTGATAAATGCCAACAAATAAAAAAGCAAAGCAGATACAGGTTTAGGGAGGACAGGAGGACATATTCACAAGTGATAGTACTGAAACAGATTCTGAGTGATGACAACACTGATAATCTACACTGAAATGACAGATTTTTTTACAAATAGGGAGCAAAACTTGTGACTTCAGACAGATCAATTGATTTAGTCTCATGTCTGATTTAGTTTCTCTGTTTTAAATTCAACAGACGAGACCAGATTGAGGAGAGAAGTCAGAGCTCCACCAGCAGAGTGAGAAACAGCTCCATAGCCTTCATTCACTAACATGTGACTGACAGCCAGCTTCATACTGACACAGCACACAGAGACTACTGACTGCATGAGACACAGTCTGAGAGAAAGTGTCTCTGCTGGATCACATCCTGAAGCTCACACATGTCAGATCAGGACTGATGCATCATCCAACACAGTGAACTGTAGACTGATGGAGCAGAGCACGTTGGATTATTATTGACGTATATTATAATATATATATTAATATTCTCATATTAGATTCTTGTTTGAAGACGAATGTTGGTCTGAAATCATTCACTCATTCACCACCAGCTGCTCACTGTCTATGGAGTTCAGTGTAGAGGACGATATAGTGAGCTCATCAACAAAATGAAAAAAACACTTCAGGACACTGTTCATCATTTTCTCTAACCGGTAATTACATCACTGCTGTAAAAATGTTTCAGATCAACGTCGGCTGGTGGACCATGCAAAATAAATACTGCTGTGTATCTTTGGTAATTTGGGAGAACACACTTAATATAAATGTATTTATCACAAAGATAAAATACTCTGTGGTGTTTGATGCACTGCTCTGTCTTCATCTGTTTGCCGTTTGGCTTTCAGCGCAACGCATGATGTTATGAAGGACATTCAGTTGTGCACTACTTTTAACAATGCATTGTGGGATACTATGAGTCCACTATATAAGGTATTATAATTCTGACTATACATTCAGACAGCAATCCAAAATGTCCGACTCCCTGTAGAGTGGACGATATCATGAGTAGTGGGTGATTTCAGAAAAACAGACAGAACTTCTCTAGCTTTGAGGTCAAAACAAGACTTTCTTGTCTCCACTGGATTTTCTGGTTAATCTGTCTTAAATTCATTCTCTGATAATCCACAATCAGACTACAGCTCATTAATACTGCTTTTAGTTTCCCATCATGATTTCATACTGATTATTTGAGCAGCAGTTCCTCCTCGAGATCCTCCGACCTTGTGTGTGAATATTTCATGATGAATATTAAATAGTAATGAGACTTTAGTGAGCGCCTTATCACTGTGATATAATATGGATTAAGATGAAACCTCAGGCCACACAAGGACTGAACTACAGTGAAGTTTCTAATTCAGATGAGTTCATTTATTTATTTCAAGAGACATTTGAAGACCTATCTGACAGCAGCACTTAATGTTTATCACAAACTATTCAACAGTTTGTCTCCCTGTGATTAACAAAAAGACCTAACAAATCATCAATTAATTAATGAGATTGAATAGAAGTATAAATAGATCAATTGTAATTCTACCATAATATGATTAATCACAAAATCTTGATAGATACAGCAGCACCTCTCTCTCTCTCTCTCTCTCTCTCTCTCTCTCTCTCTCTCTCTCTCTCTCTCTCTCTCTCTCTCTCTCTCTCTCTCTCTCTCTCTCTCTCTCTCTCTCTCTCTCTCTCTCTCTCTCTCTCTGCTTCTCTCTCAGTGCATGCTGGGAGATTGTGGCGTGAGTGAGAGGCGCGGAGCGTTTGAGTTTTCAAAACTCTTTTTTTGTTTTCTTTCTTAGTAATTTAGTTTAATTTAACGTAGTTTATTGGTGGTGGTTTACGTTAGTTTACAGTTGGACGCACTTAGGGGTTTAGGGTAACTTTCGGGCTTGTTGGGGTTTTTCTCCTGCCGGTGTCTCTCTGCCGGTCTGCGGTGCAGACGCCATGCAGGTAAATGGAGACCTGAGCAAAGCTGACGAGGAAACATGGCATCAAGATCTCTGCCAGTTTCCCGTGCAGCGTGGAGGACATCGGGCTGGCTGTGGGGGAAGAAGGTCGGGCACAGCAGCAATTAAATCGTCGGCCGCGAGGATGAACAGCGCCGTCGTCCATCTTCCTGGACCGGGTGGACAAGGTGAACCGCGTCATCGAGACAGGTATCACAGTCAATGAAATGTTTGTGCCGGTGCTGCCGTTGTCGCAGCCCGCAACCAAAGTTATATCCTGTCCTAATGTCCCTCCGTTTATCACCAGATGAGTTTCTGAGCAGAGAGCTCTCCAGACACGGGAAGGTGGTCTCCCCGATCAGAAAGATCCTTGTCTGGATGTAAGTCTCACCGGAGACAGCTGCTGAAACACGTAGTGTCTCACCGGAGACAGCTTTATATGATACTGAACCAACCTTTATATGTGGAGAGGAGCTCAACCTCCGCTTCCACGTCAGAGTAGATGATTATGACTACTGTGATATTTGCAACCTCATCGGTGATGAAGTGCTTTCGGTTGCGGGGAGGAGGGACACACCGTGAAGGCCTGTCCGGATGCGCGTGAGCGGTAAGCCGGTCCCGCCGGGCCCGGGGGGGCGGCTGGCGCTGCGGCGGCTTCGCCCCCCGGCTCAGGCCGGTTGAGCGGGCGGATGCCGCCGGGGGATGGCTGGTAGCCGATGCCCCGCATGGCCGGTCTCCCCGCCCGGGGAGGCCGCGGGGCCGGGCGCCCTGCCGCGCCGTGTGGCTGCTGTGTCCGTGCCGGTACACCGGAGGTGTTGGCAGGGTGAAGGAGGGTGAACACAGTTTGAGGGGAGGTGAGGCAGTGGAAAGTGAGGTGGGTGGAAAGCAGGTGGGAAAAACAAACAGGTGAAGAGTGAGGTATTTGTTTTACAGAAATCAAAAAAACAGGAAAAACAGGTGAGGCTGGTGAGTTGACACAAAGAGGGTCAGACAGGTGAGATCACAGAGGCACAAGTTGGGGAACACTGGTGAGTCAGGTAGGACATAGGAATGGAAGATGGGAATCAGCCTCACAAGTTATGGAGTGAGCGGGTGGAGGAGGCTGAGATGGAAGAGACAGCAGCCAAACCAAAGCCCACTCACAAACGCAGCAGAAAAAGACGCGAGAAATACCAGAAGTGCAGTCTAGTGAGGCAAAAACAAGCTAAAGTTAGGGGAAGGAACACAGGTGAGGAAGGTCAGTGCAGACAGAATGAACAGTGGGAGTGAAGGAGGAGTGTGCGTCTGACAACAGTGACATACCCGGCTTTAAAGACTGAGCAGCAGCCAGGAGAAAGAAAATTGTACTCAGCAGAGGAAGATTTAAAAGAGTTTTTTACAGAAGACAAAGAACCAAGCATGGGGTAAAAGGTTGAAGAATTATTTTCCCTGAACTTGTCAGTGTTTTACACATCGGCCAGACTCCACATGAGCCAAAGGAGAAGAGTCTGGCCTCACTGATCAAGGAAGGTTTTTAGACTAAAAGAAACTTGTGCTTAAAGTTAAAAAAGCAAATGAACAAGTGATGATGCAAAAAACTTTCCAATGTGTTGTTTTAATTAACTTATTGGATTTTAAATTTGGTGTTTCAACATCTCACTTAATATGCATCACTTTTAAAGTGGGAAGTTTTAAATGTTAATGGAGCCAAGAGAGGTAAACAAAGAGAGCACTAATTTATGAAACCTATCAAGAATTAAACATGTTGATGTCCTGTTTTTACAAGAAACCCACAGTGATGGCTGGAAAATGAGGCAGAACTGGAGGAGGAGAAGTGGGAAGGGGAAGCCATTTTGAGCCACAACACCAGCTCTTCAGTGGAGGAGTGGGCTTCCTCTTCTCCTAGGAGCTTCTCTCCAGTCTCACTGGCAGGTCAAGAGCATTTTATTCGAGGGGAGGTTACTTTTTAAAGTTAAAGCTCAGTTTGAACAGTTTACGGCTGCTTTTATTCAACTGTGTATGCTCCAACAAACGGTGCAGAGAGGAAGCAGTTTTCTACAGAAGGTAAAGCTGATGTTTTAAACAGCCTGTGCTTCGGAGGATTTTTTATTCTTGGGTGGGGATTTTAATTGTACTGAAGAATGCAGTTCTTTAGATCGCATAATCATGCAGAGCCTCATCCAGCCATCTCAGCATGCTCTGAGGCAGCTGGTTCCACACTCATGGCCTGGTGGACGTGTGGAGGAGGATGCATGCAGACACCAGACAGTACACATGGTCCCACCTTCAGAGAGAGCACCATCTCCTCAGCCAGGACTTCGACCGTTTTTATTGTTTTAAAGCATCATTTTAATATTGTTTAAAATTGTGCAAAATTCATTACCTGCTGGTTTTACTGATCATTCCCTGCTTTTGAATGTCATGTTTTTATTAGGGATATCATTATGCCAAAAAGTGCATATTGGCATTTTAATTCTGTTTTGGCAACACTTGACAAAAAGTTCAGGGAGGTCCTTATTTATTTTCTGGGATGTTTTTAGGCAGAGGAAGGGTGATTTTAAGCAAGTCTTAGGCAGTGGTGGGACCATGGTAAGACTGAGATTAAACTTCTTTGTCAACAGCATACCCTTCAACGTCACACGAGACATCACCAGATCTATAGAAAGGACCTGGAGAGTGACATAGTGGAACTAGAGGAAAATGAGCGAGTCCACAGGAGAAATCGTCAAGGATGTATATTGAAAGTCCTCAAAGTCAAATAAAATGGCCTTAGCCAACCTGCTGGAAAGGCAAGAGTACAGGGGTGCACTGGTCAGGATCCCGGTTACTCAAGAACATCGCAGAGATGGATGCTCCCTCTGGCTTCTTCTTCGGCCTGGAGAAGAAAAATGGACAGAAGGAAGGTAATCCACTCCTTGCTTATCGGACGCAGGGCAGGAAGCTTCATGGAACCGGGCCAGATCAGAAGGCGGGCCTGTTCCAGTTTCTATTCCTCCACTTTACTCCTCGGAGTACGAAGAGGCAGGCCGCACTGCAGGAGGAGTTCTGCAGTGGGCTCCTCAAGGTTTCTGCGGAGACCAACTCCCAGGCTCGCAGGAAGCGCTTTGCAGGATGTGTGAAGCTTCAAGGCCGCCCTGCAAGAGCATGCAGGGGACGGAGGGCTCCGGGTGTCGACGGCCTGACGGTTGGAGTTTTTATAAAGCCTTCTGGGACATTTTAGCTAGCAGATATTTTAGATGTTTTTAATGAAAGTTCTGGCCTCTATGGTTCCATGCCGGATGTCCTGCCGCAGAGCAGTCCTCACGCACTTCTGCTACCAAGAAAGGAGGGGAACCTGCAGGACATTCAAAAACTGGCGCCCTGTGTCTTTGCTCTGTGTGGATTACAAGCTTCTGTCCAAGGCCTTAGCCAACAGGCTGAGGGGGAAGCTATGGAGCAAGGTCATCCACCAGGACCAGACCTACTGTGTGCCCGGCAGGTCCATGGTAGACAACGTCTACCTGATTCGAGATGTTTTGGAGGTCTCCAGCTCATTGGGTATAGACACTGGTCTGATTTCTCTAGATCAGGAAAAGGCTTTTGACCGTGTTGAACACAACTTCCTCTGGAAAGTTCATGGAGAGTTTTGGGTTCAGCGCAGGTTTCATAGCTAAGATCAAGGTGTTGTACAGGTGACATTGAGAGTGTGCTGAAGGATTAATGGTAGTCTGTGTGCTCCCTTTCAGAGTGTGCATAGAGGTGTCCGGCAGGGCTGTGCTCTGTCAGGGATGCTCTATGCACTCTCTCTGGAACCCCTGTTGATACAAAATACGCTTCCAGTATTCAAGGACTGCTTTTACCTGGTTTTAGTAAGAAGGGCATTGTTTTATCGGCATATGCCGATGATGTCATTGTTTTTATTCAGAGACCAAGAAAGATGCAGACATCCTTGGCAACTGAGACTGTTAGCAAGGTTTCTCCATTGCATCGTCAGCAAGGGTGAATTGGAGAAAAAGTGAAGCCCTAGCTGTCGGTGAGTGGCGTGGCGGTCTCCCGGTTCTTCCCCAAGGTCTGGCCTGGGGAAAACAGGTGGGCATAAAATACCTAGGGGTGTATCCTGGGGAAAGACACCGTAGTTCCAGAAGGAACTGGGAAGGGTGTCACAGAAAAAGATTGAAGGGAAAGCTTTCAATGAAGTGGAAATGGTTGCTCCCCTCAAATGTCTTTTAAAGGTAGGGTTCTGGTTTTAAACAACCTTAGTGGCATCCCAGCTCTGGCATCGTTTGATGTGCCTGCATAGATCCATAGACCCACCTGTGAACCTACTAGCCAGGTTCAAATTCAGAAAAAAATGGTTAGATTTTTTTTGGGATGGTTTACACTGGGTGCCACAAGGGGTGCTGTTTTTAACCAGAGAGGAGGGGGGACAGGGCCTCGTCCACCTGGCCAGCCGGAACCGCTACCTTCAGGACTTCAGTTTGTTCCAAAAAGTACCTGACACTGGGTCCAGCGAGATTTAGTGTGGAGGGATGTGGCCGAGCTGCATTTCTCAGACGAGCATAAATGACCTGGGGCTGGATGCTGACTCTGTTTTTAACTGATTGTAAATTTTTAAAAGTTAAAGTGGGCTACCTCCTGTTTTATCAGGGTGTTTTTAAAGTCCTGGGCCCTTTTTGATACAGCAAAAGGTGTCAGAAATCTGCCTCTCTTCACTGGTTGTTGAAAGAGCCACTGATACACGGGGCCAGGCTGGACATCAGCGAGTGGCATCACTCCTGGCCTGACGGTGGCCACTTCGCGGGTCCGAGGACCCTGTGTCTCCAGCAGTTGGTAGATGCGGTGGGGCCGGCGCTGAGCGATGCTGTGGCCCTGGGCTCTTTGTTGGGTCTACACTTTCGGTCCGGGTGGCCCAGGAAGGATCCTGCAGCCTCTGGAGGCAGAAAGCTCTCGGGAAAAGAGAGGAGCCTTCCTTGATGAACTACAGCCAGGGAAAGGGCCACACCGGATCCAACAGACCCCTTCCCAGATGATCAACTGTTTGAGCCCTAGAACTGGGAGACCTGACCGGCCCCCTGCTCGACTGCTATTAATCCAAACAAGATGACTCTGCACAAGAGCTGATAAAAAGACTATCTATTTTAACTGTGCGTCAAAAGTCATCAACAAGAATGGACTGAGCAACAGACCCCCCACTGTGTGGACTCAAAGACTGTCTGGGGGAAACCTGGAACCCAGCCCACAGTGGAAGGATTTTATACAAAGCCTCCCCTCAAAAAACGGACTGGCCGACCTGCAGTGGAGGATTTTACATGGTGCCATCGCCTCCAATGCTTTTATCTCTGTTCTTAACCCTGTTGTTTCCAGCAGATGTCCGTTCTGTGGAACGCCACGAGACTGTCTACCATGTTTTTCACTGAGTGCCAGAGACTCACGGAGCTCTTCGCTCTTTTAACATCGGTTTTTAGTCTCTTTGGGGTGAGCTTTTAACTAAGGGGGTTTTTATCATGGGAGCGGGCTACAAAAAAACTGATAAAGAAAAGGTGGCAGCTCCTGAACTTCCTTCACAGGAGAAGCAAAGATGGCCATTCTACCTCAGTGAGCAGAAAGAACAGGGTGGAAGAACAGAGAAGGGACAGGATGCCAAAGTCAACTCTGGCTCTGCAACATGTCAGGGCCAGACTCTGGCTTCGAGTTACAGGTTTTATAAACACATTGAGCTGATTTAGAGACTTTTAAGCAGCGCAAAAATGGTGCTACAAAGACATCATCTGTTCAGTTATCGACTGAAGATCAGCTGCAGTTTGCACATGTTTTTATGTCTTAACTAAATTATTTATAGTAACAAAACTACAATGCAGGGTTTTTCAGGGTTTTTCTTTTTTGCACTGTTTATTGAACCGACTGTAATTTAAGAACTGTAAATAAAGTGTTTTTGTCTCTCTCTCTCAAAAAAATCTCTCTCTAAAGTGTCTCTCTCTCTCTCTCTCTCTCTCTCTCATCTCTCTCTCTCTCTCTCTCTCTCACCTCTCTCTCCTCCTCTCTCTCTCTCTCTCCTCCTCTCTCTCTCTCTCTCTGTCTCTCTCTGTCTCTCTACCACTCTCTCTCTCTCTCTCTCTCTGTCTCTCTCTCTCTCTCTCTCTCTCTCTCTCTCTCTCTCTCAGTCTCTCTCTCTGTCTCTCTCTCTCTCTCTCTCTCTCTCAGTGTCTCTCTCTCTCTCTCTGTCTCTCTCTCTCTCTGTCTGTCTCTCTCTCTCTCTCTCTCTCTCTCTCTCACACACACACACACAGTCTCTCTCTCTCTCTCTCTCTCTCTCTCTCTCTCTCTCTCTCTCTCTCTCTCTCTCTCTCTCTCTCTCTCTCTCTCTCTCTCTCTCTCTCTCTCTCTCTCTCTCTCTCTCTCTCTGAGCGCATGCGTGAGTGTGGTGAGTAAGTGATTGTGATCTCTATCTTTTTTCTTCTCTATTTGTTTTTTTTGTATGTGATCTACTTGGTGTTTTGATTGTTTTCTCAGGGTTGTTTTTTCGGGGTGGTGGTGGTGGGGGGTCAGTCGGGCGTTATGCCCGTTGTCAGCAGTCAGGAGGAGCTGGAGAAGCTCACTCGCCGACATGCGGTGAAAGTTTTACCGCAGGCCGGCTGTTCAGTGGAGGAGGTCGGCTCTGCTGTAGGAGAGGTGGTGGGGTTTGAGAGCATCAAGTCGGCGTCTCGTATGAACAGTGCTGTGGTGATTTTTCTGGATGAAGTGGTGAAAGTGGAGCGGGTGGTCGAGGCTGGCATCGTCCTCAGGGACACGTTCACTCCGGTGTATCCGCTCGTTAACCCGTCAAAGAAGATCACCGTTTCAAACGCCCCGCCATTCATTAAAAACGATGATCTGTCCAAAGCTCTGTCCAGGTACGGACAAATAGTGTCCCCCATAAAAATGGTGCTGTTGGGATGTAAATCTCCCAAACTGAAAGCATGTGGTCTGTCACAGAAGACAACTTTACATGATCCTCAAAGACGCTGACAGTCACCTCAACCTGACTCTCAACTTTAAGGTTGATGGCTTCAATTACATTGTCTTTGTCACCTCTGAAACCATGAAATGTTTTGGTTGTGGGGCCGAGGGGCATCTCATCCGAGCTTGTCCCGAGGCCAGGAGAGAAAACGCTGGCTCCCCGGGCTCAGGAGCGGCCGGCGGAGGGCCATGGCCTTCAGGGGCTCGGGGGCGGCCGGTGACGGAGGACGCCCGGCTCCTCGGGCTCAGGCGGCGGAGGTGACGCCTTGGCTCCTCGAGGCGGCGGAGGGTGACGCCCGGCTCCTCGGGCTGACCGGAGGTGGCGCCCGGCCTCCAGGCGGAGCCCTGGGGTGGCGCCTGGGCCTTGGCCTCGGGGCTCAGAGGCCCGGCCGGTGGAGGACGCCTCGGGCGGCCGGGAGGGGCTCCTCGGGCGGCAGGTGGAGGACTCCCGGCCCCTCAGGCTCGGGCGGCAGCCGGGCGGAGGGACGCCCGGCTCCTCAAGGCGGCCTGGCAGCGGAGGATGCTGCCCGGCTCCTCGGGCTCGGCTATGATTGCTTGAACGAACATTGTAACAGTTTAATGGAAAAGACAATAGATGGGGGTGAAACTGAAAACATGGTGAGCAGTAACAATGATAACATGGAGGATGATGTATCAATGGAAAATGTGTTTAATGAACAGTGTCTCAGCATAAACACCAGTAAAAGAAAGAAATCAGCTGATAAAGGGCAGGGGGGAGGTAAAACCAGGAAGACTCTGCAGAGCCTCTCTGATGAGGAAGAGGAGGCTGAGCTGACCTGTTTCTCAAGGAAGGAAAGAATCACCTCCTATTCTGTAGAGAAGATTCAGGAGGTTTCTTAGCAGAGACTAAAGGTCAAAGGGCGGTGAAGACCTGAAGCAGTTCTTCCCTGATCTAAATGGTTTTCATCGGGTCTGTGAATCGACTCAGAAAAGAGGATGTGTTCAGTGATCAGGAGATTTACAGACTCAGGAAGCTGGTGACTAAGGCCAGAGCTGCACTGATTGAAGATGATGATTAAGTTCATGAATATGTACATTTTATTCTTTGTCACTGTTTTGTGCTGTGTGTATCTTTGCCATGGTGAACATTAATATTGGGACCATTAATATAAACGGTGCACGCTCTGATGCAAAGAGAGCTTCTCTGTTTAAATTGTGTGAGCTAAAGAAGCTGGATGTGCTGTTTGTCCAAGAGACTCACAGTGACAGCAGTAACGAGAGGGACTGGAGGAGGGAGTGGCCAGGGCAGGTTTTCCTCAGTCACAAACAGTCCAACAGTGCTGGGGTGGGAATCCTTCTTCTCCAGAGCTTTCAGTCCTCAGTCTGTGGAGCTGCACCACGTCCTGCCTGGTCATGCTCTCATGGTCAAAGCACTTGTATGAAAAGGTGAAACTGGTCTTTCTGTGTGTTTATGCTCCTGTGCTAAGCACAAACAGAATGGTTTTTTTAAATGTATTATGTGATGCAATTGGTGGTGTCTCTGATGAGTATTTATTCCTGGGGGGTGATTTTAACTGCACTGCTGATGCAGCACTGGACAGAAATCACCTGGAGCCTCATCCTGCCTTCGTCTGCTCGGCTCAGGTGTCTCATCGAAACACATGATTTGAAGGACGTGTGGAGGGGTGTTAATGGCAGGAAGTAGACAGTACACCTGGTCTCACTGCAGGGACAACACAATGTCTCTGGCCAGACTAGACCAGTTTTATTGTTTCAGACATCATTTTAGTATTTTTAAAAGCTGTCGTATCGTCCCGGTGGGTGTGTCAGATCATTCCTTGGTTCAGTGCAGCTTTTTTATTCAAAATGTGAAGACATCCAGTGCCTTACTGGCATTTTAACACAGCTCTTTTAGAAGACTGTTCTTTTAGAGAAGGCTTTTAGGTTTTTATGGCTTTCACACATAGAGAGAAGAAGGCCAAGTTCACATCATTACAAGAAGTGGTGGGACTATTTGGAAAAACCATCACAAAGCAATTTTGTCAACAGTATAAGTTCGCAATGTCACCAAGCAAATTACCAGATCCATTCAGGACTTGGAGATTGAGGTTCAGCACTTACTGAGCTGTACAGGAGATCAAGGGCATGTTGAAGCCCTTAAAAGTAAAAAGGCTGCTATAGCCAACCTGTTGGGCATCACAGCACAGGGAGCCTTAGTTCGGTCACGCGTTTTATGAATGCCTCCATGTTGGACTCCCCTTCCAAATTTTTTTTTTAGCCTGGAGAGAAGGAACGGCCAGAGGAAGGATCATCCACTGTCTGCGATCGGCCAATGGGTCTTCGCTCACTGAAACCACCTGAGATCCGGAGGTATGCCACAGGATTTTATAGAGACCTTTTTAAAACAGAGTTAGTGGAGGATCCAGAGCTGGATTCAACTTTTCTGTCTGGCTTACCTCAAGTTGGGGACTCATCTGGTTCTATGTTGGTCAGCCTGACCTAACTCTGGATGAGCTACATGTGGCCCTCACGAGCCTGGCTAATGGTAAGGCTCCAGGCATCGATGGGATCCCGGTTCGAATTTTTATAAGGCCTTCTGGATGGTGGTGGGTGAGGACATGCTGGAGGTCTTCCAAGAGAGTTTCCGGAGTGGTTTTTTACCTCTGAGCTGTAGGAGGGCTGTAATCACTCTGCTCCCAAAGAAGGGAGACCTCCAGGATCTGAAGAACTGGAGACCGGTCTCTTTGCTCTGCTGCAGGGACTACAAGGTCCTGTCGAAGGCTCTGAAGCGTTGAGACTCAGAGAAGCGATGGCTGAGGTGGTTCATGTTGACCAGACTTACTGTGTGCCCGGAAGGTTAATTAGTGATAACATTCACTTAATTCGGCATGTTTTGGACGTCTCTGGCTCTTTGGGCATTGGGACTGGTCTTATTTCAATAGACCAGGAAAAGGCTTTTGACCGGGTTGAACACCAGTACCATGTGGAAGACGCTTGCTGCGTTTGGGTTCAGCCCAGGTTTCATTGCTAGGATCCAGGTTTTGTACCGTGACGTTGCGAGTATACTGAAAATTAATGGTGGTCTGGCTGCGCCTTTTATTGTTCAAAGAGGAGTGCGGCAGGGATGCTCATTGTCAGGCATGCTGTATTCTTTAGCCATTGAGCCCCTGCTGCATAAGCTAAGAAAGGAACTGGTAGGTGTGTGTTTTCCTGGGTGTCCTGCAGCTGTGAAACTGTCAGCCTTATGCTGATGATGTTTTGGTGGTTTTAAATACGCAGACGGACATAAAGGTTCTGGAGGAAAATGTAGAGCTATTCAATAGATTATCATCATCCAAGGTCAACTGGAACAAGAGTGAAGCGTTTGTAACCAATGAAAGACTCTCTGAATGGGCTGGTTTTACCTGGAGGGCTGAGTTGGAAGACGGGGGGGTTGAAGTACCTCGGGGTGTTTTTAGGTGATGAACAGTGTTTAAAGAAAAACTGGGAGGGGGTTTTAGAGTCCATTGAGGGCAGACTGAAGGAGGTGGAGGTGGTTGGTGCCATGCATGTCTTTTAGAGGTAGGACCCTTGTTGTTAATAATCTAGCGTCCTCCTCTTTGTGGCATAGGCTGGCGGTGGTGGACCCCCCTCTAATCTGCTCTCACGGGTCCAGGCTATTTTAGTGGAACTTCTTTTGGGACAGACTCCACTGGCTCCCACAGGCGGTGCTGTTTCTCCCTAAAGAGGAGGGAGGACAGGGGCTGGTTCATCTGGCCAGCAGAAGTGCGGCTTTCCGGCTGCAGTTTATTCAGAGGCTGCTGTACGGACCACAGGATCTGGTGTGGAGACCTCTGGCTCAGCTGACCCTGCGGAGTGTTGGAGGCCTAGGTTTACAGCAATCTGTGTTCTTAATGGATTTTAAAACGGTGAATTTATTCTCCCTTCCTGTGTTTTACCGTGGATTGTTCAGCGTGTGGAAGCTGCTGTGGAGACAGAGGGTTCGGCATGAATCCTTGTTTTGGCTGCTGCAGGAACCAATGGCTCACGGAGGCCTCATGAGTGCCCCCTCCTGGGTAGGGGCAGCAGTCGCGAAGGACCTTCAGGACTGCAGGGATTTCTACTCTTGGGGCCTTGATGGAGTACGCTGGGCCGGACCTACAGGAGACAGCGGGATTGGCAGCTGGTCTGGGGTGGAGATCGCAGAGGATCGTCGGTCGACTGCTGGATCACTGGAGAGCCTGTCTGGCGGGACAGGAGCGTTGCATGCTGGGAGAGTACAGCCGTGGTCAAACTGCCCCCTGTTCTGACGACCCTTTCCCCTCCCTCATCATTCTGCCCCAGCTCAAACCAACAGGGTGAGGTGAACCTGAAGGAGGCCAAGGGCAAAGTACTGTCTGTTCTGATGGTGAGGTGTCTGAACAGACAGAAGCTGCAGCACAGGTCCCTACTACCTTGGAGAGCTCACCTGTCCCTTGGGTGAGGAGGTCCGGCCTGAATGGAGGAGTCTTCTACAAACCTCCGCTCTCTAAGAGGGTGGCGGACCTCCAGTGGAGACTCCTGCATGGGATTTTAGCTGTGAACGCTTTTATATCTGTCCTGAACCCTGCTGCTCCAAACACCTGTCCTTTTTGTGAGGCAGTAGAAACTGTATTTCACTGTTTCACAGAGTGTCATTCGTCTTATTCCTCTTTTCTGCATGTTGGACTGTTTGTTCAGGAAGGCAGGAGAGGTTTTTTCTCGTCAGAACCTTCATTCTTGGTTTTAAGTACAACAAGACTCAAAAAGACAAATGCCAGATGATGAACTTTATTCTGGGTCAATCAAAGATGGCGGTGTATGTGAGCAGGAAGAGGAAGGTGGAAGGACGGTGTGGACTCTGACATCGTTCTGCTGCTGAGCAGAATGATTAAAGCGAGGGTTCTGATTGACTTTAAATATTATAGAGAAATGAAAGATCTAGAGCGTTTTCACACTGACATGGACTCACGGTGGTGTGCTGTGTTCTGTCCAGGAGAACGAACTTTTGTTCTCAGATCAGCTGGTCTGATCTGGTAGCTGTGTTTATTCCACTATTACTGAATGTGAACTGATATAATTTACACTGACTTAATAAAGTTGTGTTGAAAAATCAAAATCTCTCTCTCTCTCCATACATCTTACATTATGAAGAGTAATGGGTGACACTGTGGCCTCTAACAGACTAGAAATGGTTGGATAGAAGAAACAGAGAAAATTCAACAGGAGTTTGGTCTGTTGTCAGAGTGAAAGATATCTGTACAGTCTGGATGTCTCGTCCTTTCTGGTGGAACTAAAGTGGGATTATTCATTTAAAGGAGCTCCAAATACTGAGGGGTCCTGAGGGGTCAAAGATAAAGCTGACCAAGACTGAAGAAGCCAAATGAGGTTAAATGTTTTCTCTCAACATGCCCATCTCTCTTCCTCTAATCGTTAATTTTTTTTTCTTTGAACAACAAACTTGGCCTCTTACACTCAGTACTCCTACTACAGTAGCAGTCGACCACCCAGCAGTCGATGTCAGAAATCTTCAGAGAACAACGCTGTCTTTCAGTCTGCTGCCTCCCCTCCATGTCCCGTTGGCTGGAGCTCACAGCTGTTTAGTGTCAGGGTGACCGAATCACTTCAGGTAACAAGTGGAGAGTTTGTCAGGCAGCGTTCACTAGACTGGACACAAAATGTGACATATCGCGCTGAACATGGCCATAAATCTGATGTGTGGCTACGAGACAAGTCTGTGTTACTGAGAGTCATCACACTTCTTCCACTCATGAGAGCCAACTAGATATCTGTATAATGTCACAGGGCAGATCTCATTTCAATCCAAGTGTGTGTGTGTGTGTGTGATGTGGTTCTTTGGTGAATTACCATAGAAATAAGTGCCTCTGCTTATCAGCCTTTGTGTAAGAAACCAGAACAGAGCGACAGAGAGGGAACGACTCGCTTACTTTACAAGCTTTATAATCTAAATCTGACTCACTTTTATTCTTTGTTCTTCACTTGAAGAAGCTCATGGTGAATTAATTGTAGCTTAATTGTGTCTTTTCAGATCAGAGCTTGAGATCTGGTCTTTGTCTAATTATCAGCAGATTCTGACAGCAGGAAACAGACTGGAATTTATTGTGACGTCAAGAAATTTATAGCCAGAAAATCATCTGCTGCCAAAAGGAGTCTTTCCCCTCTGAGTGTAATTGTTGAACGTCCACTGAGAGAAGCAGGATACACTGAGCTTCCAGCAGCCTTTTACATCAGTGACGCTGACAAACAGAACCAAGGCCACACTGTCAGAGCTGCTGACACAATTAGGACCAAGAATTACAACATCCTGAAAACCAACATGATGGTCTGATGTGGAAAACCATTTCCATGGACAGCTGTATCTGCATTATTACACCAAACTGCTCCAACACACAGTCTGATCCACCACACTGCTTTCTGCAGCAGATATCTGACCTATTCCAGCTGAAAGGTGACACAAAGAATGAGCTGTTAAACCTGCTGAACTGTGACTGAACTGAACTGACTAATTTCTCACACACAACAGCTCCACAAGGTCAACTTCTGCTTATTTCTGTCCATATTCAATCATTTATTTCAACATCAAAACATCTTTCCATTTTGTAGCAGCTTTTTAGCGACATTATACTGCTGCTCTGTGAATAAAACACATGGAGTTACAAAATGAAAGAAAATCAGGAGTAATGAATCAGATATAGTCGATACCTCAGATAGAGGTTTGATTCTTTGAGCTGTTTAGAAATGATGAATCCTCTCAGGCTCATAGTTCACTGACAGTCTAAGTTGATGTGTGGTGTTGAATATTTAAGACAGTGTAAACTCAGTCCAAAGAACTAGTTTACATAGTTAACATAGCAGAACCTCCAGATTAATTCAGTGAATTTAACTGACAGCCAGTAGATTTATTTTCTCAGCTCACCAATGATGGAGCAGCCAACACGTTACAGTCGACAGTATGTACGGACCTCATGCTTTGGCCTTTCCTAAATGGAGATGTTGGCCCACAGTGGTGGTCCTGCTGCGGTCTCCCTCCACGGCTCTGACATTTGACTGAATTGTCCTTCTTCTCTCTCGACAGGTTTAAAGCTACAGAGCAGCTGCTGAGTGTTTTATTGGCTCTTATCTGCCGAACACCCTGCAGCAGCAGTCACACTGCATTTGTCACATCTGACACTTCACTTTCTCTACATCTTAAAGGGTGAACATTTAAGAGGAAAGGTTCAGTATCAGAGTCCCACTGTAAGGCTTTAAAGCGTGACAGATGTGTTAAAATACAGTGATAATGATGACAATGGATGGATTTCATTTGAGGTGTAATATCAAAAATATCAGAGGTTGACTGAGGTTCAGTTTAATCTCATAATGTGAGAGTCTTTAATGTCCTGGAATATGAGACCTGGTCTTACTCAGCATTCATTGATTTCAGTTTCCAGTGAGCTCTGAGTGGTATGATTTCAGGAAACTCTCACACATTAATGCAGGAAATGTTTTGGGCTGTGTGGTATATCTGAAGGTGACCACAGGTTGGATATTGTCTTTGTTTTAGTTCATCACAGTAACAGTTTGTCGCGCTGCTTTTTGTGGCAGC
This sequence comes from Scortum barcoo, assembly GCA_023238725.1. Classification (NCBI taxonomy): domain Eukaryota; kingdom Metazoa; phylum Chordata; class Actinopteri; order Centrarchiformes; family Terapontidae; genus Scortum; species Scortum barcoo. The sequence continues at coordinate 24,944,450 of CM041552.1, forward strand.
AACAAGTGAAATGATCACAGGTGTGACGTCGCCCTGCGTACACTAACATGCACATTAACAGCTGTCCTCACACTCTCAGTATTTACACACAACGCCCACTTTCTTCAGCCCGTCCTCCCAACATTGGACCGAGCTCAGAGTGTAATAAACAAGCAGAGGATGGATGGGAAATCATTTGTTTGTCTTCTTCTGACTCTGAAGTATCCATCATTCATTGTCATTCAGACTGATGAAAATATTCAGGCAGGGAGCAGCTTTGAGGAAGAACTCAGAGAAACGCTGCCACGGGAAACTTACTGGAGTTTTATTGCAGTCAGAGCTCTCAGAAGTTACAACAGCACATCTGTAGCCCAAAGAGCAGCAACCATGTGCTTTAACCAGAGGAGCTCTCATGTTCTCTGGAGGTTTCTGGTCAGACCATCCATGCTGTCATGTACTTGAGGAAATGATGTAGTGTGAAGATTCTTTCTTTGGGAAAAAATCAATTCTGAATTTGAGTGTCTGAAGTGCAAAGATAAATCTCTGTCAAGTAGAGTTACTCAGGCCTTCTATCCTTTGTCCTCAGGATGCTGACTTGTCTCATTTCTTTCTCACTGTGTCTCTTTCTCTTAATTTATAATCCTGACCATGTTAACGTACAAAACATGAAGAGAGAACTGCAGCATGTAGAAATGGACCCACTGCATGAATGCAAAGAAAACATCCTGATGCAGGAAATTGTTCTTGGTTCAAAAAAGATTCAATTTGTTTCTGTTCAAACAGATTGTCTTAAAACAGGACATTTCACAAAGAACAGACATCTTAAAATCATCATGGACAGAAAAATAAACATTTAATTTGACTTTTATTTGGATTCAAATGAATATTCATTGATACTTTGACATGTGGTGAGATTGTCGGCTGTGTTTAGTGGAGCTGGTGACACCTGGAGGAGGAGATTCGTCTAATCTCTCTGCCGGGCTTCATTTGGCCTCAAATTAACACTTAATCCAAAAGGATAAAAGGACCTCAAACCAAATGAAGCATTCAGTGCGGCTCATTTAAAGTCCTCTCTAGACTAAAGTGTGACACATTAAAGCCCTTACATGTTGAACAGTGAGCACAACTCATCATTCTCAGATACACTGATTGTAAATATAATGGCTTAAGACATGAGACATAAAATGTGCAGGACTTCTGTAGTTCATCATCTCAACACGCTGTAGTGAGGTAACGTCAATATTCAAAAGTCCTGGAAGATCATGAGCTGTACTCTGGGAATGTAAAAATCACTTGATTCTTGCTATAAACAAAAACAATACTAATTTACAGGTGATCCTTGTGATATTCAATCATCACACATTACAAAAGGAATGATCAAAGTAATCTGATTACATGATGATCACATGGAGCTCTGTGCTTCCTCTCAGCCCTCCAAAGTGCTGATCCCTACAGAAGTGTGTCTCCAGCCAGAGTGTGTGTGACTTTCAGGGAGCTGTCAGTCCAAAGGGAGTTAAGGCCAGCTCTTCTCTCTGCTCTGCTGCAAACAGCCGGCCTGTTTCCTGACGCCTGTGACACCACCAGATGCTTCTTTACATGATCGCTGCAAGAGCCTTCCTACCAGCCAGCAGAGTGTGTGTGTGTCAAACAGCACCTCTACAGGTGGACATTGGTTCTGCAAGTTATACATAGTTCCTCCATATTACAAAGGTGCTCAAAGTCAGCTACAGAAATACATCAATCTACATCAGGAGGATTCGCTGCGCCTGCAGTTCATTTTGTTTATAAATGTTACACAATAAAATGACACTGAAATGCTTAGTTAACTGCAAGCTAATGTTAGTAACTAATTTTTGCTGCTAACTAACTTTAGCTGCTAATTGTTGTTAATGTCACACCTGCTTATATACAAATGAATTAGTTATTTTTTCAGTTTTAAACAGGCCCTCTCATTCATCAGTGGGGCATTATATGAATCCAGCTAGCGATAGCTGATAGCTGCGGTGCTACCAGCCGTGTCTTCCCTCCCTTCCTTCCCTTCCTCCCATCATTTCTCTTATTAATTATCTTGCATATCAAATAAAATTTTCTACATGACTTTTAAGCTGACTAGATGTTTAGAAAGGTGGGTCACTGAAAAACTGCATACATCTGTGTGTGTGTGTGTGTGTGTATTCACAGCATCTCTTATCCACATTTCATGGAGAGAAAACTAATGAGATAACAGACTGTCACAGACACACACTAAAGAGCACTAACACACTGAGTGGAAGATGAACATCATCATCACACTGATGATCTCATCAGAGGAGGAGCTTTGTTTTCCAGCTGAATACATTAAAGAGCATCTCTGCTGCCTCACTCTGATTGTTGGTAGAAGGTCCATCAACAGGACAGGAAATGAGAGAGAGCTCCCCGACTGGACTCGGACCAGGGTCGCTGTGGTTCATGGTCAGGATCTTCACTAAACTATGGGGGCATCAAAGTGAACTGAGCCAGTCATTGTTCTCAGCTCTACAGCCAGAGACAGACACTCAGTATTCACTGGACTGTGTTCAAAGGACAGACAAGTGTGATGAGCACTATTTTATCTTCCCTCTTTGTTTCTTCTTCTGTGTCTCATGTCTGTCGTTTCACCTTTCCTTGTCCGTCTGTCTCTCCAGTGATCGACGTATCAGAGCTTCATCACTTTCAGTCCTGCAGTTCAGTCTCACTTGTCACAGCCACTGTGCTGCATTCAGATCGTCTTTTATAAGTCAACATTGTTTAAAGGTAAAAGAAAATGAGACTGTGTAATTAGTTTGAAGAGGAGCAGTGAGTGAGATCAAATGTTTGAGACAAAGAGGAAAGAAAATGATAAAATGGGATGAAATATATTGACTGACTGAAACGATTACTGAAGGAGCTCGAGTGCACAGATAATAATCAGTGTTGTTACAAGAGCTGACGGTGTGTATTGACCACACAAGCAGAGATGGAGGAAAGAGAAGAGCAAAAAGAGTAAAAAAAAAGACAGACTTAAACTCTGAAATATTTCTTAGTGCCAAAACATCTTTGTTAAAGTCGGAGCACATGGACGGTCTGAGATGACTCTGAATGCACAGGAAGTGTCACTGTTGATTTTCATCCTCCAACAATCCTCCACAGTTCTCAGGTGAATCAGAGCTTCCTGAATAAACGTGTCCTGTTCGTCTCTGGTTGTGTTTTTCTCACCATGTGATAAAAAGGATGAACACACCTTCAATCAGCAGAGAAGAACGACTGGCTGTCAGCATGCTGGATCAAAAAGCTGCAAGACTCTCAGTTTTCATCAGTTCAAAGCAACTCCAACATCTCAGAAACACAAAATCACATCATCCAGCTGCTCCTGAGACATTCATCAGTCCAGTGTGTGTCTGTAGGTCTCAACATGAAGAGCTCCATCTCAAACACACAGTCTCATGTACATGATCTCACACACACACATCAAAGGAGGTTCTCTTTGAGGATTCTCTGCACTCTGATTGGTGGAGCAGTGATGATGTCACAATTTCAAATTCATATACATTTATGTATACATGAAAGACAAATCAAAGTGATTAACATGGATTAGCTTGAATGATTAGACTATAACAACAACCACTGCAACACACACACACACACACACACACTCAGTCAGGTCCAGTCTAATGTCTGAGTGCATCAGCAGTCTCTCAGTACCACAGTACATTCAGGAACAGACAGCAACAACCCAGCATGTGTGTCCATATGAGCGTCCATCTGAGTGTGTTTCACTGCTCAACAAGGTGGACTAGAGACTGCAGACACAAACAGGAGGAAACCATCAAGATGAAAAGCAGCTAATAAACACAAAATAAACACAAAGCAAGAGGAGCAGAAGGTCTTTGTCCACTCATCAACCTGTTCATCACTGTTTGATCAGAGAGCAGTCAGCGGACCAACAATCTGATCCCAAAGCTTCTTTCAACATCAGAGAGGAGCTGTGATGGTGTCTGCTGGAAAACTGTGGCCAAAAGAGAACCACGAGAACAAAAGGAACATCTGCTCAGAGGCAGGACAGACAGCGAGAGACAGACTCACATTAAATTCATAGTGTCCATAGCAAGACACTAAATTGATGAAGAGCACATCAGCTGATGTATTAACGTTAGCATTAGTCACGGTTGCCAGGTCTGATGTGCATCTGAATTTGCTACACAATTAGTGTTAGCAGATAGCTAGTTAGCTAGTTAGCGGTAACTTTCTCAAAAGTAAGCAGAGTTAATGTTTCATTTTACAAATGATTGTAAGTTTATTGTTTCAAAGTTAAATTAATTATTGTCTTTATGAAACAGTTGTGGTCAAGATTTATCAAACGTTACAACAAGTTGCTGTAACGTTAATTTTCTCTGTGTTAACACCAGCTAACAGTTACCATTAATGTTAGCTACGTTAACATTAATCATTGGGAAAATATCAAAGTTTAAAGTTAAAACATTAATGTTAATGTTAACTGTTTGAAAGAGCTAACATTAACTTATGTAACTTGGTGAATATAACTATTTTCACAAATGCATAAGATTATGAAATGTTTTGTTAATTGTCGTTATGGCACTGAGATCTTAAGTATTGGTGATTTCATGGCATAAAACAATAAATCTTATTTTTCTGTGCTGTACAATTCCAAAAATGTACTGAGAGTTGTTGACAGGAAGAAAAATTAATAATGCTTTGGTAAACTAAGCAGTCAGTTGAATTTTCCTCTGTGCCCTCTGTTTACCTTGTATCTGTTAATAGTTAGTTAGTTGACTCTCACGAAGCTTCTCTGCCAAAGCAGTGATGATAAACGATCAGTCGGCCTTGTTAGAAGAAGACAGAGAAGGTGGAGCAGCTTCCTCTGATTTCACTGATAATCAGCAGATGAAGAAAGAAACTACGTAAGCAGATTGTTTCCTTCAGTGAACAGACACACCAACACACTGACTGTAAAGACACACTGTGGAGCCACACACCACCTGACTGTGTCAAACTTGACCCTTAATGAGAGTCCACAGCTTCTCTCCAGCTGACAAGCTGCCCACTACAGGAGGGACCCTGAAAACCTGACGCTCCTTCATTCAGTCCAACCAGACCAAGTTTACATCAACAACAGCTGGGACACATCCTGAACTCCATCAAAGGGACTTTTTGACTTCAAACTAAAACAGTCACCTGCTGCATTTCTTACAGTAGCAGTGTAAATGTACCAAACATGTCATCAGGTAACATATTGAGACTTTACATCCAGAAGAGTTTAATGTGCAGGTCTGCAGCACTCTGTGACAGCTGTGAATCAGAAAATCTCACAGTAAAAGCAGCAGCATGGATGCCCTTCTGTGTGGAGTTTGCATGTTTCTCCTGTGCCTGTGTGGGTTCTCTCTGGGTACTCCAGCTTCCTCCCACAATCCAAAGACATGCAGGTTAACTGACAACTCTAAATTGCAGAAGGATGCTGCAATTAACAAAGCGAGGCAGATTAAATGGAAAAATAAAGAGACTAAATGCACAAGTTTTACAAGCCTAATACTATTGTTACATGTTTATTTCACTTTCATCATATTTCTCTTTGCTCTTTTCTTTCATTTGTTTTATGTAAAGCATGTTGAATTGTCTCTGCATGAAATGTGCTGTGCAAATAAACTGGCCTTCACTTTGTCAATTTATTAATAAATGAGCATTCAAATAACTATACAGTGTGACTATATTATCAGTAGTATTAGGCTAGTATTATTAGATTTATATTTAAAATAATGGTATAGAACAACTTACGAAAATCAACATAACCACAATGTGTTTAAGCGTTAATCAGCCCAACTGGGTGAGCTGTGTGAACTCCATTGACCCAGTAACTCATGACAAACATATTCATTCTTCACTGTCACATCTCAACAGGAGCAAAGAGAGAGAAGCAAACCTGGCAGCAGCTTAAAATTAAATACAAGAACATCTGTCAGAGTGGTCAGTAGCCTGTAAAGAAATGTGAAATGTGTTTGTCCAAAAAGGTGTTGAGCAGTGACACAAATGTAAATGTCATCTATTAAAGTGAAAAGCTGAACATGGAGTGTCAGAGGCTGGAAATGAAATACAAGAGGCTGCAAATAAAAAAAGGTGAAGCTGGAGATAATGAAACTGGAGAAGGATGTAAGCAGAAGGTCATGAAGTGTATTTAATGTTCTTTGTTTTCTGTCCACAGCTGGAACTAAGTGAAATAATTAATAAAACAAATTCAACACAACTTTGTCATACATGTGTTCATTAAAATTGCACAATACATGCAAAGTTGTTTTTTATGAGCACATTTTTATTAGTTTTCCTTTTTACTTTCATTATGGAAGAGACATAACATTTCAAAAATAGGTCACTGGAATATTGTGTTGAAACATGACACTGAGATAAGCATATGTTAGGTACACATTTATATTCACATAGTGGGATGCTATGTCCTAGGAATGTTTTCAATTAATTATTTATTATAAATGATAAATTTGTTTTCTCAGTGTAACCCTGCTTAAAATCCTTACTCAGAAAATAAATAATGAATAGTTTATAGTTTTACCCAAAGATGAACTTTTTAAAACTGTTGTTAAAAGTGTATTAAAAATGCAAAAAGAATAGTTCATAAAGGTTAAAATATTTTGATAGAAAAGGAGAGTCTAAAAAATAAGATTAAAAGGACACAAATGTGCATGGTTGAATATTTCATTTTATTTTGAAGAAATTCATGGGGAAAGAGGAAGTGTCATTCTGATGTTGGGATCTCAGGCCATGTGCTTGAACAATAGAAGGCCTACACGCAAGCTTAAAGTCTGACTCAGGCCTATATGGAAATTGAAAAGCCTGATTAGAGTTCCCTTTTATGACCCTTTGTTAGGAAGAGCGCCAATTCCACAAATCTCACCTAGGTGCGAAGGCTGGTTTGAATTCAAACACTGGGTGCTCATTGGACGATTCCCTGAGAACCCCAGGGGTCCCCTACAACACAGCCGTGATGTCACTCAGGTGATATTAACCAGCGCACCCCACTTCTCAGTGCTATTCCCCAGTACCGTACTGCAAGAGCTCTTCTGAGTTTCCTCCTGTAACTCTGGTCGCTGAAAGGGAGCATCGCTCATACGTTTGGTTTTTCCCCTTCTTTTTCTTCTTCGATTCTTCTTCTTTTTATATTTTTACTTTCATTTTGGCCACACGTTGTTCACTCGCAGGCCGAGTAAACAGACTCTTTTTAACGGATCCAAACCAGCTGAGCGGAAGGACGAATAGACTCGTCGAGGACACCGGACCGCACGTCCCATCTCTCCTCAGAAAGTCGACTCTGCTGCTTTTCCTGCTGCCGCCGAGGAAACCAGCCGGCCGTGATCGCGAACAAGCGAAAGTAAAACGGCTCATTACCGTTCAACCAGCAACACGTTGACGGACCAACATACGGATCAAAACAACTCAAGGTAAGAGGCTTGTTTCTGGGCAGAGACCTTAGAAATAGTTGTGTGTTAACCGATGTTGTATTAATTGTGAAGAAGGACCGCCGCGTCCAGTTTACGCCGGAGCTACTACAGAGTAGTTACCGCTGCTTGTTTTCTGCTGTTGATTGTGTTTTGCGCGGTGTCCACATACACCACAAGCTTTGGGTTATTCTTCAGTCCGGATCGGATTAATGAGCGAAAATCCCGCCAGTTAAAGGACAAGTACCAGGCTGGATGAAGACCACTTCGTCCGCCCGCTACTGTGTGGTCGGGATAAGCGCTCATTATCTCCCGGTATAGTTGAAAGTCTGTGCATGCGCTCTTCCCCCTTTTCTTTCCTCCTACTAACCCACACAAAAGCATCTACACCACGAGGTTCGACATACTTAGACACAAGCAGGAGATAGCGTTTAGCCATCCTGCTTCTCACACATCTTCAAAGACTAGCGTCTCTTCCCTGGGTTTCTTCCCACTCAGCTCAAACCTCGCGGTTGAGCCACCACATGGAGGCGTAACCACTCAGAGACTGCACCGCCACCTCTGTCCTCCCACTTTCACACACACACACACACACACATCAAGCACCACATACCTATTGCATTAGAGTAGATAATAGATATTTGTTGTTGAGTGATGGTATTGATTGTAGTTGATAGTATTATTTTCCAAATAAATCCTGGTTGTGTTAAATGGTCGTCGTTTGTGATTATTGTGCGTATTTTTTGTGAGAACAGCTGGATTGTGGGTCAGTGCTCAGATTCAACCCTTCATGGTCCACTTATGAGTGAATCTATTGAGACTGTTTAGCTAAAATATATCCTATATATTATAAGGTTTCTTGGTTACCGGTCCCTGGTAACAGGGTGGTGCCCCGTAATATTAAATCAACAATTAAGAATACAGACAATTATTCTTAATAATTATTTATTTTCCGATGACTAAACTAACTCCTCTTAGCACACAACGCTGATCATTTATTGGTTAAGGTGTGTGACTGTGTGTGAAGTTTTTAGACAGGTTATGGACGACAGCGTGAAGAGGCACAATGAAGACGCGTGGTCGCGAGTGGGTAATTATACAGCGATAATAGTTTAGTGTGTAGTGTTTCGGTATCGGAGAGACTGTCTGCTCGACACTCGGAACTCGGATATTGGACCTGCTCCTGTTTGGTGTGCAGCTTAAGAAGTCTCAGCTTGGAACTCCTGTTGTAGCTGCATTGTTTTAGCTTAGCCCAGCTTCTAAGCTAACTCGAGTGTGTTGTTAGCATTCGCTATCAAAGCTTAAGCGAACGGAATTAGCCTTGAGGAGCTAAATCAGCTTCTGATATCGGCTGTGCCTCGTGGTCTCAACGCGGGAGTATGAGGATTCGGCTCATCGTTGTTGGACATCATCGTCGGGCATCGCTCACTCACCTGTCTGCCTTTAGTCTACCTGCAGTGTCGCCTTCCAGACTCGTACCAGGTAAACGGCCGACATTTTTCCTTTACGGTTTCTGGATCGTTGGGATTAAAACTGGATTTCCTCGCACTCAAAAATGACCATATCAGGCCTGCAACGGGGTTATTTTGTTTTGCCGGCTGTATGTATGTGTATGTGTGTGTGTGAGTGTGGGCCCACTGAGTTGTGTTTGGGTTTATTACTGAGAGTAACTCATATCTAAATATTAAGAGTGTTTTGAAGGTATTTCGAGTAACTATTTTTACAACTTAAAAGGTTATTTTGGAAACTTAGAGTATTTTTATTGGAGTATACCCATATATTTTGGGGAACTTAAAAGTGTTTTATTTAAACTGGAAAGGTATTCTCTGGTAACTGAGTGTAAATTTTGGTTAATTTCATAACTGGCAGTGAATCAGATCATTTCATGATGTAATTGTTGTGATTTGAAGAGAAGACAAAGGAACATATTTTATATATTTAAACATATTTTCAGTTAAAGTGTGTTGGTATTTTATTTTATTGCATTTAAAGCTTGAAGTAAATAATTGATTTGTTTATTTTTCTAAAAAAAGAGTCTTGTGATTTCTTACCAGAGTTAAAGGTGAGCATAGTGACTGTCTATCATTGAGTTATCATAAAAAATATTTTATTTAAAGTCATATGGTTATAAGGTGAGTTATTATAGGTATAACAACTAAGTGTGCATAAAAACTGAAATCCAAATTACTTTTGAAAAAATACAATAAAGGAACCCAGAAGCCTGCCCTTAGTGATAGGTCTATTGAGGGGAGTGCTACATCAGAGCTCTCAGATTTATTTTTTTAAATCAACCACGTTCTTTTTTTTTTTATTATTATTTAATTCAATTTTCAGTACCTAGTTGCAATTGATGTGTGAATTGTGCCATATAACTGAGGTTTCATTGACTGATTGTGGAAACAGTGAAAGTGAGGAGATGTGATTTTCACGAAAAATCTACCAGGCGGAACTTTGTTTCTGGAGTCTGTTTCTGCCCGTCAGACATTCTTTGACACACAACTAAACTAAGCTCGACAGTTAGCTTAGCTGCCCCGGAGCAGGCTAGTTCTGCATGGCATTAAGTTACCATGGTTACTCAGTGGGCATTCAAATAAGCCATGATGATGGAACCGAACTCTCTTTTAAATGAGCCAGACTTATCGAAATAAGCCAGGCTTTCCCTTAATCCAGCTTCGTGGACCACCCCTCTGATCATCAGATGAGGTTGTTGGTGGCAGATGACAGCTTTTACATGTTGGCACAATTTCTCATTATCTGCTGTGGGAATCATTTCACAAAACATAAAGGTACAAAAATTTAAAGTAATTTACATCCCACAATGTAAGACACAGGGGAAATGTTCGAGTCCAACTGAGTATAATTAGAGAAGAATTACTGTGAGTTTTACAATGCTGCAATCAAAGACTGTCACTGTAGGTGAGCACAAAGCCACCTCATTATATTTCCTCTTCAGAGTGTTTACACAGTTCAGTCCACACACTGAGTTTCTATCATAACAGGAGGAAGACTGTAGTCAGCATGTGAACAAGAGACATTGGTGGAGCTGCTCTGTAGACAGTGAATAATGGAACAACAGGACACTGACAGCAGCCATGCTGCTGCTTTTACTGTGAGATTTTCTGATTCACAGCTGTGAGTGCTGCAGACCTGCACATTAAACTCTTCTGGATGTAAAGTCTCAATATGTTACCTGATGACATCATCAATCCAAAGTCTTGATGCCCTGATTTCCAGCTTTGAGAGAGAACGTGTTCACTAATATTGATTTCACAGTCTAAAATCACTGCAGGAGCACACGGGTGGATTTTAACTCAGCTTCACATTCCTGACCTCCAGCTGTTTGGATTCATAATTCATGAGTAACATCAGGCCTTCAGTATTTCAGTGTTGACCAGTAAAACTGGACGTGTGTGTGAAACAAATGTCTTTTTGTAGAAGTATGAGCCCAGCAGGCTCCTCTGTGCTGTGACTGACAGACGGAGAAGAACGAGGCCTCCTGATCCTCCTTCATGCCTTTCTTTCTGCTGACTGAGAGCTGATTGTTTGGTCGAGGCTCACCAAGAAGAGCAGGGAGCCTCGCTCACGAAGGAGTTCAAAGAGTTGACAGTGGACGACACAGTGAGGAAACACACTGTGTGACTGCTGAATGAAGCTTTGTTGAAGTGAACTCCAGCTGTAGACAGATGGTTGATCCAGGTCTTAGTCAGCACCATAGACAGAGACAGAGTTCAGCTCACTGAAACAACAAAGAGGCCGTTTGAGAGCAAAAATGGACCTGATTGTTTGGACTTTCCATTTGTAGTCTGAGGCCAGTTCAGAGATAGTTTGTGGTGTGAGAGCTGCACATAAACACAACAAGTTCAACAAGTCCTGACTCCTGACAGCTCTAACAGAGGTTTGACAGCGCACATACATTTTGAATGAAAAACATTCACGTTTATTTGGACTGATTCAGGTTTGTGATTAAGTAACTTTACAACTTTATATTATATTTATTATAGTGGAATCAACTAGCATCAGTAATTTGACTCTTTAAACTGAACCTGGCACTAAAGTTTTGTTGCTGTAAGTCTGAAAAAAAATGAAACAACTGTTCATTTTTTTTGTCTGTGGCTCAAAGCAAAGGCAGTGAAAAGCTCAGCTGCAGTCTTTCTGTCTGTCGTCCGTCCCCGGACCCCCACTGAGCCGCTGAGGTGGAGGGCCTTCAAATAACTATAATTAGGAGGAAACAGCTCAGTAAAAGGGCTGCTCTGGTCTTAGATATGTTTCAGTTAGAGGGAAACATTACAAATTATGGCTTTATTTAAATGATCTAAAATAAGAGTTCTTAGAAAAAAATCAAGGTAGTTTAAGGTTTGTGTCAGAGAACAATATTAAAAAAACTCTACCCTGTAATTAAAGATTATTCACTGCTAATTCAGACGGATTTACAGCCTGTTTTATTACAAAAGGGAATTTTAATGTTACATTTTTGTGAGTTATTTCTTAAGTAAGTTTACCAAAGTGCCATGTGATGGTGAAGATTTCTATTTTCTGTGAAATTAAAAAAAACAAGATTGACATATATAAACATAAATAAACAGCATATTGTGCTGAAGTATTTTGATGGAGGATTTTGGCAGCTACGAAGACCTGTTGACTTTTTTAAGGCTGCACAAGTATTCGGTCTCTAACTATTATATTACTTAATATTTTTAATAGAACTACTAGATACTTACTTCATATTTTTAATTTTCTACGGTTATTGTTATTTCACATTGTACTTTTACCTTCTATTTTATTTTATTTTATTATAGTTTCTTTTTGCATCTTACTGTACTTACTGCATGCCCTTAAATTTTCTACCTTTCAATGCTGCTGGAAATGTGAATTTCTCTTGGAGATCAATAAAGTATCTATCTATCTATTATTATGTAGAAAAAGTAAAGAGCAGTAAAGTGTGTGAAGTTGGACAAATCAGAGTCAAATCATGTCATGGTGATATCTGAGGCAGATCCTCAAGGTCATTGGTATCAAATCCAGATCTTCAAAACCAAACTTCAGTCCAGACCCTTCTACCATCATGGCATCACACACTCAGATACTTGAAATAACTTCAGGCGACTCCAGGTGGGTGTTCAGATTAATACAAAGGTACAAAGACTGCTCTCCTCCATGACTGCTTTCATTTGGTTCTCCCTCTGACAAACCTCCAAACATCAATCATATCTGTGAATGTATTGGTCCAGACACTGTAGAGACTTGAGCTCTGAGGCAGGTCAGTTAAAAAAATTTTCACACATGAATTACAGACCAGTTAACAAGTGTGTCTGTATTTTTTAAATATTCATCTTCCAGGATTACTCACTGATTGAAGCTTCTTCCACTTTAATGCGTGTCCTCCAAAATGTTCCCTCTGGAGGTTTTAGTGAATGTGAGAGGGCTCATTATGGACTGAATGGATTGCAAACACTTGACAGTGATTTGAACTGGCAGCCAGCAGACAAACACTCATCAGAAGGCCTCTTCACCTCGCTCTGACAAAGAGATGCATCCAGTTCAGCCTCTGGACAAGAACACATGACTGAACACTGCTGGACTGAAGTGGGTTAGACAGCAACACAACACAACTGCTCCACTTCAAATGAATCAGCGTCCAATCACAAAGCACATGACAAAGTGTAACATGAATATTTTTAAGTTCAGATCACTGAGTGTTTAACTGATTAGCATCAGCACATTAACAGTGTGGAGGAAATATGTTAATGTTTCATTTAGTAAAACTGACTCAAAGCTGAGCAGATACAAACAGACAGATACCTGACTGTAACAGTAAATACTTTCACCGCAGTAAAAGGCAGAAAAGTGTGTGTGTGATATTTTCAGTGGAAGCTGAAAAATGCACGACAGGATAATTACTGTGTGAGATTCACATCCCAGATAATGAGAAACACTGTTGCTTCTCTTTATCTGATGAAGAAAGAAGAAATAAAATAAGCCCCATGGGTAACCTGCAGAGGTGACGAACAGTACCGATGAATTCAACCAAAACTCTGCAGCTTATTAACAGATGAGAAAATGTCTCTAGAAACAAAGAGTTCATCTGCAGAAACAAAAAAAGGATTCTAATAAATATAAATCAAAATGTAGATTTCTGTTTTTGCAGATGAAGCCTTATTTCACTGATCCTCAGTTCTTTTGTGGACCTGCAGCTTATTGTTCTGCTCCTCACAGTCTGAACACTGTTGGTTTCATATCAAACAGCTTCTGCAGTGAACTGCAGTCACCTGGTGTCCGGCTGTAAATCATCACTTATTCAGAGAAAATAAATTAGTTTTTCTACTAAAGCTTGTTGGAGATTGGTGCAAAAATCTGATAGTTACAAAATAGTTACAATCCTCATAATGTAAAAAAACATCATATCTTTGTCATTTATATCAAAGCCACTGAGATCTTCATTCTGACTGGCTTTAAGATTTTTATTACTGTCTTGTAATGTAAAATAAAACTGCACATCTTTGACAGAAAGTTTTGTTACCACTTAAGTTAATGTTTCAGATGTTCACTGATGATAACATGAAAAATATCGAAGCTTCAAGTTTTCATGAACAACTTTGAGTTTTGGTTCTGACTAGTTTTACGGACATTTACTGACGCTTCCTCTAAAGCTGCACTTCAATCATTCATCCACCATCCATCAAAATCCCCTTATTTCCTCCTCGTAGGGGATTTGGTCCAGATTTTCACAGAGTAAATAGATCCTCTCAGAGAGACAGAAAGCTACTTGATGAAATCTTGGCTGAAAGATCATCTTCTATCTACCAAATGCAACACAACTGGCTACTGGAATGCTTAAGCTGGAGTAGAGTCTCAAAAAGTTACGGCAGGAATACGCACAGGCCGGCTGATTCAGCTGAGCCGACTCACCGAGGAGCGAGGGAGAGAGACGCTGGAAACGAGCCCACGCTGGTGGATGGGGAGAGCAGCGATCAGAAGCTTGCAGGCAGAAAACTCAGGTGAGGCTGGGTGGCGATCCAGGTGAGCAGACAGAGAAGACCGAGCAGCCAGGAGACCGGTGGAGCCACGAGCGAACAGAATCCAGAGGGGACAGGCACAGAACTCGTGGTCAAAGACAGAAGGCTGAGGTGTTTACCGGGGCAGAGACGAGGCAGGACGAGCCAGGTCCAAAACAGGCAGGGTCGGTAACGGGTGATCAGTCCGAATAGAAATGCTGGAAAGTCTTGCATGGAGATGACAAAGAACAATCTGGCAATGAATGAATGAGAGGAGGGAGTTTAAATGCTCAGCTGATCAGTGAACCAGAGCAGGTGGCATGACAGGTGAATGGAAAGTTACCTGGAAGGTGGACTGTGACACTATCCGTTCTTATCTGATATCTCTAAATAAATTTTATGTAAACATACAAACTGTCAACCTGACATTTCCTGTTTTTCATTCTCTCTTCCCTCCTCTCTTTTCTTCTCCGACACCTTCCTTTGATTCAGATGTGCTTTAATGTTTTCTGCTTTTACTCTCCAGAAGGTTTAAATCAAGATTTTGTTTCATTTGCCTGAAGTTCAGTTGATGCAAAGGTTCATCATGCAAATATGAACACATTTGAAATGCTTTGAAAATGAACTGAAGGAAAAAAGAAAACACATCTTATCTCCTGTGGCTTTAGTGAGAGAGATAACATGAAGTTTCACACTTCAACAGATACCTGGATTTAACAGCCTGTTATTTTTTAATAAACAGCTGCTGTGTCCAAACTCTGCTCAGCTGTGCTTCTCACACACACACACACACTCTGCTACTACGACTCTGCACAAGAGGAGGGATGTTGCCTCATCCAGTATAGTCAGAGCTCCATCAGCAGTGTGAGATATAAACAGGCCTTATGGGAGCTTTCAGACGTTCCCCTGCCTCCGTTCACTCTAATATGAAATTGATAGAGAATGTGAGACGCAGAGCCAGAGATGGAGACAACGTGAGAGCAAATATATCTGGACTGATTGGTAACTCACAGATGTCAAAGAGACTTATGAAGCAAACAAAACACAATCTATTGATCGATCTGGAAGCTGAACTGGAGCCAGTGGTCCAGTGCTAACACTCAACTTTGAACTCAGCGTTACTAGAGAGAGAAAATGAAGTCAGACTGAGTGAATGGTGTTATAATTTTTGTTATGGTGCTCTGAAAAAGCTACATTGACACTGTGACAGAAACATAAAAACAACAAACACAGCATGTTCAGGGTCTGTTAGTCAGATGGTCGATTGTCGGGTTAACAGAAGAGATCAGTTCTGTGGACGCTGATGATGAGACAAAACCTTTTTATTATTACTTTGACTCAGACACACAGAGATGTTCCACAAAAGTCCTATCCTGTGAACTTTAAATTAATATTTTATTGTAAATATGAATTAGTGATGAGACTTTAATCCATATTCAGTTGATCCAAACAGTAGAGAGGAAACCTCAGACCACATCGAACCAGATGGGTTCTCTTGAAGAATAACAGAATTCATCCTGTGCTGCTCTGAGATCAGTAACTAGCACCATATGAAGGTTTTTCATGAAGCTGTTTGGCTCCAAACTGATGACGACTGATGACTTTGACTTTACAGCTGTAATGTTGAAAAGTTCACTGAACTGGTAAAGTCAAACATGTACAGAGGGTGAACTGGGAGTGTCTGACTGTGAGGTCTTTGTGAGAATATTTCCTTTATCCAGTGGACCGGCTTCAAAAAGTCTCCATTGTTGAGGCTGAAGCGGAAAATCCACATTCAAAGCTTCATCTCTGAACTGTGGATAAAATGAGCCTCTGCAAGGAGTCTGGACTCACCCTGAGGGACGGGGTGGGCTCAGATTTCTGCTTGTGCAGTTGTGTGTTTGTGTGTGAATATGTGGAGGGCAGTCAGCCTGATAAGAAGCTTTTAGCGAGACAAGCAGCTGTTGACTCTCTGAGCCACTGAGGCAGAACGACATCAACACACTGCTGGTGATCCCGTTTATCATTTTCCCTGAAGACACATTTTCCACGTCTCTCACTCTCTGTGTCTCTCTCTCTCTTCTCTTTCCTCTCACTCTCACTGCTGTTGGTCTGTAAACCTCTCTAACAGAGAAACACACTCCTGCTACAGTGGGGGGGGGGTTACTAACGGGGGTGTCATGACCTGGCTCGAGCGGTCACAACAAAGGAAGGACTCAGGACCTTGTCAAATGTTTAAACGATACTTTATTAAGCTGAATTAAACCAAAATACGCAGCCAAAACCAAAGATATACTAGGTGTGGTGTGGTAGTCAGTGAAGTCAGTGGTGTAAGGTTGTGCATGAGTGGTGGTGATGTGTGTGTGCGCGTGTTGTAGAGTACCAAAACAGCAGAAGGTAAAAATAAGATCAGCTTAGCTTAACCAAACCAAACCCAACCAACAGGCCACGGTGGGCCTGGCCAAGCCCACGCAGGGAGAGAGAGAGAGTGTGTAACGGCTGCAGGAGCTTAAATAACTTCAGCACACTGGCCTCAGGTGTGCTGAGTTACTCCAATCAGTGACCTGCAGGTGAGAAACACAGGTGAGACACAAATGGTAGTGAAAACACTATGATGTCACCATAAGGACATCACACACCTCCCCTTAAGACGTAGGCCACGAAGGGAACCACGAAAAACACAAATGTAGCAACTGCCAATAGGCACATTGCCAGCAGACAATGGAACAAAGAATAACAGGCTACATGTGCACAACTCATGGTATCACATCACTAACTTGCTGGGACCCATGACAGGGCATCCGCCATGACATTATCCCTGCCCTGATATGCCTTATGTCCAGATAATGAGACTGCAGGAACAAAGTACACCTCGTCAACCGACGGTTGGGACAGCTCAGTGAGCAAAGAAAAGTGAGGGGATTGTGGTCAGTGTAGACCACAACCGGGGCCAACACCTGAACTGGTATAGACCTCAAAGTGCTGGAGGGCCCAGATCAAAGCTAATGCTTCCTTCTCAATTGTCAAGTAGTTAAGTTGGTGCGTGTTGAACTTCTTGGAGAAGTAGCAGATTGGCCTATCAACCCCCTCCACTTCCTGCAACAAGACTGTGCCTGCCCAAATATGGCTTGCATCAACCTGTAGTTTAAAAGGCTTCATCAAAGCATGGTGCAGCAAGAACCGGAGCAGCACATAACAGGGTCTTTACGCCCTCAAATGCCAGCTGACATTTGGGAGACCACACAAACTTAACTTTAGCCTTGAATAAATCTGTCAGGGGAGCAACAACTGTCGAAAAGTTCTTACAGAAAGAGCGATAGTATCCCACCAAACCCAGGAACCGCATGAGTTCCTTCTTAGTAGTAGGCACCGGATACTGTACAACAGGTTGAACCTTAGCATCCACGGGACGAACTTGCCCCTGTCCAACCACATGACCAAGGTAAGTCACCGTTGCCCTAGCAAACTCGCACTTAACCAGGTTGACAGTGAGATGTGCCTCAGCCAGACGGCCAAACAAAGCGCAGATTCAGTGGAGGTGATCATCTTATAAATCACTAAACACAACCACATCATCCAGGTAGACAGCGCAACCATCAACACCTGACACCACCAAGTTCACGGGGCGCTGAAATGTGGCAGGTGCATTGCAGAGACCAAAACTCATGACAGTGTACTCAAACAAGCCAAAAGGTGTCGTAAACGCTGAAATCTCCCGTGCTCGCGCTGTCAATGGGACCTGCCAGTACCCCTTCAATAGGTCAAACTTGCTAACAAATTTAGCTGACCCCACCAGATCAATACAGTCCTCCATTCGTGGCAAGAGGTAGGAACCGGCCTTAGTGACCTTATTTACCTTGCGGTAATCAGTGCAAAACCTTGGTGAACCATCAGACTTACCAACCAGCAAGCAGGGCGAGGCCCAACTGGAGGATAACAGCACTGCAATCTGGTGGTCCAACATATACCCTACCTCAGCTTCCAGCACCTTACGCTAGTCTGCTGCACAACGATAAAAACATTGCTTAATTGGAGGACTGGTGCCCACATCAGTATCATGTTCAATGAGGTTTGTAAGTAAAGGTGTATCGCTAAATAGCTTTGGAAACTCTTTTATCAGCACCATCAGCTCAGACCTTTGGGCTAAAAGGCAAATGACCCAGCAATTTGTCCAACTGACACAGCGACTCAGAATTTCTCAGCGCCTGGCCTTTTAATATCTCGTTCACTGTCCAACTCCACCACTTGTATATCAGGACATGAAAGTACCGATTCAACCGTCAATACAGGATCAGTCATTTCCTGGGCAGCTTGGTTGCTTTTCACAGGGGCATCCCGGCCATGATATGGTTTTAGCAGGTTGATATGGCATAGTTGGGTTGACTTTCTCTGATTTGGGGTAGAAATAAGAGTTTTCATCAGAGACCTGCTTCTCAACAGTGTATGGACCTGCAAACTTTGCCTGGAATGGTGAGGCCTGGACTGGCAAAAGAGCTAGCACACGATCACCTGGGCTAAATTGACGACGCTGAGCTGTGCGATCATACAGCCTCTTTTGATTGGCTTTAGCATTTTTCAAATTGTTCCTCGCCACCTCAACAGCTGCATATAGGCGGCGGCGAAACCTGTTGACATAGTCGACCAAGTTTTTCGGTGGCTCACTCGTAATCCAAGTCACCCTCACCACATACAGCCGAAAAGGCCTCCTGAGTCCTCCCAGTGAGGACACATGAGGACTTTATCTGAATCAGATAAATTTTTAACATTTGCCACCCTTTCAAAAAGAATAAAAACATCAGGGTCATGTTCATTAAACTTTGGCACTAAACGCAAGTTAGAAGCAACGTCAAAACCTGATGCAGGGTCAACAAAGGCACGATCCTTTTCCTCAGAACTCCTAGAAGACCATTTCCTTAACTTTCATTAACTGCAACCTAGACTGTTCCACTTCAAGTTGCATTCTTTCAGTGTCCTCAGTCCTGCCGCATTTTCTCCAATTCAAGCTGTTCTGTCTGCCGAAGTCTCTCCAAGTTTTTCTTTCTTCATTTGTCTGCGTACCTTCTCCTGCTCAAACTGTAAAGCTAACAGCTCCTTTTGTTCTTCAAAAGTTAAACCAGTTGCCTGCACTGGTGGTGGTCCAGATACCGACACGGGTACTGACTCCAACTCAATCTCTGCTTTGTTTAATATGCCACGTTCAAATAAAGAACATAAAATTGCTTCTTTAATCTCACCCTTACAACTCTTCTAAGCAACAACAATGCCATAATGTTTGGCTATCCCCATTAACTGGAGTTTTTTACATTCATTTACGAAGGCCAATGTGGGCGCCTCAAAAAACCCTGACATGGAATCCATCGTCACCAAAAGAAAAGAGACACCAATGCAAACAATTGTTCAGAGAATTTCCCCCCTATCTGCCTATCCAATGTCTTGCTAGAACTCAGTCCTAGTCTTCGTGTGTTACTTGTGGTGGGTATTTATGCACGACATTGATTGCAATGATCACCATTATATGCATTCAATGACAAAAGCCTCACAGCCTGGCAGAGCAACCATAAAATGGTGACCCTCGAGCAGCGGATGTGCCCCCAACAACTGCTCTAGCCACTTTCCCACCACACTAGCAGAGAGAAAAAAAGCATCCTACAACCTGATGGGGAAATCTCTGTCCACAGTGCAGGTCATTTCAACCAAACCAGGGAGAGAGAAAGTGTTTAACGGCTGCAGGAGCTTAAATAACTTCAGCACACTGGCCTCAGGTGTGCTGAGTTAATCAGTGACCTGTGAGAAACACAGGTGAGATACACATGGTAGTGAAAACACTATGATGTCACCATAAGGACATCACAAGGGTCACACACCTTGATCCAGCTGATGGGACGGCTTGTTCTGTGGAGAGGGAGAGACAACAGAGCAGCTTCTTCTTCAAAGACTTTGGCTGAAGGTCTTTCTGAAATCCATGATCCACTCAGCAGTTTCCTCTCATCACCACTGAAACTAACTATGAAGACTTTAAATCAGCAGCATCATAACATGCAGGGAGTTTCCCTGTCAGGTGTCTAAATATTGTCCATGTAATGAAGTCCAGAGGCTTCGTCCTCCCTGATGAGTGTAAAAGCTCACTGAGCAGCTCTAAATACATGTAATCAGAGAGGGAGAGGACACAGACCTGAATAACAAATCAGCATGAAGCTGCCTGCTCTTTACCTCCTGACACTCATTATTAAGAACGGTTATTCACATGTCTTCATTTATACATTGTCCATACAAATAGATCAAATCCAGTAAGACTGAGAGTGTAAATGTCTCAACATTGTACATTTCTGCAGTAAAACTAAAAAGGTTCTTGCATAAACAAAGTGAACTGACAGAGAAATCAAACATTCATCACCACATGTTTGACATGTTTCCTCTCTCCTCTCTGTTTCAAACACTGACTTCTTCTTCATTCAGCTATCAATCAGGGCCAAGATGATTCAGTGGGAGGTCTGAATGAAAGCTGACATTATGGAAATGTTCAGGTACCACCTGCATGTGGAACAGCTCGACTGGAAAATGAAACACAGAATTGTAAGCATTAGAAAATAATGGTTGGTAAAGGTACTTTCTCTGATGATGGTGATAAAAGTGTGAAATCACTGAGTCCAGAGTTCAGTCATGCATCTCTAAAAGCTTTCTCTTCATATCACTGCTCACTTATTGTCCAATATATTAATCCTGATGAAGCCTCAGTAGAGGAAATAAAGTGAGGCTGGGCTGCTGCTGGAGTTCAGCTTCTTGCTGCAGACACTCTGGTCCAATAAGGTTTTCAAAGGTCAAAGGTCATTCTGCAGAATATCACCGGTATGAGAAGATTTATTCAATTATACAGATCAGAAGTGGAAAACTGATGATTTATTGAAAAGTGTATTACTGTGAATTAATTTCACTGTCTACATATTGTATCTATATATTGTTTTAATGGCAGATCGCAGATGAGAGCGTCGGCCTCAGAGAGATAATTTTATAAAATAATCTGTCAGAATAAAAATCTACATTTCAGTCTGTGGACTGAACCAAACATTTCTCGCTGAATTTCTTTTTAATCTGTTATGATTGTTAAATTAAATCCATCATTTTCAATAATGATTCTCCAACATGACTGCAGCTCTCTCATAAACAGCTGTTGTGTCCAGTCTGTGTCTGAATATTTCATTTATTCCACTGGAGAGAGAAAATAATGCTTCATTACCTGGTGACCAACAAAATGCCTTCAGAGCTCAAATCTCACTTTATTTACTTAAACAACGGAGTAAATGACCACATTATCAGCATCACAGCAGAAGTAGAAAAATAATGAGCGTCAGCGTGAGCAGAGCATTGAAATCTTTACTGTTTCCACTGAGAGCTCACTTCTTAGCATGTCTCTGTCTTTTCTGGAGTAATTCCAACAAAGCTGACTGTTAAATATACAATGAGAGAAGCAGCGTCCAGCTTTCATCCTACCAGCCATTTCTAACCAAGAGTTACAACTTCCTGAAGAAAGATTTCCACGGACTTTATCCGCTCCAACACACAGTCTAATCTGCTGAGGCACTATTTTACAGTAAACCTGCTGAGCTGTGACAGAGAGCTGAGCTGACCCCTTCTTCTCAACCAAAGCAGCTCACTTCTTTAAAAGGAGCGTCACAGTAATGGAGTTTCTTTGTCTCTCCCTCCCTGCCTCCTCTTTAAAAGGTTTAGGGACACGTTTTGACTGCACAGCAGGTGACTGAGGACAGCTTGTCCAGTTTGGTTAAATCACAGCTCCAGTTTTCCAGGTTTTGATGAAGTTGTAGTGCGCATGTGAGCACAGTGTAAAATGTTTCTGTTTTTACTGGTTGGTTTTAAATTCAGGTTAGCTTATAAAACGACTCATGTATAATTCCATAATATGATTGATGATGTTCTCTGTACATGTGGCATCTATTGCACGTCTGTCCGTCCCAGGGAGAGGGATCCCTCATCTGTGGCTCTTCCTCAGGTTTCTTCTTTTTCCCATAAAGGGTTTTTTGAAGTTTTTCCTGACTCGGTTCGAGGGTCTAAGGACAGAGGGTGTCACAACTGTGCAGATTGTAAAGCCCTCCGAGGCAAACAATGTTTGTGATTTTGGGCTTCTAAATAAATAAATTTTGAATTTGAATAAAACAGTTTAACTTAGAACAGCCCAAATTAATTGAAAAAAATAGATAAAAGTGTGAGAAGCAGATATCAGTACTGTAAACTATCTACAACTGTTGTAAATAAACATACATAGATCTAGTATTGGTGGTAATAGTACTTTAACACTAATAGAACATTAAATCCATCAGAACAAGAGGAGGATGAACTTTTGTTGTGTCCAGCAGTCAGACTCATTCTTCTTTCTTTCCACATTTTTTAGATAAAGAGTGTTTTATTGGCTCTTATTTGCCTTACTCTCTGCAGCAGCAGTCACATCACATTTCTCAGATCTGCTGCTGCACGTCTGCAGAAACCCGAGAAATAAATGTAATGTGTCTCAGTGCTGAGAATAATAACCTTCAGTGTGGCTGGAGAGATGAGATTTAACAGTAAAACCTGACCAGGAGACACATTTCTTCAATAGTGATATTAAATGTAATGGATTGGTTTGAGGGGTGTTAAAGGCACAATGGGAGAGAGAACATGGTGTCACCTATTCAGAGATTCAGCAGTATGTGGTGCAGCAGTCGACATTAAACACAGGACATCATGTGATGAATCCAAATGGATCTGAGCTCTGCTTTACTGAAGACACCTTCAATGTTCAAACAGCAGAGGTCTGAATCAGCAGCCAACACCCTCAGTAAAAGTCACAACACTGATTCACACAGGGGGCTAAATGGGACTCAACTCAGATTTACATTCAAAGACTGTCTGATGGAGGACTGAGCCCATGATGGACCAAGATTTACAGAGAAGAAGAGGTGATGTGATGTAAAGAGCTGACCTGCTGTGAATACTGAACCACTGACACACTTCCTCTTGTTTCCAATAACTCTGAATATCAGCCGCAAATCAACAACTCCTGAAAATAAATCAGCTCTGCAAATAAGCATCAATAATAAAAACAAGCTAATCAGACCATAAAGCATTTACACAAAAAGTCACTGTAACTCTGATGTAAATAACAATAATTGAAAAGCAGAGCTAAAGATTCACTTTAATGTTGCATTAAGATCTGTGAGTCACTGTGACACTTCTGCTCCAACAACCTGATGGGGACTGTTGTTCAGTTTGTTTGAGGCTGATTATCATCCTGCAGACAGTCGGACAGTCATTTCAAATCAGAAAATAAGAGAAACACATGCAGAAAAGTCACTTCAAAGAGATGCATGATGAAGGTTGTGAGCTTCAGTATGTGAGCTGAATATTTGATTCATTAGAGTCAAAACATCACATCAGTCTGCCGCCTGTGAAGAAAACTGTCTCATCCACTTCGAGTGAACACAGTGTGATCATGGATAAACGTTCATTTTCTCCTCCTATGATAAACATACAGACATACAGTGCGTCACCAACACTTTGTATGTTGGCCTTCAGACAGAAGCAGGATGTGACAGAGAGCGGCTCCAATCAGGTTCATGCTGCTGTTACAAACTGACCTCAGTGCTGTTGATGCGACTTTCTGCTTCAGATGGATCTGACAGATCAAAGTTTGATGAGTCTACAGATGCTTCTCTGATACAAGAGCAGGTTTACTTTGTTTTGTACAAAACTCTGAATAATGAAAATATGCTACCTGAGTCGTCCAGCTGCTTATTCAACATCTGCTTTAAAAGAGAAAAAACCTGGAGAGGAGATTTAATGAGAAGTTGTTTTAAAGCACCTAAAGCCAAATGTGTTGAGCAGACTCGTACAGTCTTCTCCAGGGAGGAAAGTTTCAGTCGATTCATGTTGTTGGATGTACTTGAGGAAACTGTTTCCTTCTGCAGATTCTCCCTGTTGGAAAATTTATTTGAAATTCAAGTCTGAATTTGGCCATTTGAAAAGAGGAATCCTCATTGAAATGTAGAGCTGCTGCATGCTTCGTCTTTTGAGCTCAAGTCTTCTTTTGAGCTTAAATTGAAATATTTGTGAATATAAAGTGCTTTTAGAGCTTTAATCTAAAAATTCATGTAGAGCTGAACTGTTTACTGTCTTTGATGTTGAGACACTTCTTCTGAGGTCCAAATCTCTGGTGAGGTTACACAGAGGTCAAAGTATTGTCCTTATTCTGCAGACTTCACTTTAAGTGATATCATCAATAAAAACAATATATTGATCTGTATTATATCTAAACCTGCATGTACTTATACTGAATTTTCCATCTTTGTATTTACTTTGTGTGCTTTCAATCTGAACTCGTCTTTATTTTATAAAGGATCTTTATTCAGCAGCCTGTGCTCAAAAGTTTGAACATCAAAACCTGATGTGATTCAAAGGCACAGAAGAAGAAATATTTCACATCTGTAACTAGTGTGGAAGTACTCAGTTATACAATTGATTTGAATATTTATTTGTGTGTTAAAACTTTACATGTTTCTTATCAGATTTGTTGACTCCCTATCAGCCTGATCAGTGGTGGAGCTCCTCTGGCAGAGCCCCCAGGTCTCTAAAAACCAGTCTGAAACTTTCTGATTTAGAAGAATTCTTCTTTAAAATCACTCATTTAAACTAGCTTGTTGTTATATGAAAGTATTATATATTGTCACAACTTCTAAAATTTCAACAAAATAAGTCCCTGATAAGTGATCAGATCATTGATAAGTGAAGAATCAGGCTCACAGTTAGTCGTAGTTTTGACAAGTTGTGTCAGTCTGTATTAAAGCTGCCTGTGTTTTCATGACATTACACTGTAGAGTCAGTGCAGGCTGAAGTCAGCAGCTCAGTGACCTTGAACGCAGCAAAGCTCTCAACATCACAATGACTTTGTAAATACAGGGATTAGTGCAGCCAAAGCTGAACCCAGCCACGTCTGACAGTGGAGGCACACAGCTTGAGATCAATGGAGCAAAAACATCTTATTATTCAGTGACGGCATATCTCCAGAGGCACAACTGCTCTCTGAAGAGTGTGTGACCGGACCAAACATGACACTTTAACATCAAACATGAATGAGTTTATGTCGACTGTGTGGGTGTTAGTTTAGATTTTCAATAGGACTCATTCAAGCTGCATTGGCTGATGTATTGGAAGTCAACATTTTACTAAGAAAATTAAAAATACTTTTTGTTTTCAGGACCATAACAGGAAGTGAAAAACAAAAAGAGCCAATAACGTGAGCTTTAACCAGGGGGAGGGGCCATGATGAGGTTTAGGAAACCGAAGCAAACCCAGTCCAGCCCTGCTGAGCCCCCAGCACTTTAATCACATTAGCTCATTCTTAAGAGGACAATCATTTCAAGAGGACAGTGTTCAGCTCTAATTAGATTTTCTAACAGAGACCAGAGAAAGAACATCAGCAGACGCTTCTGTCACTTCATGACTTCTAACTGCAGAACATAAAAGACAAATATAATCCTGCTTGAGCTGATTAAAAACTATTTTCTCTTTGTGAGAAAGTGAAAAACAAAGATTCAGCCAAACAGCTTTTACAGTGACTGGAGAGGTTTGTATTACACACTTTAATTAAGCATATTAGTTATAAAGACACTCACTTGACTGCACAAAGTAAAACTCTGTATTAATATCATGGAGAAACAACAGAGCAAGACAAATAGTTATTTTGTCTTCCAGAGGCTGGAGCGTTGGGATGCATACTGTACAAACTGAGAGCTGTTTAGCTCGCTGTTATGTCTCGTTCTCATTGGACGACATTAGGAAGTAGCTGTGATGGCGGCTGGAGGGAAACCAAAGAGGCCAAAGAGGAGAAAACAAACAGACATGTGGAAAAATGTGGAAGAAGGAAAGAAACAAAGAAAAATAATATCTTATAATATCTTATCTTTTCTCTTGAGATTTTGTAACATGAGCACAATGACATCAAATGCAAATAGGAAGTGAAAGAATTACTTTATTTTTAACAATGAGAGGAAAGACACAAAGATAAAACAGGTTCCAGTCTGACACAGAAACATCTTCATGGACAGGAAGGTGATGTTCATGTTCAACTCAGGTTTTTCTGTCTGTTTCCTTCTTGTTTTTCTCTTCCTACATTATAAATGAATCTTGGTTTCAGAGGATCAGGAGTTTCTCATGATGCATTTTGAATAAAGTGTTTCCCAGAAGGATCCACCGACTCACACTGATACTGTACATCCTGTCTCACTATCAGCACTTTGCATTTTGCTGAAGAAAGTGATGGAGTTTCTAAATGAATCTTGTGGAGATGTTTCACATCAGGCCTTTGCTTCACAGTCTGGTCCAAAGCACGACACACTCAGGCTGGACTGACTCTGGAGCTGTAGCTGTCCACCTCTGTGTGTGACTCAGAGATGGAGAACAGTAGAGATGGTTCTCCATCACAGAGGATCACAGAGTTTAGACATTTATCTTCTTCATGTTCACTCTTTGTCTCTCTGATGTCTTTATATTCTCCTCATTAATCAGTTATATTATTATTAATTATCTGCTGACTCATGGATATTATAACACCAGACTCACAGTTAAAATAAATCTAAAGACAGTAAATATTCAAACCTGCATGTACAAATGAAATATTTGAATATAGAAGTTCATTACAACACACATGCAGGTTTTTAACGTGCACATCAATAAGTGACAGTGTCCAAAGGTCATGATGAGAAAGTGTTCGCTCCTGAATATAAGTGACTCCACAGATAGTGGATCAAAGCTGCATTCATTTACAGCTTTGATGAATCAGAAACAACTGATTATCATCACAGCTGCTTCACAGTCAATAACTGTGCGATGGGAATGGTGTCATGTAAAACTGTTATTTATAAGTCAGAAACAGCTTTTTAAAAGCCGTCTCCCTCAGGAACATCTCCCTGATGTCAGCTGGACCACAGTTCAGTAAATACTAATAAATGTTGCTTTGGCAGGCCGACGTTCTGTTTGTACATTTTAATGAGCTGCTGCTAAATAAGGAAGAGCTCTGAGCCACATGACTGCCAGAGGACAGCTGACAGGAACACACATGTAGCCCTGTGGCCCTTATTTTCATTCATTTATATGCAGACATTAAAATGTTTATGTTGTTAAAAGATAACACGTTCATGAAGTGTAAATATATTTAAAATGTTTCATTCTATATACAGTTAAAAGTCAGAGAAAAAAAGAGTGGTGTTAGTTCTAAAAATCATTCAGAGTTGGTTGTCTGCACAAATACCAGAAAACCATGTTTGTTTGTGGGGCAGTGAAGCATGATGTCAGCCTATATTGTTAATCTTTTATTCTCTCATCTCTGTTGGTATGTCTGTAGTCTTTAGCCAATCCTGTCCTCACCTTGTTCAGGTTCAAGGTTAGCGACGGCAGAAGCGGCTTTACAGTGTCCGAGCAGGATAGCTGTAAACTGTAAAACTGTAAAATTGTTTATGCTGGTTAAACCCAGTGAAGTGGCCATTTGTTTCCGACTCTTCACATTAACAGTAATCACACACACACACTCTCTCTCTCTCTGCTGGTGTATTTCAGAGTGACAGATTATTTGTATTTCCAACAGTATCGGATGTTTCACAGCCTGTCTGCTGGATCTGATTCAGACCAGCAGACGTAATGTGTGTGTTTGACTGATGGCTTCAAATTGAAACTGATTGCTGCATCTGAATCTGCAGGTGTGCAAGTGTTTGAACGAACACATATTTTAACATCTAGGATCTCCACATTTCACCCACTTGTAAGACATACAGAGAAAGCACACAGAGAATCAGCTCAGTGAGTAAGACAATTAATTTTTCTCTTGTCTGATCCACGACTGGAAATCAAATTAAACTGCTCCTCTGAGACTGCCTTGGACAACAAAACTCACACTAAACATTGTTAAAATCTTCAAATTAATAAGTGAGAAGAAAACACTTTACTGTGTAATGACCAGGACCATGTTGTGTTTCTGTGGGAATTTCACTGTGCTGAATGGATGACTGCATCAGAGTATTATCCAGTAGTTTCAGTAATTAAAATGATTTAAATCACTGACATTACTATCTGTGCTTTTCCCAAGATAAGACTATTATCCAAATGGTTCTTTTTAATACATAAATTATGTATATTTGCCTACAAAATGAGCCAAGCTTGCAGAACAGGAGAAAAAATGGCAGCCTGAGACCATCGATGGATATAAATGAAAATAAAAGAAGAAAAAATATGAAACCTCCCTTCATCATATCACAGTAAATCCAGGATACACAGTAACACAGGGAAATGAACTGAATCACATATCAAGGAACAGACTTAATTATTTTGACCTGTGATCATTTGTTACCATGGAGACAGACAGATGTGAACCAGATGTGTTTAAAATAACAAAAGACAAATAAATGTTGAACATGCTACAGACAGTCACACTGATAAAAGATGTCATTTCTTTCTTTGAATGTTTCACAGACACAGTCACAACTTTTCTCTCCATCATCTATTTCACAGTCTGTCAGTGAAAACTGGATCATTTCTGTCACTATATCATGAAGAATGTGAAACTGGAGCTGTGGATCATCAGAGAACCGTGGTTACACATGTAACCTTCAGATTAGATGTGTATAGTCATTCATTATACTAACTGATATTAAAGTTTGTTCCCAGTGAAGCACTTTACTGTAAAATGTTAACAACACTAAGTTAAGAAAACGTGTTGTCAGAGTCCACAGTTAGACTGAGAAGTGAATCTAAAGTCGTCTCATCGTCACTTCATGTTCAGCTCCACCTGGTATCAACAAAGATCAACAAAGGAGCAGCTCTTCTCCACAGGAGGAAGATATAATACAGGTTTTAAAAAGGACTTGACTCTCTGTGGAAACTGATTTGGTTTTACTCCTCGTGCCTTCAGCTCATAGAAAACACTGTTTTTATTTACTTTCTTTTGCGCAGGACAACAAGCAGAGCAGACAGAGCGTGATCACCATTCAGACCCTCTGTTTGTTCTGCTCTCATCTCCAACATCCAACTTTTTCTTCTTTCTGATAAAAATAACTGGAGATTTTTGTGCAGTGTTACTGTTTAAAACTTCAACTCAAACTTTAAATCTGTGCTGAATCTGTGGATAGAAAATAAGTATAGAGCAGATCTGGTGGTTGTACAGTTTGTCACCATCAAGACTAAAACGATCATGAAAAAATGCTCCTCCAAATTTTTCATCTTCACATCCAAACTGTGTCTCCTTCATCAGCTCCAGCAGACCAAACTATAACTCCGATTCTTCCTCCTCTGCTTGTTGACCTTCTTCACCTTCACACTCTCCAGTTTCTTTCTCCAAATGATATTTTGTTGTTACAAAATCACATTATTCAAATGTCTTCATAAATATTTATGACGAGGTGCGAGGGAGGCCTGTCGAGGTTTTCTGCTTCTTGTAATTATACAACTGAGTGTGAGAGACTCAGAGAGAGAGAGAGAGAGAGATTTCTGACTGATTTCTTTGAGTGGCATCAACCAACCAAACGATCTGCCTCCATTTTAAATATCAAACATGTTCTGCATGTGGAAACACACCACTGAAAACCACCTGCTAGAATCAAATAGACTACACTGTAATACAATGCTGTAAATTTACTCTGGATTTATAACAGTATCTTATTGTATTTGATAATGAGTGTAAAATACTGTTATGTATTTATTGCTTGCATGTAATTAACAGTTAATGCGTCTCGTTACCAATCACAGTAGATAATTGTAATTTATCATCATACACCAGTATTGTTTGTGAAGCTGTGGGCTTTGGGAAGCACAAAGAGAGCAGTCGACGCAGAGTTCAACCAAACAGGTAACGTCACGTTTATCTCCTGAAATCGGCGGTCTCCAGTAGACCTGCTGTTTTGTCTGCATGATAACCAAACTTGATATTTCAGATAGTGTTTCAGGTAATGTGATGTTTGGTGAAGCTCTGCAGCTCAAGCAAGATTAGCTAGCTAGCTAACTGTTAACAGCAACGTGTCCTTTCGGTGCTGTGAAATTTTTTTGACGTTCTTTATTTAATTTAATTTATTTATTTATAATATACGCTAGCCTGTTACACCAGTTTTCCAGTCTTTTTATTGACGACATAATCGTTCTGTAACAATAAATGAGGTAAGGTGTCCTTAGACTCAGTTGAAGCCAGCAAATTAGCCAGTAAAGTTAACGCTGTTACTCGCCAATTGTCGTTACACTGAAAATGTAGCTAACATGTGTTTACTTGTGCTTCTGCTACTTGTTATTATAAAGCAACCGCAACTGCAAGGAAGGAACGTGAGGATGTTGTTTTCTTCTCTGGCTGGATGGAGAGATGGAGAGAGGAGGTAAATGTTATTACAAGGGGCAACATTTAAACCCAAAAACATTTTCTTGTGCAATTCTTTGTAGTAATGGCTGTTCCCATTTAGTTATTTAAAATTTATGTGTATGATATTGTCATTTCTGTCAAATATTTAAGTGTTTGACTAGCATACATTGCTGCTCCTAAATGCCACAGGTTTTCTTTTTATCACACTAAAACTGAAAATACATCTTTGTAGTCAAAGGCAGACTTTTGACTAGAGCAAGATGATATTGTGTGACATATGCACTAAGACTTGCACTGATATATTAACATATGTAAGGCACACCCAATGCCTCTTTCAAGTGTGTTTATCCTGGATGCCATAGAAGTTTCCAGAAGTTTAGAACATTCAAATCTCACAGCTATCGCCACTCTCGTGGCCAGTCCAGGTCTACACTGTGTTTTGTCGTTCACTTAAATTGTCATGTTGGCTTGTGCAGTACTAAAATACTCTGAGCTTTTTCTCACATTTGAAAGTGCATATCTGAGAGGGGACAGAGGTGACATTACAGAAACTGTGACAAGAGATTTAAAGTCCAGTCTTCATTCACATCACATATGTGAAGGAAACATAAAAAGTCCTCAGATTTTTGCATTGCATTGTGAATACTGATGGGAATGGTGATATTCAGCTTGATGATCCAGGTCAGTTGAGTTGTGAACAATCAGCCCCGAGGCTGTGGAAGAAAATCAGTTATAAAAGCAACCCAATGCAACCTTTGGGTCAGGACTTGCTGCACTGTTCGCAGTTTTCTACATTTTCAAACTCGACAAGCTAAACAAACAAAACAAACAAAACTGCTGTGTGAGACAGTGAGAAAGAATGAGACTGGAGTTGCTCTGCCTGTCTAATATTTACTTAGCAGACACAATAAAACTTTTAGAGGAATCTAAATATGTACTGGACTGTTGTAATGGCACTGACAATGATCTTACCCGTTGGTATTCCTAAACTTATTTTATTTCTGGGCTGTTCTTCATTCTCTGCTGAGGAAATAATATTGTTGGACAAAAAGGCTCAAACTGGTACTATATAGGCTGATGCCCTCTGCACTCTGCCAGGAATTGTCTGATTACATTATAATTAATGACAGCTTCATTTAGTCTGCTTTTTAAATTTCTTAAAATGCATGAAATACTGCTTCAGTAATTCTAAGTACTGCTTAAAGGTTCAGTAGGTAACATTTTCAAACAGTACTTTTAGTCATATTCACTCAAAGTGTCACCATGTCCTGACAGTAGAATATGAGACAGATCATCTGATAATAATCAGCCTCCTCTGGCCCCGCATCGAGTCTCCCTCCTCTGACAACTACTGCTGATACTGAGAGAGAAGAAACACAAGATGAGCATGAGACAGAAAAGAAAAAGGATTTGATTTGACCGAGCCGGAGATTAAACGAGAGGAAACACCGGAGCCTTTGAGAGGTGGAGAGAGCTGAAAGATTCACACTGATGGAGAGTTAGACACATTTCTGCTGACAGGTAATTATCTCTGTTTGATTTATGTTTGAATTGCTATAAAAACTAACCACAAAATAAGACGTGTTACAGAATTTCAGTCTGCGGTGAATCTCGTGTTACTGTGACGATGAAGCAGAGCTAATGTTAGCTTTCTAAAGGCTAATGTTGCGCTAGTGCTAACGTTTAGCTTTGTTTTATCTGAAAGTTGTTAAAAATCTGTTTATTAGTTTCTCTTATCAAACAAACATCTAAACTCACATATTCATCATTTCTTTATATTCTCTCCTCAGGTCTGACAGAGGCCTGTTTTTGCACTTTGGTTTGAATTAGTTCCAAATGAAGGTTATAGTGTTTAAAATTGGTCAAAAGATATTTCAATAATACAGTATAACAGCAAAGTGGTGTATTTGTTTTTACATTAATGGACTGAGACACAAATCACTGTAGAAAACACACTTTATTGTACAATAATTACATTACTTTAATATGTCAAAATGAGACAGGATGAGCTGTACAGAAAATGGATGGATGGCTAATATGTTAAAATACACATTTTTGAAGCTATATAATAAATCTATATTCAGTAGCACAGCACTCAGACAGTTCACAGACGTCCTCAGCACCGAGCTCCTCCGGTGTTTGGCCCAGCGGACTCTCTCTCTCTCTCTCTGCCGGCCTTCTCTGTCAGACGTCGCGGCCTCCTCTCTCCTCTGCTCGGCTCCATCGTCGTCGTCTCCCCCCTCCGGAGCTGTGGGCGAAGCGCTGTCAGGGTCTCAGTCTTTACACTCTCACCGAATACAACAGATATGGACAGAAATGTCACACAATGGGCAAAAGACACAAACATAAAACTGTTCATTTCCTGGCTCTCCGTCTTAGTTATTGAAATAACTAGCTAGCTAAAGCTAACAGTGCTAACAACGTTAGCATGTAAACAAGCTGACTGAGCAGAAACACGTCACGTTATCACAAAGTTTGACTGTTTAATGAACGGAGCACCAAACGTCTAGCTAACGTACAGTCAGACTAAAGTCACTGTAAAGCCTGTTATATCTCTCTGACAGAGTTCAGCTCATGTTTCTTACCTGTGTATCCTGTGTGTGTGTTTTCACACACAGCGTTCATGTTAGACTTGTGGGGGGCAGCGCAGAGGGAGGGGCCTTAAAGCTGTGCTGGTTCACATTTACAGGGAGAGAGACTCTGCTCAGTGTTACCAACTGCACCTTTAAACTATTGTCTTTTTCAAGCTGAGGCAAAGACACAAATTGTCTTCTGAAAATTTTGCCGTTTCTAGTTTCTGCTTGGCTCTGTTCCACTAGCTCTACTTAACTTTCCAACATACCCGTCATGTTACCGGCTTACTGACTTACTGCTTGTAAGCTTGTGAGGAAACCTCCCTCCCTAAACCTTTATTTCTCTTACTGTTCTCTCTTCTTTGTACTTTTTCATCTGCTTGTAACCATTTTACATCTCTCCTTTGAACACAGTTTATTGCTCTGGCCCGTTTCTCTCCTCTCATACTGATGTTTACCTTCATCTCCCTCCATTACTTTATTTTATATTTTTATATTTTACCAGTGACATAGTGGTACTTTTTTTTTACAGGCACTAAATCTGTGATTGAGGACAAGTTTGACTGAAGCATTTATGTTATAATCTTTTTGATGCTATTGTAATTAAGCATCTGAGATTATATTATGTAAAACCTGTAATTAATGATTTTATTAGTTTATTATTATTTTATCACAGTTTCTTCCAAATATTCCTTCTTAGTTTTATGACATAGTAAAATGTTCCAACTATCATTAATAAAGTACAGCAATATGTTGCTGAATATGTATTCTCTTGTGTTTTCTTCTTTTCTTTTATTTGTGGGGATAAATAGGAATTAAATGCAAAAGTAGCAGATTTTATTACCCTTTGTAAATAAACAGTAACATGCTGGCGTACACTGTAAAATCATCATATACTGTAATCCAAAATACGGTAATATAGTGTTAAAAGAAATTACAGTAGATTCACTGTTAAAATAACAGTAAAATGCTGCTGTCTCTGCTGCCAGTATTTTACTGATATTTTACAGTGAAATTCTTTAGAGTGTATATCAGTATTCGTCATTATATTTAAACAAACATCTGCCTGACTAAAAGTATTTTATGTGCATGTGCACAACACATCGTCCTCACAGTCGAGGTGAAACGTTGGAAATGCTGGTTGAACTTCCTGAGATGAATACATATAAAATATCTCAACTTATTCCAGCTGGAGGCATTAAAACAAGCTCTTGGTTTGCTTCACGACTTCAGCTGAGATATTTATTGTCTCTTATCTGATTCATTTCTCGTCAATATTCTTTTGGCTCTCGTGCCGGTTCAGCTCTCTTTGTTCAACATGAGCTTGTGGCGCTCTCTCCTCCTGTCTCATGTTGGTGTTGTTGGACACAATCAGTCACGTCTCAGCTGTCCATCACCTGCTGCTCTGCTCGCCTCTTCCCAATCATCTCATCAGCCTCCTCACCTGCTCCACTTCCTGCCTCCTCCACAGCTGCACCTGATTGGCTAAAGAGTCTCCGGTCGTCAGCTTTTCCTGTAGCTCTTTGTCACGTTGTTACTCTTTCCTGTCATTTCTGGACTTTGCCTGTTGACAAACCTTTTCCTGTTGACCACGTCCTGTTTGCCTGCTGATTCTCACATTTTTACTTCCATAATCTTCCTCACCTGTGGATGAGTGCACACCTGCACCAGCACTGTTTCCCTTTGTGAGCATGAAATTAGTGGGCATGGAGCCGCTGACTCCATTTGGCTGAATGAACCTCCTGAAAGGCTTGAAGAGGGAGACAGTGTGCTCAGTGAGAGGACTCAGCTGATGGATACAGACCAACACTGTGTTGCTGTGTGTGTTTCTCAGCGGGACAGAAGAATCTCGGCAGGACCAAAGTCAGTCAGTTCATTAATATTCATGAGCCTTTGACAATAAACCATGTCAGGACAAAAAGCCTGACAGAGGATTCAGGTTCCCTCAGGATCTGAATACAGACAACATGTTCCTGACCACCTGTATGACCTCTAAAGACAAAATATAAAAACACAAACATCTCACTTCCTCGAGAGGGACACAGCTGCCTGCATGAGGCATTTTTTCAAAGTTTGAACAAAAACCTTGTAAAAATGTCGGTCGTGTGGAAATGAGGGGTAAAAGGAGCCAACTCAACAGACATGGTTGATGCCTGAACACATCTTAAAAGCAAAAGAAGGGAATGTGGAGCTCCAGAAAAAAACAATTTCCTGTTTGCATCACCTCACTGTTTGTCTCCTTACAGAGGAAAGGACTGTTTGAAGATTTATGAGAGAGTCACTCAGGCTGTGATGACTTGTCAAGTCTTTTCACGTAAAAGCTTATTAAACTTCAATGACAGACGTCACTCTGACAGACAGATGATCTGAATGAACGTGACATCCTGTAGGTTCACCGTGGTTCGATTATTACACATAGAAAGAAGTGTCCCCCTCACAGTTAACAACAAGAGTTGTTTTATGTTTAATTGTCGTCATATGCTTTTTTATGTTACAAGTTCTCCATTTGTTTTAGTGTAATTTGTTTTGTTAAATAATCAATGTGTGTGAGCGAAGATTCACCTCACTGTGTCTCAGATAATCATTCTAAAAACCTTAAAAACTTTACTGGAGTTCACTGGAAAAGATTTTTTTGGTCTAGTGCTGAAATAAACAACTCACCTTTTCATAGGTTAGAGTTATAGTGGAAAATCTGCTTTATTTAAAATTGGATTAAATGATTGCTGAAAAAAAACAGATGATGTAAAAATGAATACTTTTTATTTGAGATTTCATCTCCAGTGGAAATGAGAAACTGACTGAAGTTGAGGTTTTTTGTTCTCAGAGAAACAGTTCAGTCCCACATGGCTGAGAAAGAGCTGACAAACTAGAGTCCTGATCTCAACAACAACTTTATTAATAATGGAGGCTTTTAGGGGCTGAGGGTCATGTGGGGGGCTACAGAGGCCAGAGAAAAGCATGCAGTGCATTTATATTATATCTTAGTCCTGAAGTTACTGTGGATGGATTTTCAAATAGAACTCAAAGATAACTAAACATCTGAATGAAGAACTTCACTTTGTGCTTCCTTTATTTAAATCAAATACATCATTTTACTCTCAGGTTTAAAAATCCCAACAGTGATGGAGAAGTGTGATCAAAGAGACACAGTAACATGAACTTCAAACAACAGGGAAATGAAGTCATGGGCTTTAGAAACCAAACCAAAGTCAGTCCAGGACCAGCTGCCCTCTAGCACTTCAATCACAAAAACTCTTTGTAGTAAGAACAATGAATTCATGAGCACCATAATGAGCACTAATTAGATTTGAAGGAACATTAGCTAACATTTGCCTCCTGACTTCCTGTAAATGAAGACACGATCCTGTTTGAGTAAATGGCTCAAACTATTTTCCTTTGTGAGTGAGTAAGAACATCCAGCTGTTCTGCCACAAAGCTTTACTGCCACTGGAGCAATGCATCATGTACATAAGCTCCAGGAGCTCTGTGTTTCCTAAAGGGAGGGAGAAGTGAGAGCCTCTTGGTCTGAACTCATTAATCGACTCAGAGTACGACTGATTCTGAGAGAGAGATGTCTGTCAGACAGCACAGCCAAATGATTAAAGGGGTGTGTCTCTGTGTTTGTTCATCATCTCCTGTCTGAATGAAGCTCTTTACAACCTTGTTAACTCTGAACCTTATTTACCTGCTAATTAAATCATTAAATCAGACTGGATGTGAACGATTTTAAGAGTCTGTGTCCAACACTGGAACGTTTTACAGCAGCTGATCTGATCTATTTTACTTTGATTGTTCACTGCTCACTCAGCAGTTTTTGCTACTTCAGTAAAATGCTTGTACTGGAGTTGATGTACAGGTTTTAGGTTTCTAATAACAGAATCCATAACAGTTTTGAGCTTATTTTTCTATTAAATGAGAGTAAAACAGTAAGAAAGTCAACAAAGTAACATCATGTCTGGATATGCAGAGCAGCGACTGTTTGACCTGAAATCAGACTTCCTGTCTATAAAGGAGAGCAGCTAAATGAGGAAATGACATGAGAGAATCACCTGATACAGGAACTGAATCCATTTACATGCTGAGTCTCTCTGCAGAAAGTAAATGTTTTTGAACTCTCACACTCATTCTGCGAGTCCTCAACAATCAACTCTGTGCTGCGTTTTAAGGTGTTCAACCAGATGTTGATACAGCACAAGTGTTCAGCAGCACCAACAAATGGCAGCAGATCTGTGACTGCAGCAGGAGAGGCAGGTTTGGGAGAGACGTCACTGCTCCATCTGCATGTTATTTCATTTTAAGAGAAGAATCACATCGCTGCCACAACAGGAACTGATACTGAAGTGAGACGAGAGCATCAAACCAGGCTGATGCATGTGCAGTGCATATTGGACAGACAGATGGATCGAATTGCGGCAGCACTTCCTGTCCTTCCTGACAGCAGCTGGATGATTTTAATGGAGCTGTGAGGATTTAGATCTTATTAGGATGCCACAGTAACAGACAGCCAGTGAAGTGGCTGAAACCAGTCAATTTACCAACAGATGAGAAAGCTGACAACCACAGAATGACACTCTAGGTTAAAGAAATTCACCTGAGCATCACTTCTGCAGCCTCTGCAGATAAAAACAGACTTTTACAAAGTGACTTTTTCAACTCCAGCAGATTTCATCACTACTATTTCAATTTCATGAGGAAAAAGTCATAAAAACACTTCAGCCTTCTGTCAAAGCTCATCAGTACAAATCAATACAAATCAATACAGTCGGCCTGTATGTTGAAACAGCACATCAACAAACGTGGACCAACACCATTTAAATCCATCAGAATACAGATTCAACAGTTCTGGTCCAAAGGGGGTTATCCTACCAAACACAGAGCCAAGAGGAGGAGAGAGGCTCTGTCCAATGACATCAACCTCTCATCACTGTCAGCAACCAGTAAACCCTCCATCTCACTGTAAAGACTCTTTCTTATTGGACTGCATGAAGAAGTAGATGTGACGCCATCTGCTGAGAAAGAATAGTGAGAGCAGAGCAGAAGTTAAACTGTGGATTCAACTTTGGATTGTTTGAGTCTACAGGTAAATGTCAAAGTTTGAGGCTCTTATTGTGAAATCCTGATAAACTCAGTGAGAAGCACAAACTCACAACTGGAGCAAAGAACAAAACAGTTTGAACATCATGGAGATCAGTTCATCTCAGAGGCAGCAGAAATGTAAGATATTAATTCATTGAAAAAAAAAAGTTTGAAAAAACACACTGAGTGAAATACAGACTGTGTTTGTATTCACATATAAAAATAATGTTCAATCTGGAAAAAAAAACAAAACAACGAGCTGAGCTTTGACCTGTTCTTTGACTCATCCTTTACATTTTCATATCAGTGATACCAAACACAGTTTTTGTGTTCATCAGTTATTGTGCTTCAGTGACGGTTCAAATGTTTTAATCTCTTTTCTCTGGACTTTAAAGCTGGAAGTTAAAAGGTCTGAAACTGAGGTCAGAGATTCTGTGGGATCTTCACATCATTCAGCCATCTGTGTGTGTGTGTGTGTGCAGCCATGTTAATTGTGTCTCTCTTATCGTGTCTCTTCTTTATTCTCAGTCTCACTGTGATTTTGAGACAAACTGCTGCAGGAAACACAGAGGACATGGAGCGCTCACCAAACGTACTCTGCTTCTCTTTGGTGTCTGTGTGTGTGTGAGACGCTTTCTCACCAGAGTCTTTGAGGAATCTTTGTCTCCAATGAACAACTAAGAAGGTTAATGGAGTTCAGAAGTGGTCACACACATGGAGTTAAACACTCCAAGTTATTTCTTACGATCATGATACTGACTCCAGGGTGGAGAGATGTGTTTTCAGGGTATTGAGTTTCTTATGGTGAGGTGTGCATGAGTAACTTGTGTTTATGTGAGTGTGTGTTTGAGACCACGACTCAGTGTGTTTTTCTGCATGACGAATATTGCAGAAGCACTGGGTGGCTTTTTTAGACAGGTTAACCATTGGACTGAGGACCTTTTCATGAGGGCACTGTTGGGTCCATTTCAGAATAGACTAGTTTAACTACCTTCTGTCATTAGCTTGTAGTTACTCTTTTATACTTTTCTGTGTTTTAATCCATACAAATAATGAAGTCATAACTCAGTCTTGATGTTTCTGAAAAGAATTTAAAGTTTGAGACACATAGATACACATACCTAATACCTAAAATTAATGTTGTGACCATCAATCTGACTGCTTTACAAAATACATGTAACATTATTGTACAGCCAAACTTCAGCAGTACACAGCAACATACAAAAACTAGTAAAAAAAAAAGTATTATAAAAATTAGAAATGACAGGAACCACTTATCTCTCAATGGTCATTATTTAATGAAATCAGAAAAACACACGTAGTGGAATATAAGTAGAAACTGAAAATAAAAAACACTCAAGCCAAGGTAAGGTCTGAGGAATAGAAAGAAAAATACCAGAGATTAGAATTGTTTTTAAAAGGCCAGGACTACAGCACTAGACATAAAATCTGTGTTGTGTGGAGCTGAGTAGCTGTATATCAAATGTATACATATATTATAGCGTTAAGCATTAGAACATTTCAATAACATAGTTAAGGATCAAATAAACTTGTAGAGTAGTTTCTGTTCATTATCTAAAATCAGAAAGGGCCCCCTTTAATATGGTAAAACCATAATAAAAAAACAAATAAAATACTCATGTAGACGTATCACAAATCTGTACTTAGTACTTGTACAGTTCTTACATTCCACCACTGCAAACCAACAAAATTTCTGAATGGACCAATCACAAAACAAAAGCCTGTGAACTATTGGCTCTTCAATACGTGAGAAAGTGTGAAGCAGTTCTTTGATTAAGGGTCACAATTGTGTTGTACACAAAGTTTTTGACATCCTTCCAGGACCTTTGGGCCAAAGCCTGTTCTTCTTGTACGCACTGCATGCAGTTCTTTTTTCAGTCATGGATTACCCATCTTAAGAGTAATAAACTGTCCTGAAACAAAAGGATGACATGCTGAGTAGAATTATATTCTCCTTACAGTGAGAGTACAGTAGTGCAGTCTTCCACAGACTGTATAAGATATGGATGTTATCTCCATGACATCACCCATTTTTTGGGGTTTCTGAAAAGCCAAAGTGAAGCTCAATAGGAGGCTTTCTGGTCATCGCCATCTTGGCAGTGCCTGACTCCACCCACACCCGACTAGTCCAAAAATGGGCAAGAAGGGACGGGTCGAATGAAGCCTAGCTGCTGAGGCTGTGGCTCATCTCTGTCTGTCTCTCTGCTCTGTAGTTTTTGTGCTGCTTTGTCATGGTGCAGACAACGTGCCCTATGTTTGTAATAGATGT
This sequence comes from Scortum barcoo, assembly GCA_023238725.1. Classification (NCBI taxonomy): domain Eukaryota; kingdom Metazoa; phylum Chordata; class Actinopteri; order Centrarchiformes; family Terapontidae; genus Scortum; species Scortum barcoo. The sequence goes on from CM041552.1 coordinate 24,985,174, forward strand.
GAAATGTAGATTTTGTTTGTTTGCAATCTGTTAAGTGTTCTTAATTTTGTGTACAGTGCTATAAAAAAAATCTTGACTGACAAAAGTTAAAGCATTTTATGTAGCTAAATTAGATTCAGTTGAAAAATTCCCATCAAAAACATCTGAATGGCATGAGACAGATGTATGTCGTTTAGTATAGAGTGACTGCAGACTGGGCCCTTGCGAATTTTCCCAACACTCCAGTGTGGGACAGAGTCTAGAAAACAACCAGCAGTGTCCTTGCTGTCCAGTTGTTTTTTTTTTTTTTTCATTTCATAATAAAAGCAATTTAACTCGCCATCTGCATCTGAACTCTCACACTCCCTCTCAGTATGATGGTCTCGTCTCTTTTGAGGGAATGAGTCACAGCCTTCATCTGAAAACAGAGAAAACAGAAAGTGACACCTAAAACTACGTCGTACAGAAAACGAGGGCATACTTAAAGCATTCATTAGTATCTTGAAATTGATAGCAGAAACTTAAAGTGTTTATAGACAGGTTTACAATAAACAACACTGGCAAAAATGTACCATCTTCCACCTATCTGCCTCTTTTCCCTCCACGTGGAACACTTGTGGAGGTTGATGTGTTGATGTGGACTTTCACCTGTGAAATAATAAAATTCAAATATTAGCTCTCAGATAAAAAAATAGATAAAAAGATAAAAAAAAAAGAAAAGAAAACAAGTTGGTGGTGTTTTACCTGGACATCTTTTGGATGTTTGATTACACTTATCCTGACATTAAACAGAAACATGGTAGTTACAGTGCATACATGCCACAGAGAGAAAGATCAATGGTGTTAAGATTCTTGCCTTTCTCCATTGCAAACAGTAGTTTACTTTATTTTTGGCAATTTGGAAAATTTTGTCCGTTTGTCTGGAAAATTCCTGCTCACTGAAATCAAGGAGAGTGTGGCGACTTGTTTTCTTAATTTGGTTGATCGCAGGAGTTCTGGATTTTCTGCTTTGCTTTCCTCTGCACGTATGTTTGTCATTGCTCCAGGTCTTGCAAAGAGATAGGGATTTTCAGCAGGTATGCCAGCTTCATCTCTCCTTGTAGTCAACAAATCAATTGACTCCTTCATTCTTTCTGTCAAGAAAACAGGTACCTTCCTGCCTCTTTTTCCCCAGATTTCTATACGGGTTAGTAGCTTGCTCAGCTCCTTCTCTAATGGTGACAGGGTTTCATAAATGTCCTCATTCATGGGATTTGTGGTTGCTTTTTTGTATGTCTCAAGAGTCGAGCATGATGCCTCCCCTTCATGTCGCTTGTTAAAGACAATTACCTGTGCCAGAACCACCTCATTTAATGTCTTGTATGCTGTTAAACTCGGGTGTTATGTTAGTTCCCCCTTTGCTTTATCTTCCACCGCCCTGAGATGGGTCGTCAGAGTCATCACAACCTTGGTGAGGAGGATATCATCTTGTTTATTCAATCTCTTTTCCTGAATAGTTTGGTAAGCACTGACTGAAACATGTTTTTTCCAGTTTTTTTCCCAAAAGTTCCAAGAATTTTTTTGCCTTCTTTTCTGCTAGGTCATCATCATTCATAAGAGTGTGTCCAGTCAGGACCTCCACAGCTCCTTTAAGACAGAATCCTATTTTGACTGAATTTTGAACTCAGTCAGTACTGGTGCCTTGACTTCACTCGTCCACGTTTTGCATAAAGTGATTCACCATATCTACAGATCAAATCATCAGTCCTAATGTGAAAAGACACATCATCTTGTCGCATCTTATTAACAATCTTGTGACATCCACCAGAGGAAGACACTATCGGGAGCAGGCTTGAAGCTAGACTTTGTACTCCTCCTCTTGTCTTTTTTGTGTCATCCTTCCCACTTGATTTTTTACTTCTGCATAAGGACTGATGTCTCCACAAGATCCTTTTTTTGCAAACATCCCATAGCAGTGTGGGCAAGGCAAGTAATCCTGAACAGAAACTTTATCAGAGGGCTGCTTCCATGTGACAAATTCTCCTCTGCCAAGGACTGTGGTATTGTGCTTGAAATCACCTTTGTTGCATAGCTGTTTCAAAACAATCTCTTCCTTTAGATCAAGGAAAGCTAAAGGCCTATGCTACATCCTTCATTTCCATATGCTTTCTCTACAAATGCCTTGCCATCTTTAAGTTTGATTGGTCACAGTATAAATGTGTAATAATGTCTTTTGTCCCACGCTCGCTTACCGTCTTCCCTTTTTGTATAAGTTTTTATGGTCACAGTTGATGTCACATTATCTGTTTCATTCATCGCTTGTCTTTTCTTTTTCTTTTCTTTTTCATAAGTTCTGTTTTTTTGTTCTTTTTGAATGGTGCACTTGCCTTCTTGCTGTGCCTCATCTCCCGCCTGCTTTTTGTCAGGACCTTGAAGATCTTCATCACTGAACAGTTTCTCACATGACAAATTTGTCTGGGCTTCTTAAATCTTCATCACTGGATTATGATGATGCAGTCCCACTTGGATGGTACTCTTGGTCTGATCCTGAAAGTCTTGACAATTCAGATTCGTAGTAAGTAATAATAATAATAATAATAATATCAGTAATAACTGAATGGTACAAAATCAATTAAACAGTAGCTGACAATCATTCATTTTCACACAACCAGCCATGAGAGCAGAGCTGCATTGGAATCAAATTTTTATTTTCCATCTTATCCAGTGACTTTTCTCGGGTGTTGCTCATCCCTAAAGAGTTGTATGGATTTTAAAATTGCAACTGATTTAGCTCACCATTCAGGCTAAACTTTACTGCATCAGTACTTACATTCTTTTACACTTTTTTCATAACATAGTGAAATGTTCCAAAATATCACACAAAAACTAAATTATAGCATGTTGTACAATATACTGCAGCATCATACACAACGCGCCACAGGAATGACATCTTTCTAGCATATTTCACGCACTTTTAAGTATTTCCACAAACTGAGAAAGATGTTACGACAGTGTATGGTTAAAATGAAAAAGCTGCCATCTTTTAACAACAGTTTAGTCTGGTTTAGCCAGACTTAATTTGCCAGAGAAGCTAACAGACAAAGGGCCTCTCTTTCACCGCAGTTTGAGTTCACTCCCTTTTTAAGAGCTCATACATATAAACACAAAAACGTCACAATTTCTCCTTCAATCGACTAGAACTTGACATTTCCATAAAAGTTTTAAGTGTGATATGTTTTTACAAGCAAAAGAAGAATACTGCACAATTAATTAGCTAAACCTAGCTGCCATGTGAAACTTAAAATGTCTAAAATATCCAAAACTTCTTACCTGCACAGGAGATGTTGAGGTGAGATGTTGCCTTTCACGACTATTATGATGAATTCGCAGTCTTTTAATCCATGTGGTAAACCTCTGCAGGCTGCTGCCTTCCTCCTCCATGCCACAGGTGTCTGCTGAAGCTTAACTGAAGGTGGGGGAGGGTGCTCACTTCTGCAGTGCAGCTGAGGGTTGAGCTGAGTGCAGCCAGGACCACATAATATTCTCCACTTTGAAACTCACTCACAGGCCACCGTATTCAACGGAAACCACATTTTATCAGTTCTAAATGCTCTTTATCAGTACTTAATCTCTTACAAGTAAAATTCCTGCTTTTAAAATTAGACTTAAGTAAAAGTACAAAACTGTTTTCAACAAAATGTACGTTGTATGTAATGTAATGTAAAATCTTAACCCTTGTCAGGACAGAAAATTTTTATTTGTTGACTGTATTCTATAAAATTAATCTCAATCAACAAAGTAACTAGTAACTAAAGTTGTCAGCAAATTATCAAAGAAATGTAGTCAAGTAGAAGAGCAGAATACTCAAGTACCTCAACAGTGTACTTAAGTACAGTACTTGAGTTACTGTCTGTAGTTACTTTACGCCCCTGATATACATCACATGACAGGCCATGCCAGTTTCTGGAAACTGGACGAATGCAGTCCAGTTTGGTGCTACAGCTCCATAGAGTTATAATGAAATAAGAAAATAAGAATGAAATAAGAATAAGACTGAAAATGGATGACTAATTCATGACATACATCATGAATTAACAGCTTAATTTAACCCAAAAACATAGTTTGTATGTCAGATGCATTTCATATCTCTAATTAAAGTCTTATATGATTCTCTGTTATACTCATATCTTGAAACACATACTAACCTTCAGCTCTACAGGTCTGAGTCTTTACTCATGAGCTTGCTGATCTGCTGGTATGCAGGCTAATATGAAGTAATATGATCATAATTTTACTTTGATGGGTTATTTTGTTGGCACAAAGACTTCTGAGAGTCAACAGTGAGGGACCACTGAGGTCCCTGCTGCTGACCACCTTCAGCTGACAGTTAACCAGAGAGTGACTCTTCCTCCAACTGTCCAACCTCCATATGGCAGACAGAAAAGTGGCCTTGTCCATGTGACCAAGCCATATACATCTACAGTGTGTGATATTAGTGGGGAAGGGGCTCAGTGGCTACCACAGTTTGTGAGAGGCTGAGGCCTGATAGCTTGTCCCATTCATTAGCCTAACCAGGAAAACCAAGCAGGACACTGAGGATTCTCCCTGAAGGCAAATAGGCTGGAAACTGGCTGTCTAAAGTGATGCCACAGTTATCTGTCCAGGTACAGGTGGAGCTGCCACTCACACTGGTGTCCCACTTAACATCAGACACATAACATGAAGATGTGCTGCACCACCGTCCCTGAACTGTAGTTGCTGAGAGACTGTATGTGCTTTTATCATGCACTGTATGTATGTGTCCTACTAAGTAATATGTTATCAGAGGCTAAATGTCTTTGTTAAATACAGTAACACTATCTGTCAAAGCACCTATAGGTAAATTTAGTTTATTTTATTATTATTATTTTTATTAATTATTTTATTTTTATTTTAAAATTATTTCTTCCCTTTGCTCTGTCTGGCCATAATACTGTGTGCACACATGTAGATAAGTTTTCCCCAAATTCCATCGACCCACTCACCCCATTGTACATTGCTGCTGCAACTTTTGATCTTTGGATGTTTGTGTATATATTACATATTTTTATATTTCTTTATTATTTCTTAATAAAATACTGACTTTCATTTGACTTTCATCAAATGTCATATACCTACACAACTCAGGATATTATTTGAACAACTGGATTTTCACTGTTTAATCGTGTGATTTAACAGTGATTTAATGTTATGAGTGTAATTGTCTCTCTATGGTGCTCTGGTGCCATAAATTAAAGTGTCACTAGGGGGCGATAGAGAGCAAAATGTGTGTGTATTTAGATTATGTACACACACACTCGTGTAAATCGTGTAAAAACCTAAATGTCCTCACTTTGCAAAATGGTCCTCACTCCAAAGGTTAATTACCCAGCTGTGCAAAACACACACACACACACACACACACACACACACACACACACTTGTATTCCTCTCTGAAATAATAAATGATGCCTTCCTCTCCTCCTTCCTCTCCGTCCAGTTTCAGGTTCTTTGGTCTCCCTGTCGTCACTCAGTCTCACATCAGACTGCTCTTCATTTACATTCACATCCAGCAGAGCAGCAGTGTCTCTAATCTGACCAGCACTGTGTTTTCATGCTGGACTGTATAAGAAAGTTAACAGTGTTTACCGTGGAGTCTGTAACCTCAAACAAAGATGATTTATTGGGATGGAAACTTTATCGTTGAGATTATTTTTAAAGTTACAGAAGGTTGCAACTTTAAGATTTTCAAAAAACCAACATAGTGATGACTCTGTCTGATTTCCTCAGAGAAAGTCACAGAGAAAGTGTGTGATCACAGAAATACTGTGAAAACCGTTACTGTGTCTGTACTGTGAAATAAACTCAATAATTTTATATATGTATGTGCTCATGGTCCTCTAAGAATAATTTTAAACCCACAGTGTTTCATCATTTCTCTCCAGGCTGAGCAGCAGGTGGTTTTATAAAGACTCATCACACTGTGGGCAGGTGACAGCTTCAACACATCAGTACAAAATAGTTTCAAATGAACCAACGAGAGAATCGTTCCTTCAAAAGATGGAGGTTTTCCCAACATCAAACACAGACATTAAACATTACAAGACGAGTGTTGGAGCGAAGCCACCAGTCCAGTGAAATCTCTAATAGCAGACACGTCCTCGAGGTTTTACAGTTCTGAGATCAGAGTCTCATCAGTGAAGAAAAACAAGTCCTCCTCATTACACTCGCTCATTAGAGAGAAAGTTCACATTCATTTCACAGAGTGCACTGTGCTCATGTCTTCTACTGAACATTAAGTTGAAGGCTCCTGACCTCTAGGTGTCGTCATTTATAATTAATGTGAAACAGTGTTTCTGTCCTGCAGCTAAACTTTGGATGTCAGTGTGAAATCTTGCTGTTTGACTGTAAAAGTTTGGAAACTAATTTAATTTGTGAGAATAAACTGAGAAGCTCAGGATTGGAGTTGTTGGAGCAGTAAACATGTTGGTCCATTAGATTATATGGTTCATTATGTGTGTGTTAGAAAGTTGTATTTGGATTGTGACTGATATTTACTGACAGATAAGTGATGGTGTGTAGTTTGACTCCGTACACAGGACAGGTTTCAGCTGCACACACTGCAGCACTGAAATGCTTTCTGGATCTTCAAACTCCTTTTTGACTCCAGCACCAGTTTAACCAACAGATTCTAGTCAAAGAAATCCTTTGAATCATTGATATCATTTGTTTTTGAACAGTGTGAGCAGCCAGCAGGAGTCTTTTTCAGAGCTGTGACTGACAGAGAAAGAATCATTATTTTAGTCCAACACAACATTTGTCAGCTGACCCCCACACCTTCACACCTAATCTGTGTGACTACGATGGTTTATCAAGCAGAGTGTGTACCTGTGTGACTACAGAGGGAGGAAATACAGTGTGTGTCTATGACACTTGTTGTGATCAACACACACATTCAGATAATTCAGTCAAATTAAAATGTGTTGGTGTGAATGTCGATTATTGAACCTTTAAAGAGGACAGAAAGATTCAATCATGATATTAATCCCATTAAAGGCCAAAGTTAATAAAGCTCATGTCTGGCTGGATGTGGGACACAGACAAGTCACCGTTTAGGAGAAAATGATGGGCTCAGTCTAATGACTGGCTCTTAATTGGTTTGGCTTCAGCACAGCTCAGAGACTTCTTTAGTGTTTCTGGGATCAAACACAACATGCAGCTTCTCTGAAGAGCTTGTGGCACAGCTTGATGAGGCTGAAGTCAATACTGTGTCTGCAGAATTTAGAGCACAGAGAGGCTGTAATGATTCCTCCAGCTTGTTCTAAACAAGATGAGAATAAATTGGATGAATTCAGATTCCCTGATTGTTTGTAAAGACACTGCTGATGGAGCAGATCTGTGTGGCTCTGTCTCATGTGGACAAAGTCCTTCACAGAGCTGAAGCAGTGGCCCACCGGGTTACTAGAGGCTCGGTCTGACTGTCTCTGATTCTGCTGTGTCAGCACACAGCTCACTTTTGATGAGTCATTTCTCTGGAAGGCAACACGTGTCCTCAAGTGTACAAAGATAAAGAGAGACAGTGAGGAAGAAATGTGACAAACTACAGTGTTTGTGTCTTTCTGAAGTCTGTTGTGTCAGTGAAGTTCACTCCACAGGGAGGGTCATCATCTCACTGTTACTGCAGTGAAGCTCCGTCTCCATCACAGCTGTAATGATAGAAAATATAACATGTTTATGAGCTCCCAAACTCACTGGCTCTCCACTACAGCATGAAGAGTTCAGATTACAGGAGCCTGCTGACACTTTGTCCATGTGGATGAGCTTCCTTCTGATCTTCTGTCACAGCCTGGAGAAAGCTCACTGCGGGAACAGTCTGCGTTTATGCTGCATGTTAACATCACTGAGTACACGTCTACATCAGCACTTCACTGACATGTCGGGAGAACACACTGTGTTTGCTGTCGTCACCCAGCTCAGCTGAAACTCACACAACACACAGCGACCAAAGATAAAGAGAACAAAGAGGCACAACCTTTAGTTTCCTGAAGGTGTATGACTGCATCACTAACAGAGAAAAACACTGAGATTCTCCAGTGACAGTGAACGCCTCACAGACACACTGTGTGTCGGTGATATCAATGTAATCCTTTGATTTGTGTATTTTTACTGCATCTAAATTCTAATACATGAAAGCTTCTTTTCTAGGGCATTAAAAATATGCTGCATTGAATTTACACACATCACACACGCACACACACACACACACTCTACCAACAATAACACAGACAAGATCCTCTCAGATCTCTTAACAATTTATTTCTGAAAAAAGGTCAATCAATAAAATAAAATCATAAATACACCACAGCACAGCAGGCAGACTCCATGAGCTCCACTCAACTCAAACTCCTGCCATTTAACAAAATAAGAGACTCACCTGAACTGTGACCATCCCGTCTTCATCAACACATATCCAGTACCAAGACTTTCCACACATCAGTCATTCTACCATTCATCAGAGCCAAACTCACAGCCTGTGTGTACTGATGATCTTAAACCACCCTGACGCTTCATGAACTCGTGACGCTTCGCACCATCAACATGCACATAGATGAGCAGACTTTACAGCTGCTTTGACTTTATGAGAGGAGATCATCACACAGTGTGACAGCCTGTTAGCCTCCATCTGGATCCACAAACAGATGAAGGAAATCCTCCAAACAGCACCAACTGAACCAGTGTGACACACAGCACACAAACACACTTGATGGAAACTCTCAGAGCTCATGTGAACAAGAACAAGTCGTGTTTCTTACCTGCATTTCAGGATCCACACAAGAAGATGATTCAGGATGAAGGAGTTCAGGAGACACAAACAGAAGAGAAAGAGAAAGATAAAATTAAAAGACAAACATATAAACAGCATCAGCTTCAATCACTGTAGAAAACAAAGCACGTTTTACATCTCAACTCATTTAGAGAATGTAAGGCAGTTAAAAAATGACGTTTTTCCTTTCTCTGAGAGTCAGATGATAAAGTGTTTGAACTTCCTCCATCAGCACTCTGCCCTCCTCCATCATCTTCTCAGATGACAGCTGTCATTTGAAGGTGTGTATTGGCAGCTCATATTTTAACATTTAGCAACACTTGCTAAAAAGCTCCAGAGGGGTGGACCTGATGGACCTATCAACATGTAGGAGAAAGGCTGCCACAAATGTCTGAAAGTAATCCCAGAATAATTCTGTAGTAACTGTACAATAATCCTTCAAAAGGAGATGTTTTTTCTCAAATTTTCTTTTTTTTCACAAAGCTTTGTCTTCACTTTGCCTGATGTTTAATATGAAAATGTACAAGAAGCATGTGTGATAATCACAGAGATCATATAAATCTGCCTTTAAAGAACTCATGTCCACTTTCAGTGTCCACTTTCATCAGGAGGAATAACAAACAGATTATCACCCTTCAGCTGATAATCTGATGAACCTGCTGACTGTCTCAGTACTGTCCAGTATCTCCAAGAACATCAGAACCACCTAATCTTTGTATCATTTCCTCTGAGTTGTAATCTGATCTCAAATAAATATGAAAACAGAACAGGTTCTCTCAGGAGAGGACTGAACCAGTGAAACTAATCAAAGATCTTCCTCCAACATTCAAGCAGCAGCACTGATCTCAGTTCAGCTCATTCTGCTTGCACTAATAAGACTCAAGTGAAGAAACTTTCCTCCTGATCTGATGCAGAGGACAGTGTAACTGTGTTTCTCACAGACTGAACTGATGTAGAGGCTGTTAAGAAGACAACAAGAGGCCATTACTGTTACAGGAGTCTGAACGTGGCGTCCTCTGTTAACCTGCCATTCAGGAAAACAGAGAGGAGAGGAGCTCACTCCAAATCTACTTCTTATTTCTCCACTTTAACATCTCCTCATCATCTGAAGTAAGAAGAGAAGAATAATGGACACACACACTTCAACTGTGTAGGCAGCAGCATTTTATACAGTATTTTAGTAGTTAATGACATCATTTAATGTAATCATAATGCACTTATCAGCACAATAAGTCATTACCTGAGTTCAGCTGTCAGCTGTTTCATTGTCAGGCCACTTACAGTCGACATCACTTCATCACATTTTCATTTGAAGTGATCACACTTCTTCTATTGAATCTTTGGACTGTTAATGAAGTCTTTATAAAATCACAAACAGTCATTTTCTCTCTGTCACGGTCACTGCAGCCCTGTCATCTCTTCATGCATCCTGTATTCATGCAGCACTGTGAAACTGTCTCAGCAGGATCTCATTAAGCAGCAAACTGTGCTCAGTTCACTCAGACCTGCACGTCTGCCCTGCTGGCAACAAGCAGAGCTAGAAGCTCAAAATGATTTCCACTTACAGAAGGAGGGACTCCGTCTGACAGCAGAGAAAGCTGACAGTAATCAGAGCTGAGACACTGCACGTATTCAGCAGCTCAGCATGACCACCAGAGATGAGCAGCACAGCTGGACACAACATGGAGACCACCAAGCACTGCTCCAAGTCACTCATCGAAAAGTGAGGAGTGATTTAAATGTGAACATGGTACAAAAGATGAGGTGGAGCTCAGATGTTGAAAACAGAGGAGACAGATGGAGTGAGGGTTTAAATCAAAGATAAACAGGCTCCTCTGGGACAGGGTGAAGACTCTGAGCTCATCTCTTCATCAGCTCTGATGCTTCATATCCCACAACCCCAACAAGTCTTGAGATGTTTGTCAGTGCCATTCAAAACTACCAGCAATGTGATGTTTAAGTAACTAACATTGCTCAGTTTAGAGCAGATAAACAGGTAGTTAGTGCTGCTTAAGACTTCTGAAGAAGCTGCTCCATAAAAAAACATCCAAACACCTCAAACATGAGGCCACGTGTTTCCTATTCAGCCTGACTTTAATCATCGCAGCATTTAAAGGCTCTGAAACAGCAGGTGAATTTAAAATGTCATGTTTTATCTGTTGGTAGATCAAAGACTCCTTCCCTCTTCACAGATGAGACAAAATAAGTGACAATTTTATAAAAAGAGAAAGACTCAACAAAAAATATAATGACTGACACAGATAGAAAATTGGTGAATTATCTGAAATGGTCATGAAAAGTGAGCAATTTGAGACATTTATTGAACCACAGCACAAAGAAAATTCATAAAGTATTCATTTCAGTTATTATCTCTGTTTAATAAGCCAGTTAAGACAGATTTTGCAGTTATGCCGGCAGAGTAAGCTAACAGAGAAAATGTTGACTTGCTTGAACCTAAAAGTTTGTAGACAAATGATGAAAACTTTCATATTTACCATCAGAGATCATTGGTCTTCTACTAAATATACATCTTAAATGGGGAAGAAACAGACGCTAAAGTCTCTTCAAAGCACTTAAGGTGTAACTTGAATAAATTGCTGAATTCTGTAAATGACATACCAGAGTTGGGACCAGTAAGCAGAGTTGCAGTCTTACACGCTTCTCTGCGCCTCCATTAGAGCAGCTGCACACCCAATATAGAATAGAAACTGTGTCTGCCCAGCGACCATTTGAAACTCTTAAAACCAAAAAGGGGAGTCATTCAGAAAAATCTAATCTAATAAAATTAACACAACCTGCTGTAGCAACTCAGCAACAGCATAATAAGAAAATTAAGTGTGGCCTCTCTCTTAAAACCTTCCTTTTTTAAATAAAGCTTGTAGTTAGTGTTGCCCACCCTTAGTTATGCTGCTATAGGCCTAGACTGCCTGATGCTTAGACTGACTCCCATGATGCACCGGGCACCTCTCCCTCTTACCTCTATCTCTCTGCTTCCTCTTACTCTGCTTCCTCTACTCTTGTTTCAAAGTCAAAGTCAAAGTCTGCATTTTTTTTTGTTAATTGGTGGCATGTGCAGGACATGCTGAGGGATTGAAAAGTATGTTTCTTTAAGACATGGCAATAAAACAAAGACATGGGAAAATCACAGACAGTGCAAATTGATATGGTAGTAGTGTGCAAACTGGAGTCAGTCACCTTATAAACTGGTTACAGTGGTTACAGTGGTTAAAGTGTTAGTTAAAGTGGTGAAATTGGTTAAATTAAAGTGTTAAAGTGGTTAAAGTGGTTAATGTGAATACTCTTATGTCCTGTAAAGTGCATGTTACTGCCGGGGCTTAGTTTGCTGGAGTCTGTTCCTGACTTTTTTTCTTTCCTTAAACTCTTGGAGGTCTTGTGTCTGAAAATGGTGCCAGAGTCGGGGTTACTCTTTGTTTTGAAAGGATCCAGCTAAAGGTCACATTGTGTGTTCAGTCTGCTAAATGCCAGCTGACGAGCAGCCAGTGAGACTTGAGATGTTCTGACTCTACAGTCTGGAGGACTCTGCCAAGAGTTTATGCTGCTGCTAAAACACTGTCAGAAAAAACTGAACTGTTCCTGCACTGAAAAAAATGATTCTGGCCCCTTTTCAATGTTATGTTTTAATTAAGTTTATTTCATGGGTTTTAATGTGTAACTCCATTCTTCCTATATATTATGAGAAAATTCAAAATGTACTGCCTAGGTTAAATTTATTCATGTAAATGGAGCTTGAAAAAGATATGTACATTTTAATTGGCACATGCAATCCTGTTTGCACCCCTTTCAAAGGAACAGCTGTTACAAAATGACCAGTGATACTACTAATGACACCTCAGACCATGGTATTAACAGCGAAGAATACATCACCAGTGTTTCTTTAATGTTAATTTAAAGAAACACTGGTGTTTAATTTAATTCTTTAATGTTGTTATGCACTTGGATGGTATGGATAGCATTCTTGAGACACTGTATGGACAGCATTTCAGTGTATGTGGTATAGTGACTTGTGTTACTTACCCCATTTCATTAACTAAATGTTCTAGCTTATCTTTAGTTTATCAGTTTTCTTAATTTGTATCGTCATGTAGTTGCAATTATTTAGCTAATTTAGAGTGGTTTTGTGTATACAATAATTTTTTCCTTCTCCACATTTGGGAGGGTAAGTGTTAATTTAATTTAAAAGTTAAGTTAATTTTCACCCATCTGTCACATTTATTACTTAGAGAAATAGTAAGAAATACCATAACATTTGATTTGTTTTTCTTGCTTCTTCAGTTAAGGAAATTGATAAAGATTGTGACTGAGATTTTGTCACATATCAAGAAGCTACAGGACAAAGGTGATATGCCACCTTCCAAAATAGATGCATATACTGAAGGGAGCTTCTGCGGAGTGGTCTGTGAGGACCTAAGAATCCCCAATGTCCTAAGTAATAGGACAAGAATAAAAAATTGCTTCCTTCAACAATTTTTAAAATTATTATGATTTATTTAATATTTTTCTTATTTTATTGCTTTTATTATCATTATCACTATTATTATTATTATTAGTTAGGAGAATAAAACAGACTCGTACTCTGCCGGCTGCATAAAAAAGACATTCTGTGCCCCCACTGGAAGTCAGCCAGGACAACCTGAAGACGTGTCACTGCATGACATTGAATCATCTTGTGTGTGTGACAGCCAAGAGGTAAAATACACTTTTTTTAAAAATTAGTAATGTAAAGAATGAAGTACTTCAGATTAACTGGGGCAGTGGATCAAAACCATTATAGTGATGAGGGATGCCCTTTCACCAAAAACAATCCATTCATAGTTATCCTTACATTGTACGTTGTAATTTGCTATACTATGTTGAAGTTTGGGTTGCACAATGAGATGAAATTTACATTGTATTTACTTTTGTTGGCTGTACAGCTTCTAATCTAATTTTTGTTCCAACCTGTGTTGCAGAAAAGCAGCAGTGTCTCGTTTACAACTGATACTGAGAGTAAGGACAAATTCTTCACCCACAAATTGCCAGATCAGTCTTGTTATTTCATTTCACACAAAGAATGGAGAAAACTCCAAAAAAACACAGCACAAATGGCAATTCAAAAATTTGCACTGGACTAATGTCCCAAGGGATCAGAAGCATCCATCCCTACTGTAGCTTTGCTTTCAATTAAATTATTTAAATTTAAATTCTAGAGACTGTAGTACAGTGTGGCTACAGAGATAATGACGGGAGTATTGAAGACAATATCCTGGACTAAAAGGAAAAAACAGAGGCGGGACTCAAATGAGATGATCACTCTGGAGGGAGGAGCAGGGCACAGATAACCGGTTAATACAGAAGATCATCCTGCAGCCAAAAGGCATTATGCTGTGGTCCAAGAAAACAGTACAACTATTTCACAGAAGATCAAAGTAGAACATTGTCTACCTAGATGCCACGAGTAGCATTGTTAGAAAGGCAAAAGGGGAGAGTGTGAGGACTTGTTCGTTGGTCTTGTTGTGTTTTCTGGTGTCCTGTGTTTCTTGTGGTTTTTCATGTCAGGTTATGATTTGTCATGCCAGGTTTTCATGTTTGTCATGTTTCTTATGTTTTGTCTTGCATGTTGTCAGGTTTCTGTCTACTGTTTCATGTTGGCATAGGTCTTGTGTTCAGTGTTTAATCGGTTTGAATGTCATGTCTGTTTTCTGTTTTCTGTTCTGTTATGTTTTGTCATGTTCATGTTAAGTTTCCATGTCTGTCATGTTTCTGTTTCCTTGTTCTGGCGTGTCATGTTTTATTTTGAAATCTACTTTCCCTCATGTTTCAGGTCCCTTTACTTCCTGCCATTGTGTGTTCCCACCTGTCTGATTGTCTGCCCCGCCCTGATTGTGTTCACCTGTTTTCTCATTACCTCATGTGTGTATATATAGTCCTTGTCTTCCCTTGTCTTGTTGCCAGATCGTTCGATTCATGTCCAAGCGCGTTTCATGTCCTACGTTTTCAGGTTCAGCGATTCATGCCTCATGCCTCATGTTTCATGTCCAGTGTGTCAGGTCAGGTGTTGCTTCACGAGTCAAGTCAATGTCAAGAGTTTTTGTTGTCTCACATTCTGCACCGCCTGTTCCACGTCTCATGTTTTTCTGAGATCTTGCCACCCCCGATTGAGTTTTGTGTTCAAGTGATTTTGGATTGGACTTTGTGTTTTTTGAGCCACGGATTCAAGTTTTCGTTATAATTAAAACCTTTAAAACCGATCTTGCCGTGAGTTCGTGTCCTGCATGTGGGTCCTCCTGCCTTGCCTGGTTCAGTAAGAACCGTAACAGAGAGCACTCCTTTTTATATCTACAAACTTGTGTTGTTCGTAGATATAAAAGGAAGTCCTTTCAATGTCGTTGTGCCAAGTCCGTTGAAAGGATGCTCTCCTGTCCCAGTTGCAACTTTTGTTACTTGTGAACACACCACAGGATCTGTTTCCTACTTTCTGGGATCCTTCATCACAGACTGCATAAAACAACATGGACCAGAGATTTCAATAATGTACATTTGTGATGGCTTTTTGAATTGAACTGAGTTGAACTGAATTTATTTCGAACGTGTCTAAAAATAAAAAAACAAAATAGAAATGTCATCAAATCATAGTATACATACAAGTTCAAAAAAGGGGTTGGAAGAAGTATACACTTTTTTTTATTCATACCCCTTTTTACTCATTCTGGTTTATATATTTTTATATAGTTGCCAATATTATGTAGCAATATCCATATAAATGTATAATATATATTCATTACCTAAACATCCATATAAATATATAGCATATATAAATACTACATAAACTTCCATATAAATATAATATAAATATCCCTCATCACACTCCCATTTAACACACTTCCTCTTCCATATACTTATTTAGAAATAGTTTTTTGTACCTTTTTTTTAAATAGAGTTATATTTCTACTTTGTTGCATTTGTTTTAATGCAGTCAACTGTGCGCAACCTATGTGGCCTTAGTCTCAATGACTTAATATCCCAGTATTACTTCATTGTCACAGGACAAGGAAAGAAGCAAGCGCTTGAACTTCCTATTCTTCAGAGGTGTTTGAGTTATGTGATGAACACCAAGGACCTCTGCAATGAGTAATGTCTCCAAGTGAATTAGACTTGTTTATATTTCATTGGCAGTAAATTGGCAAAGATATTAAATTAATTCTGTATAATTGTTCCTCACAGTGCCACCAAGCACTATGTTCTATGTTTACTATGTGTAAAAACATTTTCAAAACCTACAAAGCCTTTTGACAGCAGCTTCACAGCCAATCGTGGATGAGTTGGACATTCATGAGGAAGACTTTGTGGTAGCTAATCCTTTGGAGAATAAATTACATGTTTGTTAGTGTTGACTATAATGAGGTTTTGATCCTGTATGTCCATATTCTTTTATGTGTTTTTGTATGAAATTCATTTGGTTTGTTAAGCCACAATACTGTTTATTAATACTGAGTACTACTGTGTTTTATGGACATTTTTTTTTTCAATAATTAGTGTGTAGTGTACGGCAGCAGGTACATGCATATAAGAAAGACTGCATGGACCACAGAAATATTATTCTGTTATCTGGTTTAGTATCACACAAAAAATAGATACAAAAATAGATACAAATGACATGAGAATAATTTTGTTGTTTGCAGAATGACACTGGCCCAACACCGTTTGAGCATCACTTCAAGACCATTATCCAGCAGGCAGTGTTAGACAAAGATGGGGAGCCAAATCCAAACTTCGTCCCCAAGCTTGTCAAATACTTTCTGCCTCAGGCTGTTCTGTGGTCAGGCCTGCTACTGGGTGAGGTAAATTCCTCTATTAATTATTATTATTAATAATATTAATTACATAATAATATTATTATATTTATATTATTATTAATAATAACTTTGTATTCTATATTAATAAACTTGTGTGTATTCAATGGCAGGTGACCTAGGACGTCATGAAAAAGGTCCCCTTTATGTGAAGATCTCAAAGAGGTACCAAAGAATTAAGTTCTTTGCATGACAGTGTGTAGCTATTTAATCAAACTTACTCATGAGGTGACCGTAAGAAACCATCAGTTATGTTTTAATGTTTTTTTCTCCTTTCTGCTATTTGTCTAACTTATGTGGCAATGTAAAGACTGTGGTGCTGAAGTGTCTAGACGATCAGAACTGCTTAAACATTACAGACTAAAACATAGTCATTTTGGGCATGGCCATCATATTAATGTGCATATATCCTGATTGATATATCCATGCGTTTTTGAGACTAGGAATTCATTTCTGACACATTTATCAAGGAATCATAGCAATACCATAAAGGACTCTGATGTATGTACCACCTATCATTTCCCGTCATTTAGGTTACTATACTGAACTTGCAACAGAGCATGATTATTTTGTGCAAATAAGCCATCATTTGAAAAACAATGAGACAGTCACTTGTATGTTTAAAGGCTGTATTTAAATAGCACCTTCAAGTCACAGAAAAGTTGGAAGCACAGCTTACATTCATTGGTAGATTTTAAGGAGGATGTAGTCCAAGGAAAATAGCAGAACCTGGTGCTTCAAACAATGAGGAAATCTGTGATGAAAGTCAGTCTGATGATGGTGATTTAGATACGTCAAAGGAGCAGCCAGAACAGTAGTACAAAAACCTAGTTTTTAGTAGAACAAAAACCTGCAGCAGTGTCAAATTAGAGAACATTTCTCATGTGCCAAGTGAAGCAATTGATGAATTGCATCTGCATCTGATGCTGAAATGCAACGAGGTTTGAGGCAAAGCACAGTTCTTTAAGCAGGCTGTTCATCATACACCCTGCTTTAAGAACATATTGTTGTTTCATTATGTCCACTCACCATGTCAACTGAAGTTTGAAGTGTTGAAATCTCAGGAAGAGGAGACAGCACACACTGGCACAAAATTTAAACCCATATGTAACACAATTTATCATTGGATAGTGCAGTACTGAAATTTATTTCTTCATAAATTTAATGACTAAAGCATAAAGCATCACTAGCACTGAGTTTAAAGATGTTTAAAGTGTTGATGAGCCAACAGAATCAGTTTGAGCTCCATGAGGCTAAAATTAGTTCATTGTTGGTTCAAACTGCTGATAAACGATGTAGAAACTGTCCTGGTAACTGATGAACATCTGAATTCAAACACTTTTCTACAGGTTGGTTTGTAGCTTCCACACAAAGAAAACAAAGTTGTACATTTAAATATGTTTTACATTTTGTTGTTGAGATGAGCAGTGATTATTGTTATGTTCAGTTTTTGTCACAAAGCTGAACTGAGACGAAGACCTTGATGAGGTCAGAGTCCTGATAAAAGAGCCTGAATTAAAAAGCATTCATCAGTCTGTGATCAGCCAGACAGAAAATATTTCTACTTTTCAACCTTTTAGTAACTATCATCATTATAATCTTTGACTCATGACCATTTATTGTTTCACAGAGTTACTCAGCATTACCATTTCCTGAAGGGATCAGAAGACAAGAGTGTACAAACTGAATATGAACTAATCTGCAAATATGAGGCCAGAAAATCACAGTGTGAATGAAACTGGATTTGTAATGTGCATAGTTTCCCCAGACTGCAGGCTGTTTGAAAGGCTCCTCACACTGAGACATGAGAAATATTTTAGCTGTTTCCAACCTTTTCTTCCTCCACTCATGATCGTCGATTCACTCATCTTCATCGCTCATAAAGACAAAAGCTCAATCAGAGGAGCTGTTGACTAAATGGCTCCTTACAGTGTTTCATGTCTTTGCAATTTACATTTACAATTTAATCACAATCAAATCACAGAAAACCCATTGAAATCTTACCAACAGCCACATCGCTCTCTAAAAACAATATCTACTGAGTCTTTGTCAGCAAGTTAAAAAACAAACAAAAGTCTTCCAGCTGAGCCCGTTGGAGCAGAGTTGTCTACAGATTATCACGAGTGTTTGTTAAAAAGCCATTCACTGTCTGGAAATGTGCTCTTCCCACATGTTGTGTTTTCAGCTGTCAGCTTCATTGAACAATCAGCAGCAGAACAGAGCTGTCGAGCTCTTGATGAGACTGAAGAAGAGGGAGAGAGAGTTATATTTAAGAGTTATAAAAAGATACTTTACTGTTGAATGATCGTCATCTTGTACCTCACAAATAGTTTTCCCTGGAAATCCAGTGATTTAAGATATAAGAAGGCACATCTGCACAAACAGGCGTCTCATAAAGAGCAGTGATTACATCGATCACTGCCTAAATATTCAATCTATTCTCCTCCACAAAGAAATCAATCCTCCATCACTTTAAAAACAAAGCGAGGCTGCGGAGCTTCAATCTGCCAACGTGGCTTCATGTTTAATGGTGACCTGTACTGAATAAATCTGAGATTTATTTTCTATTTGGAATGAAACTCAGAGTCATTTAGATTGTGTTATCATCTCTCCCTCAGACAGAAGATGGAAAATGATGTTTTGGTTTATTGACCAACATAATAACTATATAATAACTGTATGGATTTAATCTGATAATAACCACAGTACAAGATTGTTCTCGTTTCAGTTAAACTAAAGTGAATCATGTGTTTGTAGAAAAGGTTTGATTCACACTCTTTGTGTCAGACTGTAAAGTAACTGTAAAGTGATAATTATAAGCAGGAATTAAACATCCTGCAGAACCAGCTCAGTGTGATATCATCTCCATGGACAGGTGTATGTGCCTTGTTATAAAGGACTCAGCTCCAGTGCTCTCCGTCACAGTAACACACCCTGCTGCAGCACAGCCTAATCCACTACAGTGCTTTCTCCAGCAGACTAATCCAAACTCTTCCAGCTGATTGCTGACAGCGAGGAGGGAGCTGTTAAAGCTGCTCAGCTGGGACCAAGAAATGAACTCACCCTCTTTGTTCACTACAAGAAATCCATCGTGCTCCAGGAAAAGTTTCATTCAACACAACAATGGTGTGTTTCCATCAAGAGACACCAACAAGTTACCGTCCACAGTTCAGTTCTCCTTTTCAAAGACGTGCAGGAGGCTGACATAAAGTAAAGGAAACACTCAGAGGAAGAAAAATCAATTTGAATAGTTTCCATCATTCTGCTGACAAACACTGATTTACAATTAAACAACTGACGACATAAACTGACATTTAATTAGAGTAAATGAATGAGGACGAAAACCAAGTCAGTGTTTCACCCCACTTCACAGTGTGTGCTTGATAATGGACTTCTTTAACAGCTCCCACTGCTGTTATCACACAGTAATTAGTGTGTTAGTCTCGTCATGTTTGTTAACTTTTCATGTCTGTCATATTTCTCTTTCTGTTCTGTTCTGGCGTGTATTTTATTTTGAAATCCCCAACTCTCCTCTCGTTTCAGGTCCCTTAACTTCCTCCCTGTAACTTCCTGCCATGTGTGCCTTATTGTGTGTTTCCCCCTCCTGTGTGATTGTCTGCCCCGCCCTGATTGTTTCCACCTGTTTCCCATTACCCATTACCTCTTGTGTATATATTGTCTGCGTTTCCCCTGTCTTGTTGCCAGATCGTTGCTTCTTGTTCATGTGTCCATGTCTCTGTGTTCCATGTTACTTGCGATTGAGCCGCCATTCTTGCCAAGGATCAAGAAACCAAGACTGTTTGTTTGTAAGATTTCCTTTATTAAAACCAAAAAAAACAGTACCCGAGTCTTGTCCTGCATTTGGGTTCACCTGTTCTGTTAGCCCATTGTAACATAATGTGGACAGAAAGGACTTTGTGATGATATCAGCAGACAAAGCAGCGATCACGAGCTGCAGACAAACCACAGGCTCCTTTAACTCCACTAACTCATCGTCTTTATGAAACTCTTCTTCCAGCAGACATTAAACCAAATGCAATCATCCCTCTGTGCTGGACGGCAGTTTGGACCGAGTGGACAAAACACACACTTTGTATTTGTTGAACAGATGTCAGGTTTCACGCTGTTCAGGCAGAAACATTATGACTCTACAATATCTCCATGCTGAGCTCCAAACTGCACCAACAATATGATACAACACTGAGCTGAAGGGAAATGGGATCATTGTCATTGTCTCTTTTTCCTCTCATCTGTCTCCTCTTTTCTGTCTCTGTTCTGATTTTGTCTTCCAGCTCTCCCCACTCTCTTCTCTTCTTCATTTTATGTTCATGTCTCAGCTGCTGTGATCAGTCCTCCTTGTGAACAACAGAATAACAGTGGAGAACAGCCTCTCTGTGTTCATGTTGAATTATCTTATCTATCATGTCCATTTTAAAGACTTTGTGATAAAGAAATCTGCCGTGTTTTATCGGTTCTTATCAGCTTTTCCCTGCAGCAGGACTCACAGCACATCTCTCAGATCTGTCGCTGTTCGTCCAAAGACACTCAGTAAAGGGCTGTGAGGGGGCTCTGTGCTGAGATTGATATCGGTCTGTGAGGCTGGACGGGTTGACATTTAGCAGGAACGTGTTCATAAGAAGTTAGAGAGTCTCCGTATACTGTAATCCTTTGAATAACATCAGTGTGTGTTCATCCTGACAAATGGAAGAGACCTTCCTTATCTCAGCTTGTGGGGACTCTGTGATATTGATATTAATAATGGAGAGTTTAAGGGGCTGTGGGCCTGAGCAGGAGACTAAAGACGAGGGAAGCATGCGGTGCATACGTTATGACTGAAGATACTGCTGCTCTCCAGGAACAATGATAAAACAGCATCAATAGAAATTTCAGGGAAACATTTTACATTCTCATAAAATAAATATTTTTCCTCACAGGGGCCTTCGTGTGACTTTAAAGGGATCTGTTAAATTATAAAATTTTAAGAGGCGCAAATGTTCAGTTCATTTTTCACTCGAGTGGAATCTCAATAATCCTCAGTGTACTCAGGACTTCCAAAAATAAAGAGATCATTAAAATAAATAAATCTCCATTGACTCTTTGAGAGGAGAATGGATTTTAACAGACAGTCGATATGAAGCTCAGTGAGCAGCAACAACCATCACTGAACTCAGTCCTAATAAGTAAATCTACATCTCATTAAAATGGATCATTCCTGCTGATAAACTTCACTGATGAGAACCAGCAGATCATTTTCTTTTCTTTAGGTGATCTGATAAGTTTGATATTTGAATTACACACTTTAACTCTCCTGTGGTCTGATGGCATTATTAACTTATCCGCTTTAAGTAATATCATCTGAGTTTAGAGAAGATACTCCACAGAAGCTGTTGGAGGAGACATTTCAACAAGGAGCACATGTTGACAATCAGACTGTTCAGGCAGAGGAAAACTGTGTGGAGACGTAAAACCAGTGAGAGAAGAAAAGTTGAAAAACAGTCTCATCCAGGAATGATCTAATAAAACATTCATTTTCATGAGTTAGTCTTTTGTTCTTCATGTCACATCTACAGCTCCAGCTGAGGCCTGAACACACAAAGTAACACTGAACAGAATTAGTTTGTGTCTGTTCATCATTTTAAAGTGATCCAGGCTGCAGTAGATGAAGGATTCATTTAGTCTGAATCTCTCATCAGCTTGAGGTTTGACAGGGTTCAGTCAGATTCATTGTCTCAGTGTCACTGTAAATGTCTTCATTACTGAACTTCATATGCAGTGTGTATATGTGAAGGTGTGTGTGCTCACAGATCCACTCAGAGTTATCAGCTTTGGCCTCATCTGCAAACACACACTCACACAACAGTGAGACCCTACAAGTGGGCTTTTGGCTGGGGGCTTCATCAAGTCTGCCTCGGGCACATGAGTGGGCGAGAAGCAGGATGAAAACTGGTTTTAGGTCCAAAGGCTTTTAGGAGGGAGCTGAATGATGCTTCCTGTCTTTTTGCCTTAATGCCACTGGCGACTATCCCAGCTGTCACTTGTGGCAGAAACTCTTCACTCTGCCTCCACAAAGGGGCTCGCTGAAGAAAAGCAGCAGGTTACAGTGAAGTTGTGCTGCTTTGATTGAAGGCTGCTGATCTTCAGCCACCACTCAGGGAAGGGCTGCAGCACCTCATCAAACATTTTGGCTTTTAGTTTCCAAGAAGCTCAGAGAGCTCTGAATGAAATGAGCTGTGAATGAGCTGCAGGACACAGATGATGCCACCTTCCTCCTGAATTACTGAATACAGCGCTTAGTGATCTTTTATGTGCAGTTTTTATGTCTTTACATTTCCTTTTTACTTCCTGATTCAAAGTGGAAGGAACAAGTTAAATGGTGCTAGGCTGTTGTGTAAGATTAGTCAAATAAATCTAATAAGAACTGGCTTTTTAAATAAAGAGATGATTGTTTTACCTCATCATGAATGTTTATGAGTCTGATCATTTCTTTAACCTCTCTGTGGAGTCTCTCTGTAAAACTGTTCCTGAAGTCCATAAAACAGGCCTGATGTGGGATTTCCAGTGTTTTTAATGTGACGTCAGTTCATTATTCAGGAGACTGTGAGTATACTGACTCTATCTTTGGAATCATCCACATTATAATATTTATAACTATTGTTTTATTGTTCAGAGATTGTGATAGTGTTTAAATTAATATGATGCCTGAATAAGTCAGCAGGTGATACTGATGCACTCTTTTAAACAGATCAACATTTCCCTTTAACACAATGTTAATGTCAAACAAAGTCTTGTTTTCACTGTCAGCCTAACGAGGCTTTGACATTTGAGTCTGAGTAACTCGTCTGTTTACTGACGTCTGTTTTGTCACACAGAAATTACATTTGTTCAAATTAAAGATCCTGTGAACTCATTTTTCAGTCTAATAAATGTTTAAAGGGCCTGGAATCACTAAACTGTTTTGGTGGAAAGTAAATTTATTTGAAACAATAATATTTGACTGGACTGGACATAAAATCAGTGACTCTCAGTGCAATCTGTTTTAACATCACACCATAATACAGCTGTTACACAATGAAAACATCCCAGCATCATATAATTGAATGTGTTTATGCTGGCAGCAGACTGTGGTACAGAGACACTTTATGTATTACGGGCTGATATTGATCATTGATCAGTCTAAAACATACAGCGAGCACTTCCTGAGTGTGAGATATGAGATTGTAAACTCAGAGCGGAGAGCTGAGGATGGAGACTGAACCTGGATCAGAAACAGGCCGACAGAGAGAACATGGAGTCTCTTCTCCTCGGGGAGGGAGGGAGACGCTGTCCTCTCATGCTAACATTGCCAAGGCCTTGGAAGAGTGTGAATGTGTGTTTGGTGTGTTCAGACAGATGATGAATGATGAAGGAGAACTAAGAGGGACAGAGTGAGCAGGACACCAATGTTTAAACTTGAATTACACATCAAAGCAGTAAAATCAGCTCTCGCGTGTTTACCTGCTTTAACACAAATGTATTCACAGCTCCACTGTAAACTCACATATTCCTGAGTCAAACTCCAGTATTATTCCACTATCAAAGACTTTTCCTGTCTAATGAGCATTTCAATGAGACGTGATTACAGCACTTTAGACTTCCTGCAAATCCTGCTGAATGAATTCAAACTGCTGAGAAGAGAAATTCAGACATTTCCTGTTCTCTACACACGAGAGAGAGAGAAGAAAAAGAAGACGGAAATCACAGAGCCAGTGTGTGTGTGTGTGTGTGTGTGTATCAAGGTGTCACTGCTTAGAGCATCATAAACCAAAGTCTCTCTTTCTCTCTCCTGAACTCTCATGAATGTGTAACTATGACTCTACAAATTGTTATGCTAATTGAACAAAGCTTGTCAGTTCTGACAAACGTTCATTATAGATTCACAGTGAGAGCTCACTTATAACAACCTGAGAGGAAGTGTGGAGGCAGTTTGTGGAGGCTCATGATTTTCCTGACACACAGTTTCAAATGTCAGAACAGAAAATAGTTTCAAACTCAGATCAGATGTGTTTAAACTGGACTGAGCTTTCTGTCAAACTGTGACAGGCTGCTGCCTTTATTCACTGATTTACTGTCTGTTCACATATCAGTCATGTTACACAGCTTGTTCACTGCAAATGTGTCATTTACATTTACATCATTGATGTAGGGTGTGTTCATGCTTGTTATCTTGTTGCTCTTCATTATAAACTCCACTGTTGTGACTCTTCAGCCTCCATGTCCAGAGTCTCTGCCTCAACAACATGCAGTGGACTTTCTCTCTTTCGACCTGAACATTACAACAAAGAGGAGTCAGCTCTTTGTTTATTTAGTCTTTAAGCACTTTGGTTTAAATTGAGGTGAGTATCCACTTATATTGACCTCTTAAACAGTCTCTTAAAGTTTCCATCACTACATTGAATAATTTGCTTTCTGACTGTTTCAGGACCAACAGAGTCCTCGGGATGACCTGCCATTAACTCAAGACAACATTCCTCTGAGTCATTCCTCTTGTGACTCTGAGTCACAGGATGATAATGATGATGATCTCTTTGTTCCACGGAAGCTGAAAGCTGAACAGATTAAAAAAAAAACACTAATACCTGATTTTGGGACATCTCATACGTCAGACACAAGCATCCCAACAAGCATCCCAGCTGTGCCCAGCACAACAAAAGCTTGTCCACCTGATGAAGATCATATAGTTCCCAATGTTGCTGAAACATCCGATTCAGCAAATTCAGTCAAAGGCTCATCAAAGGAAAACCCAAAATGTAAAGCTGACAAACAAGAATTACCATATCTGAGTATGAGTAATAAAAATTACTGTTACATTTGTAGCAAGCCACAAAGCAAACTTTCCCACCATTTGAAAACACACAGTGCACATGCTGAAATAGTACGTGTTTTCCCTCCCTGAGCACTCAAAAGAGCATAAGACATTAATTGAAAAAATGAGGAATATAATAATGCTGCAGTTTTACAGAGTGGAAACCAAAGGCTAAAGCACTGACAGGAAAGTTTGTTCACTGTATGCACTGTCAAGAGATGTACATTCCTAAGGAACTTTGGAGACATGTCCGCAGGTGCCCCTGTAAGCCAGAAAACAGAGATTTGGAGAGTGAGCCTGGGAGAACCAAGGTGTTGGGTTTGGCTGTAGTGTAAGAGTCTGCCTTCTCTCAGCAGATCTCAAGCGGAGTGTGGCAGCTCCTGGGTGCCATGTAACAGGATTATTCAGTTTGACCAGTCACTCTACAACAAACATGGACAAGACCCTACAAAGTATGAATACATACGACAGAAACTCCATGAAGTGGGGCATAAATGCCACAAATGTCTTCCAGTTTGCAAGGCCCAAATCAGTGAGCCACTACAGAGGACAGGACTGTTTATGTGTACATGCACCTCAGGTCGACTCAGCTCAGGAAGCATGTCACCACATTCTCACAAGTCCTTAATTTAAAATACAATGAACTTGATCAGGTTGCAGATTTCCTGGGTCACAACATTCGCGTTCATCAGTGATTTCTACAGTTTACCAGTTCCCACAACACAACTGGACAAGATTTCCAAACTACTTTTGTCAATGGAGAAAGGCCATCTTTGCAGCATTGAGGAGAAATCACTTGATGAGATTGAAATTGAAGGTTTGTACAGAAATTAGTACTTTTCTGAAGATGTGTATTTCTTTTCTCTGAATGTTACGTCAAAGGCTTGTCATAGATTTAATTTTCCAGTCCAAATATAAGCCAAGGTCAACCCTTATTAAATACAAGTCTAAGAGCCTACAGAAATGTAATAATTCAGCATTATGTTTTTTGTGATTGTGATATCATATTGTATACTCATTTTACAATTTTTTTTATTCAAATTAATATTTCCAAGCAAATTGTAATCTTGTTTGTACAACATAATGACTTTTTCACTCTAGATAAATGATCATCTCCCAGGACTTCAGGAGTTCTGTGGTAAAAGAGTTATAGAAGTTTTTATTTTACGTTCATAAAGCGTTTTATCAACCTCAAATACTTGCCATCATCATCAAAAGCATTTTTCTTTGCTGCTTTAAATTGAAGACATTTTGTCATTTGTCAATAGAAAACCTTTAACTTATACTACTGTATATTAAGCTAAAATATTAAAGTATTTTTTTCATGTCCAGTTATTTATGTGACTTTTACTAATACCATTTCCCAGACCAAATAGCAGTAAGTGACGCTGAGGCCAAGGACAGTGAGGGCGAATCTGATGATAGTGGCACTGCAGTGATAGAATCAGAGTGTGGAACTACTGAGTCTGTGGATGCTGTATCAGACTCTACAGTCACAGAGCAGGTCCATGACACTGGAGATTGCAGTAGGTTACTTCACTTGACAGTTGTCTTTCTGTTGATAATTTTTTTTTTTTGTAGTAAAAAGAAACTTTTGTCAAATTTTATATTTAGCAGAAACAGTGACATTGGTGTCCTCTGCTGTAAAACAGAACGACCCTTCCTCTGAAGGTAAGCCAAGTTTGATTGTGAAGCACCTGTAGTACTTTAAATAAGACACAAAAGCACATGCATGTCATGCCATCTTTCAATAGCTTTTCATGCACTGCTAATGTCACCCTGAATGTGGCCTAAGTGCTTCCTCTCAGCTTTAAGGTTGTTGGAAACCGATTTTACAAAACAAGAGTTTCAGAGAGTTGGGGTTGGAAATTGAGGCTTGATGTAAATGTCAAGCAAATATTTAAAGAGTATAGTGTACACAACATAGAATATTAAACGGAAATAAGTTTTAACATTTAAAGATGTGTACTGCAGTGTATTCCAGAAAGCCAGTTTAGTGAGTACAGTCAGGGAAGAGATCGCTTCATCTCTGGGTCAGTTACTGTGGTAACATACACTGTGAAGCTAACCTGGGGTCTGTTTCAGAAGGTTTAACAAACTCTGACCCTGAACTCTGAGTTTCCATCTCATCAGGATGAGCTGACTCAGAGTTTTCAGTTCCAGAGCAGGTGACCATAGTTAGTTCAGTCAACTCTGAGTGTGTTCACTCTGAGCGCAGTGTGTGTTTGGTGACTGAAAAACAGCCATCTTCAATGGAGCACTGATTCCGCCATGTGAGTCCTAATGGTGACAGGTAAATGAAGATCAAACAGAACAGAGACAGGGATCTCTGCCTTTACATTCAAATATCACACATGGTGGAATCATCCTAAACTCAGAATAAAATCTATAGGCTAAACTGGCCTTTATAACATGGTGACTCTGTTGGCATTAAAGAAGCTGTTGGGTTGCCACTCAAACATTTAGCATACATTTCTGCAGTAATCACTGTTTACATCTAACACATCTGTATGAAGCTTTACACACGAGACACTGATCAATTTTACGAACGGTCATTTTAATTTACATTTTGTCATACTTAGCATATCATTTTGGAGATAATGTGAGGATGATTGGAGGCTGAAAGACTTGCATAAAGCATGTAGTCTGAATGTGTTTTAACAGCTTTTCAGATACTGTCTGAATGTGGTGTGCAGGATTTCTTAATATAAAACTGACGTCTAAACATGCACACTCAGTTTTAACCTACATGCCTTTTCAACTGGACATTGTTACTTGACAAGAAAACACTCAGTAACTCAGCCACAACAATATCTCCATTTTCACTTCCTCTCAATACTTATCATGTAATCTCCTTGGCGGGCATTTAGTTAGCCAACTGACCATGACACATGCAATACGATACAATATGCAATTAAAACATTATAAGCATACTAACACAAATCACATTAGTGCTGGTTGAGTTTATAATCATTGGTCCATGAGTTGCCTATGTCTTATCTGTTTGAAATATATTTCATCTTCAGTTACTGCCACCTGCATTTAGTCCCTGTCACAGCTGAATACATAAATTTCAGATGTAACAAACAGCAGGATCTAGCACTTTATTATCCATCAAGGAAACTGATGAATGCATAGATTACACTAAATAAAATATAATAGCAGTAATTCATTGATATTGTATTAAAATGGAGACTCTGCTCTTTATTTACTTATTGCCTTGGGGAAATCATCAGTGCTGTGATCATCAGTGATAATGGTCGCTGTTTTTCAGTCACCACACACACATTGAACTTAAAGTGAACAAACTCAGAGCTGACTGAATTGACTCTGGTCACCTGCTCTGGAATTGAAAACTCAGTTACAGTTTACTATACAA
This sequence comes from Scortum barcoo, assembly GCA_023238725.1. NCBI lineage: Eukaryota > Metazoa > Chordata > Actinopteri > Centrarchiformes > Terapontidae > Scortum > Scortum barcoo. Next base: position 25,014,045 of record CM041552.1, read on the forward strand.
GTTTATTTTCATTGGTCTCATAAATGTGGTCATATTTCAAAAAAAAAAAAAAGAAAAGGGGGGGAGACTTGAGTGTTAAAATTAGACTTTCTCGAACTCCATCTCTCACGTAGCAGAGAAGTCTGTGATTAAGACTGTGAGACTACCATTGTGCCCACTTCCTGCACTGTTTATCTAATGTGGATGTAAATCCAGTTAAAAAAGCAGTAAAAGGGTCAGCCTTTAAACCCCATAGTCTTAGGTTCATTTCAAATCAGCTGTGTTTAAGTACAGTGCCAAAATAACTGGAACCGAGGGATAGCTGCAAAGAGGCAGTCACAGAAACAAAAGCTGTAAATACACTAAAAACCATTTGTGTTTTGTTTTTTTTCTATGTGTTTGTGTTGGCTATTCTGATGATGATTTATAAAGAACTTTATTCCTAACATGGGTCTTTATATGTCAGATAAGATGACATTGTAGCAGGAAGCTCATGACTAGTTGTGATGTTTGACAGGTGGTTGTTTGTCTGTTATTCAGTGTCACCACCTAACAGTGTGGTTTACCCACAGTTTTAAGGTTTTTTTTTTTATTTATTTTTTGTGTTGTGGTTATGCTGATACTATAATGTTTTATGTAGCAACCATGTTCAGGGGTCTGTGTAAATTAGAGAAAAATGAGACTTTAGCAAGAAAGCTCATTTGAGTTATTATTTTGCAGTATTATGTGATAGGCTGAGGTCTGGCTGTTAATCACTATCAATGTTAGTATTTTTTTTATATTATGTGAATTTATACACAGTACTTCAGCTGCAGGCTCCCTTTTTGTTAATAAAATGTTTGTCCCGTTAATGCATTGTGCTGTCAGGTTAATGTGTATTTATGTTAATGAGTGCTTTAAATTGTGACATCATTCTCTCTTTAAAGACCCAACAGTGGTTTTTTGGTCCTTATAAGTCACATATTTGTCAAAAGTCAAACGTCTGCGTAAACCACAGTGTTGTCATGGTGCTGAGTATGAAGTTCTGAACATCTGACATCAAAAGTGACCTGATTTTTCTTCAGACTGTTTTGCAGTGCATTGGCCTAACTCCCATAGCTCTAGGACCTCAGGAAAGGGTAGTCCACCTAAACCACCACCAGGCTGGTTTGGAGAAAAAGTCCGGCTAGTTCATATAAACTGTGTGTCTGTGTGTATGTGTGCGTCTGTTTGTGTGTCTGTGTGTGTGTGTGTCTTCTTCCCAGGAGGTAATGACAGTCTGTCAGCCACACAATTATGAGCTAATTATTGGCAGATTAAAGTGTGAATGTTCAGTGATCTTATGTTATGTATGTTTGAAAATACGTATTTGAAAAGGTAATGCAGAATTTAACATGTTTTACAAAACATAAAGGCACAAAATCAGAGGTAAAAGTGGTCATTTTCAGCAGTGCCCCGAAAAACGCTCTTTATTTCAACATCGCGTCATATTACATATGTCACCTAAGGGAGTCGTTGCGCCCCGCTCTGCCTGAAGTCAATGAGCTGTAGTAGGTGGTAGTGAGTCTGAGCGGCCTTTACTTTAATGCTGCATTTGTTAGGAAAAACGCGGTAATTTGTGGCACTTATTTTATACCGGAGGATTATCATCACGGCGATATGTTGGAGTTCAGGATGGGATTTTGAAGCCCAGACCACCGTGTGAGACTGACAGCTGTGGTTCCCTCCGTGCACACAGCAGCTCCATCAGGTCTGCTGCCTGCAGGAGTCACGGATCAATCAGAGATTCAGCTCGACCAAAACGTCAACTATTCACCGTAAGTCACGTTTTCTAACGTTTGCTAACTTCCAAATTATTCACGATAATAGTTTCGTTAACCATGATTTTGTATCATAAACTATCTAATTTAAAAGGGCTAACGTGGCTGGTGGCTAGCTAAATTAGTCACCAATATTTAGCTACTTAACTCTTCACAAGCTAACGTCTACTAGACTAGAAAATGTTAGGAAGAGGTAACATTAATGTTGTGAGGGCTGATTGTGTTGCATTCTTTGTAACGTTCATAGATTATAGTAACATGAATCTGGTAAAGACTGTGTGGACAATTCTACAAGGGCACTAATGTTACCCAAAAAAATGTACTGATAATGTAGTGTTTGGGTTTGAATGAATTAGTTACTGCGTAGAGAGTATTCATTTCTGTTAGCTTGGTTTACGGGCTTTGCAGCTGGGCAAAATGATGTTAACCTTAACCCTTGTGTTGTCCTAGGGTCAAAAATGACCCGGCCACTATGTTTAATAGCAGAGAAAAACCTCTAAATGACCTTTTTTCAACTTGAAATTTGATGGCTTTTCCTAAAGTGACTCCACCCTTAGAAAAGATGAAACATTGTCTTTGTTTATATTTTCATCAAACTGTACACCACCAGGTTACAAAGACTGTCTTAGGGTTAAAATCACAGTCACAGTGGACTAAAACACACACCCACATCACACACCTCTAAAACCACAAAAACAACACAAAGACACACACACATACACACACACACAGAAACTGAGATTATGTTATGTTCTGACAAAAAGTCATTTTAAGAAACGTTGCTCTGTTCATGATGTGACACAGTAAATCCATTACTGTGAAACAACAACATCACTGGAGTTAGCAGTGATACATCGTGTTAGCAAAGAGCTGCTTTGACCGTCACTGACTTTGCTCCATATTACGCTGATGATTTTCACAACACATTAGATAAGCTGTGATGGATGAGTCACTGTTAACAACATTATCAGTGTCACATTTTGGCTCAGGGAAAACAAACCATCGTCTCCACTGTTGGACACTTTGGCTTTTTGTATCAGAGGAACTTAAATGATTAAAAATGTTCCTGTGAGAGTAAAACTGTGAAACACTCAGTGCCAGTGAAGGCCACTTGAATTATCTGTCCAAAATGAGGCTCTCCCTGCCTCTCAGTGAAGCAGCAGAACCGCATAATTTCTCCCAGCCAATCACAGAAGATCAGGCTACGTCCCAGATAGTGACTTCACAACATATGACCAATCAGCAGTGGCCCAGAGTCTCTCAAACTTCCTCTTGCCTCTCGACTTAACTGAATGTGTTAGTGTGCTCCTTCACAGTCAGACGTACACAGAAATAACTCTGAAACTAAAAATGGTAAGTTGATGAAACTCACATTATACAGTTAAATAGTTGTGCTAAATTATGAGATAGGTAATGTTTGCATAAGATTTCTAGAAATGTGTGAGGTTTTCGCATGGAAAATGGTGAGACCATATTTGATCATATGCCCTGTTCATGTAACACCATCGGAAATGCTGGTATGTCTGTTTATGGACATATGCCCGATGCAGCTAGACCTCACTACCAACAAGAATGCACTGCTTTTACACATACAATGGTAAGTTGTATGTTGTATGTTTAGTAAATCATTATTATTATTATTATTATTATTATTTTAAATAAGGCATTATAATGGAGAACAGTAGTAATAGTGCAATGGGTGTTGATGAAAATGGGAAAAGGCTGACAACCCAGCCCTGTCAGAGTACCAGCACTCTCCACCTGACTTTGGCTTCATCCATGACATGGTTCTGTACCAGGGAAAGACTACGCTGGAGGCCCATGGTGTCCCCTGACACCTGAACAGGAAGCCATGGGTGCCACCAGCCAGATTGTCTCCATCCTGGCCAACACCATGTCCTCTTCCACCACCACAGCCATCTTTGCAGACAACTTTCTTCAGCAGCCTGGAGATTGTTCGGTACCTCAAGGACAAGAACTGCAGGTATATGTTATGTACGCTGTTATTTCACAGAGCAACATGTGAAAATAATCACACGTTAATGTTTTTATGTGTGTGATTCCTCTCTGCAACCTGCAGGTACACAGGGACAGCCGGGGACAACTGAATTGTCAAACTTCCTCTCAGGTCCATCAAGGATATGGAGAAGAAGTCTGTGCCTCGTGGCACCTGCAACTACGTCCTCAGTGACCTACAGTGATCCTGGCTGTCAGGTGGAAGGACAACAAAGTTACTGACAGGACGCAACCTGCCCTGCTCTTATTAAGAGCTACAATGCCAACATGGGGGGCACTGACAAAAGTGACATGCTGGTCCATCTCTACTGTACCCCCATGAAATCAAAGAGGTGGTCCATGCGGCTGTTTGCCTATACGGTAGATGTCAGCCTCACTAATGCCTGGATGATGTGCAGGCGAGACTGCAAGTCTCTGGGTGTGGATGGTCTGTCACTGAAAAGCTTCAGGATCCAGGAAATGTATTTTCCAGTATGCTTGACATTGTTTGAAACTATTCTGTATTTATATATTTCTGTCTCTTTCCTCAAAATTAAATTTCAAATTCAGGTATTCAGGAGTGCCAGCAGTACCTGTCCCTCTTCCATGCTCAAGATGGACACGACTTTAAAAATCATTCTCTGGTTGTTTTTAACGTTTCATTGTCCTTCACCTCTTCTGATAAAGTCACAGTCCTGTCTGCCTCAGTCCACCTCAGCCAGTTCCTCCGTCCTGCTCTCACCTTTTTCAGTGTCTTTGATGATATATCAGCTGACAGCTCTGTCCTCCAGAGGGGTGAGGCTAATATCTGGGTTTTTATCTCCCTGAGGGGGCCTCTAACCTCTGAGCACACAAACCTGCTGCTCCTGGAGGAGAGTACTGAGCTCAGTGCAAATCTCTGCAGTTTGCTGGTCTCTGCTGGTCACACAGAGGGAGGGTGTCTGCACCATGAGCAGGTAACATGGATTTAGACTGGACAGGTGCAGAAAGTAGACCAGCTACAGTTGATCTTTACAAACACATCACACAGAGAAACAAATCCAGATAAAGACCATTTTAAAACCAAATGTGCTGCTCTCACAGATTTGACAAGAATCAGTGAAGCAGCTCAAACATCCTCTGATGTTTATTTCAAAGCAGACAGGCAAGAAGAGAGCAGAGCAGCGAGGCCGACTTCATGATCAAACCATCAAAACCAACAAGTGACCTCCAGCTTTATGCTCCATACATTCAGCATCAACAACACACTGAGCATCTGAAGTATAAATGAATAAAGTGCAGACACTGATGTTGGAGGCTGAGAGACACTCAGAGTTACTGAGGGAGATTGTCAAAACCAGAACAGTGAAATGAAGTCAGAGAAACTGACAGCAATACATAAAACACTTTGAGCCTGGTGTCTGAAAAAGTTTCTACTGTACAGTCAATGAATTGTAGCGCTAAAAGAAATTCAATGTAGCTTTTTAATGTGGAGCACATTACTTTTGAACTCTCCATTCAACATACTGAGGTCCATGAACACAAACAGCAATGAGTCCTGTCACAGAGCTTTAACAGCAGAAGAGAGGAAGTGAACGGGATCTGTGTGTGTGTGAAAGGTAAAAATGTGTGTGTGTGTGTTTGAGTTTGCTCTTTATTAATTTAACATCACCTCTATTTGTGATACTGAACAATCTATAAATAAAATTGACTACTGGATCTGCAGCCTCAAGAGGTCGAACACAGTTTAGTTTAGTATGTGTGACTGTAGAGACAAGAAGAGTTATACAATATACAATAAATACAATAAATACATTTCTACAGTGACAGTGGGTTGAGGTAAAGCTGAATTACAGTGCAAGACAATGAATAATAATAAATTAGAAAAATGAAACATGAAAATGACTCATTCAGCACAAATGACTCACATCAATTCATTTAACTTCTCTCACAGTCACGATTTCAGAATCAGATTAATCTCCACTTTTCCACAGAAACAAACTTCAGAAAAGATTAAAAAACCTACACAGATCATGTCTCCTCAGTAAGTTCTTCCTGGAGTCATCATAGAGACATGAAATCATCAGTGTGTGGTGAATGCTGGATTGGGATTACAGAGCCTGAACAGGACACAGTCAATCTGGCTGTGATGGTGTCATTAAGGTCTTAACAGGAACATTATACAGCTGTTAGAGTGAGAACATTTCCTGGATCTTTTATCCAACAAGACGACCTGATCAGATGTGTGAACTCCTCAAAGAGCTCCGACACAAACCAGCCTGGAGAATATTACAGCGACTTACAGCAGATCACCATGTGAACTGATCAATAGAGTTCACGTCTGCCTACTTTGTTGATGCCTCGGATGCACAAACACATCAAAACACAATCAGATGCAGAGATGTAAAGTTCATGATATTATCATATGATGTTAAACACAGAAGAGTGTTATAATCCACTTTATTTCTGTCTTTCTGTGCATCATCACACAGCTCTGATATCGAGGTATGAAAAATGGAAACATTACTCAGATGGAGTTCAGTCCTTTTTGGCCTGTTGCTGCTCTCACAGAACGTGAACTATAATTACTTGGAGAACAAAGTGTGTGTGTGGGCATATTTAAATGGGAGTAGACACATTAAGGTCTCATCTATCAGACAAACTCATTTTGTGTTGTATTCATCCATTCAGCTAAAAATATCCACAGCTCCACAGTAAAGAGCCACAAACATCGTGGATCATACGAGCTGCTCCACACAGACCTGCAGACATTTGGAGCAAACACCTAATTACATTCATCAAAGGCCAAATGCACTTTGGGACTGTCTCATTCTTCAGACTGACTGAAGGCTCTGCAACATCCAAACAAGAAATGTGGCCCACTTTACTCCAACAAAGTCAAATCATTTCATCAGTGCTTCACCACTGTGACACTTCTTCAAGTTCACTTTAGCAGGAAGCAGTTTGAGGAAACAGAGAGCTTCCTGAAGTGATTCTTCATTGAAGCATTTCTCTGTTTCAGTGTGGAGCAGCTCAGGAGTTCAGTCTCAGGAAGTCAAAAAGCAGAAGAGAGTGAAACAGAGAGCACATCCTTCACTCTGACAGCCACTCGACACACAACAAGGACGACATTTTGTGCCTGACACTCAGCTCTGCCGTCCAAAGCTGCATACAACAGTGTCATAATGGATGAGATGCAGCTCCTCTTTGTTGTCTGCTTTTCTATGTGGTCAGTAAAGACACTCTATCAAGCTTTCAATGTGCTGCCAAAGAAAATGTTTTACAGCTTTCTGATCCTCCTCTCAGACTGACTGAGGCTGAATCCTCAACACCTCCAAGATTTCAGACTCACTGAAGCCAAACTTTAAGAAGACTGTATCTGATCAGAGCTGCAGTCGGGGGACCAAGACAAGGACATGAGAGCACTCTGAGTGATGGTGAAAACACTCAGACCTTCAACTATCACTGCTGGAGGTATTTACAGAAGAAAACAACTCTGTGTGTGTGTGTGTGTGTGTGTGTGTGTGTGAAAGACGCTCAAAGACGCTCAGCCCGCTAAATCCATCCAAAATGATTCAACAGCTAAAACAGAAACATCTTAATGTCTAAGGACTGACACTGATGTGAGATCCAGACATTTGTTTGAATCAGTAAAAGCTTGTTTGTCCCACAACTTCACAGCTTCTGGTATTTTCATTCTGATAACTGTATCCAGGTGTACTCTGACTTTTCTGAATGACTTAGTGCATTACCTCTGAAACTTTACTCACAGACAGTCGATCCACACAGCTCCCATGTTGTTTCTGCTCTGAACTGTTGAAAATACATTTTGTCATTTCTTCCTCCACTGAGGCAGCATTCATACAGCTTCTCAGTCGAACAGCAGTGATGAAGAATCAGCAGTCAGACTTGTTTAAAGCTGTTCAGATGTTCTTTCTTCTTCTTTCTTGTCCTCCATGTCTCTCTTTGTATTGAGCTTTCAGTCTTCAGGTGAAGTGAGAAACTGTGATTGAAATGTTCTCAGCTCAGAGTCCACAGATGAAAGGAGCTTCTCACTGGGAGGATTCTCTGCACTCTGATTGGTGGAGCACTGATGATGTCACAAAGGAGTTCTGTTCTCTTCTAACTGCTGCAACATTCAAATTCAAATCAACCAAAATGATGAACATGAATTAACTTGAATGATTAAAATATAACAACAACCACAGCAACACACACACACACACGTATATTTCTATGAATCATATTTCTGTGCTTCTATTTTATTCACAGTAAAGACAAAAAAAGGTCTCTTGAACATTTTCCATGGGATTTAATGTGATTTATTGTCGAACTGTGTGACATAATGCCTTTAAATATGTTTAAATGGGCTGTGTTGGCCAGTACAATGATTCATCATCATGTAAATCTCCAGAGATTAGACAGACCCAGGACCACCAATCTTTGTCACATCTATACTCTGTTATACAGATACAGACAAAACCACAGACACAGAAAAAAATAAACCAAGGGAAGAAAAAAATCTGTATGCCCTATTTTCATATCAAACAAATAGTTTTGACCTGGTTGTCAGTGAAGTCAGTTTGTTTAACACATATAACTTTACTCCAGTAAATGATAAAACTCCACCAATAAATGAAGCTGATGTCTGTTCACAGCAGAACAACTTCTTTCAAACATTGTCTGTGAGAAGCTTTGTGGACTCAGTTTGCTATATGGAGCTAAAAATGTCAAACATTTCGCCTGCTGCTGAGTGTCAATGTGAATGAACTGAGATGTGTGTGTGCTGTGTGTAAACTTCACACACTGATGAAGCTGTGGAGAAAAGTGGCATCTCTCTGTGTCTTCTCTGTATTCTGCTCTCGACTTTTCACTGATGTGCTGCCTTCGATCCACTTTGAATTAACACTGGGGTAATGGTGTCACAGCCTGAGCTCAACATTATGACAAACATTTGTCTTTAGCTCATCATTTACTTCCACAGTGAGCTGCACAAGAAACATTTTACATGAATGACACGTTACTTATTGTGAATAAGTGATTCTTTTCTTCTTCTTCTGATTCATTTGAAGAAAAATCTTCTTCCAGCTGCAGAACAGAGTTTAAATCCAAAGAGGTGGTTTGAAGTTTGAGTCCTCAACTCTCTGTCCATCAAACATCAGGATTCATTACAGAAGTGACCGACATTGATTGAACTTCCTAAAATGACTCTGTCTCCACTTTGTGCTGTGACCTCCAGACCTGTATCATTTACTGTAAAGTTACAGAGACTCTGGACCGTTGGACTGTGATGTTAATGACTCCTGGAGGGTTTTTCTACTGTCTAACTACAAAGAGAAGATGAATTCAGATTCAATGATGAACATTTTGTTTTCAGCTCTCTACTTTCCATTACAGCTTCATGTTCATTTGGTGTGAACAGAGCCAGCAGCTGTAATCTGCATTCATAGATGAGAGCAAGGAGGTGGAGAAAATCAATAGTCAGTTAAAGGAGAATAGTGGAAGTTTGTTGAGACTGTTGCTCTGTCTGAAACAATAAAAACAGATAAAATATACAGGAGCTGCTGGAAAGAACAACCGCGTCTTCATTTCTAATTCTGTTGGAGCTGGTTTGAATGTTTATACAGGAAACAACCAGGCAGGTAGACTCATGTAGAAATAAAGTCACTTACCATGATTCATTGAATTAGAATTACAATATATGTCAGGAAAGTTGATGTTCTCTTGTTTGTAATGTTGTTCATCAGAAACTGGTTCCAGTGTTTTAACAAGTGCAGCAGAGCCTTTTCCACAGCTTACATACCCCACAGTGTGAGACAGCTCGGGTACCAAGACACTGGCTAAATGTAATTATCCAACATTCAACAGCTTAATAATCCAATCAGGCTTCACTACAGTACATTCACATAGTCTCTCTATTGGAACACACATATAGACACACACATGCGATAAATCCACAAGCAGTCTGATTCACTGTTCAGATGATCATTTTTATTTGCAGCTCACTGCTCAGAGAGACAGCTCATGTTTTCAGTAAATTAGAGACACAGAGAGTAGAAACAACTGCCAGCCGCTGTCTGTGGTTTCACACTGTGCTGTTCAACACAACTTTCATACTGGGTACACACATATTCACAAACAGGGATGTTTGGAGGAGGGTGAAATGGCTCGTGAAGAATATTAGGAGGCCCAAGTTCTTCCTCCCTCCCTACATTATAGCTTTCTCATGGACCATTGAGCCTCTGTAATAACCAACACTGGAGTTCTCAGATCATCACTGTGGTCAGTCATAAAGGGCCGAGGCTGACGTGGAGCTAGCTCATATTTTTAACCAAGCCTCAACAATACCTAAAAGGTTTCTCTCTCTCAGAGACCACAGCACCTCCAGAAGGCTCAGTGATGAACTGTGAAATCTGCAGCCTCTATTTTCAGCATGAATCAGGTCTCTAAAACTAGAACAGGAACAGTCTACAATGGGAGCTTCATTAGCAGGTCAATGAATCTTACAGATCTTTGTACAGCCACACAGAGGAAGTGACTTTGGGATTAGGGAAGAGATTGTTAGTGAGAGATTTTAAAGAGCATTGAGTTTTAACAATTTCAATTTCTACTCATTGGAGCTGAATATGTGACAGCAGCATAAATTGGACACTTTATTGAGACAAATTAAAGGTCAGAGGAAGAAACTTCATGTTAAAAACTGAAAACATTTTATTTAACAGCTGGTTTTGCTCATACAGTTCTTTGTCACGTTTGATTGATTTCATATATTTAATGATGGACATGAACATGAACTGACAGGCTGCTGTCAGTAACCAACCAACCGTGTGGAGTCTAGACGGGTTTTAAGAGTCACTGCTGATGGTGGCTGCTCATCATCATTTATCACATAAACAACATGTTTGAAATGAAAACAGAGACTCAATGTTACAATGAACAAAGTCAGAGAAAAACAAGACAGTGAACCCTGTAAATGTTTTCATCCCTCAGTCTTAATGTGCTGCTGTCAGAACTCTACAATGATCCCATTTCATCAAAACAAATGAAATGTCATTTAAAAGTCAGTATTTATAAGTTTATTTTTAATTGCATTTTAGAGTCTGGGGAGTATATTAGAATATTAGCTGTCATCAAACATAATAAAATTGATTAAAATGTGTTATCTATTTCAAAATGAGCTTTAATCATTGTCAGACAATTGTCAGACAATGTGTAGGAATATCAGTCAGTGCTCAACATGTGAATAAAAAGTGAGTAAAAACAGTGTGGAGAAGGTGTTAAAAGAATTCAGAGCTTCCCATCATGTTTTATTGCTGTGTGGTTCAGCTGTAAAATGAGTGAGAAATCACACACACACACACACACAGTCCTCTCCTTCAAACTGGATCCATGTGCTCTCTGTGCAGCACAAAGTGTTGTCGCTGTGTTCGGTTGTGCTGCTGTTGATGGAGTCACAGACGTCATGGTAACAAACCAGCTGGAAAGTGAATCGGTGTGCACAAGTGTGTGTGTGTCACTGTTAGTTTGTCCAGACAGTGTGAAAGTTCATCTATCCAGACAGCTCATTCAGTTTCTTTAGAACAACGGAGATGGACAGAGAGAGAGCATCTTCTTCTTTTCTATCTGTGTTATCAAAGAGAGAACTTGGACTCAGGGTGACATCTTGAGTCAGATGTAGAGAGGAACAAAGTGTCTGCCAAAGGTCTGGAGGAAGTTATACTCCATCAGAAGAGCTCATCAGAGGGCTGAATACATAAACATATATGTAATCTGTGAGCTGTCAGAGAGCTGATTAAATGTATGTTGTACACAAACCTAAAGATGACACTGTGTGTCACCAGAGTTTGTTCTCTGTCAGCTTTTCATTCTGTAAAAATTGTGTGTTTGGATAAATGTGAAAATGTGTCTCCATCTCATGGTTGTAGCAGCCTCCTTTTACATTTCACAGTAAGAACACCTTTGAAAGGTCCTTTAAATTCAGCATGCAAATACTGCACGTTGGGAAAGTAATGAACACAGACCTGAGTGAAACCTGTCATCATCAGAGCTGAAGTGTACCTTCACACTTCAACTGCTAATCTGATTTAACAGCCTGATAATCCCAAACAGCCTCTTCAGTATCACCTCCATCTCAACTTTATTTGCTTCTTTCACTCTTCTGTCGATCTCTCTGAGAAAATATGAAGCCAAGTTAATGGATTTTTATTTGATGTTGTTTGTATCTTTTCTTCATGTCTGCGCTGTGATCTGATCCTCTGTCAGCTTCAGTCCACACAGGACAGCTTTAATATCAGACGACTGAACCAATGAGAGCGTGAGAATCATGACTGACAGGCAGAGTAATACCAGTGCTGTCCCTCATTTATTTCAAATGGCTTTATCCACCATTCAAGTCATGGAGCAGCACTGATGTGCCTTCAGCTCCTTCTGCTTTCCAGACTGAAGTGAAGAGAGGCCCACTGTCAGAGGACAGTGAAGCTGTTTCTCACACTGTCTGTACTGATGCAGCACATGTTGGAAAGAACAAGATGAGGCCGTCACTGTCGCAGGATCCTGAGTGTGAGACCAGACCAGAGTCAGCAGAGGAAAGGAAACAGTGTGTGCACAAGCTTTCAAACAGCCAACAGCCTCCATTTGCTCTGATGTGTAAGTGATAGTGACATAATAACACAGCACAATGCAGCAGCAGAGCTCGAGTCACAGCAGGAGGAGCACAGGAGTCACTAATAACATGAAGGAGGACTCTGCTCCATTTAGGCGTCATCACAGAGAGCCAGCAGGAACAATACCTGCAACTGGGACACCTCCATTAGAGAAGCTGTCATCATCTGCATGGTACAAACACTGAGTACTGGAAGAGCTCATAGTTACACTTTTGAACTTTTTATTCTCTTTTCATTTACAAACTGATCTCAGTAAAAAGCTCCTAAAGCATCTGTAATACCTCCATCAAAATAAAAAGGAGCAACAACACAGTGTGGCTCCATGTGCTGAGTGAAATGTGAGAGATGGAGTTTGTGTTTTGCTGAGAGGAGATGGAGGAGGAGGTTTTGCTAATCAAAGAGAACAAACCAAGAGTTTAAAACTGAAGATGAAGCAGATCCTTTGGATGAAGAAAAGGCCTGCAGCTGATCTGTGTTAGTCAGCCGTGCTGCTTTCTATCCCATCACACACACACACACACACACACACACACACACACACACACCAAGAGAAAAGCTCTTTCCTGTGAGATGTGAACAAACACATGTATCTCTCTCCAAGCTGCTCCAGTGTTTCAGTCTGAGGGTTTCTCTATAAAATATAAAATATGACCATCCAGTATGGAGTGCAGTCTGATGACACAAAGCCTCACCTGTCAGCTCCAACACAAGGCCAACACTCTGCTAACAAGGCGAACACAGGTATCTGCTGCTTTCTGCTGGAAGAGGAACTGAGGAAGCTAACGATCAACAAAGGACCAACAACAAGGTCATCACACACGACACAAACGTTCAGCTCGCTCTTACTTTAGTCTTTTTCCTGCCTTTTTCTTAAAGACTCGTAACCTCCATCTCCAACTAAAACACGACTGTAATTCTGAACAAGCAGAGCTGCTGTTTCCTTCTCTGACGATTCTCCTCGAGTGTTTGTGTGGAACAACAGAGGAAACTTTTCTGCAGAGGAAGACTGTGTCTGAGCATTATCATGTGAAGATACTAAGCAGCCCTCTGGATCCAGGACTCTCCTCTTTATACAAACGAAGAAGAACAAACCCACTGAGACATGAATGGTGCTGGAGATAGTCGAGGCCCTTTGTTAAATCTCTCTCTCTTTTTCTTCTCAAGGAGGTCATTGGCAGCACTTACCTGTAAGAAACAAGAGAAAAACAGGAAGCTTCAGTTAACATGTGCATAATGCATCTTCAAAACAAACACATCAGCTGTCACCTCATTTATCTTCACACAGTCTAAAACAGATCACTGTTTAGTTTGTGGCTCTTAAACGCATCAACAACAAGACAAAGTCTTCATCTCAACGTCATGTGAAACTTTCTCATAAGCACGGGAAGATTTCTGGTGCTGGGTTAGATAGTTTTTTTGTTTTTTGTTTTTTTTTTTTTTTTTTTTTGTTCTTTTTTTGCACATGTCCCTTGAGGGGCTCCGAACAAAAGCCTCTCTGAGAGGGAGAGGAAGATCTTATCAGATCTGAAAGACATCTATTTTCAATAATGTTCATAAAAGAGTGCCAGAGTGAGAAAGTTGCTGAATCTCATTGATCTGAACTCAGGCTGCTAGTTGGGATTACAGACACTGTTTCAGCCCAGTGCACAGAGAAAATGACAGACAGTGTGTTCATTTCACAGTTCACACTCCAAATATCCTTTTTCCTGTTTGAGGCAAAGGACACAGACAGACACACAAAAACATCAGACACAGACAGACATCAGACTTTCTCTGCTGTGGATGCAGCTCGTTACAGACAGACCAACATTACAGCCATATAACAGTCAGAGCTGAAACAGACTGAAGCACTTTGAACTGGATTTCTAATAAGATGGACAGAAAGACAAAAAGCAGCCTGTCAGACTATAAACTCACTCATGTTACAGAAACCACTCATCAGACTCATCAATAGTTGCACATGTGCATTTAAAATAAGAGTTTCTCTTGATTCCTGATTCCTGGAATCAAACAGCTCAAATCAAATCATAATGTCTGCAGTCTTACACATCTCACAGCTGACATTGGATTAGAAAATAAAAAGAAGCATCCAGAGACTTTATTTTGAAGAGCAGCTGAACGTGCTCAGAGAATCAGACTAGAAAGTCAGCAGTCGTCCACGGTTGAAAGCCAAATGAAACAAACTAAGAACAGTCAGCAGTGATGGTCGTCCACGGTGAAAGCCAAATGAAACAAACTAAAACAGAGCAGTGATGGTAACGAGGTCTTTAATGTGGCCTGAGGAAAGACAATAACCTGAAGCTACATCACTCCACACCTCTTTAATACAACATTTGAATTTCTAAGACGAGCCAGCAGAGACCATGTACTACAGCTGAGCTGACAAAGGACACTCCAGCAATTACCCCCTCCCCAAATAAAATGTGTCCAGCAATAGAAAGTATGACAGGAGGAGAGAGAGTCACACTGATAAAAGTGGTTCACAGATATTTTCCTTCATCATCCCATTTACATTTTCAGTCAACAGCACACCCTCAATGTCACACAAGATATCACCAGATCTATGAAAGACCTGGAGAGCGATATAGTGGAACTAGAGGAAATGAGTGAGTCCACGGGAGATCTAGGATGTATTGAAATCCTCAAAGTCAAAAAACTGGCCTTAGCCAACCTGTTAGAAAGTAAAGTACAGGGGGCACTGGTCAGGTCCCTGTTTCAAAACATCGCAGAGATGGATACTCCCTCTAGTTTCTTCTTCGGCCTGGAGAGGAAAAATGGACAGAAGAAGGTAATCCACACTTTGCTATCTGACACAGAGCAGGAACTTGTGGAACCGGGTCAGATCAGAAGGCGGGCCGTTGATTTTTACTGTTCCCTCTACTCCTCGGAGTATGAAGAGGATAACACACTGCAGGAGGAGTTCTGCAGTGAACTACCTCAAGTCTCCACGGAGACCAACTCCCGGCTCACAGAGCCATTGCAGTTGTGTGAACTCCAAGCAGCCCTGCGAAGCATGCAGGGGCAGAGGGCTCCGGGCATCGACGGCCTGACTGTAGAATTTTATAAAGCCTTCTGGGACGTTTTAGCAGCAGATATTTTAGATGTTTTTAATGAAAGTCTGGCTTATGGTTCCATGCCGGTGTCCTGCCGCAGAGCAGTCCTCACACTGCTACCAAAGAAGGGGAACCTGCAGGCAGGATATAAAAAACTGGCTGCCCTGTGTCGTTGCTCTGTGTGGATTACAAGCTTCTGTCCAAGGCCTTTGCCAACAGGCTGAGGGGAGCTATGGAGAAAGTCACCCACCAGGACCAGACCTATACTGCGTGCCCGGCAGGTCCATGGTAGACAATGTCTACCTAATTCGAGATGTTTTGGAGGTCTCCAGCTCATTGGAGTATAGACACTGGTCTGATTTCTCTAGATCAGGAAAAGGCTTTTGACCGTGCGTTGAACACAACTTCCTGTGGAAAGTTATGGAGAGTTTTGGGTTCAGCGCCGTTGGTTTCATAGCTAAGATCAAGGTGTTATATAATGACATTGAGAGTGTGTGCTGAAGATCAATGGTAGTCTGTGTGCTCCCTTCAGGGTGCATAGAGAGGTGTCCGGCAGGGCTGTGCTCTGTCAGGGATGCTCTATGCACTCTCTCTGGAACCCCTGTTGTTGAACAAAATACGCGTTCCAGTATTCAAGGACTGCTTTTACCTGGTTTTGGTAAGAACATTGTTTTTATCGGCATATGCCGATGATGTCATTGTTTTTATTAAAAACCAAAAAGATGTAGATTTTTTGGCAAAAATTGTGAGCAATTTCACCATTGCATCGGCAGCGAGGGTAATTGGATTGGAAGAAAAGTGAAGCCCTCGCTGTCGGTGAGTGGCGTAGCGGTCTCCCGGTCCTTCCCCAGAACCTGACCTGGAAAAAAAATGGGTTTAAATACTTAGGAGTGTATCTGGGGAAGGACGCCATAGTTCAGAAGAACTGGGAAGGCGTCACAGAAAAAATTGAAGGAAAACTAATGAAGTGGAAGTGGTTACTCCCTCAAATGTCTTTTAAAGGTAGAGTTCTGGTTTTAAACAACCTAGTGGCATCCCAGCTCTGGCATTGTTTGATGTGTGTAGACCCTCCACCAAACCTGTTAGTTCAAATTCAGAGAAAAATGGTTGATTTTTTTTGGGAGGGTCTGCACTGGGTGCCACAAGGGGTGCTGTTTTTAACCAGAGAGGAGGGGGGACAGGGCCTCGTCCACCTGGCCAGCCGGACAGCTACTTTTAGACTACAGTTCATTCAAAAATACCTGACTGGGCCAGTAGACTTAGTCTGGAGAGATGTGGCCAGCTGTATTTTCAGACGAGTAAATAATCTGGGGCTGGATGCGACTCTGTTTTTAACTAATATCAAATTTCTAAAACTAAATGGGTTACCTCCGTTTTATCAGGGTGTTTTTAAATCCTGGGCTCTTTTTAACAGCAAAAGAAATGATAAGCCTAACAACTCTCTGCACTGGTTGCTGAAGGAGCCGCTTCATACACGGAGCCAGACTGGACATCAGCAGCAGCGTCACTCCTGGTCTGACAGCGGCCCTCTGCAGGTCGAGGATGCTGAGCCTGCAGCAGCTGGTGGATGCAGTGGGGCCGGCGCTGGAAGATGCTGAAGCCCTGAGCTCACTGCTGAGTCTTCATTCGGTCCGGGTGGCAGGAAGGATCCTCAGCCTCTGGAGGCAGAAACTTTCAGGAAAAGAAAGGAGCCTCCCGATAGATTCCAGCCAGGGAAGAATCACACCGAACTCAGCAGACCCATTTCCAGAAGTCTGTTTGAGCCCTGAGTTGGGAGATCTGACCGGCCCCCTGCTCACTGTCGTCAACCCAGACAAGATGACTTTACACAAAGTTGACAAAAAGACGTTATACAACAACTGTGTTAAAAGCATCAACAAAAAAGGACTGAGCAACAGACCTCCCACTGTGTGGACCCAACAACTGTCTGAGGAAACCGGACCGAACCCACAGTGGAATTTTTTATACAAACCTCCCCTCAAAAAACGGACTGCCGACCTCCAGTGGAGGAATTTTACATGGTGCTGTAGCCTCAAATGCTTTTATCTCTGTTCTTAATCCTGCCGTTTCTAGTAAGTGTCCATTCTGTGATTGCCACAAGACTATTTTCCATGTTTTTATTGAGTGTAAGAGACTCACAGATTTCTTCGCTCTTTTAACATTGGTTTTTAGTCTCTTTGGGGTAGCTTTTAATAAGAGTTTTTATCATGGGAGCGGGGTATAGAAAAGAAAACAAAGAAAAATGGCAGCTCCTAAACTTCCTTAGAGGAGAGGCAAAGATGGCAATTTATCTCAGTAGAAAGAACAGGGTGGAGAACAGAGAAGGGCAGGAGGCCAAATCAATCTGGCTGTGCACCATTAGAGCCAGGCTCTGGCTTGAGTTCAGATTTTATAAACATGTAGGAGCTATTGAAGATTTTAAACAGCACTGGTGCTATAATGACATCATCTGTTCAGTTGTCGACAACAAGCTACAGTTTGCACGTGTTTTTATGTTTTAACTTATTTTTTTTATAACAAAACTACAAGAATGCGATTTTTTGCACTTTCACTAACCTGATTGTAAATACATGAGTGTAAATAAAGTATTTTTGTAAAAATAAAAAAAAAATCTCTCTCTCTCTCTCTCTCTCTCTCTCTCTCTCTGGGAGTTGGTGTGTGAGAGCGTCGTGAGAGCGTGTCAGTCAGCGTGTTGGCTGAGTGATTTTTCAAACTTTCCTTGTATGTTTTTTATTTTCTGGGTTCATCTGGTGATATTAGTTATATTATATTTGTAGTTTCACAGGGGTTTGGTGTTGGGGGTGTTAAAAGGTGGGTTTTGGGGGTTGGTCCCTCTGAGCTTAGTTCAGCTTAGTCGGAGGAGAAAGATGGAGAAAGATTTTGGCTCTTTGCCCCGCCACTGTTCCCATCCTGGACTCTCCTGCTGTGACAGTCTGCTCCTCGTCCTCGGACGTGGCTGGAGCCTGTTAAAGCCAGTTGGCTGATTCAGTGGTAAAAATCTTTCTAGCAGCCACTTTACTAACCTCTGGCGAGCAGCAGTGTGTGTGTAGCTGTGTGTGTGTGTGTGTAACCGTGGCACTGATTGTGAGTCTCTCTCCTGGCCTCCTGCCTGCTGTGTCTTCACCTCTTTGTGGGTCACATCCACTCCTGGAGCCTCTCCTGACTCTGACAACATGAAGTCATACAACCTGTGGAGAGTGAGCCTTGGGTGGTCACACAGAGCGTCTCCACTTGTTACTGTGTTGGACAGAAAACAGAGTCCC
Source organism: Scortum barcoo (assembly GCA_023238725.1). Classification (NCBI taxonomy): domain Eukaryota; kingdom Metazoa; phylum Chordata; class Actinopteri; order Centrarchiformes; family Terapontidae; genus Scortum; species Scortum barcoo. The sequence continues at coordinate 25,032,776 of CM041552.1, forward strand.
TGCCACACAAACACAGTCAGTCATGAGACACACAGCTTTCTCCTTCATGTCGGGGAGCAGCACAGTTTAAAGACATAATGTTACAGAGAGAGGTGAGGATGTGCTTCTGAATCAGTGACAGAGATGAAATGAGGTGTTTCAGAGTCACAGGTCCCTACAGGATGTGAATCCCAGCTGAAATAAGTGAGTTTTATGAATCTTCAGGTTCCTGTAAAGTGACAGAGAAAATCACAATCCTTTCTCCTTCACTGCTTGTTGCTGAAACAATAAGACTGCTGGTCCTGAACAACACAGTGTTTAGTTTGTGTTGAACTTGTTTCATCTCATCTCTTCTCCCTCTGTTGGACTCAGCCTGTCTCTCCACAGTCCCTGTCCCCCCTCAGTCCCTCTATCAGGGAGCTGGCAGCTCTGATCAGCTCATGTTGGATTTTACTGGAGGCTGATGCTTTACTGTGGTTTGGGGCCGAGGCCAGAGTGCACCGACTCAGGTCGGAGTCAGAGATCAAAGATGAGCGCAGACGTCCGTCTGTCAGCTGAAGGACGTCCTACAGAGACGATGTCCAACACTCGTCTCTGCCTGTCTGTCTGCATGGCGGCCTGTGTCTGTGTCAGAGCGACAGCTGGAAGTGTCCTGCTGAATAAATTATTTTCTTCTCCTTAGCTGACACCCTGATTTTATTTCTCACAGACAGAGTTGAGTTTTTCTCTGGATTGTGTGTTTTCGAGCTTGAACTAAATGACAGTGCTGCGCTGTTCCAGCTTTGGGATATTATTGTGAAAATACAGGAAGCAGCTACAGTCGGGGCTATTGTTGACTGAACAAAAGGCTGTAATTACACTTTCCAAAAACAGAATTGGGAAAAAGGCCAAATGAAAAAGGATTGAGACACATGTATGAAGTGGAAATCAGACGACAGTAAACAGGCAGCTGAGTTTGGCCTGTGAGGCAGTTTGGAAAAATCTGTAAAATCAATTCTGTCCATGAAGGTACCTTTTCCATACAAACACAACGTGGAAACACTCCTTTATCCTCGTTATTCTAAACTCTCATTTAAGATAAGAAAGCTCCTCTTTTTGTCTTCTCTTAGTCTGAAAGGCTTTTTTCCACTTTCCTCTGTGCAAACTGGATTTTTGTGTTTGTGTGAAACATACAGAAGTTTTCATGAAATTATTCTTTTATTTCAAAAGTCATATTAAAAGCTTCTATTAGACAATTAGTGTGTGTGTGTTTCTGTCTCTGTGTCAGTACATCAGCAGTGAGCAGCTCTCTCAACCTCTGACAGGAGAGGAAAGACAAAACAAAGGAGTCTTCGGGCAAACTCGACATCTGCACAGAATATTTGGAAATTGTGACCCTCAAAGAGTTTCACAAACTCATCTGAGCCTCGCTGATCATTTCAAACTAGACTGATGTTTCTCAAACTGGAAACAATAAAATGTAAATTAAGACATTAAGTTGTTAATGAGAAACTGTTGGCTGATTGTTACTGTCTATTCTCTGATAATAAATATATAATCACAAACTTCACAACAATAAAATCTATTTAAAGTAAAACAAATGTCTCCAGACCAAATCAGTTGTTATCTACCTAGTTTAGAGAAATCACTCCCTCATTCCACTTCAGTAACACACACTGACTGACTGTGTCAGTGTCCACAGACAGAAGCAGGATACAGAGCTCCAGCAGCCTCCTCCGCCCTCGACATCAGTGATGTGGAGAAGCAGCACACCAAGGCCTCACTGTCAAAGCTGCTGACACAAATCTAACCAAGAGTTACAACATCCTGAAGAAATATTACAGTCTGATGTGGAAAATAACTTCAGACAGCTCCATCTGCCTTGTTTCACCAACCTGCTCCAACACACAGTCTGATCCACCACGTAGCTTTTTCTTTTCCCAGCAGACAAACAGAAACATCAACATCAGTCACAGCAAATCACATCAGCTCCTTTCATCCCCTCATTAAAGCAAAGAGCTGCTCCCTTTGACACGTCATCAGTTTGGTACCAACAATCCACACAAGGTTTCACAGATTGTATCCATGAAAGAGAAACATGTTGGAGCACAGCCATTAAATGAAGCCTTTAATAATGTAGAACAGACTTTATCCTAACATATTAAAAGCCTTGTTACCACTTTAACACAGAATTAAAGCTGAGCTGACATTTTGTAGGAAACACTTGATGCAGCTGGTTCACATCAAACAGGTTTCTATCATCTGTCTAAGATATTAAATCTACATCCCCTGATGAGTTCTGCAGATAAACATCTGTGAGGACTGAACTAAATGATCAGACGACTCAGCACACAAGTGTATGTACGCTGCTCTGAACTGTAGATGTTCATACAAATCATCAACAAGACGCTTTGTTCTCTACAAGCACACTGCTGTATTCACACACTTCACACCAACATGTTTAGATTGAGATGAAGTGTCAAAGTCGACCAAGTCAACCTTTAACAGTCACTTCAGTCTTTCTCTTTATTCTGTGCAAAACTTTCTCTCTGCAGTCTGCTGCTGAAAACCATCAGCAGGCTAAATGGACATGTAGAATAAAGAGCTGCTGTCCTATTCACTGTCTGACTGTGTCACTAAAAGCCTGAGTAAATGTTCTTCTGTTGGTCAGACACCTGATCCATCTGATCCAAACAGACTGATGGAAACATGCTTCACAAAGGATTTGTCTGCATCAGCAGGTGAGACCTGAACACAGCAGGTGAGAGGAGGAATGAGGAGGATGGAGGGAGACGACCGCACTCAGCTCAACACAAGAAAAACATTTAAAGAGGTTTGCTCTGCCTCTACAAAAAGACACATGTGATCTTTGGACTGGCTGCTCATTTAGTTTTCAGCTCCTGAATCACAGAGACTCCTGAGTCAGCAGGACCTGCAGGAGGGATTCAGGAAGCAGACGACACAAAGACAGAGCTGGCTGATTCATTCAAACACTGAGCCATCACTAGTTTAGTGAAGCAAAGTGTAGAGGGGAGGATTTCCTGTGAAGCTCATTAAAATGTCTCCGTCTCTTTCTAACCCAGTGTCCATCCTGAAGCTTCAGTCTCACCAGAGAGCAGCAAAGAGGAATCACTTCACATGTTGGAGCAGCTCATGTTGACTGTGAGTCACGAGGCAGCTGGAGGGAAAAACCAGAGTCTCCTCTCAGGACACAAAAGAAAAAGAGGCTGAAATTAGCAATGAATTTTGAACCTCTTTCAGCTCATGGTTAGTCTTTAGTCTTTTCACTAATGAAGTGTATGGTACAGTCTCACTGCTCTCATTAACCTTGTTTCCAGCAGGAAGAAACAAAAAAAGAAAATAAAAAATCACTGAACTCGACCTCCCAGCAACAATCAGCAGACAGAGTTGGTTCTCTGTAAATGTTCCTGCATCAACAGATTTCTGTGGCTCTGTCTGTAAGTCCATCCTGCTCTGGAAGTTCATGTTTTGATTGTGAAACCTGACTCAGGAATATGTGGGACGATAAACCAGACAGCCAACCAGTCCAAAGGCTCCAAGCTCCCCACACAAAGACTGAATCTCTTCGACCACATGAGACGTTTTGATCTGCTAAATGAACGGAAACCTTCCACTTCAGTGAAACTCTCTGATTTTTCTCTAAAATGGTTATTAAAGGTCAAAGGTCACCGTCCAGGTGTTTGCTCCATTTTAACACACAGACTGAGCTCAGATATCAGCTCATCGTGTGAACTAACGTCTCTTTAACACACACACACACACACACACACTTGCTGTGTAATAAAGTTCAATACTTGTACATGTAGTCAAAGTGGAGTAGAAGTATAAAGCAGCCTAAAATGGAAATCCTCCAGTCTAATCCAAGTGGAGTTGTTCTTAGTTTGTTGGTCGTTTCTTTGTGTTTAAAGCTGTTCAGATGTTCTTTCTTCTTCTTTTTGTCCTCCATGTCTCTCTTTGTATTGAGCTTTCAGTCTTCAGGTGAAGTGAGAAACTGTGATTGAAATGTTCTCAGCTCAGAGTCCACAGATGAAAGGAGCTTCTCTGGGAGGATTCTCTGCACTCTGATTGGTGGAGCACTGATGATGTCACAAAGGAGTTCTGTTCTCTTCTAACTGCTGCAACATTCAAATTCAAATCAACCAAAATGATGAACATGAATTAACTTGAATGATTAAAATATAACAACAACCGCAGCAACACACACACAAACACACAGTGTGTCACCTCCAGAGAAACACTGGAAGATTTAAGGAGTCAAATGTGAAGCTGAGCTCAGTGTTTGGATTTCAAACAGCACAGTGAGTCAGTGTGGCTTCTTCTAAAATGTGACATCAGTCAGGAAAATGAGCTGCAGTCCAACAACTGAGCAAATGTTCATTTATTTTACCGATAATTTACCACTGCTGTTGTGCCCTCAAGCAAGGCACTCAACCAGATCACTTCAGTAAACATCAGCTGAGCAGATTAATGACTTTACTTCAGTTCAAAGTGTGTGTGCAGCCTCAGGTAAGGGCACCTGTGCTGGGAATGCTGGAGTCATTGAGGGCGAGCAGAGAAAAAGCACAGCTTCCTGTAAAGGAGCATCAAAATGTCAACAATGCAAACTGTGTGTGTGAAACAAAGTCCAACAGAGAGCTGCTGTGTTAAAGGGACAGTGCAGGAAATTAAACTTTTTGTCTCTGTGAAGTCGTCTCAGTCATGGAACAATGTCATGTCTTGTCAAGTCTCTCACGTTTCTGTTTCCTGTTCTGGCTTGTCTTTTATTTTGAAATCCCTTAACTTCCTCCCATTGTGTGTTTCCCACCAGTGTGATTGTCTCTTACCCATTACCTCGTGTATATATTTTCTGCGTTTCCCTGTCTTGTTGCCAGATCGTCAGATGTACTTCCTTGTGACACGTCATTGTCTTGTCAAGAGTACTTCTGTGATCCAGCCATTCTCAAGCCTTGTAAGATCTTGTTTATTAAAACCTTTAAAAGCTCATTTTCTCGAGTCTGGTCCTGCATTTGGGTTCACCTGCCTGGTCCACGACCATAATAAACAACAATGTGAGGACGCCCTCAGCACCAGTCCGACATGATGTTCTCATCTGTCAGCGGATGTGACGGCAAATCATCTCCAACTTCATCATGACTCCGAAAACAGAGAGATGGTTTGAATTTATTATTATTGATGGACGTTTGTCTCAGAAAGTGAAAGAAGTCACAAACACATTCAGGTCTGATTCTTCAGTTTTCAGCTTGATGTGGATTTTGGATTTTGGAGAAAGAGATGAAATGTGTTTGTGGCAGACTGACTCATTTGTTCACGATTCATCTGTTCTGCTCTTCTGTTTATTCATGTCAAGATTAGATCCAAGTGATTCACTGAGTTTAGACACACACACACACACCTGGCAAAGAGCAGCCAAGCCGCTCCCTCATATTGATGAATCCACCACTTCAGCACAGAAACACTGACTCCCACATACCAACTCCAAATGTTACATCAGTGTAAAGAAAGCATCAGAGCTGTCTGCTCAGATGAGGTAGAGAGAAGAGGATCATGGGAGCTGTAGCACATCTGCAACATCATCATCAAAGACATTATTCAAAGTGGACAGGTGGCTCTGCAGGAGGAAGCTCCTCTGCTCTGCAGCCTGTTGTCTCTTATCTGCTTTGATTTCTCCTGCAGCTGGAAGTTCCCACTTTTCAGCCTCATCACAGTCCTGCTGTCCTTTTTACACAAATGTACAATGTGATCAAAGAGAGAGAGGACAGCAGTAACACAGGTTCAGCACTATTTACTGCTGTTTACTGCTGCCACAGTAAAAATGAGTCTCCTTTTGATTTCAGGGCAGAGCTCCCACTGGGATTAAGAGTGTGTCTGCAGGGATAAACAAATAAGTACAACGTTTGATTATTTTGATTTAGTTTTCAGATGTACAAGTTATGTTGTGTTTTTTAACTTCTCAGCTGACATTTGGTAAAAGTGTCAAACTATCTGTTGAACGTGTCACTTTGACAAACTTCATTAAAGCTCCTTTAAACCATCTCCAACAAACACGATGAACAAGAACAACAACAGTGTCTCTTGGTAAACACTGATAGAAATATCAAGGATCTGAAGCCCTGTGTTTGTTAAAGACAACAAGTGATTAGAAAAGAAGTTTTTCTCCTCTAGTTCCTCTGCTGAGTTTACTCTCCTTAAAGCCTCTCTGACAAACAACAGCGATGATAAATGAGCAAACAAACGTGTCAGAGAAAGACATCACAGAGTTCAACAGTTTGTTACTGTGCTGATAATCATACTGTGAATCACAGCCATCGTCACTCAGCAACAACAATAACTGCTGTCACATTCAAAACACAACCATGTGACTTTTCAGTCCAGATTTGAATGTTCATGAGAAAATAATTGATTGAAAATTTAAAGTTAAAGAAATTAAACTGTTACTACATCTCTTGTTTCACTGTATCACATCTCATGTTTCATTCATTTGATCTCACTGTATTTGATGTCTTTCATTAATTTGATTTTCATGTTATTTTTCTCTGTGGAGCTTCAACATGAGACCTTGATGTTCATTTATATTCTGCACCAGTTTCCATCACTCTGCTCATTTGTACTGTAGACTCAGAGGAGAATCACTGTTTTATTAAAAGCACCACAGAAACAAAGCAAAGGTTGGATTGAATCTAATCTTTATTCAAATAAAACAGTGAAAATACAGTATGCTGTCGCTCACAGAAGAAGAGAGTACTGATTCTCAAAGACAAGTGAAGTCTGGTTCATGTTGAAGTCAAACAGTCAGGCCAATGAAATGTCCCACCGTCTGATACACACAACAGTCAACATCAGTCTGTGTTTATGGTGACCTTTGACCTCCCTGAATAAAGAGCAGACTCTTACCGAAGTTTGTGAGAAGCCTCAAAAATAGATTTTAAAAAACAATGTCAGTCCAACAATTCATCAAAACTTTCTACAGCAACCAGTTTACACTTTCCCTCTTAAACTAACTCACCAATCATGACGGTGTGTGTGTGTGTGTGTGTGGTTCTTCAAATGTGCATCAGACCATTAACTGCTCCCTGCTTTAAGTGGACTAAAGTGGATTAAAGACGAGTTCATTCATTTCCACCTAAAGGTGAACAACCTCGTAGATGTAAACGATGTAGTAGTAAAGAACAAACAAAGCTCTGTGGTGAGAAGCTGGAGAAAAGAAGAAAAGATTAAAGCCACAGCATGTAGCTGCTATAAAGAGCTTGATTAGACTGGAGTCAATACTTTGTCTGCAGTATTTCATTTGGAGAGAGCACGGAGAGGCTGCAGTAATTTCTCCTGTTTCTTCTCACCTCAAACTGATGATGGATCACTGATAGTCCATTTACAGCTTCAGTCTTCTTGATCGTATGTAGAGACGCTGCTGAGAGTGGACGTTTGTTTGACTTTGTCTCAATGGAAAACAGTCTCAGCCCACATGAACACGGCCTCTTTTCTTCAAACACACCTGAGAGTGACGCGCACACACTGTGTGGGTGTGTCAGAAAGGGAACTGGACACTGTGAAATAAGTTATATTGTGAATTTCAAAATAAAACTGCACCACATTGTAAAATGGGGACAATTGTGAATGCTACATGCAACACAAAGCTTGGTCCAGTAATTAGAAATAAACATCAGGGAAGCTAACAACACTTTTGTTGGAGACACGACACTCCAGTAACTTATAACAAGTCACTTTCTTTCTGAATATCATCGTTTACATAAATCACGACTCTTCCTTGTGGAACAACAAACAACTTAACTTTACAGCTCTGAATCTAAAAGGAATATGAACATGCCAACAAGAGCTGAGGAAGAAAGGTGACAGGAATCTGACAAACTTTGTGTGAAAAACAAGCCCATCTTTAGCCTTTAGACAGACAGAGAGAGAAAGTCCCAGCATGCAACAGGTCAAACTAGCTGAAGGTAACAAGAAACTAAAAGAAGCAGGTTTTATTCAAAGGCCAATTATTTAGTTCTCAGTCAGTCAGCTTCAGCGGCTTCAGCGGCTCATAGCCTATCCATCCATCTTCATGGATGGATGGATGGGTGGGAGCGTAGATTGGCCAGTAAATTGAGAACTTTGCCTTTCGACTCAGCTCCTTCACCACGATGGTCCGGTACATAACTGCATAACTGCGGACGCTGCACCAATCCGCCTGTCAATCTCACCCTCCATCTTGCCTTCACTCGCTCCATCTTTCCCTCACTCGTGAACAAGACCCTGAGATACTTGAACTCCTCCACTTGAGGCAGGACAGGACAACATCATCTGCAATAAGCAGAGATGAGATCATGTGGTTCCCAAACCGGACTCTCCTCCGCCCCGCCCCTGGCTATGCCTAGAAATCCTGTCCATAAAGATTATGAACAGGTCCGGTGACAAAGGGCAGCCCTGCCGGAGTCCAACATGCACTGGGAACAGGATCTGACTTACTACCGGCAATGCAAACCAAGCTCCTGCTCCAGTCGTACAGAGACCGAACAGCCAGCCCTTAACAAAGGGCCCCGGGCCCCATACTCGCATGGAGCAACAATCCCCACAGAATACCACGAGGGACATGGTCGAATGCCTTCTCCAGATCCACAAAGCACATGTGGACTGGTTGGGCAAACTCCCATAAACCCTCAAGCACCCTGCGGAGGGTATAGAGCTGGTCCAGTGTTCCATGACCGGGACGAAAACCGCATTGTTCCTCCTGAATCCGAGGGTCATTGACTATCGGCCGAATTCTCTCTCTCCAGTACCCTGGACGTAGGCGTAGACCTAGGCTGAGAAGTGTGTGATCCCCCTGTAGTTGGAAACACACTCTCACTCTCTGGTCCCCTTTTTAAAAAGAGGGACCACCACCCTGGTTTGCCACTCCAGAGGCATTGTCCCCAACCTCCATGCAATGTTGCAGAGGCGTGTCAGCCAAGACAGCCCCACAACATCCAGAGACTTGAGGTACTCAGAGGGCGGATCTCATCCAACCCAGGCGCCTTGCCACTGAGGAGCTTGCTTACGAACTACCACAGTGACTTCAGCTTGGGTGATGGACGCGTCCACCTCAGAGTCCCCAGCCTCTGTTTCCTCATTGGAAGGCAAGTCGGTGGGATTGAGGAGATCCTCGAAGTATTTCTTCCACCTGTCCGACAATGTCCCCAGTTGAGGTCAACAGCTCCCCACCCGCACTGTAAACAAACAGTGTTGGCAGAGTACTGCTTCCCCCTTCTGAGGCGCCTGGACGGTTTGCCAGAAACTCTTCGAGGCCGACCAATAGTCCTCCTCCATGGCTTAACTGAACTCCTCCCAGACCCGAGTTTTTGCCTCCAGGACCGTCCGGGCTGCAAGGGCTTGCTTGGCCTGCCGGTACCTGTCAACTGCGTCAGGAGTCCCACAGGTCCAACATGGTCCGATAGGACTCCTTCTTCAGCCTGACGGCATCCCTAACTTCCGGTCTCGACCACGGGTTCGGGGTTGCCGCCACATGACAGGCACCAGAGACCTTGCGTCCACAACTTCGAACTGCCGCGATCGACAATGGAGGCAGAGAACATGGTCCACTCTGACTCAATGTCCCCAGCCTCCCTCGGAATCTGTGAGAAGCTCTCTCCTGGAGGTGGGAGTTGAAGACCTCCCTGACAGAGGGCTCGGCCAGACGTTCCCAACAGACCCTCACAATACGTTTGGGTCTGCCAGGTCTGTCCAACTTCCTCCTCTGCCAGCGGATCCAACTCACCACCAGGTGGTGATCAGTTGACAAGCTCAGCCCCTCTCTTTACCCGAGTGTCCAAGACATACGGCCTGGAGATCAGATGAAACGACAGCAAAGTCATCAAAGACAAAAAAGATCATCGACCCTTATACTCGAACATGGTGGTGTTCATTATGGACAAACTGTGACTAGCACACAACAGATATAACAGATATAACAGAACAGAACATGTTCAGATTGGGGAGGCCGTTCCTCCCGATCACGCCCCTCCAGGTATCACTGTTGTTGCCCACGTGAGCGTTGAAGTCCCCCAGTAGAACAATGGAGTCCCCAGTCGGAGCACTATCAAGTACCCCTCCCAGGGACTCCAAGAAGGCTGGGTACTCTGTACAGCTGTTCGGCCCGTAGGCACAAACAACAGCAAGCGACCTATCCCCAACCCAAAGGCGCAGGGAAGCGACCCTCTCGTTCACACCGGGGTGAACTCCAACACATGGCGGCTGAGCTGGGGAGCTATAAGCAAGCCCACACCAGCCCGCCGCCGCTCACCCTGGGCAACTCCAGAGTAGTGGAGGGTCCAACCCCTCTCAAAGAGCTGGGTTCCAGAGCCCAAGCAAGCTATGCATGGAGGTGAGCCCGACTATCTCTAGCCAGGTACCTCTCAACCTCCCGCACGAGCTCAGGCTCCTTCCCCCAGCGAGGTGACATTCCATGTTCCCTATGGCCAGAGGTTTGGTCCAGGGATTGGGTCTACCCAAACCACATTGCACCAGCCCCTCATGGACCTTCCTGCGTGGTGGTGAGCCTACTGGAAGGTGGGCCCACATCACCATTTCGGGCTGAGCCCGGCCGGGTCCCGTGGGCAAAGACCCTGGCCACCAGGTGCCTGCCTGAGCCCCAACCCCAGGCCTGGCTCCAGGGTGGGGCCCGGTGCAACGCCAATCCGGGTGACGTAACGGTCCTTGTTGTTTCTTTCTCCATGGTGCTGGTGGCCTTGTGAACTCGCTCTTAGTCTGGCCCCGTCACCTAGGACCTGTTTGCCATGGGAGACCCTACATCAGGGGCGTAATGCCCCCGACAACATAGCTCCTAGGATCATTCGGGCACACAAACCCCTCCACCACAGTAAGGTGGTGGTTCAAGGAGGGGGCGGCTCATAGTCTGTGTGAATAACAATAGAAAAGAGTGGTGAGAGAGGACAAAGACTCATGACGGATACAAGCAGCCGCTCTTACAGCTCAGGAGGTGGCTGATCTACAGACAACACTCTGAAACTCGTGACCTTTTCATTTGCTTTCCTCTGGAGGATCATTAAAACTCGACCCACCAGTTATCGCTGTATACTGAAAACCACCAACAGGTCAAATTTACTGTTGTTATTCTGCTGCTGTGAGTCAAATCACAACATGTTAAAATGTGTAAAACAGTTTCTGTTTACAACATCCGACACTTTCCTGTCAAACACACTGATAACACACCACACATTTAATAACTTTGAAAGCATCATAAGTAATTGGGTGTCAAATAGTCTAATTTTCACACTTGGACACACACACACACACACACACACACACACTCTCCTCTTGGTTGTCAGATGGTGGCAGGACTCCTGAGGAGATGAAGAATCTCTCAGGGGAGAAAAAGACACTGTAACACACATGCACAACACACACACACACACACACACACACACAGCTTGTTCTCCACAAGTCTTTTTCATGACAGATCTGAAACTGACTCAGTGGTACAGAAACTGTGTGTATGTGTATGTGTCTTTGTGTGTATCTGTGTGTGTGTGTGTGTGTGCATGTGTGTGTGTGTGTGTGTGTCCCAGCCCCTGCTGCGGCTCGTGTGAGGAGACAAATCACATCACAGCAGGAAACAGCATCAGTTTGTAGAAACGGTCGAATCCAAACTGATCCACCATGAGACGACAGAGTCATCATCAGAGGAGGAGTTTAGGAAATGTTTACACTTTTTAAAAGGAGGAAATCTTCTAGTCTTTGATGTTTATTTGATGAGAACGTGTCTCAGATTTTCTGTCATTTCAAATTAAAAGCCTTAAAGGTCTCTGTAGAAGAGCTTATTGTGAAGAAATGTCTTCAAACCTATTAGTGAGGATGTGAACACGAACCATATGATCATAATATTCTGGGTAACAGCTTGTCATCATCAATAAAATCTACAAATTAAATCCATAAAAAAAGACAGATGCAGCTGACTATCACTCTGACGTGTATTAAAAAAGAAGATAATATAATAAAGTCCAACAGGACAAGTTCTGCTGGCACGTCGGGCAGCAGAGACAAACGTCTGTGATTCTGATTATTTGACACTGATAATTACTCACTTACTTACTCACTTACTGACACTGTCACCTTGTGATGAAGTTTCCTTTCATTAAATTATTTCTTTACTCTGAATTTCACTCCTCTGGTTTGTACTTAAATCAGATGTTGGTGTTTCGAGCTTTATGTCTGCAGCACTTTGTCTGATGTGTGTGAACACTGGAGGAGTCGTGAGCAACACTTCAGCTTTCTTTTCACTTTCTTCCCCACAGGCATCATTAAAGTCCACCTTAACAACTCTTCACTCTCTGGCAGACACACTGACTGGATCATGTGTGAGCCACCATGAACAACAGAGAGAGGAACCAACGTTCACTGAGAATAATCTGCACTGAGAGAAAATGACTTCCTTCATTAAAGAAGAATGATGCAGGATCTTTCTCTTTTTGTGCCTCCCTCTTAGGGATTGTCCCTTTCTGATTTTCTTCAAACTTCAAACTAATTCCACACTCATCACTGCATGTTACGTTTTATCTCCATCCTCTTCATTTCTCCTGCATACTGTGATGAAGCACTTTTAATCTGTCCTGTAAACTCACAGATCTCCCAGCAGGAAGTTCTCATGATCACAGTCACACCAGCAGATCTGCCCTGCTGACAGCAGCCAGAGCTCGAAGCTACAGGTGATCAGCATTTACAGTAAGAAAGATCGGACTGATGAGGAAAGATGGCAGTTCTCCACACAGACACACTCAGATATTCAGCAGCCCGACATGATGCTGATGAGGGAGAATCAGTGCTGCTGGACTTCATGTTACTGATACAGACAGGAGGACAGACAGTGGAGAAGCCTCATGAATTATCAGAGAGATTCACGAAAAGGGGGATGAGCTAAAATAATAATAAAGGAAAGAAATCTTTGCTGAAACTTCAACTCCTTCAGAAACAGAGACATACGAGTTATTTATCAAACCTGTGAAAACTAAAGAAGAAGAGGATCTTCTGACTGAGGCCAGAAGCTGATAAGTGTAACACATTAAACATGAAAAAGTTCATTTATCTGTGATATTGACACTGGCTGTAAACAGACACATGAATCTTTCTCCAAAGTCCAACCTGCTCCTGTTTCAGACTGATGGTTAATGTTAAAAAAATTAACACACACAGAACAGCCTGAACACAACAGGCCTCCTGCATGAACAAAACTCACAAAGTGCTGCAGACTTTTCATGTGAGGCTGCACAGCAGAAGCAGAAGCAGAGAGTGACTGAAGTTCACAAACCATCGTTCATCCTGACTACAACACACACCATAACGCTCCTCTCTCTCTCTGTCTGCTCATCAATCATGTGGCTCACGGCTCAGCTCATATCTGAGGAGCTGCTGATTATAAAGGAGCATGAAAGCGTGAAGAGATGGAGCCGAGCGTGGCAGCATTTCACACTGCAGTGGATACACAAGAGGCCGATGGCCAGAGCTCTCTCTGTTTGCTGTTTGCTGCTGCAGAGCGACAGGCTGTGGCTGCCCTGACTGACAGCGTTCAATGGAAATGTTACATCTGTGACATGATAGTTTAACATTCACTGCAGCTCAGTCTGAGTCTTCAGAGCTCCTTTGAAATAAGTCTGAGTTTAAGAAGTGAACAGCTTCCCTCCAACAGGCAGAACTGATCAGTGTATTGATCAAACTGTGTTTAGTCTCTGCAGAGTTTCACTGAGTGGATGTGAATAGACAACAGTGTTATCCAGTCACATTACCAATTAAAATGATTCACATTATTCACTATCTGTGCTTTTCCCATGATAACACTGTCTACCAAAGTGCCCTCTTTATTACAGAAATTATGCAAACTGTGTTTGTCTACAAAAAGTGCATGGTCAGCAGAACAGGAACAACTGGCAGCCAGAGAATTTCAAGGAATCTGCATGAGCATAAAACCAAGAAGAAATGAATTCACAGTGTCCAATAAAGCAAAACCCTGAGCAAACACTTTCTCCAAAGCTTTTCTGCTCAGCAGTTTTTATTCTTTTCTGTCACTGTGGCACAATCAGTGTAAGTTTAGACTGATTAACCACAAGTGACAAACTTAAAGCACGAGAACAGTAAAAAGCTAACAGAGAAGTTTATTAGTTTAACTAAACATCTGAATGAGTACTTTACAAAAAGTCAGTGACACAGAAAGAAATACTACAAGACATAACAGGAGACCTGACCTGTTCAGTTTGTTCCACCAACTTTAAGAAAAGTCCATCTCTTCTTCATGACTAACTCTCTACCATTCTGTCCTCAAATGATATTTTCTCATAATAAAATCACATTATTCAAACGTCTTCATAAATATGGATTGGTGAGGTGTGAGGGAGGCCAGTGGAGTTCCACTCCTACGTTCCTGCTTTGTTCCTACTTTAACAGGATTAAAGTGCCGCCATGTGTGCTGACCTGATCATGATAAGTGCTGAGGCTTCAGGCACCTCCAATAACTTTGCTGCTAAAAAGCTCTGAGTAAAAGCTAACAGCTTATTCTGTCCATCTCAAACACTCTGCTGACTGCTGGGTGGAGACATGCTTTTATTGTGAAGGAAACCTGATTGTATGGTGTCCACCTGGAGAAAATATCAGAATGAATATCAGTTCATGATCAGTTCGTTGTTGATCAACTGATGAAAACTTCAGTTTAGCTTAATTGAATCAGCACATGGACTCAGTACTTGTCAGTTTAGAGACCTACATGAACATCTTCTGCTCTTTGTCTGTTTACCAAAGATGTTTATTTATCCCTCAAAAGATTGAAAGTATTAAAAGTACAGTCAGTGAATTGGTCCTGACTGAGAGGAACGCATTTGTGTTCATAAACAGAAACTGCTTGATGTCCTGATTCAGAGGAATTTGATTCTGTAGAAATGAATCTGTGTTGCTGTCTGTGTCTCTCAGTAGGAAAGAAGAAACCAACAACAAACATTGACAAAAGTGCACTGCTAACATCAGTTTGGAGGCTCGATAATTAGCTGCTAAGCCACAACACATGAAACACATTTAATGTTGGACTAAAAACACACTGACAGTTTGCTTTTATTTTCTTTTTTAGGGGTGCAAGCCAGGTCTTTCTCCTGGCATTTAAGATTTTTGTTTTCTACCAAACATATCACAAAGAGAGCACACCATAAAAATGAACCCCCACACACCTTGAATGACTTAAGTAACCTTAACCAATAATAACAATAATAATACAGAGAACACCAACACAAAGTTCAACAGAAATGGTAATATATTTTCAACAAGGCAACAAATCCCCACAGTCCCAAAGTAATAAGTGATTCAACTCAAAAATCCGGTACAGATTTTCCTCACGCCCGGTAAAAACTCCATGAAAAGAAAAATAAACACAGTTCAAATTTCAAAGTTATTTGGTTCGGATATGGCCACAGCACAAAATAAAAAACAACCCTCAAATGAAGAAAGAAAAAACTCTACTTTATAGCGATTAGTCAGTCAGTCAGTTATCCAGGAAGTCCAGTCTGGGTTTTTACTATTATGGCGGTGGGTGATGAAATGAGACGTGGGATTTACGACCTCACTTTTTTATTTACCATGCGTTTTGCCCCGATTTCTATGTACGTCGATCCCCTCTCTCACTGTCCTTACTCCCCACACACTTAAGTTGTAGCGGTCACTGTCCACTGAACGAGGTGCCAGTCAGAGTCTGATAAAACATAATTTTTGTTCTATAACCAGCGGACAAAGGACCTCAGACTGTCCTTATTACTGGTAACAGACACAAGCCAACACCCACAAAATGCAAAAGCAAGCAATAACACACACAGCAAATTTCGATATTCCCCTCAGTGTATTTTACAGGCAGTGCCAGTGCGAAGATGCAGCAACAAGCTCAGTCTTATCGTCTGTGTCACTTTGTGAATAGTTTGAGTTTGAGTCAAAGGGTTTCCATTACTCTACAGAGAAGAATCCCTGATTTTATTCAGTGATTGATCCCCTGTCAACTCTGTACCTCCTTCCAGGTATATCGGTGTTCCCTCCAATTCTCCAATCCCGTCTCAGCAGCAGGCTCCAGGAATACATGATGCACAGAGGATTTGGATAACAGCTTGGACTGTTGGCCTTGCAAATGATGGTCTTTTTTGGCACGCTGTCAAAGGTTGGAAGGCTAACAGCAGACGGTCTCTCCGCTTCCCTGTGTCAGCCCGTCAGTATGCGGCATATCACTTTTTTAGCTCGTCCATTCATTCAGCTAGGTGTGTGTGTTTTGGTGTGAGACGCCTAAAGGTGCTTGAATTCTTTTCAATGGGAGTTTCTTAGAGCTGTCTGATCTGCATCTCAAACTTCCAGACAGGAGGTCAGGGGGCGATCGGAGCATGAAGCAAACTGGACAGCAGTGATCAGAGTGCAGTAAAGGGCTGTCTGTAAGACCACTGCAAAGAGCTGAAGAAAACAAACAGCTGAACATTTGACTCACTCTCTCTCTCTTCTTGTCTCTTCAGTCTCAGGTTTTCATTTTAAACCTCCATCACTGTGTCAGTCTTGTATCTCACCTTTGGGACAGATTATGGCTCTTTGCTCCTCCTCTGTTCCCATCCTGGACTCTGCTGCTGCTCCTTGTTCTTTGTCACTGCTGGAGGCTGTTAATGCCAGTTGATTGATTCAAATGTGGGAATCTTTATGTGAGCCAGCTGAATAACCTCTGGCAATGTGGTCGGTTGTGTATCTGGCAGTGGACTGGATGTGAGTCTCTCTCCTGGCCTCCTGCCTGCTGTGTCTCTCTAAACCTCTTTGTGGGTCACATCCAGTCCTGGAGCCTCTCCTGACACTGTCAGTGTGACACAAAACATCAAAACAACAGACTGATGCCAAACAACCTGTGAATGTGAAACTTGAGTCAGTGTGTCTACAGACCTGTCAGTATGTCTAATGTTTGCTCTCAGCTCACTGCAGAGACACAGCTGCTGACAGACTGAGAGGAAAAGATTTACTCCTCCAACACAAAAACAGCTGAGAACAGAAAACATAACAAACAGAGTTTACATACAGATTATACGTGTGAAAATACAGAAGAGGTGACTTGTAATGGGATACTTTTAGATGGCAGTGTAACTGCAGCTGAACCAGCTCAGTCTCTGCTGACTCTCATTAGTTTGCTGATCACCTGTCGTTAAACTCAATAGGAGCTTTAGAACATATTGATTCATGCAGAAAGCATAAATGTAGATAAATTGTGGGAGTCTTTCACCCTTTAGCTGTTCTGGGATGTAAGAAATGACTGCTGAGCCCTCTAACGGTGTTACACACCTCATGTGCATGTTTGATAATCTCAGTGATTTACTCGCAGCCTCACACTCAGCCCTGAAACATTTAGATAAGACAGCTAAGAAAAGCTGCTGCCTACCAAATAGTCCTGTAGATTTCGTACAGTGCAGCCTGATGGCCTCTTTAGTTAACATTCATACGTCAGTCTGTTTACATGAGAATCACTGTTATGAACTAATATGTTGATTATTTTACAGTGAAACATCTCACATCTGTGATCATCTTACAATATAGAGAAACATAACAACACCATAACATGTCACACTGCACACTGTCATCTTGACTGATGACATCATTAATGTGAGGGGAGATTCCTCTGTTCAATAAGGAGACATAAATGAGCATCGACCAAACTGAACTTTCAACAACAAAACTCTCTTCAAGCCAAACTGAAGGAACTGAAGTGGTGCATTCAATAAGGAGGCTGGAAGTCTCCTTTTTACAATGACCTGCTGACTTGTTTTGGTCAGTTATTAGTGATACTGTGTGGTGGGAGGGAGTGACAGGATGTGAGTCACTGTCAGAACAAACCATCTGAGAACTGAGGCCTCAAGTGAAAACGTGCTGCAGCAAAAGAGCTAAAAAAGAGGAAAATAGTGGATCAGCACCATGGAGAGCTCTTCACATGAGACAAAGAGAAGCAGGAAATAAACTACTGTACCGACTGTTTGACAGACAATTCATTGATTATCAGTGTTTTATGTGTCGATAGGCTCATCAATTAATCAACTACTTGATTCAGCTCAACTCATCCATGATAAGTTACAGATGCTGAGACAGTGAGGAATTAAGGCCTGGAGGAGAAAGAAGCACACACACACACACACACACACACAGAGTAAATATCATTTCCACTGAACAGAAATTCAGGTATAGTGTGACGTGTTTCTTTGGAGAATTACCATATAAATAACTTGCATTGCTTATCAGACTTTGTTTAAAGAGCCTGAAGTCAGAACAGGAAACAGACTTCCTTCAACTAATGCTGACTTTAATCAAACATCTGCTCTATAAGATACCAGGAAGAAGCCAAGAAACAACTAAAAACAATAACCCATCAGTGCAATAACACACACTGTAGTGAGTAATGATGAGGCAGTACACGATAAAACAACAGAGCAGCAGTGTAACACACACTGCAAACATAAGCAGCCGACCAACACACTCAGACACTAAAGAAATCTAACAGTGTTGTTCTCTGTTTGTCTGTGTTGGTGTCCCCCACAGTCCAAAGACATGCAGCTTAGGAACATCCAGGGCTCTTCTGGGAAGACGTCCCTGCTAAGTTTATTGAAGCTTGTGTAGAAGTCCATCTCAGTCTTCTGAATAGAGAGATAGCATCAGGAGAGCATCAAAGGCAGCACACTTCTGCAGCATATTACTGTCCAACGTTTGCAATTCACCTGCCAGCTGATGTTCATCCTCTGACTGTCTCCTCTGTGACCCAAAAGGATCTCAGATCATCTTCCTCCATACTGAGAAGAAGCTCTATTGTGATGATCAGTTTGAACAGGAACATCTGGTTTACTCTGAACTAACAGCTGATCCTCCACTTCTTCACCATTTCTGCAGTAATGTGCTGACAGAAAGAAGGTGAGATATGATCTTTAATAAGATGCAAGCAGCTTCTCTGAAAAAGAGACACATTAAATGTGTAATATGCTGCTGAGAGCCTGACACAAAGAAAATGTGTTGTCATGTGAGCTGTGTCACTGTCTGTGTCTGACAGCAGGAAACAATAATATATCTACAGTGTCCTTTATATACAGAATACTGTAGAAGTTACACTGCTTATACTCTGCCTTCACCCCTAAATAATTCATACACACACATATACACATATAGAGACATACACACACACACACACACACACACACACCTTATTTCTACTTTATTAAACTGGGTACTCTAACGTGTGATGTGTTTCTTTGGTGAATTACCATATAAATAACTGCCACAGCTTATCAAGGCTCCTTTTAAACAGCCTGTGGTGAGAATAGGAGAGAGAAAGGCTGAGAGAGAGAGAGAGAGAGTATACCTGGATGTTGTTAGAGAGCGACACATTGAAATCTATTTCTCTCCATCTCATTAGACAGTCTCTCTTTCTTTATCTGTCTTTGTGCCTCTGTCCGTCTCTCACAGGTTCCTCTGGACTAAATTTAACAAACTGAGAGTCTGGACGACCTTAATGAATCCGTGAGGAAAAGAGAGAGAGGACAGTGAAGGAAGGATGGGACAGAGCAGGTGAGAAACAGGAACAACAGCTGATCAAAGTGTCCTCGCTCTCTCTGATCAACGTCCAGTCAAGTCATAAATCTCTTCTCTGACCAACAGATCTGCTCCATCACAGCATCTCTTTCATCCAGCCCACATCCTCACACACAAACACCACATCTCCCACTGACAGCAGCATGAAGCAGCACTTTACTAACCATGTGATCACAGGCAGTGGAGCATCGTCCCACATGAGCAGACTGGATGCTTCAGCTCTTTCTCATGAGGACATGTTGGTCTACAGTGCTTGGTCCTGCTGCTGTCTCTCTCCACTGCTCTGTGAGATGGAGCTGCTCCACTCACACTCTTTCTTCTCTCTTTACAGAGTGTTTGATTGCTTCTTCTCAGCCTCACCGCCTGCAGCAGGAGTCACACCACGTCTCTCTGATCTGATGCTGCTTGTCCACAGAAACTCAAAGACTTTATTTAATGTGTGTCGGTGCAGAGATCGAACTTCTGTGTGTGTGGAAGGGAAGAGATTTACCAGCATTGTTAAATGTATAAGCTGTCTGATTTCAAATACTGACAACATGTCAGTGAATATTTAGAGTTTGTAGAAAGAGTGAAAGATGTTCAGTCCAGAGAAATATCTGGATGAAACATGGTATCAACTAGTGGGCGCTGCTGTAATATCTGTATAAATAATGGAGAGTTTTAGTGGCTGTTGGTTGTGCAGGAGTCTAAATACAAGTGAGACAAAGAAAGAAAGTGGTCAAACTTTTCATGGAGGAGCTCCTGAGATACAGCAGCTTTTAACAGGGACAATATTAAAACTGCAGCTGTCTGGACTGAAGGACACTTTACAGTCTTAGTAAATGTCAGAATCCTCACATCATGTAAAGAAGAAAGTTTCTTCTCATTCATTACAAAAGATAAAATTACATTTCTAACAAATCAATGGATCAATTCCTAAATGAAGGACATGTTGGTGGTTCCTATCTGGAGTTGGATTATCTTTCTACAACCCAGTGGAGCGGATCATTGTGACGAGCAGCTCGGAGCTCCCAGCCAGCCGACACATCTTCCTCCAGCACTGACTCAAGGTGATTTATGTGGGAAGAGATTTCTTATTCCCCTGAATCTTCTTTGCTCTCAGTATATTTTTGAAGTGTCTTTCATTTTGATCTATGAAATGTGCTTTCTAAAGAGAGATTGATTTGGCTGGCTTGAATTTAAAGAGTGAGGATAAAAAGTTGTTGAGCAGAGGAGAGAGGATGAAGAGAGGAGGAGGAGTTTCCATCATGGCAGCTGATGACGTGATGAGCCTGAAGCACATTAAGCTTCATCTCTTCTCTACACAGATACACATTTACCTACAGAGCACAAACATACTGCAGAAACATTTGTTGGATTTTCAAATCATGAATCGATCAAGACAGCCCACGTTCAGTCGAGTCAGCAGTGTTGAATGTGGATGTTTGCTTTGACCAGACAACTTCAGATGGTTACTACAAAAGAGTAAAACTTTGTTTAAACACATTAACCTGTGAACAGCCACAGCAGCCAGGCTGACATTAAGTTACTTCAAACAGGAATATTGTAAGTCAAGAGTTGAACTTTATCTGCTGAAAGTGTCAGCATCTCTACAGCCAGTTGAAGCAGCCTGGTTTATTTGTCTGACTGAACTGAGTCAGTGAGACTGTTCAGACCAACAACAGCCCTCCAGCAAAACACCATAAGAAACATCGCTGGTGTGAACAAGCTGCTGCAGGTTCCTGTGAGAAGGTGAAATATGAAGCAGGAAGTTTAGTTTGAAGGTTTCACAAACATCAAAACGCTGCACAGCAGTTTCTGCTCCTTTGAGGCAGGAGGAGGAAACACAGCACAGATCACCTGACAAACTGCAACAGACAGCCAATGAATGAAGCTTTCCTTTCTTGACCTTTCAACATTTACTGGCAGTCATCAGATCAGATTAGTCCGACAGTCGTTCACTAACAGTCACATGCTCACTGAGCCGTGAAGGCTCGATAGACTGAGCTGAGACAACATCGATTTATAGTCACAAGTTCAGAGTCAAGTTAGTGTGAGTAGAAAGACTGAGCTGTTAGCAAACAGACAGAGGTGGTAAAGCTGCTGTTTTAATTAAGATTAGATAGAGCAACATTTAATCATCACTACGGAGACAAAGACAAGTCAACCTTTGTTTTACTGAAGTAGGAGAATATTTGGATCCCATCAACGTCTCTAGTTGGTCAAGACTTCAAAATCAAAGTTCAACAAACAAAATGGCGTCCTAAAAACCTTCACAGTAAAATAACAGCAGCATAAAAAGCCACAATAACTTCAGAGAATGATGCAGGTCAGTAAAACGATGTTGAGAGAAGAATGAAAAGATGTTGGAGCAGTTTAAACTCACAGGCAGCTCGGCACCTTCCTACACACTCAATGTTCAGCATGAAGATGTGAAAGAGTCCAACATGGAGACCCAAAGTGAAAAGAGACAAATGGAAATGAGCTGAAGACGTGTGGAGATATTTTCTGTTTCCTCTGCACTCTCCTCACAAAGTGATGACAGATCTGACAGACAGACAGCCTCAGTCTGACGTGGAACTAAGAAGCTGTAAAATCTGTGCAGATTAAAGGACAGAGCCAAAGCTATGTGAGATTTTCACTTTAATATTCTGTTAAATGAAATGATTTACTGTGACAGTGATGGTGGAACAACCTGGTGGAGAGTGTGGATTAGGCTGAATCTCCCTGAAAGCAGCTAACAGGAGCAAAGTGATGAAAACACATCGTAAGAGTTCCTAAAGTGACTCTGAAATCACATTTGTAACAAACATCACACTGTGTGAAACATGAGAACAACACAAACCCACCAGGTTACTGATGGAAAACATGTTAATGTGTTAAATGATGACAAACATTTAAACATGCAGATATTTGACAAGATAGACGTCTTGGTGTGGACGACACAGAGCTGAACTTCTAAACGTGTGAGTTTGTGGATTTGGAGCTGAAATAAAAAAACTTGATGTTGTTTTGTCTGGATGTTGAGGAGGAACTACAGCAGGTGGGGGACAGTCTCAGATGGGCGCTGACCACAGTGAACTGATCAACACACTGATGAGTCATTTTACTAATATAACTCAATATCACAAATTCAGTTTCCTCAAGGGGCTTTACAGTCTGCACAACACACAACACCCTCTGTGCTTAGACCTTCAACTGATGAGGAAAAACCCCTCTAAAAAACTCTTTAACAAGTTAAAAATGAAAGAAACCATCTCATCTGAATAGCCTCTGGATGATAGGAAACCTATAGAGCAAAGCTGAGATCAATTCAAAACAGCTCTTTTATTTTCAGCCATATACAATAAATTCCACTGTGTTCATGCTACCAGGATTAGTCACAGCTCCATGTCATGTTTTTTCCTGGAGCATGTTCTCTGGTTGTTTCTTCTCTCAGGATGGCCGAGCGCTGCTTCTTCATCATGAAGCTGAATATTCATTAGTGTTTGCTGCAGGTCATCTTCTGAATCCTAACAAACAAAATGAGCACTAAAAACTTTTTCAGTCTGACACACACTGACTTCAGCTTTGATCCTGTTTCTTCATCTTAATGATTTATATCTGTTTTTATTGTGTGATATTGTGAGCACAGTGTGAGATACTTGATGCTGCTGCAGTCCCAAAAGCCATTTAGTCTTTTCCAGGATGAGCGTGGATGTTCAGAGATCTTAATAAAAGTGTTTGTTGACGACTTTCAAAGCTCTTCTGTGATTTCATTACACAATAGATCTCTCTGGACTCTCGTCTTCCTACACAATAAACCAATTCCAAGTCAAAGTCATGTACTCGTGTTGGATGAAGGTTTTACATCAGGAAACCAACTTTTTACACAGAAACAAATCCAGAATATAACTGGACCCATTCAGCTCTGTTGATACGTTTGACCACATTCATCTGTTCATGACAGAATTTAGGGTTTCCTGAGTTTTCCCTTAAATTTAGTTTGACGATCTGCTGCTGGAAACAAAATATTTAATCAGTTTGGTTTCTCTGACTTTCAAAGATCATCACGAGCTGCTGAAGACGAAACAACCTGTTTCCACGCAGCCGCCACCTCAAGACACGAGACACACACGAAGACCTGAGTGTGTGTGTGTGTGTGTGTTGACTCTGGTCTCCACAGTCACTGTAATGTTGTTACATGGAGGGAAACCTGATGAGATTCCAGTATGGAGTGCACCAATCACCATCATGGTGATGATTACAGAGGCAGGAGGAGCAGGTACAGGAGGAGGTACAATGACGTGGAGGAAAGAAAGTCTGTGCAATCACTTCGACCTCAAATCAACGTCCAGAAGAAGAAGCAGAAAAGCCAGCAGAGCTTCATTCTGATTAGACGGCATTTGAAGCAGCTTTGATGGAGGCTGATGGAAAACTACGTCCAGAAAGAAGAGAATAACCAGACGAGATGGAAGATTTTCTGAAGTGTAGAAGAAGAAAAGAAAGAGAGAGACTCTCTAAAGCTAACAGGCCTCCATCTTTGTGTCTCCATGGTGATGGCCACAGGAAAGTCAGCTAGGAGAGTAAAACTTGGAGTGTCAGATCCTATTTGCCTGGAGGAAGTGTGTGTGTGTGTGTGTGTGTGTGTGTGTGTGTGTGTAAAGTGTGTGTGTGTGTGTGTGTGCGTTGGTATATATGGTTTAGCCGGACAATTCACCTGAATACGCACCGACACTACACGGACCTTAGGGTAATAGACGGACCTTGCCGATATCCGCGTAATTCGGACAGTGTATCTGCATTTGGTAGTGTCTAAAGAACATTTTCTCTATTTTTCTTCGGAAGTCCCTCTTTACCACTTGACCTGATTTTGAGTGTATCCCAGTGTATAGAACAGCGTAGCCTGCTGGCGCCGGCTGTATTGCACTTTCATACACATTTTCGATACACACGGACCAAATTGAGCAGGCTGCGTTGTGACTGGCTGGTTCACGCGACGTCATTTTTGAGTAGTCGACACGCCCCCTTTTCGGATCAAGTTCACCGTGGTGCCAGCAGCGGATTAAATGGACACAGGTAAGCATATATATTTGTACATACATAGCTTTTTTTTTTGATTGAACGTTTTTGCAAGTTACAGTAACTTATATGTGTATGTTTTTAGCGTGCGTGATTTAGCAGCTATAGCTATAGCTAGCAGCTATGGCCTCGGTTCAGGCTGAGGGAGACGCTTGTTAAGCAGCTAACATCGGGATGCAGTCGCTCCTTGCTAGTTAATAGAACAGCAACAGGTGGAGAAGAGGACAGGGGCAACATTATCGGGCGGCTTAGGTTTGGTGTACTGGATCGAAATAGGATTTTTTTATGTATTCATTTAATTAT
This sequence comes from Scortum barcoo, assembly GCA_023238725.1. Taxonomy (NCBI): domain Eukaryota; kingdom Metazoa; phylum Chordata; class Actinopteri; order Centrarchiformes; family Terapontidae; genus Scortum; species Scortum barcoo. The sequence continues at coordinate 25,057,694 of CM041552.1, forward strand.
TTTTGGCTGTCCTTGCTTATAATAAGCTAACATGGCTAAATTAACCCGTTGCTCTGCGCCCGTCACGTTCCTGCTGTAAATACACAAGTCTTTGCTAGCAGAGAGGACAGGTGGTGGAGAGGAAAACCGATAATCAGCTTGCTAGTAGCTTGCCAGCAGCTCATGTTTGTCTTTTGAAAAATAAAAAACAAAAATAAAAAACAAAATATATATATAAATATATATACAAGAGGATTTCGTATATGTACCGGATACGTATAAACCATTGGTTTTAATTTCCCGAAGCTAACGTCGTTAGCACGTGTGTGACCACGTGTAGCTATGAGTTTTGTAGTCTACATGATATTCTATTATACAGGCAAGTAGTGACTCAGGCGGTTAAAGGGATTAAAAACAGCATTTGCTGGTAATGTCAGTCTGTAAACTTAATTACCTGAGGACAGGGGCAGGAATGAATTGTGAACACAGTTTTGAGATCAGGCTATGCTTGTTGAATTGTTTGGTTGATTTTTTTTTTTGCTGTTGTTGTTTTTTAAAGATTTTTATAGTTTAAAGAGATTGTGGTACATTTATTTACACATATATCTTTTTGAAGTCTGGATGAGAACCAGTTAGTTGCTTTTTGTTGGTTAGTCAAAATAATTGTCATGGAATTATGGAACAGTAAGAAAGCCTCTGGTAACAGAAGCACTGTAGTGATAACATCCCAAGCTTAGTGTTAATGTCATAATTTCAATCTGTGAAATCATACAGACCATAGAATGCAGTTTCAAAGGGCCATAAACACAATGTTATACCCACTGCTGTCACACCACACAATAGATAACCAAACAATGATGCTACCCTGCTTAAATTATTAGTGAAAAATTATTATTGAAGTAGACTGAAGTTAAAGAATGAGATGGTGTGATAAGGAAGAGATAAGATGTAATAATGATTTTAACACAGAGCAGGGATTAAAACCAATAAGTAGATAACTGTTTCACAGCTATTGATCTTTGTGTTCAGATCATGCTTGTCCTACATGCCAGTAAACATGTCAAGGCGAAGACGCATTAATCCAAAGGAGGATGCAAAATTTTATGTGAGCACTGGAAGGGACAAAGTCGGACTCGACATAAGATACATTAATGCCTTTAAAGGTTAGTAGCATCCTCTAATTGTTAAGTCATGATTTAAGATTACAGATTGCACCTTATTTTTGTCTAACATTTGTTATGTGTGTTATAACTAGGTTGTGGTATCTTCACATCTATTCCATTTGAAAAAGGAGTTTTTCTGTTGGAATATCGAGGGGAACTAATAAGTAAGCAAGAATGTGAGAGGAGACAGAGACTTTACCATGCCAGCCTGAAGGTGTTCATGTTTGAGTTCCGTTTTAATGGAAAACTGTGGTGGTGAGTGCTACATGTCATTGCTTTGTGTAATCAGAATTAAATGACACATTTTTTTGTTTTACTGAACATATACAATGGGGTCCAAAGGTCAGAAGCCAGTTTCCAAACTATGTTGGTAATGGAAGACTTCTAAGTCAGGCTAAGTTATATTGCCTAATTACAAATTATTTGTAATAAAGTGTAACATGTGCTTTTGTAGTGTTGATGCAGCAAAAGAGGATGGGTCACTTGGAAGAATCGTAAATGATGACCATATAAATCCCAATGCCAAGATGAAGTACTTGACAGTGGAAGGGAAGCCCCATCTGTGTTTGTTTGTGTTGGGATCTCAGGCCATGTGCTTGAACAATAGAAGGCCTACACGCAGGCTTAAAGCCTAACTCAGGCCTACATGGAAATTGAAAAGCCTGATTAGAGTCCCCTTTTATGACCCTTTGTTAGGAAGAGCGCCAATTCCACAAATCTCACCTAGGTGCGAAAGCTGGTTTAAATTCTGGACGAAGACCACTTTGTCCGCCCGCTACTGTGTGGTCGGATAAGCGCTCATTATCTCCCGGTATAGTTGAAAGTCTGTGCATGCGCTCTCCCCCTTTTCTTTCTTCCTACTAACCCACATAAAAGCATCTACACACCACAAGGTTCGACACACTTAGACACAAGCAGGAGATAGCGTTTAGCCATCCTGCTCTCACACATCTTCAAAGACTAGCGTCTCTTCCCTGGGTTTCTTCCCCACTCAGCTCAAACCTCGCGGTTGAGCCACCACATGGAGGCGTAACCACTCAGAGACTGCACCGCCACCTCTGTCCTCCTCACTTTCACTTTACACACACACACACACACACACACATCAAGCACCACATACCTATTGCATTAGAGTAGATATTATATCAAATCAACAATTAGGAATATAGACAATTATTCTTAATAATTATTTATTTTGCCGATGACTAAACTAACTCCTCTTAGCGCACAACATTTGCAACACGTGACATAAGTCCAGGAGAGGAGATCACCTATAACTATGGTGAATCAGACTGGCCGTGGAGATGCAAGGTGATTAAATTATTTCATCAGTCTGGTATTTGTTCTTAAAATCTTCAGACACTTGAAGAAACGTCTACAAAGGGGCAAAAGACTGAGGTATCAGCCATATCAGAGCCCTCTACAAGTACTCAAAAGGCATCAACAGGTCGGCGGCCCAAAAAGGCATCTTCGGCTGCATCAACTGGTCTTTTCAAAAGTTTTGATGAGGTAAGTTAGATTTTCATGCAATATAAACACAGCTACACAACCACATGCAGGTGGCAGAAATTAAGTGTGTATGATGGGTTATATAATTGCTTCAAGTGTATTGGGACTGTTGGCTGTACTGAGCTACTACTGGGCATTGACTGGTTCAACTCTTTGATGCTGAGACAATCAAACATAATTTGTTGATCAGGATATTATTATATCACCTCGCTACAATTTTGCCATCCATGGCTGATGATTTTGAAGAGGTATATCGTCATTAATGATAGATTGTCATTAATATCTTTCATTAGATGTTTCAGATAATTATCCAGTGAGATTCTAAGCAAAGCTTTTCTCTCATTCTTTTTGTTAAATGTAGGACTGTTCTGTTTAGTCAAACCTCACATATCCTCTTGAGTGGTACATTTCCAGTACCTGTGTGTTAAGTGTCTCTTCTTCATATGCTTTATGTGCTACAGCTAATGACTGACAGCAGCCACATCAAGATGGCTAAAGAGAACCAGATTCAGAGTCCAGTACCCGGTCCAGTCAGCAGTGATGGAAAGGTAAATACAATCTAATGTATTGCTTATTGATAACACTTGTGGCAAACTCCACCGACATGTTTGATAGGTGCACTGTGTGTATGTGTGTGTGCGGTCATCTGACTGTGATATGATTTACATGGACAGTGGTATGTAAGGTCCTGCTAATCAAATGCTTTTCAAAGTGTAGATCAACAATGTCTGAGTGTGTGTGTAAAGCAGTGATCCACTCAAATATGACTTAGGAGGTCCATACGGTTAACAAGGTCCTTCCTCCAGTGTCATCACTTTTGTTTTTAAAAATACTTGGACAGCCTGATTTGATCTGTCTGCTAGTTGGGCATGTTAAGTTGTTTACATCTGATGGATGGGAACTGAGTCACTAGTAATAAATGGAAAGTAGAACACGATCTTATTCAAAACTCACTGATACAAAAATAGGAACTATGAAGGCACAGAGTCACTCACCAAAAAAATATAGCCAACTTCATGGAGTTTGGTTTGCAATATTTTTCTTGTTTATCTTGACTTACTGCACATATCTAAGATATATATGTACACTGAATGGTATGGTGTTCATGATTGTAGGGCATTCAACGTGCTATAGGTATGCATGCTTAAGTACAGCCCTGTAAGTACAACCAATTTTAGACATTTCTTATTTGAGCAATACGTGTGATTATTATTTTTATCTCTAAATCCTCACATTCCAGAAAGTCAGTCTTCAAAGAACTTAAAACGTTGATTAGCCAAACTTAGAAAGTTCTTTTTTTCTTTTTTCTGATCCTTACAACATCTAAAATAAGACAAATAGACACTAAACTCTGTTGTAATTTTGAGCTTGTGTTCTCTTGTTCTTTGTTTTAGATGACCACTGAAAATAGCCAGAATCAAATCACTTCATCTCAAATAGATCTAGCTGGCAATAGTGAAAATCTAAATTGTGTGTCACATTGATATTGGATTTAAATGGATTTGCTCTTTTAGGACTTTGTAGATGTCAAAATGTGAATGTGAAATATTTTGCTTTTCAAACTGCTTTTGTTTTAATAACATTCTTCCAACAGTGTCAAAATCATTGCCTTGTGTGCACAACAGTATCCTCCTTGGACAGATGCATTCAGCGTGTGGGGCCTGTATCCTCCTTTAAGTGGCTTGGCTATAAGTGCAGAGGTGAGATATATACAGCATTAGTATAATGTATGGCTAAAGGCAGAAGGTGGATATAGACTCCGTCAGTGGTACATTCTCTTTCATGAAAGTTATAATATTTTTGCTGAAATTGTTTTAGAGAGGTGTTAATTCAACTTTCTGATCATTTTGGAAGATGATGTTTGTGGTGTTGCTGAGTTATGTTATGTCATTCTGACAGATGTTTCTATTATTTTTTTATACTCCATTTCTATCAATGAGGGTAGGCTAAAAATATATATAACACAACACATTTCAATAGCACCACAAATTACAGCCTCCAAAATGATCAGAAAGTTGAATTAACACTCCTAAAAAAAATTCAAACAAAAACATTAGAACCCTATGAAGTTAGCATTTATTTTAGGACTGTTATATTACACTGCATTGATTTTGCCTAGGTATATGTAATGAACAGACAACTGAATACATATGATTAACCACTCATCCTTGGTACACAGCATAGATTGTTATATCAAATATTTTACGATGAGTTAAAAAGGTGTCATTATGAAACACTGCAACCTCATTTGGTTACAGGAGATTTATTAAAGTTTAAATTACTTAAACATGTTTCATTTTGCTTCATTGGCACTGACAAAATCTGTGTGGGTGTCATGTTTAAGGTGAAACATTTTTGCTGTTTGTGTGTATCTCAAATCAGTACTGTTAAATGAGAACAACTTAAACACACCCACAGTTAAATTAATATATTGTTTAAAAGTTTAAATTAATATATTGAAAATGTGTTACAGTTTGTTCAGGGGTCTGGCATAAATCCTGCTTCAGATGGATTACAAACCTCCAACATCCATCACAGGTAAGTATCAAGTTTTTAAACTACCCATAACGTGTCCATAACTTGCTAAAATGTGTTTTGTCATTTCAGGAGCAGCAGATCAGGATAGCGTACTGCATTCTGACGTGGATCAAACATTTGATGATGATCAGAACCAGTCCGATGAGGATTACATACCAGACTCAGAGATTCAAGATGATGATGATGACGATTCAGACACAAGTATACCTCTAATGCCTGTTGGGTCTAAAGGTGGACAGATTCAAGCAAAACCAGTAATACCTGATGCTGGAACATCTTATGGGTCAGACACAGACATCCCACTGCCAAGTACATCAAATCACCTACCCCTTGAAGAAACATCAGACTCAAAGAAAAAGAAGAAAAAGCTGAAGGATCAAGCAGAGTGTCACAACCAAGAATCAACACATCTGACTATGAGTAATAAAAATTACTGTTACATTTGTGGTAAACCACAAAGTAAAATTTCCCACCACTTGAAGACACACACTACACATGCAGAAGTTGTACATGTTTTTTCCCTCCCTGAGCACTCAAAGGAGCGTAAAATATTGTTAGAAAAAATGAGGAATAAGGGAAATTTTAGACATAACACTACCATTTTACAGGGTGGAACGGGCCCACTGAAAGTAAAGAGAAAACCAAAGGCTAAAGCAGTGGCCGGAAAGTTTATTCACTGTATGTATTGTCAAGGGATGTACATTCGGAAGGAGCTTTGGAGACATGTCCGCAGATGCCCCTGCAAACCAGAAGATGAAGATTTGGATAACGAACCTGGGAGAACCAAAGTACTAGGTTTGGCTGTTGCTCAAGAGTCTGCATCCTGTCACCAGATCTCAAGTGGAGTGTTGAAGCTCCTTAGTGCCATGAAACAGGATGAGGTTGCCTCAGCTGTGAGAAATGACCTGTCAATTATTCAATTTGCCCAGTCACTCTACAACAGACATGGACAAGACCCTACAAAGTATGAATACATGCGACAGAAGCTTCGTGAAGTTGGCCGTTTGTTGTTATGTCTGCGTGCAGACTTCTCAGTACATAACCTGGAGGAGGCCGTTAAACCTGCTAACTTCCAGAGGGTTGTGCAAGTTGTAAAGAAAGTCTCCGATTTTGATGAGGAAAAGCACTCATATGGAACGCCAAGCCTTGCACTGAAATTGGGACATACATTGTACAAAATCTGTGACATTATCCACTGTAGGGCCCTCTTGGCAGAACATGAAGAACTGATCAAATCCACTGACACATTCAAGAAGTTGTACTTCTCCAAGTGGTCTGAGTTGGTGTCTCACAGTGCCTTGAACACACTGAGTGATGCAAAGTACAACAAGCCATTAACTTTACCCTTCACTGAAGATGTTCAGATTCTTCACCAGTACCTTGAGAAATCTGCAGAAAGTGCCTTTTGCAACTTGAAGGACACAGCCACTGCTCAGAACTATGCTCAACTTGCAAAAGTTACACTTGCACAAATCATTGTCTTTAATCGAAGACGCGCTGGGGAGGTTTCAAAAATGCGCCTCAGAAATTTTCATGAAAGAGACAACACAAAGCTCCATGAGGATGTTGCCATGGGTTTGTCAAAGACTGAACAGAAGCTCTGCAACTATTTCAGCCGAATCGAAATCATGGGAAAAAGGGGCAGAAAGGTTGCAGTTCTGCTCACACCAAGCATGGTGGATGCTCTGTCAATACTGACCAGTAAAAGGACTGAGTGTGGTGTTTATGCTACAAATGTCTTCCTCTTTGCAAGACCTAAATCAAAGAGCCATTACAGAGGGCAGGACTGTTTGCGTGTTCATGCAAGCCAGTGTGGAGCAAAGCACTCTGAGCACCTCAGGTCGACGCAGCTTTCGAGCTGGAAACCTCTGTTCAAATGACACACATTCATTTCACAGCAGGTTGATTTCTTAAGATTAAAAAAGTAAAATCAGAGACTAATGATTGTCCTTGTGCTCATTTCAAAGCGTCCTGTGGAGGCCGTCCACTCCATCATACAGAGTAAGACCCTCTGAGAGAATGGAGATATCAGTGTAAAGCTAAGCTGCTCATATTCTCAGCCTCCTCATACTCAATTTACTTGTTTGACCTGAACTTTCATGTTGATCCAGGCCTGTGGATCCAAATGAAGAGCTGCCTTTAACAATGGATCAAGTTTTTCTTTCCAACAAAGAAGATGAAAATGGATGTAAACATACAGTGGTGTGAAAAAGTGTTTGCCCCCTTCCTGATTTCTTATTTTTTTGCATGTTTGTCACACTTAAATGTTTCAGATCATCAAACAAATTTAAATATTAGTCAAAGACAACACAAGTAAACACAAAATGCAGTTTTTAAATGAAGTTTTAAATAGTTTTAAGGTATTATTAAGGGAGAAAAAAAATCCAAACCTACATGGCCCTGTGTGAAAAAGCCCCCTGTTAAAATATAACTGTGGTTTATCACACCTGAGTTCAATTTCTCTAGCCACACCCAGGCCTGATTACTGCCACACCTGTTCTCAATCAAGAAATCACTTAAATAGGACCTGCCTGACAAAGTGAAGTAGACCAAAAGATCCTCAAAGCTAGACATCATGTTGAGATCCAAAGAAATTCAGGAACAAATGAGAAAGAAAGTAATTGAGATCTATCAGTCTGGAAAAGGTTATAAAGCCATTTCTAAAGCTTTGGGACTCCAGCGAACCTACAGTGAGAGCCATTATCCACAAATGGCATGAAAACATGGAACAGTGGTGAACCTTCCCAGGAGTGGCCTGGCCAACCAAAATTACCCCAAGAGCGTGCAGCAACGACTCATCCAAGAGGTCACAAAAGACCCCACAACAACATCCAAAGAACTGCAGGCCTCACTTGCCTCAGTTAAGGTCAGTGTTCATGACATAAGAAAGAGACTGGGCAAAAATGGCCTGCATGGCAGAGTTCCAAGACGAAAACCACTGCTGAGCAAAAAGAACATTAAGGCTCGTCTCAAGTTTTGCCAGAAAACATCTTGATGATCCCCAAGACTTTTGGGAAAATACTCTGTGGACTGACGGAGACAAAAGTTGAACTTTTTGGAAGGTGTGTGTCCCATTACATCTGGCGTAAAAGTAACACCGCATTTCAGAAAAAGAACATCATACCAACAGTAAAATATGGTGGTGGTAGTGTGATGGTCTGGGGCTGTTTTGCTGCTTCAGGACCTGGAAGACTTGCTGTGATAAATGGAACCATGAATTCTGCTGTCTACCAAAAAATCCTGAAGGAGAATGTCCGGCCATCTGTTTGTGACCTCAAGCTGAAACGAACTTGGGTTCTGCAGCAGGACAATGATCGCAAACGATTGATTGCAGTTGTTGCTGCTAAGGGTGGCCCAACCAGTTATTAGGTTTAGGGGGCAATCACTTTTTCACACAGGGCCATGTAGGTTTTTTTTTTCTCCCTTAATAATAAGAACCTTCATTTAAAAACTGCATTTTGTGTTTACTTGTGTTGTCTTTGACTAATATTTAAATTTGTTTGAAGATCTGAAACATTTATTTAAGTGTGACAAACATGCAAAAAATAAGAAATCAGGAGCAAAGGCTTTTTCACACCACTGTAATGCCCCTTTTCCACTAGTACCTACTACCTGGCTCGACATTTCTCGACTACCGCCTTTCGGCCCAGTTTGTACGCGTTTCCATTACGTGTTAGTACCTGGTACCAGGTACTTTCGTAGTACCTACTACTACCGGCCGGGGTTCCAAGCGAGCTGAGTCGAGCCGAAAATGTGATGTCGGCAGACAGCAGGCCACTGATTGGCCAGGGCTGGCTGACGTCACTAGATGCGTCGGGAGAGCGACTCGTTCATAAGAGTCAACCGCGCCATTTTTAAAATGCAATAACAACAACGAACACGATCAGAGATGGATGGCTGCACAGAAATCAACCCCGAACGGAGCAACGGCGACGAGGTGCAGACATTTCTTTGTCTGGTGGCCTCCAGTGCTCCAGTAGTCGTTTCGTGTTTTGTGTCGCATAACAAATGACGTCACTGGAGTTTCGGCCGCGTTGCCACGGCGACCCCACCCACGCTGAGGTGGTACTCTATTGTAATGGAAAACCGAAACTGAGTGAATTCGAAAGTCGAGTCGAGTCGAGTCGAGGCGAGCCTAGTAGGTACTAGTGGAAAAGGGCAATAAATGTCTGCAGATGTAGACGACTGTGTGGACAGCAGGAACCTCAAAATGAGTTTTGTTTGATCAGAAAAACTGCAGCAGTTTGAGCAGATTTGATTTTCTGATTATCAAAAACAAACCATTTTTCTTCAACCTTTATCTGTTCCCTGAACTACCTTTGAGCTTCTAAAACTGCACACTGTTTTTGATTGTGTTGTTGTTGGATTGGCTGAGAGATGAACCTCATCTGAACAAGAACTGAGTGTATCTTGTTTTTCTACATCACAGAAGTCAAATCATCTCATTAGTGCTTTGGGATCGACTGATTCATTAAAGGAAGACTACCCAAGATAAAGATACACAGGAAACAGAAAGGTTAGTGAGGATCTGTCCCTTGCTCTTTATCTTTCTCACTATATCTCACACACACTGGTAATGTGCAAAGCAGCTCCTAATGAGAATTACATTGTGCGATTTGTCCTGATGAATTAAAGCATCATGAGTCTCTGGTACCCTGGTGAACAGGCACAGATGCAGATCAAAGCTTTAAAGCAGCTTTTTGAAGAGTAAAGTTCCAGTTAAGTCACATTAAAGAGCTCCAGCTTGGTTTCAGTTTGTGGATTATTTCAAGAAAAAAAGGGAAGTCACTGTCTTTAGTAAAACTACGAGTGTCAATCTACTGACAGAGAAAGAAAACAGGAGCCTGCAGCAGATGATTGTGAAGAACAGAGGATCATATTCCATCAACAGACAAGGTTTAAATCATATCAGAAACTTATAAATCACTTTTTATTTAGTGTCTACATTGGAGGTGGTCATGTCTAAAAATGTTATTTGATAAAGCTCCACATCCAGATATAACTTGTATCTGAGTGTAAGAAAAGAAAAGGAGCCTCCCTCACTGACGTCTTTACATTGTCAAAGGCTCTGCAGCTCTCTGAGGCTCAATCTCTGACTGCTAAAAGATGTCAGACTCACTGAAGCACAACCTTGACAGCACTTCACCTGTTTAAAGCTGCAGCAAGAGAAGAAGACGAGGACAATTTATCTTCACCTTGGGATGTAAAAACTAAAACCTGTCATTAGATATCTGTTAGCTCCTCAGCTCAGAGGACCTCAGTGGTTAAAATACAAACTGATCTCTGACACACACTGAGGAGACTTTACTGTCTCTGTACTGTACGTGTGTGTGTGTGCAAACACAGCCTGCCTATGAAATATGCAACAAGCAGAAAAGTAGCACAGAGTCAAAATTCTCCATCTTCCTAGAAAGCTGCTGGAGATGCTCTGAAGGAGAAGACTGAAACAGCGAGAAGCAGGAAGCAGAAGCAGCTGAATCTCAGATGGAACGAGGCTCCGAGTGAAAACCTGCAGCTCTCATCCTCTCATCATGTTGGATGGATCTCCCAGTAATGAGACACATCAGCACACAGCACAGTTTGCTGCCTGTGTTCACCATGTGACTGCACTCAGCTGTTGTTCAGCCACCAACATGACTGTGTGCTGATTTGATGGCAGGTGTTTGGTTTTCTGTTTGTGGGAGTTTCCAGGATCAGGATGGCAGATAACTCCACAGTGGGCAGTCATTTCTACCGAGTGAAAGAATTCAGTGTTACCGAGTTAAAAAAGCTCAATTCTCCTTGAAGAAGAAATATTCCAGCAGCACCTTAAAAGTCAGGACAGGCAACAAACTACACGAGCTGAATAAAAAGCAGAGACGAGTGGGCGAGGACAGAAGAGAGAGCGGAGTAAAGAGAGTTACTACAGTCAGTAATAGTGAAGGAGACTCTGGTGAGAGAGAAGATTTCTCACCATCTGCTCTGTGACCAAACAACAGTGGTGTCACAATTAATGTGACAATGATACATTCAGTCATTATCTTCAGTCCTTTATTCATCTTCAGGACTCTGAAGTGAAACAGTGTACACATTCCCTACATGTAGCTTATTTCAACTTATTCTCACAGTTTTCTCTCTCCCTGCGCTCTGTCTCTTCTCTCTCTCTCTCTCTCTCTCTCTCTCTCTCTCTCTCTCTCTCTCTCTCTCTCTGGCACTTCACACCATCCAGGCTGCCTGCCAGCATCAGAGCCGTGTTAAAGTGAATCCAGTATGCTTGGTCAGGGTGTAGCAGCTCTAGGTACTGTGTTCCTGTGGGAGACAAAAGAAGCTAATTGATTCAACTCTCAGCTCCCTGAGATGGGCCAAATCAGCTCTATTAGTACAGTCATGGCTGGAGTGAAAAGAGACGTGTGGGGCCACAAGATGGAAATGAAAGAGGAGAGTCAGTCCAGACTAAATAAGACAGCTCCAGTATTGAAGCGTGGAGTATTTTAATGTCTGGTTAAATCTTCACAATGTAGCACTCACACAAAAGGCAACAGATGAATCACTTCCTGTCTCAGTTTTGTTCTCATCATACAGCAGCTTTACTCCAAACACCTGATGACTCTATAAACATCATCTCCCTCCAAAACAAAGGGACGTTTGTTTCACACAGGACATTTTGACATTTCAAACACACGAGAAACAAACAACTTTTGAACATAACTGCACTTATAAATTCTAATCTGTTAAAAATGTCCTGATATCTAAATAATAAATAAATAAAACAGATTATTGCTTTGAGAACAAAAGAGGAAAGTAACACCAGAGCTCCAAACTCTGTATATACAGAGTTTTCTCCTAACAAGGGTCAATGACCAACATGTCATTTATTATCTGTGAAGGTGAAGAGCTGGCCTCTGGAAATAATGTCAAGCTGCTGTTTGGGTTCATCTACAGCACACAATAATATGATATCTATTATTTATACTTGTTTCTCAACAGTTGGGAAATTAAAGTGTTTGTCTTGGTTCATTTTTAACATCTTGGTAATATTTAACACCCCTCAGTGAAACATTTAGAGATAACTAACATCATCAAATATTCATTAAAGACTCCAGTGATTTGTTAGCCATAAATAATTACAGCGGGCCCTGTTGTTAGGCTCTGTTTCCCATCATGTGAGACAGTTAGGGGGTTGTCGGCACCACAACAGCTTCCTCTGCTTCTTGTTGATGATCTCTTGGGCTCCACTGCATCACAGATGGCATCATGGTTACAGTCAGCAGCTACCTGGAAACTGGAAGTATCACCTCTGCCTCTGTCAGAGCATCCATGCAGGAAATCATCATCAGCACCAGGCTGACGTCACTGTGTGGTTATCTCTTACATCCAGATCACTGGTTCTGGTTCACACTTGACCTGGATCAACAGACTTCCTGTTTGGGAAAGTCTTCATCAACCCAATAATGTGAACCAAATGGTCCATCATATTTATGTTCATCGACTTCAGGATATACAAATTATAAAGTATCTGTACCTGTAGTGTGTGTGTGTGTGTGTGTGTGTGTTCTGGTACTCTTGAGGCTTGTTGGGCTCCTTAAAATTTCTAAATGACAAACACTTAGTAATTCAGAGAGCATCAGATAATGGTGCAGCACTGCTCCAAGAACAGTTTACAGCAGAGCTAAACATTTACTCTCAGTCAGATTGTAAATGTTGAAGATCTGCACAGTGACTCATTAAATATTCAGACAAATAAAAGCTGTGTCACTCTGCAGCCAGAAACAACAGAGAAGGAGCTTACATGATCTGGAAAAGGAAGCAGAGGGGAGAAGAAACTCCTGCCAATATTGTCATTGTGTTTTCTGTATACATGTACAAACTTTGGGTCATGAAGCCTAAAATCATGAATTTGAACTTTAACAGTGAAAGGTAAGGCTTATTTTAAAACATTAGTTAATGTGTTGGTGAACAGTTAGCAATGTGTAAGTGAATCATAACTTTCATTTGCAAATACTCCAGAAAAACACATTTATATACATGTGAATATTTCTGCTTGTTGATGTTAGTACATTCATTTAGTCATTTACAATGTATTACCTTGGATTTTTTTTTGTTAATTACACTTTTCTAGAGTGTTTGCAAGCAAATATTATAATATACTGACACACTGTTAACAGCCTATTACCACATTAACTAATGTTAAAGCTTGGTTGTTTATTGGTTGATGATCTTCATAGAGGAGGGGAGCTGCCTTCATCCTGTACTGGAGCAGAGATTGGTGCTTGGTCAGATACTCTGCTCTGATTGGTTTTTTATTCAGGCATGGAGGATTGTTGTAAACAGCCTTTGAGGCAGCAGGTGGAGCCAGAAGAGCCTGATTTTGCTACTGTTAGGACAAAGTGACGGTTTAAGCAAATATGACCAAAAGTTAGTTTTATTAGTTAAGTTTCCGACCTCTGCTGTGTCTCATTTAATTCCACTTATGTGGTTTGAATGAAATCTGCCAAAGGTTGCCATGAACACCTAGCAACAGCTGCTTCATGTAGCTGGTGGGTGGAGCTTAGTCACAGCCTTCCTTTGATCTCTGACATCATATGGCAAAATGTCTTTCATCCATGAAGGAGGTAACATGCTTTACAAACAAGCCTGCAATCAATCTGCAAAGATATTCAGTTATTCATTTCTGCTTGTCTTGCACTGACACAGTAAAATGAGAACAACTAAGCAAAGTTCACCAAAGTCAAAGCATGGAAGGTAATTGATGATATTACAGTAACAGAGGTTTCCCTATCTGCCAGCCAGGGATGGAGATCCCAGACAACCGATGGCACAACAGTGAATAGGAGGAGGAAAACTAAGCAAAGTTCACCAAAGTCAAAGTTTCCTGTCAGCCTCAAAGCCTCTGTTGAAGAGCTCAGTACAAACAGGGAGAAATTTTCTCCTTACCCAGAGTGTGTGCATGGGCCATCACTGCAAAAAAAGTGGACAAGAGAGAAGGCAGGATGCTTTTTTCATCGTACTCAAGCTCTTGCTTCATGTGCTGCGATATTGCAGATGGACTTTTACATTTCAGTAGTGACACAGAGATGAAGCACATGGGAATACTGGTTGTGTACAACACACCTGTGTGTACAGTGGCCTGCTGGAGAGAGGAACCAAAATGCACAACCTATATTTCAGAGCTGTATTTACAACCACAATTCTCTGAGAAATCAATGACTGAGACATTTCTTGGGTGTGACTACTTCAAGGATGTACAGTACAGGTACGGTTGCATGTTGCTGAATGTGTGATGTTTGCACTTTTGGAGGAGTGTGTGAAACAGTTAAAGTTCCTCCTGAGTGCTCTCCAGCTGCTGTTTGAAGGTGACCTTTGATATTTGTGCATTCTTCTTCTCAACATTAGACCACTGAATGAAGGAGACATGGCTTTTGGAAGTGTATTGGCTGGACAGAAGAAAGCACCTGGTCTTTAAACTGGAGCACTCCCCATACACACACCTGTGATTGAAGGTTTGACAGCTTACAGACTAAAAGAGGATATCACGATATGACTGGTCAGTGGAACAAAGTTGGTGCAGCTTTTGGACAACAAACCCTAGATTTTTGTGATGCTTTCACTTGCAGGTTTCTCTGTCTGCCAGTCAGGGATGGAAAACCCAGAAAGGGTACAGATGGCAAAACAGTGAATAGGAGTTGTTTCAGTCCACATTTTCAGAGAGGAACTTGTGATGTTGAGTCCTCAGTGTGTCTGTAATTAGTTGAAGTTTTGGTAGACAGATAACAGTGTGTCATTATATTATAACTTTAATTAAAATACTAGATAGAATCGGGTCGTATATAATGTACCACTTTGGCTTTTGTAAACTTTTCTAGAGTGTTTGCAAGCAAATATTATAATATACTGACACACTGTTAACAGCCTACTAACACATTAACTAATGTTAAAGCTTGGTTGTTTATTGGTTGATGATCTTCATAGAGGAGGGGAGCTGCCTTCATCCTGTACTGGAGCAGAGATTGGTGCTTGGTCAGATACTCTGCTCTGATTGGTTGTTTTGATTCGGCAGGTGTGGTGGATCCTTGCAAACAGTTTTAAAGGCAGCAGGTGAAGTCAGAAGAGCCTGATTTTGCTACTGTTAGGACAGTGACAGTTTTTTCATCACATAACTGTGTGTGTGTGTGTGTGTGTGTGTGTGTGTGTGTGTGTGTGTTTCTGTCACTTCTGTATAAGTCCAACACTGATCAGGTCTGAAGGGCAGGTATATTCTACTTTCTCTTGGTGTGACTCTCCAACACTTTTATCTTCCTTCTTCTTTCTGTCTTATAGATTTCTGACAGATGTCTGATCATGAAAGCTTAAAGCAGAAACCTTTTAACTTTATTAAACTGTCACCACTGTTCTTCATGCAGCTCACAGACAGAAGGTTTTAACATGGCAGCTGAGAATAAGAGGCTGCTGCAGGGGATTAAATCTCTCCCTCTCTTAGTTCACCTCGACTGCCTTTCTGTGTGTGACACACTTCTGCTAAATTCACCTTTACTCTCGGTTCTTACGGAGCTTAGGGACCATGTCACTGCATGGGCTGAAATAACACAAGCAAGCGGCAACTGGTCAAAGTCAGCACGGTCCGATGTAGGAGGAAGCTGGAGGACTGGAAGCATCCAGCAACAGAAAACAAAGCTTTTGAATTCATCGTCCATCCTTCAAAACCGCAGCAAGAAAAGAGGCCAGTGAAGAGCAGTGGGGCCAACTCTGTCTGTAGCAAGAAGCAGTCATGCTCAGCAGCTACACATAGATCACACACATTAACACACATTAGACCATCAAACACACACACAGCCTCACACATCATTGCTATAAGAACTAGTTGAGTTTTACCTGCATTTCAAGATCCACAGATGGAGGTTCAGGAAGGAGCAGATCAGGAAACAGCAGCCACAAAACAGAGAGAGACAGACAAGATCAGATCAGAGAGGCAAAGAGAGACAAATAATTAGAAACCAAACCCCAGAACCTGGATCATGTTAAACTGCTGAGTCAAGTTAAGCTGCTGGATCATGTTAAAGTGCTGAATCATGTTAAATGTTAATCATGTTAAAGCACTGAAACATGTTAAACTGCTGAGTCAAGTTAAGCTGCTGGATCATGTTAAAGTGCTGAATCATGTTAAAGCACTAAATCATGTTAAAGCGCTGAATCATGTTAAAGCGCTGAATCATGTTAATGCCAGAGTTGTATGAGAAACACTGATTAAGACAGTAAATTTAGTGGGTCAGAAAACTGAGCACTTTTGCAGATGAACAACAGGACAGAGGGAGATTTGAAACTTCAGCACATCCAACAGCTTCAGTCCATCTTTTCTCTTTTTGGTTTCTGAAGTCAGCTCCTGATAAAAACATCATGTGGCTGTTTACTTGAGCTTATTGTATGAAAGTTTCACTAAGCTAGAAAATGTTTTCTGTCTCTGAAGTCGTTCTGCTAACAAACTGAGCTGCTAGTTGACTTTCATGTCTAATGTAAATCTCATTTCAGCTCTCAAGGCCAAAAACATACAACAGCCAACTGAGGAGATCTGAGTTAAGCTTTGTATCAGTTCACATGGTACACTCATCTACACACACAATCAAGTGTATGTGTGTGTGTACAAAAACATTTCCAAACAACGCCATGTGTGAGTAGATTGTGAAATGAAAGTATACAATCTTTACAGTCTTATGTCAGCTTTTAGTGACTGTGAGACACACACAGCCAGCCACTGAGGTTCTGATGGGACGATTCATTCAACATTTATCCTTGTTTCACAGTCCACAAATGGTGATATTTGAAATGAGGGTGAAATGAGCTCATGAGGAATATTAGAGAAAAGACTATTTCCTTCCCATTGTCTCACTACATTATAGAGTCTCATAGGCCATTGAGCCACAGTAACATCATAATAAAACATCATAATTGTGGTCAGTAGCTATAAAAGATCAGGGTGGACTGAACAGCCTCTCCTTTTTCTATCTCCACTTCTATAACTGGCATTTCAGACACTGGAACAGACTTTTACTGATCCTACAAACCACTTTATCCAAACTGGCATCATGTCTATACTGTGTGACAGGGTGAGGGCCTATATAATAATCTGATCAGAAACAAAGTGAGCAGTGATCTGAAATGTCAGGTGAATACCTGCTGAACAGATATCTATGGACCTCAGACTGGCTCCCATCCACAGTACAGGGTCTGCTATCTGAAAACATCTTGTAGACCTTTGCAGATCTGTACAGAGGGGAAATATATTCTGTTTGTTTAAAGAAATAATCAAACTCTTGATGTATTTGAAGATAATGCATGTGTATTAATGTGTATGTACTGTAGTACTATGAAACAGGCTG
Source organism: Scortum barcoo (assembly GCA_023238725.1). Taxonomy (NCBI): domain Eukaryota; kingdom Metazoa; phylum Chordata; class Actinopteri; order Centrarchiformes; family Terapontidae; genus Scortum; species Scortum barcoo. The sequence goes on from CM041552.1 coordinate 25,075,233, forward strand.
GATACTCATCAAAGTGAAAACCAGTTTTTCACATTCAGCTTCATGTTTTTACCTCCAGAAATAGTTTAATTACAATTTATGGTAACGATATAAGGGTATACAGAAGTGGCCATTGTAATTTTAATTGATTCATTCCTTTCAAATAATATTCAGAATGTTGATTAAATGTTGTAAATTTGATGTATAGTTGTACTGTTGAGCATATGAGCATAATAAACGAACAAATATTAGTAGGACGTCAAAGAGACTGCAAATGACCGATATACTGAAGTTTGAAGATGGCACTACAGAGCCATTTGGTGTTTGAGGTCTCCATGAATCAGACTGATCATTTTCATACACAGACATTTCTCATCATGGTTGACTGCAACACGTGAGCTACTGTGTAAAATCTCCCACTGACCCTCATTCAAGGTTGAACATTGATCTGACTCGTGAAGATGAACGTGTGGCCTCTGAAGTGTGTGATTCATACAGTGAGCCACAAATAAATCCTCTATAAACGCACACACGTGACATCCTAGAGAAAGCCGTTGCCAGCCAGTTATGTAATTATCTCCACAGTAATAGTCTTTTTGAAGTTTTTCAGTCAGGATTTAGAGCTCACCATAGCACAGAAACAGCACTTGTGAAAGTCACCACCAATGACCTGTTGACAGCATCATCAGATAGAGGGCTTCTGTCTGTACTCAGTGCTGCCTTTGATACAGTTGACCATCACATTCTGTTGCTGAGAATGGAAAAACTGCTTGGCATTAAAGGGTCTGCATTAAACTGGTTCAGATCATACTTATCAGATCGGTCTCAGTTTGTCCATATTAATAATGAATCCTCTGTGCATACTAAAGTCTGTCATGGAGTTCCACAAGGTTCAGTGCTAGGTCCAATTCTGTTTATTTTGTATATGCTGCCCCTTGGCAATATCATCAGGAGGCACTCCATAGATTTCCATTGTTATGCTGATGACACCCAATTATATTTATCAATGGAGCCAGACAAAACTGATCAGCTCCTGAAACTCCAGGCCTGCCTTAAAGATATAAAGGCTTGGATGACCAGAAATTTCCTGCTGTTGGAACTCAGATAAAACTGAAGTGATCCTATTAGGTCCGAAACACCTGAGGAACACGCTTTCTCCTAAGATAGCCTTGCTGGATGGCATTAACTGGGCCTCCAGCACCACTGTAAGGAACCTCTGGGTGTTTTAATTTGATCAGGATATGTCCTTTGACACCCATATTAAGCATATTTCAAGGTCTGCCTTTTACCACCTGCGCAACATCGCAAAAATTCGGCACTTTTTTGTCCCAAAGCGATGCTGAAAAATTAGTCCATGCATTTGTCTCTTCCAGGCTGGATTATTGTAATTCACTTTTATCAGGCTGCCCGAACAAGTCGTTAAAGACTCTACAGCTGGTCCAGAATGCCGCTGCTCGGGTGCTGACTAAAACCAGGAAAAGAGACCATATTACTCCAGTACTGGCTTCTCTGCATTGGCTCCCTGTAAAATTTAGAGTGGATTTTAAAATCCTACTCCTACTCTCACATATAAGGCTCTACATGGTCTGGTCTGGCACCGTCATATTTTAACAAATTGATAACTCCTTATCATCCGACTAGAATGCTGCGCTCCCAAAACGCATGCAGGCTTACTTGTAGTTCCCAGGGTTTCCAGATGTAGTAGTCTAGGGGGCAGAGCCTTCAGCTATCAGGCCCCTGTTCTCTGGAACCAGCTCCCAGTCTGGGTCCGAGAGGCAGACACAGTGTCAGTGTTTAAGAATAGACTTAAAACCTTCCTTTTTGATAAAGCTTATAGTTAGGGCGGGGCACAGGCTCGCCCTTAGTTATGCTGCTATAGGCTTAGACTGCCTGGGGGGCTCCCATGATGCATCGGGCGCACCTCTCCCTCTTCCTCTGTCTCTGCTTTCTCTTTCTCTGCTTCCTCTTCCTTTGCTTCCTCTACTCTTATTATGGTAGTAGTGCAAACTGGAGTCACCTTATAAACTGGTAAAAGTGGCTAAAGTGGTTAAACTGGTTAAAGTAGTTAAAGTGGTTAAATTGGTTAAATTGGTTAAAGCTTTTAAAGTGTTAAAGCGGTTAATGTGAATACTCTTATGTCCTGTAAAGTGCATGTTACTGCCGGAGCCCCTGGTCCTCTTTGTTCTCTCCAGTCTTGCAGGTTCCTCACTGATTCTGGTTGTGGTCCATCTGTCTGAGGTTCACTGGCCTGGTGGGGACATGATCTGTGTCTGTGTTGTGGAGAGAAGGTCGAGTGGCCCAGAGCTCCATATGAGGACATCTAGGAGATGCACCTGGACTCACATGGACTCATTTCCATTACCTGTGATACCTTCACACATGGACTAAACCAATGAACTCAGTATAGCTACAGTTTATTACGACCCATGTTTAACTCCATAATATGATTGATGATGATGTTCTCTGTACATGTGGCATCTATTGCACGTCTGTCCGTCCCAGGGAGAGGGATCCCTCATCTGTGGCTCTTCCTCAGGTTTCTTCTTTTTCCCATAAAGGGTTTTTTGAAGTTTTTCCTGACTCGGTTCGAGGGTCTAAGGACAGAGGGTGTCACAACTGTACAGATTGTAAAGCCCTCCGAGGCAAACAATGTTTGTGATTTTGGGCCTTTAAATAAATAAATTTGAATAAATTTTGAAATTTGAATAAATTTTGAAATTTGACGTGAACACAGCACAGGAGATTATATCTTCATATGATTTAACAGCCAGCTGATTTGTCAACCAAACATCCTCCAGATGAACTTCTTAACTCTGTCTGTCTGTCTGTCTGTCTAAGGAGAGACTCATCATGTTTGCAGATGATGTTTGTATCATATCTTGTTGCCACTGCGGCGCATAAACACACAGCACCTTGGTGCTCCTGGCTTTGTTTCTTTTTATTTATGTTTTTAGTTATCTTTTTAGTTATTTTACAGTCTCCTGCAGCAGCTGAGTACTACAGTAGGGCCAAGCTATTGGAGATTGGGGAAGAGTGCGCACCTGCGTTCTGGCGTTTCCAAGGCTGGATTTTATACCACCAGAGATTCAGCGGACTCATGCGGAGGCTTTCACGATCCCTCTGTTGCCAAGGAGACGGAGGAGGCATTGTAAACAAAAGCAGGGCAGGAGGGGTGGCCTGCTGCGTGCTAGGCTACAAGCTAACCCATACAGACCGGTTCTTCCCAGTCTCTTCCTCACAAACGCCAGGTCATTCGTCAACAAAATGGACAAGAGATGAAGCTGAAGATCGTCTCTGCAAAGATCGACAGCTATGTGGCAATTGTTACCGAGACCTGGCAGGGTAACAACTTTATCCCAGACATGGCAGTGGAGCTAGCAGGGCGCTCTCTTCTCCGGGCGGACAGGACTGCAGCCTCAGAGAAACACAGAGGTGGAGGTTTGGTTCTGTATATTCATAACGCCTGGTGTACAGCCACAAACATCATCGGAACATACTGTTCTCCTGATCTGGAATATCTGGCAGTGAAATGCAGGACATTTAAGACGGCTAGAGAGCTCTGTTCTATCCTGATTGTAGGCCATCTACATACCACCACGAGCTAATGCTAAATTAGCATTGGAGGAGCTGTACTGCATGATCAGTCTGCAGATGAACAACAATCCAGAGGCGCCACCAGCAAGACCAAGGAGCTCATAGTGGACTACAGGAGGTCCAGGAGGACAGAGCACACTCCTCTCCTCATTCACTGGGAAGCAGTTGAGCGTGCCAACAATATCAAGTTCCTGTCACCTGTCTGTCTCTGTTTGCCTCAGTTATCTCTGCCTCTGATATTCCTGCTTGTTTGGTTCCTTCTCATTCATTCAAAGTAGTTTATGCTCATTATACTCTCTTAATTAATAGAGATAAGATTAAAAAGAAGCAGTGAAAGACAGAAGAGGAGGGCAGACCAGAGTCAGGAGGGAGAGTCAGACCTCCATCAGCTGTGAAAGATAAGCAGCACCGAGCCTCCATTTACTTTAATGTTTAATTGAATCCAAGGCTACAAATACAGCACATATGGTGCTTTTCCACTAGCACCTACTCTGCTCGCCTCAACTCGGTTTTTAGGCTTTTCCATTACGTGTTAGTACCTGGTACCAGGTACTTTTCAGTAGTACCTACTCGGCCGGGGTTCCAAGCGAGCTGAGTCGAGCCGAAAATGTGACGTCGGCAGACGGCAGGCCACTCTGATTGGCCAGGGTTGGCCAGGGCGTGACGTCACTAGATGAGTCAGGGAGCGAGCGACTTGTTCATAAGAGTCAACCCCGCCATTTTTAAAACACAATAACAGCAAACACAATAATACGATCAGATTATAGATGGCTGTACAGAAATTCAACCTCGTGGAGCAACGAAGAGGTGCAGACATTTATCATCGAATGCACATAGAAGTGGACAGATCCTCGCTTTAACAAGGCTGCACAGTCATCAATATTGGTAATTTATTTAAGGAACTTTTTTAGAGATGTACAGTCTTGATGTGTCAGAGTAGATGTGTTCAACTTTTCAACTTTTAATTTGGTTCTACAAAGCACGGTCAGACTTATCCACTGTTTAGTGAATAATATCAAGAAGATTGGATACAATTATCATGAAGAGATTTAAAAAACTGGTTTGCAGAAAAGTCTCGATTGTTTCCAATGAGTTGAGGCAGAAATGGATCTCAAGCCAAGATCATGTTTTATAAATGGACAGATGGCAGATCTGTTTGGAGCCATCTGGCTTTACTTTCCTCCAAATTTCACTGGAACATGTTCGATAAGTTTTGGGATATCATGCAAATTAACAGACAGACAAACACTGTGGAGAGACCAAAAGCAAGCTCCTTGGTGAATTGTATTTACTGGATGTGTAATAGTAATTAAGAATTAATGATAACTTTATTATATTTCCTTTTTGACATTTAATTTAATTCCAATTAAAGAGTACTTGAGAACATTTTGTGAATTACTTTTCACACTTTTTATTATATTAATAATGTAAAACACAATCAAAGATATTGAAATATTAAAAACTAAGTTTTAAGGGAAATGTGAGAGCTACAATCTTATGTTTCAGTTAATGATAAGAAGAAAAAGCAGAAGGACTCAGTGGGGAGAAAGCTCAGACACTGGAGAGAAGAAAAGAGCGAGTTTAAAACTAAAAATGAACACGATCCTCTAAGGTGGAGAGAAAACCAGCGGCTGATCCGTGTTAGTCAGCCATGACGCTTCCCACTTTATCACACACACACACACACAGATAGCACTTCTTGTGTGTATGATATAGCCAGCAGCTCTCATTAAACACATGTATCTCTCTCCAGGCTGCTCCTGAGGGTTTCTCTATAAAATATGACCATCCAGTATGGAGTGCAGTCTGATGACACAAAGCCTCACCTGTCAGCTCCAACACAAGGCCAACACTCTGCTGAAAGAGAACTGAGGAAGCTGACAAGATAATCCAAAGAACAAAGCTTCACTCAAACAAACCATCTCAGTCAGACTTCATCATTAATTCTTCAACATCCTGTTTATGTAACTTGAAGCTGTGTAACTTATTAAGCAGCTGATTGTAAACTCTTCTGTTCTCTCTCTTTAGGTTTAGATGACATGACTGGAGTTTAAGAGAAGTCAATCAGCAGCTGTTCTTTTCTTTATTCTGCAGAGTTATTACCAATTTGTGCCACAAACAGTTGGTGATTTTACTGCTTTTAAAGGAACCTTCTGCTCACAGCAAATCTCCATGTGCACGTTAATAACTGAGTTTGACAACAATCCTGCAGAAACCAAAAGACTGTCAAATATTTTGGAAGGTGCAAAATGTAAAATAGAAATATCTCTGTACCGTTGTGAACCAAAAACACCCTGTTATCACTGCCTTTTCTACAACAGTGGTTACAGTCAAACATCATCAAACCAGTTGAGAAACACATTTCTTCAGTCCAGTGGACGTCCATTCTGCTCAGAGAGCTGATCAGTACACACACTGATTAACGTACTACAAACACCCATCCAGAATCTCCATTTCAGCATCAGAGGATTTCAGTGGGACATCAGACGGTTAGCCGTGAAAAACTAATCTGACTTAAAGCCTCTCAACAATGGTGACATGGAAGAATCAGATCTCAGCTCACACTTCAGTATAATTAGACATCATTAACAAAGACTGACAAATCTGAAAGTATAAATGAAAGTCAAGTTTAAATGGATTAAGCAAAAACTCTTCAGATTAATAGAGCAGAATAAAAAAAAAACTTGATGGAAACTGATTACCAGTTGATTTTTATTTACTTTATCAGAATCAGAATCATAAATACTTTATTGATCACTGAGGGGAGAAACTACTCTAGCTACAATGACACCATTTGAGAATTTAAATATATAGGCATAGATAAATTAAATTAAACTGAATAATAATAAGGATATAGAATTATACTCCAATATATGAGAACAATATAGAAAAAATCCATGGAAATTTGTACATCATATTAATACAGTGTCACACAGTGCAATTGCTGTATTGGAATGGGATCAATAAATATTATCAATCTGTATTATCATCATCTGTATTAGGAGTGGCTGGATAGCTCAACTAGATGAGTGGAGAAGAACCCCCATGCAGCGAGTTCAATCCCAACAGAGGGCTCTTTGCTAAAATATCATTCCTGCTCCCTGTGACTGACTGGCAACCAGTCCAGGGGTGTGCCCGGCCTTTTGCTCAGTGACAGCTGGGAAAGGCTCCAGCACCCTGTGAAACAGGATAAGCAGTACAGAAAATGGATGGATATCTGTATTAATTAACCAGAGTATTGATCAGATGAAATCAGCTAGTTTTAGCATTAGCCTTTGCATTACCACAATGTGGTAATGAACAAAAACCTCTCCAGTTGTCACAGCTGATTTAAATTACCAACTCACTAATAAACAGAAAGACTTCTTCTAATTACTTAAATTTAAATAAATTAGCTAGATAAACTAATGTTAGCTAATTAGCTAACAGTAATGTAAATGACATGCAACTCACTTTCCAAACTTCTAAGCTAGTTTTAGTAAATTTTCATCGATTAGATACACAAGCTAATGTTAGACAATTATCTTAAAGGAATGTGAACACATGCACTCCAGGACTGGAGCCACACGGACGAATCGCCATATGGAACTGGACAAGCACACAATAAATTATGGCAGTTCACAAGATTCTCTGGAATCTAGATTATAACCTTGATATTTTCCTATAAATGTCACACCATTGCCAAACGCAGCAAAACGAAGCACGTGCAAGAACCAATATTGCTTGTATTATAAAAAGGCCATTCCTAAATGAGAAAAACCCCTTGAATCTGCCCAGAGGAACAGGATGATGTCACAGTGGCTAAGAGCTTGTTAAGCCCAGAAAGATTCCCCATGTGATACAAGCAGTTAGAGCTGTTGCTCGTTATGAGTTGGAAAGCTACTCTTATAAAGTCCCATCCTTGACTCTGAAATTAGGGCACAGTTTGGCTGAACTAGCAGGAATTGTGTAGTACAATGCCATCAATTGACATTCTATGAGAAAAGCTGGACAGAGTCTATTCCATCTGCTGGACTGGTTACACTTAACAAGTCAAATGGAATAAATCACATTTTGTTCTACACAGGATGGACAAATCAGTTTCTGGACTGCTGAGCAATCCAGCAGATTCAGTCTCCCCCTCAACGCTTTTGTTTGTTGGTACGAAGACCTTCCTCGATTTGTACTGCTGAGCCAGGTGGAACAGATGTGCCCTTAGCCTGTGATACGATTACAAACGTTATTTGACATAGGATACAACTATTCTACAACAAGTTCTACGTGTGTAGCATGAACAGGGAGGGCTTGTATGGAGTGGGGCAGTTCTAGGATTCCCAAACTAACTGTAGAGCCTGCCTGAGGTGACGTGATGAATGAGTGAAGGAAGCTGCCCACTTGATGACCCTGGTTTGTGCCGATTCTCACCACCTATCCATGTACATTTGTGAGGAATAGAAGGTGGGTGGTAGTTATGTGGAATACAATTTCTTTTAAATAAGAATAAAGGAATATAAGTTAAATCAGATGTTAAAAATATGTATGTATATAAGAGCTGTCTAAAGCCAAGAAACAATCGCAAAAGGCAACAGGGCGGCTAAACCATTATTTATTTATACAATTAAAACCAGGTAAAAAAAAAAAAAAAAAATAAATCCAAAATGCGACTAAAAATGGTGAGCGCAGGGCTACCAACAAACCTAAAAGGCTAAAATCCAAAAAGGGGGATTAAAACTAAGGGGGCCAGTCTTATTTATGGAGGGGGAAGGAAGAGGGGGGCAGCAACAGGCCCCGGCACCTGCTGGAGCGGTTCGGTCTGCCGGTGGAGAAGCGTCGATCAGTTACTGGTCACTGGGCGTTCCGGACCACCACTCGCGTCTCCCGCCGGACTCGGATCTTATTACTGAAGGGAGGAGAAAGACAGCAGTCACTGTACTTTTCAATACATCACAATGTCTCCGCTCTGCCCGCTTCCGCCGTGGAGTCCCCCCTCTCTCTCTCTCTCTCTCTGTCGACAATGCAATGGCTCGCTGCCCATCGGGGCGTTCTGGTGTCTGGTGTCGCGTGTCTGTTGCGATGGTTGCTCTCGTCCTGCTGCAGCTGCTTCCTGTAGACTCTCTTCTTCCCCTTCTCCTTGGCTTCTCCTTCCCTTTGCCCCTCTTGTCTCGCGCTCAGTCTCTATTTTCAGGTGTGTTCAATCACGCCCCAACAGGTGTAACCCATTACAGCCATCGGATGTCACATACAGTCATGGGTATCTTCAAATTAAAAGCTCCACACAACTTAAAACATGCAGCAAGCAATAAAATAGATAACACACCAAACCACACTAAAATACAAACTCAACTAAAAACACACTGCACACTAAAAACTAAAACCTTTTCTTCTTTTTTACCTGTGTGACACATTGGGTTGTGGTGGACATTTGGGGCCATGTTGAGGGTTATGTAGCTTATCAAAAGGGCAGAAGAACTGTGGGAGGCTTTACTTTGTCCCTCACCATCTCCATTTAACAATCAGAAAGAGTCTGAAATTTAAATTAAATAAAAAAAATAGTTCTGGCAGTTTCTGTAAACCGTTTTATTCCCAAGGAGAGAAAGGACAACATGACTCATACAGAGATGATGAGAGACAAGCAGCAACCATCCAACTTTCCAAGTTAAAATCTAAATAAATGCGGTTGAATATCTTTATCTTTATCACAGTGTGTTTCAGGAAAACAGGTCCTGTTTTACTGTGTATTGTTTACATAACCGACAGTCATCCATCCTCTACAAAGAGCATTACTCTACAGTTGGTGTTAATTCAATCAGTGTCTGATGAACTGCAGTAGGCCTCATGCAGCTTCTTTATTGAGGCTCTGTTTCATCTCCCTCTCTAATGCTGCCACCCCAGGGCTCTGTTGGATTACATGTATTTAGAGCTGCTCAATGAGCTTTTACACCTCATTTCCACCAGAGAGGACGAGACCTCCAGACTTCATCAGATGTCCAATATGCAAACACACTGTAGGAAACATTGTTATGCTGCTAATATAAACCCAGCCTGAGGTAATGTTTTCATATTTGAAGTTATTCACTGAGAGGAAGAAAGACACTAAATAAACTCATAGAAACTCAGTGCTGATATAAAATCAGCTGATAAAGTGCTAATGGCTGAACTATTATCTGTTATCTGTCAAACAGTCAGAACTGAAGTTGTGTTTCTGGTCACCTGACGACGTCAAGTTAACACTGAGTGTCCACTGATCTCTGGTTTGGTCCACTGATTCAAACATTATAATAATAATATAATGTTATAATAATCGGTTTTCTTTACCAGCCATTCACCTGAGTCTGCTCTCTGCTGGGCAGATAGCCTGACTCAGCGTGTTTGAGTTCAATTAATTTGTTTATTTTAAACGGGGTGTTGTTGAGAGCCATGAGAGTCAACTATCTATACAGGCTGGCCAATCAAAACAATGACAAAGAGGCTAAAGATTCAGTGGGATCAACGATAATGTTTATTAGAATTTAATACATGTGAGTTTGGTCCTAACATGCAAACATTTAGAACCAACATAGCAGGCAACATTTAGTAGAATATGCTACAGATCAGATGTGTATAGAAGATTTGAAGATTTAATGGATGAGACTGATGTCACAGAGGCCCTTCTGAGCCCTCTATTTATTCTGCTCTTATCTACTGTGACTGTGACTCTTTACAGGAAAGAAAAATGAGACTGGGGGGTGTTAAAATAATGACACAGTAAAACAAGAAACACTACTGTCCACTTCCTCTTTACATGGTCCAGTGACCTTCAGCCATAGCTGAGGTCCTCCAACACAGCCCACTCTTACTGGTTTTCATTTTCCATTTCAATCTGCAGTGGAGGCAGAGGATCAGGGATTGATATTGATCACCTATGAATGGCTCCCTGCTGGACCAGAACAACAGTCATCTTTATGCTGTGAGTAACAAAGTGGTAACAGCAACAGGATAACAGAGATGTTAGAGGAGAAAGAAAAATAGTTTCTAGGAAGTCATATTATCAACAAGCCACTATAATTATACGTGTCCTTGTACACTCTCCACACTGAACTTTACACACAAAGAAGATGTAGAAAAGCTTTCGAAATGTAAAGTTAATCAGATTGAGCCTTTGTTACTTTGCAGAAATCTCCTGTGTGTTTAACTGGGCTATCGCTTGGAGCTGAGCTAATTCTAGCAGACCCAATAAAGACAGACAGATAGAAACCCAGAAACATTTAGGCTACAAAAATACAATACAGAAAAATAATGAATGGAACAACTCAAAGTAACAGATAATGTGTACATCTATTCTCTCTCTCATCCTCTGATCTGTAGTCAGCTCCACAGAGTCAGGTTCTCATTTTAAACCTCCATCACTGTGTCAGTCTTGTATCTCACCTTTGGGACAGATTATGTTTTTTTGACCCCCCAGCTGTTCCCATCCTGGACTCTCCTGCTGTGACAGGCTGCTCCTGGTCCTTTGCCATGACTACAGGCTGTTAATGGCAGTCGGCTGGTTCATTGGTTAGAGTCTTTATGTCAGCCAGCTGAGTAACCTCTGGCAATGTGGCAGTGCGTGTGTGGCTGTGTAGGTGTGTAACCTTGGCAGTGATTGTGTTGTGAGCCTCTTTCCTGGCCTCCCGCCTGCTGTGTCTCTCTAAAACTCTTTGTGGGTCACATCCAGTCCTGGAGCCTCTCCTGACACTGTCAGCATGACAACATTAAAACAACAGACTGATGCCAAACAACCTGTGAGAGTGAACCCTGGGTGGTAAACACAGTGTGTCTGCTCACATTTTTAATATCAGTATTAAAATGCAAAACACTGTCAATAACATGATGTACATCCTTTACTTTTATGTGAGGGATGAACATCATTTGGAGACATAATGTTGAACAATATAGCAGAGAAGAGGCATCTAAATCTGACTGTAAAGAGACATTATGTGACATTTCAAACAGTCACAGCAGAAGCAAAAGGCATCTGCAGAAGATGAATTACAGCAGAAACAATTGAGCTTTATGAATTCCAGTATCCTTTACAGAGACAGCAGAGACAGTGTTTCTATTTAAACATTTTCACTCCTCATTGCTAAAACAACAATATGTGAAGCCCTCCGGCTGCTGGAAGCTGCCAATGAGTCAGGAACAACAGGGTGCTGGATGTTTCTCAGTGAGTGTGTTTGTATTTGACATTAAGCTGTTTCATCTCCTCCCACCTCTCATCCCTCCATTGTTCATGTGAACCCCTACCTCCGCACAATCCCTCTCTCCACCCCTGCTCTGTCTCTCTCCATCAGGGAGCTGGCAGCTCTGATCAGATGATGCTGTACTTGACTCATTTCCTATGAGAATCGATGGTCACATTTAATCAAATGGCTGGAAGCTAATGACTTTACAGGGCTGGGGGGGCAGAGTGAGGTCAGACCACAAAGACAGAGTAGACGTACCTCCTGGTAAAAACACATGAAGGACGGAGAAAATGTCCACAATCGGTGGACAAACACCTGTTCTGGTTTAATGTGAGAACAGGGCCGTTGGAACTGTTTTCATGGAGGGGCTGATTCAAAATGTGGATTATTTTCTTGCATGTTACTCATGAGTTGATGTTGCACATCAATCAACACACCTTAAGTGATCGTATGACATTTTTGAACCTTTCTTTTGTTTTTATTGACTCTCTTTCATGATACTTTAGTGACAATTGGATCTTCAAGCACTTACAAAATGTTTATTAATTCAACAAGATGATGCAAACTGCAAATATGAAATGAAAGTCAAACAAACTGAAGCACCAAGAAAATAAAAAACTAAATGTTTGGTGAAGTAAAGGGAAGCTGTCATTCAACCAACACTCCACACATAGTTCACCTACAAAAAACCTACTAGCTGAACACAAACACACCAGTCGGACAGAGCCGTTCTGTGTGAGTTTGCATGTTCTGTGGATTATATTCTGAAGAAAATGACAGCAGCAAGCTGTACATACATCACTGTAAGAAAAAAACTGCCTCTTCGATATTGCTCATTTTCACAGTGCTCAGTGTTTCATTTTCAAAAGGACGGAGTGATCAGAGGCACATTAGGATTGCAGGACCATTTCATTATGTATTCGAATATGCAGCAGTCTGCTTCACTTTACTGTGAATATACATCCTGTATACCTGAATGAAGAGCAAACTATTTAAACATCATTGAGTGTCTTTTTAATCATTCTACCTTGTTGTGCATCGCCCTCTGAGTGCTGTTAAAACCAACTCAATCATTCAGAGAGGTGCTACACTTTTATTTTTCACTTTCCACTATGAACCAATCACAGTAAAGCAGGTGGGAGTTTAAGGGGGCTTCTAGCACTGCTTGTATTGTCTCTCAGTGCATCTCTGAAGGTTTCTTTTCAGTAAGTCAAGTGAACACAACCCTCAGATAGTCAGAGCACAAACAACACAAACTCAGTCTCTGTCAGATGATGAGGAGCTGCATTAGAATGACAGATGAGAAACTATCAAACACCAAACAACAGTACTGTGCTCACACCAAGTTCACAGTAAAGAGTAAAAATGCTGCAGGATTAATGAACTGACCAAATGATCATCACACGCATGGACCTGATGTGGACTGTTTCTAAAGACAGGAGGACACTGCACTGATTTACAAAGCTCACATTTTGTCCTTAAACAAAAATGAGTGTGCTCAGGTCCATGAGGATGAACTCTGAAGTTTAAGTCACAGACATTTAATAGTTTGTATTTAATCTCTAAAAGTGAACCACTGTCCACATTCCTCTGCAGTCTGATCATTTCAGGAGTGTGTCACCACAGTTCATCATTACAGGAACACACACAGACTGGACAACCTTCACACACCTCAACACAAATGTCAGAAGACAGATGAGAATAAGAAGGTGGAAAGATGAGAAACAGGGATGATAACAGAAGAGAAAACTCTCCTTTATCAGTCTGATCCACATCATGTTTCTTGTCCAACCAAGTCTCAAATATTTCCTCTAACCTACAAATCTGCTCTCTCCTCCAGTTCCTCTGTTAATTCTCCATCTATCACACACGCCAACACACACACACACACACACTGTAAAAATTAAAGTCTGTTCCTGATTAATACTGAACATTTAGTTTTAGTTATTGACATGACCGAGGTAAGACAAACTAATATTCTGACACTGAAACAGAAATTTAAAAGGAAAAAAATAACAAACCATATCAAGGTCTCTGTGTATTATTCATCACATTTTTCAGTGTGTGTGTGTGTGTGTATTCTTGTACTTGACACATAGTGAGCTTTTAACCAACAGAAGGAGGACATTATTGGGTCAGCTTGAATCACCTCCTAAGGCTGTAGAGATACTATCCTCTGTTTTGCTCAGAAGTTCTTACTGTACTTCAGACAGAAAAAAACATAATTATTGGTACGTCGACGCCATCCTGCGCCTGCCTGAACCTTCCTGCCCCACGCAGCTGTCATCGTTCCTGGGGATGACCGCCTTCTATCTGCGCTTTCTTCCCCGCTACTCGGAAACCACCGCACCGCTGCGCGCTCTCCTTAAGCTGGATGCACCCTGGTCGTGGACCCCTGCATGCTCTGCTGCAGTCTGCAGACTCAAAGCCCAGCTCACTTCTCCGCCGGTGCTTGCCCACTTCGACCTACAGAACCCCACCTTTGTGACCTGCGACGCCTCCAACACTGCGGTTGAACAGTTGGTGCGGTCCTCTCCCAACTCCAGCAGGGGAACGAACGCCCTGTGGCGTTTGCTTCGAGGTCTCTAACTCCAGCTTAGCAGAAGTACTCCGTGGGGGAGAGGGAAGCGCTGGCCTGTGTCTGGGCATGTGAAAGGTGGCATATGTACCTGTACGGGCGTCACTTCACGCTGCGGACGGACCACCAGGCCCTCACGGCCCTGCTAGCCACGACCGGATCAGGCCACAAGCCACTGCGCCTTTACCGGTGGTCGGAGAGGTTGCAGGCATATAACTTCACTACGCAATTCACACCTGGCCGGGACAATGTTGTGGCAGACCTGCTCTCCAGAGCCACGCCTTGCTCCGCACTGGAGACCGCTCAAGACCCTCAAGAGCCGGAGCTGATTCTCATGCTGCACACTCCTCTTCAAGGAGCCGTATCCCTACAAGAGCTCGAAGCAGCATCTGCACAGGACCCATGTCAAGGCTGAACTCTCTTGCTGGAACGATGTCTGTGTGGGGCTGTGCACAGTGATCCCCAGCACCTTGAGGGCACTTGTCCTGACCATGGTGCATGAAGGTCACCTGGGCGTCGTTAAGGTTAAGCAACGCTGCAGGGGCCTGGTGGCAAGGCATTGACAGGGACATAGAGACTATGATAAGAGACTGTACGGCTTGCCTGTCCAGTGGTAAGACCGGCCCACCCCCGCCTCCGCCGTTGCAGCCCCTGGTGCCGTGGCCGTCAGCACTGCGTGGTCCCACGTCCAGGTGGACATCTGCGGTAAACTCTATGGCGTCCCTCAACACCAGCGCTTTCTCCTGGTGGCCTACGACCTCCACTCCAAGTGGCCCGAGGTGCTGCCCACCGGTTCTGTCACCACCAGGGTGGTCACCGACTTCCTCTCCTCCCTGTTTGCTCGCTGGGGTGTGTCTGACACCATCACCACTGATAACGGGCCCCAGTTCGTCTCAGCTGACTTCACCGCCTTCGCAGAGGGGAGGGGGATCAAACATATCAGGACCGCCTTATCCCACCCTCAGGCCAATGGTGGGGTGGAAAGGTTCAACCAGACCCTCAAAAATGGGCTCAGAGCACACCTAGCAGACGGCCTCCCATTCCCATCGGCACTGCAGAGCACCCTGCTTCACTACAGGGCGACGCCACACGCCACGACAGGCAGCTCTCCAGCCCTGCTGATGCTGGGACACGAATTGCAACTTCCCCTAGATCGCCTACGCCCGCACACAGGAGACACTCCAGTAACAGTGGGCCCCTCAGGTGATAGAGTGGCAGACCAGCAACGCCGCATGAAACAGCAGTTTGACAGGAAGCATCGGGTGAAAAGCGCCACACTGGCAGCATCAGACTGGGTCCGGGTCCGCCGACCCACTCGGTCCCACAAGCTGCTTTCATTCTGGTCCGCGCCACAGCAGATGGCTGGGACAGCATTGAATCTTATTACAAAAATGGATTTCAAACGGATTTTACTCCTGTAATGTGGAAGAAAAATGACTGGTGACAATAAAAAAAATGTTTTGTTTTTTTTATATATGTGTGTTGGTGAACTGTCGGTGAAGATATGACAAACTGAAGTGCTGACTACGTGGTGCATCTCCCCCTGCTGTCCACAGGTAATGCTAACGGGGCTAACAGCTAATAGAGCTAACAGCTAACGGAGCTAAACACACAGCCGTATTGGGAGTGTCTGTTCAGCGATAAACTGTACAGTTTAATGTGACAACACATCAAGTTAATGGTAAATACATTTACTGAAGTACTCCACTTGGGTGGCAAAACAGATTCAATAGTACATGCTGTTAAGGCCCTCGACAAGACAGCAGATTGTGAAATACAGGCCAGGTGTGAAGTGAAATACATAAACTCATTTAAAGGTAAGGTCTGTGTTTTCATTCTGTGCTTTGGTATTTTTTTTAGTTCTATTAGAGCTTAACTCTTCCTAGTATCAATAAATTGAATAAATTGTTCTCCTGGCCTATGCTGGATAATCATCTTTTTATTGTAATGCTTAATGCCTAATTATTTTGATGTAACACAATGCTGTGGTGACTTGAATCAATATTTGCCACTACCTTAAGTTTATGGATACTTTGCTCAATGTTGTGCACCAGGAGGATGTACAAATAAAAAAAGCTAATTATTTACTTTTTTTAGGTTTTCTGAAGCCAGTTTGTTCATTCAATACTGTGGTGTGCAACTTTTTTTTTTTTATATATAACTTGTCTCGTAGTTATCACATGGAAAAAAGCAACTGCTTATGCAGCCTCTAAGGATATTGAATATTAATATATAAATATTAAGTCTTAGATTGAGACAAATGTGTGATATTGATTAGTCCGTTTCTGAGTTACCAAGTACAGACCTCAGTAACGAAGCCTGCGTTACACATCTTCACTTCAAAAAAAGCCTGAGGTCAAGTTATTTATCTAAAAAAAATCTGTATTTGTAAGCTATGTTACTCAAAAAGATAAGACTCTAAATTGACACACGGGTACATGGGTTGATTTCCTGCTGATTTTGTAAACTTACCCCCTTTATAAAGACACGAACAGTCCATAATTTTTATGGTAGATTATCAACAAAAACTCCAGAAAAAATAAAGGTTATAAAGTCATTTGTATTGAGTGAAATAAGTATTTAATCATCAAGCAAAACATGACTTAGTACTTGTGTGCAAACCTGGTGACCAATTACAAGAAACATCTGACCTCTGTGCTTGCCAACATCTCAGGAGGGATTTTGGTCCACTCTTCCTTACAGACACTCTCCAAATCTGGAAGATTTTGTGGTTCTGTGTTATCCATTTTTTTAAATTTTTCAATGGTCTTTTGTTTCCCCTAGGGCTCACATGAACCAGAACTCCATCCTCTAGGGGGAAATGTTAAAATCGATCCTTCGCTTGTAAACTACACAGATTCGTATGAATTCCATCTACAACTCATGTCCATTTCAATGAGCTTTCAAGTATTGTGATGTTAATAGATTTTTCAGCTATTTTCTATTTTATGTTATACACACACACACACACACAAGAACCTTACACACACACACACACACACACAAGAACCGAAAGCATACAGGTAAGCAATGCATAAAATGTAGAAAAAAAGAGTGCTTGTTACAGTTGTAGTATTTATGGTAAACTGTGTATAGAAATTGTGTAATTAGTTTGCTGACTTTAATTTAATTCACATTTCCTTTTCTGAAGATGAACAACCAAAGTCATTTTGATTCAGATAGGCTTTTTGACGTCACCTCAGATGACAGTGGAGAGGAATATATTTCCAAGACGAGAGGACGATTCTGATGGTACAGACACAAGTGAAGTTATTCAGCCAGTCAACCAGAAACAGAGCATGCTCAGATGCCAATAGGACTTAAAGACATTGGATGATATTGGAGAAAGGTGTCTCTCACCAACAGAACTAAACCATGGCTTTGCAAAGCAAGTGCTAAACAGATTACGCTCACCGTCAAGAAGAATAAGCAGTTTTTGTAGGAGACTTACACTGCTTGAAGATTGCTTTTTATCTTGTTCTGCAATATGGACCAGAAGCAATCAGTCATCAGAACAGAGTGGAAGGGGTGACACAGTGGCCCTGTTTAAAAACTCAACGCCAGATCTGGTGCAAAATCTTCCTGACACTGCCTCTTCCCTAATTCCAGAAGATGGAGTAAGTGACAGTTCTAATTGTATTGTAAGTTGGGAGTTGTAAAAGTGGCAAGGCATTTGGAGCCTGCTCATCCAGATAAGCCAGAAGTTACACAGGCTCTGTCCTTACTTAAAGGCTCCAAAGAAAGACAAATGCATCTGGAGCATTTAAGAAATAGGGACAACTTTGCCCACAATGTTAATGTATTAAATCTTGGTGTAGGAACCCTAGTTCCTCACAAGCAGCCAAAACAGAACACTGAAAGCACATAGTTTTCTGCATTGTGTGTATTGACAAGGCTTTGGTGGCACATGAAGATCTTCAACCTGGTGTTTCATGAAAACCTGGCAATAGCCGGTGACAATGACATGACAGTGAAACCAATGCATATAAAAGCCCATGTCTTGCTCTCAAAATTGCCCACAGGTTGACAAAGACTGCAAAGCTTGTTGAGTTGTGAAAATGTTCAGATGCCGAAAGATGCTCCTACATTTGTCAGAGTATATGAAACTAGATGGAATGAACTTAAATCAGCTGCATCACTAAGAACACTACAAGAATCTAAGCAAAATGCTCCTCTGGTGCTTCCATTCACAGAAGATGTTCAGACTCGTAGATGCGCGACAATATCTGCACAGTAAATTGTACAGAAACATCTCCCGCAGACATCGACACAGCTGGCAAAGGTGTCACTTTGACACAGGTCATGTTGTTTAACCAACAAAGAGCCGGGAGGTGTCAAAAGTTCCTGTCTCTATTTGTCTCAAAATCCATCAGACTCCCAGAAAGATGCGAATATAGCCCTCTCAGACCTCTAAGAAAAACTCTGTCAGCACTCCAGGAGGGTAGAGATAAGAGGAAAACGGGGAATAAAGATTTCTGTGCTTATGACTCCACCAGCCCAACAAGCATCGGACCTTCTTGTCAGCAAACAGCAGGAATGTGGGGTTCTACAGGACAACTTAAACCTATTTGCAAGACCATTTACTTTTACCTGCTATCATGGGTGAGTGCCTTTGATACCTCGCCAAGGTCTGTGGTGCAGAAAATCCCACATCTACAAAACTGCACAAGTAGTTAATCTAGTAGTTGATCAGTAATACAGATCAGTTAGCTGATTTTCTTGGCCATGACATAAGAGTACATCGGCTAAGATTAGCAAAGTTCTCATGTCTCTGGTCCAGGGATGCCTGGCAGAATTCAAAGGCAAGATTCTGGAGGATATCAACACTGATCCAGAGGCTACTAATTACTTGTCGTTTAATGATATTATGCCAAAAATAAAATGTATCTACCTTATCTGAAGTGGTTAAACTCCTAGGAATACACATATGACATAAGATCAAATGAATTGTTTTCTGCCTTTATTCACGGTCATTTGCTTTCCTTCCACACCTTCCTCCAGCCCCCACCATCTCACAGAATGTGTACATGGACTGAGGAGGCCTGTGAGTCCCAAGGCAAGTAATTTTTCACATGGTCTTAAATGTGATCATGCTTATGTATTCAAGGATGTCCCAATCAAGTTTTGGTCCTGATACCAATCTGAGTCCTTCTGTAGTGTGATATTTACTGATACGGAGTCTGATATGGTTCTTAAATTTACTTTGTTTAAGTATATATGACACATCTTATTTTTTATGAGTAAATTTATTTTAACAATGAAGGTCCTAGGTAAAAAAATATTAAGTGAATTAAATGAGTGAATAAATGACTTAAATGAATTAAATGATGATATGAATGATACAGGAGAATAGAAAACCTTTCATTGTTGGCGGCATCTGCTAGAAAGAATGTTGGAGTTTTTGGAACTACAGAAGTCCACTCTGATTGTACTGTTGTATTACAGAGTGGAGGTTATTCCCTCACAATCTTTGGCAAAGCACAGACACCAGTCGCAGGGAGTACTTTAACCATACAAAAGACATGTTTAATTTTTACCTACCATAATGTTACCCATGGAAATTTAATTAGTGACTGACTTCTCATATGACCTGCCACTGGAAAAAAACACGTCATTTTATCTTGACAAAAGTGACAGTCAGCATCAACTAAACATAAGATGCTGTTCAATAATGATTAATAATATATATATATATATATATATATATATATATATATATATATATATATAATATACGCTTACTTATGTATCTAACTCTCCATCAGTGTGAATCTTTCAGCTCTCTCCACCTCTCAAAGGCTCCAGTGGTTGCTCTCGTTTAATCTCCGGCTCGGTCAAATCCTTTTTCTTTAGCTTCTTTTCTTCTCTGCTCATCTTCTGTTTCTTCTCTCTCAGTATCAGCAGTAGTTGTCAGAGGAGGGAGGCTCACTTTTCTCTCTGCTGCTGCTCCTCCTCGTTGAGTAAACAAACAAACAAGCTTGTGACCCGGAAGAGTTTGAGCTGCGTTACCACAAGAGCTCCTGACCGGGACGCCGCAGCGTGTTCACGAACATTTCAAGCTCAAATCTACCCAACGACAGATGGGCATGCCTGAGCTGAAGCTCAAACAAGAATGTGTGACAAGGTCCTCCACCTTTCATACGCTAAAACGGATTCTGGAGTCCAGGGATGCAGTCATCTCTACCCTGGCTGTTATCAATGCACCGGTCGATCTTCTGACCCAAGAGGAATGGGAGGTACTGCAGGAGGCATGCACTGTTCTGGAGCCATTTGAGCAGACCAGAGTAACTACAGGGAAAGCGAAAGAGTTGGTAGATCCTCTCTGTGCATGCATGGACAGAAAGTCCACAGAATGGAATACAACACTGTTCTCTCAGAAACCACCATTCTTGACCCAAGATTCAAGAAGCTGGCCTTTAATGACAAGAGAGCGGTTGATGAAGCAGAGAATAACTGCAGCAGCAGCAAGATCCAGCCAGCCAACTCCACTGCCAGGGGGCCAAGAGGGAGAAGAGGCAGCAGAGGATGAACAAGAGGAGCCACAAGCATCTGCTGTTTGGAGGTTCTTTGAAGAACGAGCAAGTTGAGACACTACAAGAAGGAATCCCTCAGCAGATTCAATACTGTGAGATCCTACCTTGAGGAGCCCCTTTTCCAGAGAAGTGCAGACCCAATGAGCTGGTGGGAGACCAAGGCGATGACATGGAGACTGTCATTGTAGCAACGTCAGTCCCCTCTGAGAGAATCTTCTCCAAAACAGGGCAGATAATTACCAACAGAAGAAACCCGATCAGCCCCTCAAAGCTGCGGCACTTGGTGTTTCTCAATGCAAATCTTCACTAAAGACAAGTTATTTGGATGCTGATTTTTTTCTTTTTGTTTTACATATTTTAATTTATATTTTGTTGTGTGTTTTGCAGTGATTCTGTGTTGTGTCACTTTAAATTTGTTTAGTAGAACAAATCTAAAAGTTAATTGTTTAGTTAAATTGTAAATAGTTAAAAGTTTGTTTTTGTATTTTATCATTTATTTTTTGTAGCACTCTTTAGAGTGAATAAATAAAGGCATATTTATATAATAAACATAAATAAACATAATGCATGTTTTTTTACATTAGTAATTCATTTTGCACATAATTTTACATTATTGTTGGTAATAAATTAATTTAAGCAACAAAAAAATCTGAAGAGCCTGTTTGGGAGCTGAAAGAGCCGGCTCTTTTTAGTGAGCAGAGTTAAATAGCCGGTTTTCTAAAAAGAGCCTGAATTCCCATCACTACTAGGCAGAAAAAGGCACTTGGAAGCGGGATCAGTTTTCTGATTGGCTGACGTAACCAGCACAGTCTTTGACTGACAAGAGGCCTAACTAATCATATTATCATAAGAAAACACATTTAAATTGGCAGGTGATTTAGTAAATCCCTTTTTTTCCTTCTTTTTTAAAAAAGAATGCTCTTTTCTTTTGTGACATTTTACAAAAAAAAATAAAGGAAAAATACAAACGACATATTATTTTGTTTTTTCTTCTTTTTTCCTCTATTTATGTGCTCTAAAACAAGAGTGACATAATTACTTTAGTGCATTGACTTTTATTCAAGTGTACTCTAGTAACCAGAGATTACACAAGACAGTGAAACTCCATAATCATCTAAATCAATGTTAAATCTTCTCCTTTAATTCCTCTTTGAGTTGCACTTTAAAGTACTTTAAAGTGTTTTTATCAGTAAAATAAATTAATAACTATCATCTTCAGTGTGTGAAGCCAGAAATGATATCAGGGGGCCATGTTTTCTTTTTGTTTTTTAATACACTGCTCAAAAAAATAAAGGGAAACACTAAAATAACACATCCTAGATCTGAATGAATGAAATAATCTTATTAAATACAAAATCACACAAACATTATCAATGGAAATCAAATTGTATTAACCCATGGAGGTCTGGATTTGGAGTCACACTCAAAATTAAAAGTGGAAAAACACACTACAGGCTGATCCAACTTTGATGTAATGTCCTTAAAACAAGTCAAAATGAGGCTCAGTAGTGTGTGTGTGGCCTCCACGTGCCTGTATGACCTCCCTACAATGCCTGGGCATGCTCCTGATGAGGTGGCGGATGGTCTCCTGAGGGATCTCCTCCCAGACCTGGACTAAAGCATCCGCCAACTCCTGGACAGTCTGTGGTGCAACGTGGCGTTGGTGGATGGAGCGAGACATGATGTCCCAGATGTGCTCTCAATTGGATTCCAGGTCTGGGGAACGGGCGGGCCAGTCCATAGCATCAATGCCTTCGTCTTGCAGGAACTGCTGACACACTCCAGCCACATCAGGTCTAGCATTGTCTTGCATTAGGAGGAACCCAGGGCCAACCACACCAGCATATGGGCTCACACAAGGGGTCTGAGGTTCTCATCTCGGTACTGCAGATGGCAGTCAGGCTACCTCTGGCGAGCACATGGACATGGAGGGCTGTGCGGCCCCCCAAAGAAATGCCACCCCACACCATTAATGACCCACTGCCAAACCGGTCATGCTGGAGGATGTTTCAGGCAGCAGAACGTTCTCCACGGCGTCTCCATACTCAATTTGCCAGTCTTGGTGTTCACTGGCAAATGCCAAACGTCCTGCACAGTGTTGGGCTGTAAGCTGTAAGCACGCCAGCATTCAAAAGTGACCAAAACATCAGCCAGAAAGCATAGGAACTGAGAAGTGGTCTGTGGTCACCACCTGCAGAACCACTCCTTTATTGGGGGTGTCTTGCTAATTGCCTATAATTTCCACCTGTTGTCTATTCCATTTGCACAACAGCATGTGAAATTGATTGTCAATCAGTGTTGCTTCCTAAGTGGACAGTTTGATTTCACAGAAGTGTTATTGACTTGGAGTTACACTGTGTTGTTTAAGTGTTCCCTTTATTTTTTTGAGCAGTGTATATAAGCAACATTTACAACAAGAACACTTTAGTTGTTAGAACTCAACTAACTCGAGCATCAGTGAGCTGATCGAGCTCTGCTGCTGATTCTGTTTATTTACACTGAATGACTTCACAAAGGTTTCTCAAAGAGATTGGCACATTACATCATGTGACTGTGATGTCTCATCAGATTTGTTAAGTTATGTCTATCTTGTATTATGTTTCCTGTTCTGGCTTGTCTTTTATTTTGAAATCCCTAACTTTCCTCTCGTTTCAGGTCCCTTGACTTCCTCCCATTGTGTGTTTCCCGCCAGTGTGATTGTCTGCCTCCTGCCCTGATTGTTTCCACCTGTTGCCCCTTTCCTCATGTGTATATATATAGTCCGTGTCTCCCCTGTCTCGTTGCCTGATCGTCTTTTGTCTATGGAGAGAGCTAGTGTTGCCTCTTGAAGGACTGATTGATCTTGCCATTTCTCTACCAAAGACAATCTTGACATTCAAGTCTGTTTTGTGAAAAGCTTTTATTAAAACCTTAAAAACCACCTCTGTCGAGTTCTGTCCTGCATTTGGGTCTGCCCGTCTTTGTGCCTGCGTAACAGTGACATCATCTGATATCATCCTATTTTATTCCTGCAAAACACGTAAGTGTCTTTTTCTTTGTTTTCCTCCTCCGATAAATGACCAGGACTGAGTCTCATTTGTCTTTTACCTTTAACCACAGTAAACTTAAAAAAGATGATCTGAATGCAGCATAATGGATGCAACAAATGACACTTCAGTTACAGGACTGAATCTCACTCTCCTTCACCTCAACACATTTAAAGAGTGAATTTCAGAGTCAGCTTGGTCGTCTTTGTGTTCACAGACACTTCTTGCAGACTGCAGCAGTTCTTTGAGAGGCTTTGTTGGGACCATCAGACAGAGATGTTGGAGAGGAACTCAGTTTTACACATTCGACAGATTTCTATCTGTGTGAAGAAAGAGAGATGATCAAACCGGCTGACACCAAGATCACCATCACTGCACCTCAATGTCTCTCTGTCTCTGTCCATTATTTTGTTGTCTCAACAGAAAGTTTCGGCCTCAGATTGAAAACTCTCCTGGAGTCACAAACACTCAGATAAACATTTTTCACCACAGAGTGAAGCCGTCTGAGACTCAGCTCTGCTCTCAGAGATTTGTGGGGATTAACTGGAAATCTCAGGCCTTTGAACGATTTTCTCTTACTGATCTAAATCCATCCATTATTTCTTTCATGATACATAATTATCAACCACTACATCCTGTGATTGTGAGGCCATACAAAAACATTTATGGATTTACAGCAGCTGACAGTTTGTGGTGATGTTTTATAATTCATGTAAACTTGGTTACATGAAATGTAAAAAGTACCTGGGTTCAGTTTTTGGAAGTGAGCTCTGCTGGTTCACCTTCCTGTAACACTGCTCAAACCAGGTAAGAAGAGTCTGTGACACTTTCCATTGACAAATGGGACAAATGTTATAGAGACTACACACACACACACTTTAATCCCAACCATGACACTGACCATGAACGACATCATGAACAACATCAAGTGTTTCAGGAGCTTGTTGTGGGAAACAGTAGAACAAAGACTGGGAGTTTGTACTTCCTGTTCAGTCCATCAATCCGTTCATTATCTAAACCTCTAGTTCAGGCTTACAGGGTGCTGCAGCCTCTCCTAACACACACTGACACAGAAAGCACACTGGACATGTGAACAAATTCACCCATTCAAGGTGAAAAAAGTTCAGTCTTCATGAGGGAACACCGATGTTTGTTCCTAAGCAGCTCTGACATGACTCAGCTGCAGGCAGTCACACCTGCTGGTTTTCATATGTGAGCCAAAGCTTTCAGCGAGTGGAGAGGAGGGGGGCTGCATATTCTTTGACTGATGAGAAGTGGTGGGAAGACTTGATTATTAATGGGACTGGATTACCTACTACTGTGCTCTGAACTTTGATTGTTAACCAGTGAATAACCCTGGAGAAGGAGCAGAAGAAGCAGTGATGACAGACTGAAACATGGACGGCCAGACTGATAAACACCCGAATGTTTCCACACCTGCCGACGTCTCACAGCTTCTCCATTTGTGTCTCTCCAGGTTTGTGTCATTCACCTCCAACCTTTACTACTCTGCGTTTTCAGTCTTTGAGCACCATTTTCCCAGTGACAGAAACCTGACCAGAGCCAGGAGTCAAAGCTGAGCTCTCTACAACACATCACAGACTGATCACAGTCCTGACAGACAAACATCAAATACACCATGAACTCAGCTCACAAACATCAGCAGAACAACAAACTTGCTGCAGTCGATAAATCAGAACGTGTAACTCCTTTCATCTTTGACTGAAGCTGAGTGAATTAGTCCCAGATCGTTCAACAGATCTCTGATCTGTTCTGTTTTCATTATATTCTCTCCTTGGTCTTCAGTCTTACCAGGTCAAGCTCTTGTGTGAATGAGAGCAGTTCAGGCTTTACTGATGTTGAAAAATGTCAGAGTCAAAATAAGAGCAGCTAATGTGCTCATTAATCTCTGATTGCTTGGAGGCTCTCAGTTATGAGCAGGGCAGAAACGTCACATTATTCACTCCAGATTGACTTTGTTACAGACATTTAAGTCAACAGCTGAACTGCTCTCAGTAACTGCAGAGGAAAAAACTTTCTAACAAAAACCTGAGAAAAAAACTGCGTATAACCACATATCTGCTCTAAACTGGTAAAATACTGTAATGCTTGTTTATCAAGTGTGGCAGTGTGCCCCTTCACAGTCAGACGTACACAGAATTTTTTTTTATATAACGCATTATAATGGACAGTAGTAAGCAATAGTGCAATGGATGTTAATACATGTCTGTACAATATTATACAGTGATCCAATGAGAAATTTAACCCACTGACAGAGGCTTTAAAGCTATAAACGGTGAAATGTGTGTGCTTTTGGACAGTTTTACAACATTATAACAGTCGTCATGACACTTATATGGCATATATTTGTGTTCACTGTGAGCCTTATTACTGCTAAAATATAATTTGTAATTCAATATTTGTGATTTATTTATAAAGAATAAGTGGTACCAACATTAATTATTATGCTATTATGCAATTCATATGTCAATTGTATTGCACACGTACAATTTACATGCCAGTATTTGTTGTTTTTTTAGTACATATATATATATATATATATATATACACTTAGCTGTTAGTTTTCCTTCAAAAATAATTCAAAGTGGACTTTATATTAGATATTAGATATATAAGATTAAGACTATTGTTGTGCCAGTCAACCCCGCCATAACTGATGATGAGGGCTCTGAGGAGGAAGATGATGACATGATGGATCCAGACTTCATCCCACCCACCTGCAACCTGGATGCTCCAAACCCAAGTGATGAGAGCTCCTCTGCCAAGAGGAGATACATGCTGCCTGCAGTGGAGGTGCTAACATTGATGAAGACGATGGTGACGCAGACAAAGAAGTCAAAGACCAGCCAGAACCCACTAAGAGACCCACTAAAAAGAGGCGGCGAGCAGCCAGTTCAGCCACCTGGAAAAAGGCTGACCTGGACAACCCAGCCCTGTCAGAGTACCAGCACTCTCCCTCTGACTTTGTTCAGACTCCACTCCATTACTTCTGCAGGTACTTCAGCCCCCAAGTCATCAAACACATAACATCAGACCAACCTTTAGCAACCCAGAAAGACATCAACACCACCTTCACCCCCACTGAAGAAGAAATGATGAACTTTGTGGCAATTTTGATGTACATGGGGATAATTCAGCTCCCATCTGTGGATAACTACTGGGAAATGGAGACCAGGGTCCTTCAGGTTGCAAACCTCATGTCATCCAAGAGGTTCAGGCTGCTGAAGAGGCTTGTCCATTTCAATGACAACACCAACATACCTGGCACCAATCACCGTTTTTTCAAGATCTGGCCACTGCTCAGCTTCCTGAATACTGCCTTCAGGAGTGAGTTGCAGACCCCCAAGCAGCCTGTGGATGAGGTCATGGTTGCCTACAAAGGCAAGACAGCGGGCAACCTGAGGCAGTACATAAAAAACAAGCCGAATAAATGGGGATTCGAGCTGTTTGCCAGGGCTTCTGAGGATGGTTTTATCCATGACATGGTTCTATACCAGGGAAAGACTACACTGGAGGCCCATGGTGTCCCCTGACACCTGAACAGGAAGCCATGGGTGCCACCATCCAGATTGTCTCCATCCTGGCCAACACCATGTCCTCTTCCACCACCACAGCCATCTTTGCAGACAACTTCTTCAGCAGCCTGGAGGTTGTTCGGTACCTCAAGGACAAGAACTGCAGGTATATGTTATGTACGCTGTTATTTCACAGAGCAACATGTGAAAATAATCACACGTTAATGTTTTTATGTGTGTGATTCCTCTCTGCCACCTGCAGGTACACAGGGACAGCCGGGGACAACCAAATTGTCAAACCTCCTCTCAAGTCCATCAAGGAGATGGAGAAGAAGGCTGTGCCTCGTGGCACCTGCAACTGCGTCCTCAGTGATGACAGGATCCTGTCTGTGAATGGAAAACAAGGTTGTCACTGTCCACTGACAGTGCAGCCCGCGTCCTCACTCTCTCGTTACTGCAGTGACACCAAGAGGAAGGAGGACGTGATCTGCCCTGCTCTTATCAAGAGCTACAAAATTCAAAAATTCAAATTTATTTATTTAAAGCCCAAAATCACAAACATATTGTTTGCCTTGGAGGGCTTTACAATCTGTACATTAACAAAAGTGACCAGCTGTTCCATCTCTAACGTACCCCCATGAAATCAAAGATGCGGCTGCGTGCATGCGGCTGTTTGCCTACACGGTAGATGTCAGCCTCACTAATGCCTGGATGATGTACAGACCTACAAATACTGCAGCAAGAAGGGGCACATAATGAGGTTAAATGTGGTCTGCAGTGTCTGCAAAGTCCACCTGTGCCTCAACAATGTGTAACTGCTTTGTTGGTTTCCATGAAAGCAACTGATCTGATATATATTTGTTGGTGTTGATTTGTTGATGTTGATGTTTGAGAGTGCGAGAATTGGCACACTAGAATGTGTTGTTGTTGCATGATGGTAGTATTGTAATAGTAATGTATGTTTTTTTGTTAATCCATAATAAATATTTTCATATGTACACTTTTATGATTTTTATTTACACTAGAAGGGCAAAGAACCATATATGGTCAATTCATTGACCTTCAATTTAGACCATAAAATTGAAATTTTTTGAAAAAGTAAAAAAAGGAACAAAGTCTTGTAATATCCTCCTGTGATGGTCTAGGGTTGAAATTTTGGATTTCTAAGCATTTCAAAGAATGCTCTATAAAGGGTTAAATAGAGCTGAAGACAAACACCGAGATGATGATCATGTTGTGCTCAGAGTGGTCAGCCATGCTCATAATGCTGACAGCAGGGGACACATTAAAGATGAAGAGCTGGTTGGAGCTTTGGAGCTGTGAGGCTGTACAGGCTGGATGAAGTGTGTGATATTCATTTATTGTGATAATTTAGCTGCTGTATGGACACAGCTAAAGCCCAGGTGAGGGGGTGTGAAGTGTATGTGTGTGTGCTTGCTGGACTCTGTGTGTAATGGATGTAATGGTTTTCTGATTGCAGACTTAAACCTGAAGAGGACAGAGAGCTTGTAGAGTGTAGGAGTGAACAGGTGAGTGTCAGGCTGTGGACTGACTGCTAATATTATTATTACAGTAGATTTCCTGTCACTCATTTACTGTGTGTTAGATAGCTGAATACACTCGTGGATCAAAGTGTGTATGTGATGATTGACAGCATGGAGGCACAGCAAGGGAGGACATCACAAGTATAATTACTAATGAAGCACAATCTGAGACTGTGTGGTCAAGAGAAA
This sequence comes from Scortum barcoo, assembly GCA_023238725.1. Taxonomy (NCBI): domain Eukaryota; kingdom Metazoa; phylum Chordata; class Actinopteri; order Centrarchiformes; family Terapontidae; genus Scortum; species Scortum barcoo. The sequence continues at coordinate 25,104,392 of CM041552.1, forward strand.
TACAAACCACAAACTGCATTTTACAGCAGGTAGAAATACACTAATGAGAACACTAATATTGTAATCTTCTTTAACTTGCTTCATGTCATGTAAAGTCATGTAAGAACACTGATCTAATCCTGGAACGACTGTAATGATCTCTCTCAGCTCCTCTTTAAAAACACAGTCCTTGTTTGATGTGAGCAATGCTGCTAAAATTAAAAAGGATCAAAGAATCATTTGTTTTCATCTTCAACAAGGTTTTCCTCTGCAGAGATTTTTAGTGTTAATTAAAAGCAGCAGTTACAGTAAAACATCAAATATTAGTCTGAGATGTTCTAATCCCTGCAGATTAATGAGACAAAAGTGAGTCCAGACTGGCTTCATACTGTAATAACATACAGGAGTAGTATTAAGAGGGCAGATGGCTCACTGATCCAACACCAGCTTTTTCTGTCCAAAAAAAAACAACTATTCAACTGAAACAAACTGTTTCTGCAGTTATTTACCACATATCAACCAATAAAATACTTCAGATAATTTTTACAGTGAATAATTACTGTATTTTTGAATTGATATAAATTACTGTATTTACCTTTTCAATTGTTATCAAGGCTTAAAAGTTAAATGTCATGCTGTGAATTTTCATCTTCTGATATTAAAGGGTATCCAACACGTACACTGCTGCTACCAAAATTTACCAGTTGAATATGAAGAAATAAAATTCAATGTCTATTTACTGAAATGAGGTACCAGCAGAGTTTTGGGTGAAATTACCATTCGAAGCTAATGTTAGAGTAGATGTTCAGCACCCATTCAATCTCAATCACCAAACCATGGCCTCAATAATAGCGACATCTCAGACTGAGAGATGAAGTGCAGACACAAAGAAAACAGCACATCAGGAAACACCACAACAGTCTCAGACTAAAGAGAAGGCAGCTCAGCCCCCAACCAGCTTTCTTCCATCAAACACAGAGCCAAGAAGAAAAGAGGGACTCTGTACCATTACTGTACACCAGCCTCCCATCACTGTCTAATTAGAGAGCAATCAGTGGACCTCTAATCTAATCCTAAAGCCTCTTTCTCATTGAACTGCATTAGGAGGTGGATGTGATGGTGGATGGTAGAAACCCACAGAGGAGACAAACACTGAGGGAAGTTTTCTAGGAGCTGGAGAATTAGCAGAGATGGATCCAAAGAAAGGAAACAGAGAGATTTTCTAAAGATCAGGGCTCCATCTTTGGTGTGTGATCACCTCAGGAAAGGCAGCCACTGTGTCAGAAATGGAAATGGAAAGTGTTTGGCTGAAGAGCGGAGAGCAGGAATTAGGATCTGATCATTTTTTACTCACATCAGCACATCCAGGAACTTAAACTGAGGCGAGGTGCCAACTTGAACCTCTTAACATGGTGTGTATTAAATAACTCCAACACACAATTCAAAGCGCTCTGACAACAGCTAAGAGATTAAAGGGCTACATACGACACACTCCTCTCACTCAGCTCTGGACCGCTCAAAGAAATGATGGAGGTCAGTTCTCAGTGATCTGACTCAACAGACACAACAGTCTTCAACAAGGCCATGATACTGAGACACTCTGTGTGTGGCTGAACGAAGCGTCTTACTGTCTCTTTGAAGTCCAGTGTGAAGGTCAGGAGGTGGAGTCCTCCTCACACACACACACACACACACACACACACACACACACACACTGGTGCAGGTCAAAGTGGCCGCTCTTACCTGAAAGACAGAAAAAGAGGAGAGCAGACTGTAAATGAAGGTTTCACTTTGAGGTTTTGTGTTCTTTTGTGTTCAAAGATCCCCCTGATGTCATGTGTTAGTCAGTCAAACAAACGTTAGCTCTTTACTTTTTGCTGAACTGAGTCTTTAAGGTTCCTCCAGAACAAACACACAAAGCTAACAGTTTTACAATCTGCTAAACTGTATGAAAAATCATTTAACACAAGCTGCTGTGCTTTTTACACTCTGTGTGAATTCACTGGATCAATCACTGAATGAATCAACATATATCAGCTGCTACAGACTCAGTGAGATGTTTGGACTCTCAGAGGAGTCACTGAATGATTATGGATCTACCAGTGAGAGAGTCACCTGCAGTACACAGAGTTAACAGGGTTTATGGTGGACAACACTTTCTTTCCTAACAGCACAACGCTCCAATAATATGTGAAATAACACTTCTGGCTGTTATTACCAACAACATGTTTGTCTACACATCCCTGATGGTGTGGAGGCAGAGTGTATCAGTAACACTATTTCAGGACGTCATCGTACACTCCAGCAGCGACTCACCAAAGGACAGAGGTGAGGAGGTACAACAGGTCTGTTGATAATCCTGAAAAATAAACAATGACTGAGGACAGAAAGATGGAAAATAAGATGCAGTTTGGCCAAATTGAGATCATCACATTTCTTCACCTTATCATGTTAAATCAGCCACAGCACTGACCTCTAACAGACACCAAACATCACTAACAGTGAGTCCACACAGAGATTAGCAGCCTCCTGTGGAGACTGTGACGTCCACCTCATTCAACTTTTCACCTCTAAAATCTGCTCATCTACAGGAACAGAGAGAATGAAGACAGGCAGACATGAAGCTTGTTCACCTTTTGACTGGAAATGTGACTGAACTGAAGTGAGACTAAATGAAAAAGGGGATAGATGTAATAATCCCCTACTGTGGTAATTATTATTGAAGACGGATTCATTCATAAATACTGTCAATAAGCAGCTTTAGCTTTTGCAGATGTCATACAAACACTGATAATCATGATGAGCACATCCAAATTACAAACCATGAACCTTGAAAGGAAAATAGCAGTAATTATTCATGGCAGCATAAATTATAGAGCTGATACACACTCAAATGAAATGGTTAGAAAATGTGTGTATTTTAAACTAAAACTGTGACACTACACAGCTCCACAGGTGGATGAAGAACAGGTCATTCTCTGGTTTGCAGAACATCCTCCCTCAGGCTGTGGCTGCAAAGTCTTGTTGATGCCTTCAGGCTCCTCTGTTTGATTTCAGCTGCTGGTTTTGGAGCAAATGAGAGACGAGACAACAGAGTGTCTGTCTGCTGTCTAACTCTGTCCATCCCTCCTTAATCCTCTGTTATTTCACATCTGTGATTCAAGAATATGTGGGATGTTAAAGCCTCCAGCCAACCAGTCCAGCAGACAGAAAGCCCTGCTGACTCTGGCTCAGACAAAGACCATATCCCGACTCCCTCTGTGGGCAGAGACAGCATCACATGAGGCTGTTCACCCCAGCTGAGCTGCTGTGTGAAGCTGATGGAAAGATGTTTAAATTCAAAGCATCAGTCTGGTACAAACCAAGTGAATCACAGAATAAACCTGATGTTGTGTTCAGAGGCTGTGATGAAGATCAGAGGACTGCTCAGCAGGCCCACAAACAGCTGAGAGCAAATTAGTACAATTACGTGAAAGTGAAAGTGAAAAGGATGATTGAACCTCTTTAACCTCCTCTGACCTGCTGTTCTTCCCTGCACCGCATAAAACACAATAAATAACAAATACATGATGTCTACCAGGGACCACACAGTCAGACTGTGACTGACACTGAAGGTGTCGGTGTGCTGCTGCACACACTGTTCCTAATGGACAGGATGTATAAGCCTCATGCAGTCCACTCAATGGTTTAGCTGTACATCAAACATAATAATATCTCCTCACAGTCAGTACAACCAGCAGGTTTGGTCTCATGTTAGTCCACAATTCAAGAGATGACATGGTAGTGTTATAACTAAATACTGCATTTAAACCAACAAGGTCACTGAGACTTCATTTTCACTGTTAAAATGCATTACTATTAAGCAGAGCAGGATTCTGCTCTAAATGTTTCCAACACGTTACACAAGTCTGTCCTCTGTGTTGTTCACTAGAAGAACAAAGAAGCACACAAAGATTTCAGTGTGTGTTAGTCTGAGAGTGTAAATATGTGATGAATTAAACACACATAACACTGACAGCTGCTTCCACCCTGTCGTACGTGTGATATCTGTGATTTGTGATGGGTCGGATGTCGGATTGTTTCTAGTAGTCACTGAAGTTTGTTTGAAGGTGAGTACACGTCTCAGCGGACAGTTTGATAAAGAAGTCATCCTGCAGACTAAATGAACTGGTCAGTAATGATTACAGTCCTGTCTGTGTTTGGCTTCACTATCCGGCTGCATCAATTCAACAAAACTCCACAGCACAACACAATGATTTCTTTAAAGCTTTTAAAGATACACACAATTCATTATAATGAACTCTAAGACACAACACACGTTTGTATGTCCTACAAGATCAGAATAAAAACACACAGAGTAGAGACAAACTCAAAGTTTGTGTGACATTTGATGACAAGAGTAAAATGATAGTACAAATATCAAACTCACTCCTCCACACACATACTTTGACTCACACTGATTGTAACAAAGCTCTTTATCCACTGCCTTCAGTCACACAGCCCATTGAAATCAAACAGTAAACAGACTGAATGAGTAAACACACAACCATTCCTCTCCTCAGTCTGTATTTATCACCTTAATACTGGAGGACCACGTCCTCACTACGATAGATAAATACAAGACTGTTTACATGTTAAACACATCAAGGTCTCCATCATGTCAGTGAAACACTACAGACATCCTGTCAGAGAAGAGGCAGGTGGAGTCAGATCATCCTCAACATTTCACATTTACAGTCACTGATCAGTCATTTACATCACTTACATGTGGACGTCCTCAAACAGGATGAAGAAAGAAAGACAGAAAGAGCTCTTGTCATTTTCCAGCTTAGCCTGAGGTGTCATCACTGTCCAGCATTCGTCACCACATAAAGGTACAAACACTTTCCTGTTTTGTGTAAAATCACTCTCTCCTTTTGATTTCCAGAGCAGATTTCCTGCTGACAGTTAGAGTTTGTGTTTGACTGCAGGAAAAAACAAAAAACCTTCAGCCGTCTGTTTCCAGTAATCCAGTCCGATCATCACTAAAGCTCATATGTGATAAAGGTGTGATGGAAACTTCTTAGTCCAGAGATGAAAGGAGGATTCTCTGCACTCTGATTGGTGGAACAATGATGATGTCACAGAAGACTTATGTTCTGTTACAATCCATTACACACAGACTGATGAAGATTTGTACGTTTTTAAATTTCAGAGCACTTTGATTTAATGGTTTTAGTTTCCTTTTTGCCTCGTACATCAATGATCAGGGAGAAGCAACTCGTCCAATTAAAATTCAACAGCTGAAGGAAAACAAGTTGGAAATTTAAAGGAACAGTTTGTTAAAAATGTCCCCTGTTGACATCTTAGGGTGTTTTTACACTTGGTCCCTTTTAAAAGAAACTAACTCAGTCCTCTTTAAGTGGACCAAAAGAAAACGAACTCCATTCTTTTTGTGTTCACATTGTGAGTTTATTTCAAAGAGGACCAGGTTCTCTTTCTGGTCCAGTTCAGCTTTGATGGGGCCTCAGTCCTCTTTCTGTTCACTTCTGTTATCGTAGCAGAATCTTGGGAGGTATATGCTTGGCTACGTTTACTGCCATTACCACGACCACGGCCACGACCTGCTGCTGCCATACTTTGGATTTGGTGTTCTTTCTTTTCTCTACCGCTCTGAGTTCTCCCGGCTGCAGTCACGTGACCAATCTACGGCAAGCGAAGAAGAAGGTTACAATACAGTGGTGCAAAAAGGCGAAGTGAACCCAGTGCGAACCGTACTGCTGACTTTTTTCGTTTTAAAGGGGTCTGAGTACGGTTGGAGTGTTCACATATAGACAAAAAATGCTGAGTCATCAATCAAGTTCGTTTAGAGGGCTGAAAGGTACCAAGTGTGAAAACATCCTTAGTGACTCTGTAACATAAGATTCAAACAAATTTAACTTCATGCACACTTTTATCTTTTAACCCCTGTGTGTCCGTCTATGATCCTCTGTTCCTGTCCACTGACTGACAGCCTCTCCATCCACACAGCACAGTATCAGCTGTCTCTGCTTGTTCTCTTCATGTTCTGCTTTATAGTCGACTGTTCTCCACACACACTGGTCTAATACATGTGTGTTTCTGTTCCAGTGGACGTCCTCTGACTGTGGACCGACTCTGGTCCTGGAGATCCAGACTGAGCTGTGGCCGGCAGTGTTCTCCAAACTAAATCTGATCTAACATGTCTGCAGATACAAAAAGGTGGAATAAAGACGACTTGGTTTCATCACACAGTGAGTGCAGGCTGTCCGGCTGAATGTGCAGTAATTTTCACACACACCTTGTTCACAATCATGTGACTACTTTATGTTGATTCCTCCTTCATCAGCTGCTGGACGTCATTAAATAAACAGACCTCCAGTATTATAGTGCCACATATTCAATAACAGATCAACAGACTGGAAATACACTGTCGGCTTCAGACCCCCAGTTTCTTTGTCACATTTGAATCCACTGATCAGCCAATAAAATGACTCAATCTTCATTCTAACAAATTCACTGAAATGGGAATCCAGCAGCATGACACAGTATCAGAGGTGTTTTCTTCAACAGGATTACCTGTTTGAATGAAGGATTAATAGAAACTGGATGTGTGGATGTATTTAATGGGTGAACACTTAAGCAAAGCCAAATGCTTTAATCCTGTAATCCCATAATACACTATCACCTCTGATTTATATTGACTCTTACATACAGAAACAAACATCCAGTCAGTTATTAGCTCAACATTACCAAAGGATAGCACTTTCAGCTCCACCATGGATGATACCTGAAGTCCTGAGGTCTTGTTAATGATCTCTTTCTCTTTCTTTAGTAATTCTTTCTGTGAAACATTCACCACCAGTAGATCCAGTAATACTGAAAACTTATTTTCATTGTTGTTGATGGTTAAACTACATTCTGTAGAGGAGAAAAAAGAGAACTAAAAGCTTAATAGACTTAAATTAAGATGGTGATATGGTGTGTTAGTGCCTGTTGTTTTTTCTTGCTTTGAGTGTTAACTCAGTTTTCTGTGCTGGTACCTTGAGCTCTTTCACCATCAAAGAGCTCATGGACATCAGGAGAACAACACCAGTTATTTCCCACTTTCCTCTTCCAACAGTGGATTTATTGGACATTCTGATCAAAGGTGCACTAACCTTTGTATACACAGTCAAACACTAGAGGAGAGGTGCTCTATCTAACGCATCTCCAACAGAGCAGACTTAGCACAGAGTTAATGAAGATATTTCTTTCCAATGCCAATGCCCAATGTTTACTTAAATAATAAACTGGATGAACAGTTAGTCATCCAGTTTGTTGCACAATGAAGGCAAAGTCTTTGAGAAAAACAAAGACATTGGTTGGTCTTACATTTTGTGTTTCATGGAAACATGGCTGTCATTGATATGGCACTCTGTGCTGCAGCTGGCAAACGTCCAACTCTTCAGAGAAACTAGGGACACAAAACTCTTAGATGTAAAGTGGACAAACCCAGACTCTTTAGTTACTGTCCTCAGTGAGCTTAACAAAGAAAACCTTAGCCATGAACTCCCTGAATCCAGACAGTTTATTAAACACCTTAAAGATAGGAAAACATTTTGGATCACTGCTACACTGCAGTAAGCAGAGCCTATAACCCCATCCCCCGAGCGGCACTGGCTCATTGTGACCACGTCATGGTCCAACTGATTCCTGCATACAGGCAGAAATTAAAGCTCTGTAAACCTGTTGTCTGGACATCAAAGCAATTGACCAGTGAAGCAATGCCACAAAATTCGGACGTGCTGGGATGTTTTCAGGACTGCTACCAACAGTCTGGATGTGTTCACAGAGGCTGGGACGTCCTACATCAGCTTGTGTGAGGACAGCTATGTACCAACTCACAGCAGATTATAACGCTGACAAACACTGGTTCACAGCAAAGCTCAGACAGGCAGGAGTTGGGGACTTTTGGGGCAGATTTATAAATGCAAAGTTTAAGTTTAGCAAGGAGGCGAGTTGTCGCTGACAGTGACTCGACTTGCCAGCTCCAGCTCATCCCCCTCCCTGGACTTCAACTCTGCCATCAACACCATCATCAACACTCGCCAAGTTTGTGGAGGACACCACCCTCATTGTGCACATCTCTGATGGGGATGAGTTCACATATAATCTGGTGAACTGGTGCAATGAGAGCACCTTGGAGCTAAATGCTCTAAAGACTGTGGAGATGATGGTGGACAACAGGAAGCACACAGCCTCACCCACCCTCATCATCCTATGTGACTCCCCTGTTGACACTGTGGAGTCCCTGGGCTTTCTGGGGACCATCCTCACCCAGGACCATCAGCTCCCTCGCTAAAAAAGCCCAACAAAGGATGTACTTCCTGCAGGAACTGAAGAGATTCAACCTGCCTAAGACAATGATGTTGCACTTCTACACCGCTATCACTGAGTCCATCCTCACAAGGACAAGGGCAGACTGCAAGGCAGAATATGATTGGCTGCAAACTTCCAGCTTTCCAGGACCGTCAAGTGTGCAGGAAACATTGTGGCCAACTGTTCCCACCCGGGTCACAAACTGTGTACAGGAGTAGTCAGGAAGTCCCTTCTAGCCGGAGGCTGTGGTCCATCAGCAACAAAAGTTCACACCACAAAAACAGTTTCTGTCCTGCCAGGAGCTCAGGGAGCTGGCCTCATCAACAAGGCCCAGGACCCCCACTGACGCTGGCTGCCCCCAACCACTCCCCAATGCTTCTACACGTTACATTAATGCAAAATTGGATTTGCATTCCTTAATTTAAATTTTAATTTTAATTTAAAGTCATATTGTACATATTGTCTTCATATTCATATAACATATGTTGTCTTTATCACATTGTATATTTTTGTATCTTTTTGCCAATACTATTTACTTTGTAATGACTTTTTTATATTTAATTTATACTTCTGACTTTAAGCACTTGCTTTGCAGTTATACTTTTTTTTGTTTTTTTCTACTTCCTACGTTTTATTTAAACTTACTTGGCAATAAATGTGATTCTGATTCTCCAATGTTGTTTCTCATGTGCATTGTGCTAATTAATTTGACACAGTGCTGACATACTGATGGTGGAGGATATGAAAAGAAACAGCAGAGTAAATGTTGTAACATCCAGAGAACATCTCCTGAGTGATTCACAATAACAAAGCCTCTCAGATAAAGTCTGTTTTCAGCCAAATTACAGAATTAATTCATCTTCACTGAATCAACCATGAAGTCCTCTGCTGCCAAAGAAAACACATCCTTGTTTTGCATATTTCTATTGTCAGGGAATCCCAACCCACCAATACTGAATCACAAAAACTGTCAGAATCACTGAAGCAAAACTTTTACAGCAAATGATCTGTTTAAAGCTGCAGCCAGAGGAGGAAGACGAGGACACTTTTATCCACTTTGGAAACCAACAAACAACCAACAAGCTGTTTCTACAAAGACGACATCCAGATTATTTTAAAAAATTAATTCATTCATTCATGATTTGTTCCCAAGCTTCATTAAAACTCATGAAAACCTTGTGAAGGTAAGTTTCATCATCTTCATCTGAGAGAAGACAAAGTCAGACAGAGAGACGGCGGAGTGATGAATGAACTCTTCATTTCTTTATTAAACAGAAACATTTACTCAACTCCTGCTGTAATATTTGTATTTTTCATTGCTTTGCTCAACTAAGTGGAGAGAATAAAAGTGAAACTAAACAGTGAAAATAAATGATAATTCACAGTTTAGCAGCTGTTGTTAGAGGGAGACAGAGGAGGTGGAACAGTGATCTACATGTGTGATTAAAACTGATGCTCAGCAGAGAAGTGAAGTGCTTGCAAGAGAAATGCTTGTTCCAACTAAAAAAAGCTGAACTGAGAGACAAAAAGGCATAAAGTCACATCAAACATCAAATCAGCTTCCTACAAAGTTTTAGGGAAATTATTCCAGGAGAGACAAACAAAAGTAAAAAAAAATAAAATCCATAAAATATGAGGTGAGGAGGACGAGACAAAGTAAAGAAAGTTGTGTGAGTCTCATGAGAAGTGGGAGATGGAGAGGGAGGTTTACTGTATGTGGGAGGGCAGTGAACAGACTCTAACAACTGACTGAGGAAAGATTTAGTGTGAGAGGTAGTGATGGAAATCTGAACTGCTTTAATTCAGCTCTGTTATGTTCCCTCTCTGCGTCACAGCAGATGAACATAAAGGCCGTTATTTTACACAAACACAGACGTGGCTTCAGTCAGCAGCTGGACTTCAGATCTGTTCTGGTCCTGGTTTCTCTGAGCCAGCAACGAACAAGGATTTCCTCCTGAAGCACTCCTGCATATCAACCCTCTGTCCACTCTGCCTGTGGTGTGTGTGTGTGTGTGTTGGTGTGAAGCTGTGAAAAGTGTCAGCTGCTCAACAACGTTGCATTCAAGAGCTTCAGTCTGCTATTACAAACAGCATGCTAGAAAACAGACAACAAGCAAACACGGACGTCACCTAAAGGATCATGTGACAGCTTTGTCCAATAAAAAAGCTCCTGCTCGGAGGCCGAGTCAAACCCTGCTGGAAGTTGGAGGTTCCTTCAGCATGTTAGCAGACCACAACACAGTCCAGCACTTAGTTTTCACGGCAAAGAAAAAGTATGAAAACATCAACAGAAATGTGTCAAAGCACCCAACAAGCCCCCTGTCCATCTGTATGTTCAGCTAATTCCATCAATTCACTAAAAGATGTTTAAATCTCTGTCAGAGCTTTGAATGAAGTCATGTCACAAACAGGAATCAGTGTATTTTGTTTTATTTTGGTGAAAATACGACAGTTTGGGACATATTGAGCAGGTAGATGTGCATTATGCTGCTGGATTGGTAAGTTTGGATGTTTTTCTGATCACTTCCTGTTTTATTTTGTAATTCCCTCCTCTCCTCACTTGTCTGCCACTTAACTTCCTGTCCTTTGTGTGTTTTCCCGCCTCTGATTCATTCTGCTCCTCCCTTATTAGTTTCACCTGTCCCCTGTCCCCCGTTAATCTCCTCACCTGTTTCCACTTCCCTGTCCCCCACAATGTATATATACCTGGTCCCTTTCCTTTGTTCCCTGTTGTGTTGTCAATGTCACCACCTCTAGTGAGCTCCTGTGTTCCTGCCTGTTTGTTTCTGCCTGCTTTGGTCCTGTCTGCCTTGATCCTGCCTGCCATGTTCCTCCTGTTTGCCTGTGTTCCCGTGTAGTCAAATAAAGAGTCATTTACATCTAGTCTGCCTCCTGCCTCATCTGCATCCTGGGTCCAAACTATACTTCGCCCTGCACCCAACCCTGACAGTTCAGTTCTCTATTGAAACACAGACAATCTTTTGAGCTCACAAACACAAAACTCATCATCCAGCCAAAAACAACTCATTAATGAGCATGATGATGTCATTCCTGTGTGTGTGTGTGTGTGTGTGTGGAAAAGCTTTGTTAGAGTAAAATACCTCTAAGAACTGATGGAGAGATTTGATCTCCAAACGTGGAGACATTAAAGCTCTCGTAAGTGTCACAATGAGAAATATCCTCACGTGTTGATGTTAAAGTATCTCTACTGTAGATATACATGAGCTCTCCAAACCTCAGCAGATCACACTGAAGTGATCTGGATGCAAAGAGAACAGCAGTCCTGCTCATGAGGGGAAAGTGGAAACAGATTGAATGGAGTCACTTGTTGAGTGTTATCTGGACACCACAGTATGGTCTGACTGAATTATAGGCTCGTAGATAATGCTTCATGAATCAGTGCTAAATCATCAAACATGAGTGTGTTTTCACTTTCCAACACAGTGTCAGCTCTGTTCAGTAAACAGCATTTTAATGCTTTGACTGCTCCGTTCAGTAAATGGCTGCACAGTTGTCACTCAGGCAGACACACACAGAGGAAAGAAGCTGATTGGAGCTACATTTTCTATTATATTTCTATTTGTCTTCTCACATTTGTTTCCTTTTTGTTTCCATCTGTGTTTAGCTTCCACCCTCGAGACCTCATGGCCCAGGTGGACTGTGTTTGGAGGCTTTATTTACATTTCCCACCTGTTTCCGTCACACTGCTCATTTGTTTTTCTGCCTCCGAGAGGAAGAACACTGTTTTCATGATAACATGCCAGCAGCAAGAGAAACAAAGCAAAGGTGAGACTGAATCCCATCAAAACAATCTGATGAAAAATAGAGTTTGCTGTCACAGTCAGAGAAGTGGAAGTCAGAGTCATCGGTCAGGTGGATGAAATGTAAATGATTTCTGCAAACACACTGCACACACACTCTGCATGCTGATTATCACAGTAGTATCTTTAATTTGTAGTGTTCTTCAGAATGGAGTAACAGAGTTTCACTCTTCAGTCTGAACCACATCAGTTAACACACTGTAATCACAGAGCGGCTCACAGCTCAGTGTGTGAAATCTAAACAGGGTATGAACACATGACAAATCATTTAGATACAGACTGAAAAGAAGGCAGAAAGAAAACAAGGTGTGTTTGAATGACGGCTCCATGCAACAAAGAGCATGAATGTGTAAAAGCTTCCAGCAGACGACTGTTTGTAATGAGTCATGTTTTATGTGCAGATGGTAGAAAATGATCTCACATTAGCTAGTGTCATTAATAAAAAACTAAAATCTCTCCAGGGCTGAAAGAAGACATTAACATCAGAAGAAAGGAGGTAAATGCAGCAGTTTATGTGAGTCTGTGATGTCTGAAGCTTTTACAGTTGTGCAGTCAGAGACTGAAGCACTGCAGGTGAAAACACATCCTCCTCATTACATCCCCTCATTAGAGAGAAACATTGTGATTCATTTTATAGAGAGCAGTCCACTCATGTCTTATCATCCTGAACACTGAGTTCACAGCTCCTGACCTCTAAGTGTCCTGATTTATCATTCATTTCCAGCCCACAGTGTTTGTGTCCTCCAGCAAACCTTTGGATGTCAGTGTGAAAGCCACCGGCTAATGTTGGTGAATTTGGCTGCATTGACTGTGAGGAAAACATATAAGAGCTCTCTGAGGAGGAAATATGGAAACATACGGGAGCGGTGTAAGACGAGGCAGTTTGTTTCATGTCCAGGATTCACTCTCAGATCACGTGGCATGCTGGAAATACAAAGTGGGCTTTACTTTTCTATAGATGGACTGAACGCCACAGACAGAGCTCATCAAAACAGACAGAAGACAGAAAACGATGGAGGTAGAGAGCAAACAGAGGGCAGATAAATGAAGCAGAAACTGAGAATAAAGCTGAAGTGATGTGAAGCCTGTTTCACTTCTGAGCAGCATCACTGATAGGTGTGCTTGGACGTTGCTGAAAGTGTCTCTGTTGAAGCTGTAACCACACCCAGCAGTGATGTCAGCGGCTCCTGGACTCCACCTGGACTTCACTGCAGCAAGGTGAGAAGTGAAGCCACTGGAGGTCAGCAAAGAGGAGATTTTCAGGAGGAGTTAAGTTCCTCTTTAAACAGCAGCGTCAAACTAGAGTCCAGTGAGTGGATCCATCCTCCCAGTCAGCACCATGGACAGAGACAGAGCAGCAGCAGAGCACAGAGCTCCACAGAGGAGAAGCTCACTGTGTGATGACTCATTTATCATAACATCACATAATGTGATATATAATGAATCCTAATATCATTTAACATATTAACAAAGGTAAATTATCAAAGTCATTATGAACATAATTTTCCACCTAAATCCAGAAATCCTGCTGTCAGACACCTTTTCATTGACAAAGTGTTGCTTCCTTCACAGCAGGCTCGACTCTTGTCAGTTATTGAAAGATGTAGCAAGTCTGAAAGTGAACGTTTACTGCTGGACTTTCCATCCATCACGTATCAGGATACAGCTCAGAGCAGATTTGTATCGATCAAACTTGTAAATATGACACCACATCACGCAGCACTCTCTCCACTCTGAGCTGTGACCTCCAGAAGTGGGTCATTTACAGGAAAGTAGAAGATCCTCTGTGGTACTTGGACTCTGATGCTAATGACTGTTGGAGACAGAGAGCGTTGATTTATGACTCTTTTCTTCTTATTATACTTGAGCTCTGTGCTGCAACACTGCAGCTCTCAGCTGGCATGCAGTCATGTGAAAGCTTCCCTAAAGACTCTGGTTGGATAACAGTTTGTTATGAGCCAAATGTCACTTCCTGCTTCAGATCCAGTTCAAAGTGTGTTGGTCTCTGTCACTGGGTCTTTATTCCACAGAGAGAACTTAACTTAACAGAAATAGAACAACAACAGATGAAGAAAAACAAACTGCTGTGAGGTGGTGAATCATCGGTTCATCGCTGCAATCAGGAATAAACAGAGTTAAAAACAAACGTGTCATTGATTGGTCTGCAGAGACTGAATCAAGATCACTGTACTGTCAACAGATCCAGTCGTGTGTTTTTCAGTTAAAATAACTCTCTGTTATCGACCCAAATATCAAGAAACAAACAAATGAAAATACAGCTGAGACAAACAGTTGTTGGACAGATGTTGTGAGTTAAGAAGTGATTTGTCTTCATACAACAGAAGAAATGTCTTCACACTGGATTTAATTGAAGTCACTGGTCGACCTTTGTAACGCTGAAGATAAATGACACAATGAATGTGTGACACTGAGTGTCTGCCTGTCACAGTGTGTTCAGTTTGTGTGTGTTTGCATACAACATGCATGTGATGACTGACTGAAGCTGTGGATGTGCTGTATGTGGATGTTTGGATCAGCCAGATTTCCTCGGCTGTTCTTGTTGAGTCTCTGCAGACTTGTTAGCTCGTTCACTTCCTCATCTCCTGTCACAGCAGATCCTCTCAACATCACTGACCACGTCTAACTGTGTTTCTGATGTGTAACTCTGACACTTCATTTCATTCTGTCAAACACTCTCATCATCTCCACTAAAACCAAGCAGCTATTATCCAACATATATTTTCTTTTTTTCTCTTTTTGCTGCTATCCTGCAGTTTTATTTAACATCCATTCTGATTTTATAACTTACATTAAAGGTGTGCTGATATACAGTTTTAATGCACACCTGCCAACCAATTAGACACAAATATTTTCTGCCCATGATGTAAACACAAGCATCAGCGGGCCACATGTGTCAGAACTGTAACCATGGAAACATCTGCAGCCACAGAAGCATCCATGTGCTTCACTGCAAACATGAACAAATAAAGAAATAAAGTAAAGTAAAGGAGGCGCTGCTGATCGCCTGAGTCTCGTCATAGCAGCAGATTTGATTTGCTAATTACATGCTAATCGTTCTCACACTTAACTGAACTACTTGCTTCACATCATTTCCATTAATGTCCCTGACTGTCAGTAACCAACAGAGCTGACTAACAGAGCAGTTTCTGCCCTGTGTACTGCCTCACAGGCTGCTGGCCAGCTTTGATAAATCAAACTTTACTGTGGCCTGTCGGTAAACACGGCGTTACAACCTCTGTTGTTATTCACTGTTTCGTTAGCAAAGCTAAACTGAAGCAAACTGTGTAACCTGGCAGAGAAAATGTGTGTTTCCAGCTCAGATGGAGGGCTGCCTCTGGCACAGCAGGTGTCCTTATCAGCGGTTACTGACAATAATTTCTCCTCAGTGAGTTTTCCTGTAAAATGACAAAGAACAATCAGTCTGTAACCCAGGTGAAAAAAACAGGTTAACTAACATATCCAACTACCTTGATAAAGGGAGATAATTTCGTTTGTTTTATTTTATTTGTCAAATGTGGAAAATTCCTAGGTGCACTTGAAGGCAGCATCTCATGTATTGCATCAGATAGCCAAACAGGTAGCAGGTGAAAGTCATTCAACAGCCAATTAGATGCCAAGTTCAGTCTCGGTTGGGAGGCAACTTAGCGAGTCGCGGGAGCCTTTACTTCCTCTTTTGTCTCTGCCGTCGCAGCAAAGAGCACGCATGTGAGGAGCGAAACACTGAGGTATCGTTTTCATTAAAAATATGGATAAAATTTAAGTTAGCTAAACCAGCTGTGTCTATAGTCTTATTCTGTGTTCGGTCCGACCCAGGAGGAGTGGGAGTCCTGGCGGTAGCAGAAAATGTAATTACGACGGCATGAAGCATTTCCACCTTGTTGAGGGTGCAGCCCGAGACCCGGGCTAATTATTTTATTACGAAGTAATTTGTCAAGAAGTATTTTGTACTGATAAAAGTGAACTGTTGCTAGATTTATTTGTTAAAAGCCCTGGGGTTTACACAATAAGTGAGACAGGTTAATACATAAAAACACTGGAAATGTTTTCACTAAATGTGAGGTTTGATGTTTAATATGTGACACGTTTGTGTTGTTTTTCCTTGAAATATTGGTTAAGCTGAAGCAGTTTAATACTGACTGTCGGTTTATTTGTATTGAGTTAAAATATGCTAGGCATGTATTCTGTTAGAATAAAATAATTCTACAGTAATTTCATTTGAGAATTTTGAAGTTGTACTACCAGAGTAATTTTCATACAAGTAATTGCATTCAGCAGTACTTTAATTAATATTATAAGCTGGTAAAATGTTGTACAACAATAGAGAAACCTGAGAGAAATACAGAATAGAAAGTCATATAATAAATCAGGACAAAGACTATAAGCCTGTTTTTAAATGCAGGTCAGGTTTTTTATTTGGAGTGAAAAGATTCCTGTGGACGATTCCAAAGACTCCCAGCAGATTCCAGTAGATGGCGAGCCACCCAGCTTGAACCCAAGAAACAGGATCTACACTTCCTCTGAAATAGCCGACAAACTGTCTGCTTGTGGTAGGATTGTGCCAGTCACCTGTGGCGGCACCACCAACTTGAGCACACGTTGGAGTGCACTCCAACGATCCTTTAGACCACGCAGATTCTTGACTTTCTTCTTGTTCAAAACCCCTCTGGTCTGAAATAACTTGACTTTGACTGACTTTAAAAGCGAGAGAACTCAGAAGATGAGGAGACATTTTATTTCTTTAAAGGGCCCTGTTTTTTATTTTCCATGCAAATGTTATTTCTTTGCAATGTGCTGCATAATTTTCTGTTTGCAAACTAAAGTTTAAAGTGCAGTTAACCGAAATCTGTGGTGTTGTGGTTATTGCACTGAAATACTTGCTCCTTACGAACATAGAGAAGCGTGTACTTTCCAGGAGTGGGTTACAAGTCCATCAGCACAGTCACAGTATCTGTAGTTTAACAGGACTCAGCGACACACACAGGACCTGAATACTGTGGAGTCTTCCCTGATCTGTCCCGTCTGTCTCATTCACATCATAAATGATTATCCCTCCTTCACAGTGTTTCTCACTAAAACAGCATCATCCTCAGAGAGAAATGGACCTGATCTGTACTTGTTGCTTTGTAAAGTGAGAACAAGTTGTTCTGATGATGAAACTGCTTTAAAGAGTTTAACAGCGAGCACATCAAGAAGAGCAGCTGGCATCATGAACTGAACCATCTTATAACCAGGACAGTGAAGCCAAAATGCTGAAAACATGCTGAATATTTCTTCTACAGACACACTGAATACTTCACACAGAAAGTGAAAGAACGTCTGGATGACAAAGAGAAAAGACAGGAAGAGGAAGAGGGAGGACAAAGAAAGAGATCATGTTTTCTACATATTTATAAAATCCTCAGTTGAATCTGTTCATGGGATTTAGAATAGTGAACGTCAGTAACGTCAGCCAAACTGTTCAATGAGAGGAGAAGAAGAGCAGACAAAAGAGCAGGTGGTAGAAGAAAAGAATGAAAAGGAGGAAACAGAGGAAGATGAGATGAAGATGATGAAGAATACTGTGTATCTATAGAAGCCAAGAAATGATCACTCACAGAGAAATAATAAGATCCCATCTGCACACACACTTTCTGAAAAACTGAAAAAAAATACATGTTAAAATAACGGTGAATGATTTTTATTCAATATGAAGAAAAAACCCATTTCATTCCATGTTCACATGACAATCGTCACACCTGCAGGCATTCAATAAATATGATAATCAGTGTCAGTTGTAAATGTTTTCAGTCAAATATCATGAAAGAGCTGTGATGGATCCTGTTTAAAGCTCTCTAATGTGCTGCATTTACACCGTGTCCCAAAAGTTCATGCACCCCAATTGGGCAACATTTTTGTCTGTTTGTCTCCAAAATAGGTTGCACCTGGTCAGCCAGGTGTTATGAGGTTGTTTCATTAGTTAATTAGCTATAAATTTCTTGGTTGACCATGGAGCATGTCACTGAGAGAACCTTTTTGGTAGTGCTGCCACGATGGCCAAACAAAAAATCTGGAAAGGCTGCACTTTCAGAGCCTCAGGTCCGTGCTCAAGCCATTGCCTTGCGCAGGGCAGGGAAAACTTGCAGGGAGGTAGCTCAGGACCTTGGCAGAAGAAGCATACGATGGGTGAAGAAGTGGTGGCAGAGACACCAGAGTTGTGACTCCCTTGAAGACAAGCCCCGTGCAGGTCTCCCCTCAGTTCTGAATTCGAGTTCCAAGGACCTCATCCGCAAGGCCAAGGAAAAGAGACACCAATCCTGCCGCAGACTCAGTTGAAGACTGAAGAATCTTGGGGAAGCAGTCTCTATGAGTATCATCCATAGTTTCCTGACTGAGAAACTGGGTCTGAGAGCATACAGAAGACAGTAGATTCCTCGCCTTACCAAACTGCAAAAGGTGAAGCGGCTGGCTTTTGCAAAGAAGTATGCTACAATGACCCCAAGAGACTGGAACAAGTCAAGTTCAGCGCCCAATGCATGGTCTGGGTGGCGATGTCATCTTCAGGGCTGTCTGAGTTGCATGTTGTATCCCAGGGCACCACCATCAATGCTGAGTATTATGTCGAGAAAATTCTCCAGCCAGTGCTGCTTCCCATACTCACCAGAAAGAAGAAATCGGGCCACGTCACAGCTAGGAAGATGTTCAACAGGCGTGTGGAAATGGTCTTTGTGCAAGATGGTGCCCCCGCACATACATACTACTCGTACAACTCAGCAGTGGTGTTCTGAGCAGCTTCCTGGCTTTCTGCACAAAGAGGAATGGCCACCCAACTCCCCGGACCTCAACCCGATTGAGAACTGCTGGGGTATCCTGAACAGTCGGGTCTTCCACAGCCCACCCCTACCACAATGAAGCAGCTCAATGTGAGGGCTGTGCGGGAGTGGGGCAACACTGAGCCTTCCTTTCTAAAGAACTTAGAGAATTCTATGCCCGACAGGCTGAGGGCAGTAATTAAGATGCGGGGAGGGATACACTGGCTTTTGAATAAACGCATTCTGTTGAATATTCACAATCTGAGTTGACTTTTTCTGTGGTGCACGAACTTTGGGGACACGGTGTACACATCAGATACATTTACATTACAGGAATCAAGAGTAAAGTTCAAACAGCTCAGTGTGATCACACACAGCACACACTCTCTGGACTGACAGAAGTCACAATCTCATTTCTATCATCAGGAGCTTTAATGTTCATTTCCTCTGTTATAAACAGTCATCAGGTTCAGTGTTGATCAGCTCAGCAGCGTGTTGTGATCTAACAGCATCAGACAGGTGTGAGACACACTGGATAAAAACAGCTCTGCTCCAACCACAGTGGCTGAACAGGAAACAGGACGTACAGACACCTGCTGCCTCCATGTGATGAACACTGACAGACAGACTCACAGACGTGTGCAGTAGCTTCAGGAGCAGCAGCTCTTCTTCTTCTTCTTGTCTTAAAGTTCATTCTTGAACAAATGACACATAAGTACCAAAGAGAGTTTCTGAATTGATCTGGATGAAATCCTCACTGCTGCTGAGCCGACATGTAAACACATCCGTCTCTATGACAACTGAGTAACGTCCATCCTCAAATGAAGACCATGTGATGTGGAAGGAAGCTCCAGAAAAAGCTCGTAAGTGGACCTTGAGTTGGGAGTTAATAGTCAAACTATTACTGAGGTCAGAAGGAGCTTTGATGCTAAATCATGACGTCGTTTAAAAGTCAGGATTGATCACAAGTATCTGTCCTGATGTGCATATTTACATGTAAGACATGAAGGAGAACATGAGCTTTTATTTCAGAGATTAAAACCTCAACAGCTGCTTCCACTTCAAGCTTTAATCAGCTGGATATATCAGACTTTGTGTCACTGAATATGATTTTCTAAATGTGTCTCTGGTTGTTTCTGAGACAAACATGCAGACCCTCCTACAGATCGTCCTCACTGCTGCTGTCTGAGTCTCTGTGAAATCACTCCTCGCCACTTTGTTCCTCCAAATATAACTCTGCTAATTCATTTCTGTGACACACACACACACACACACACACACACACACACACTTTGAGGTTGTGTAAGGAGTGTGTGTGGAGTGTGGAGGCGACTGTCACAGTGACTGACTTCTCTCTGCTTGGTTTCTCTCAGCTGCCCGTCACTGACTCTTCATGAGAAAGTGTTGGAGGTTACAGATCTGGCAGCAGTGTGAACTGTACAACATGAGATCAGCAGTCAGTCATCAGTCGGACTCTTCAAACCTCTCTGGGCTAAACAAGTGAACAGGCTGAGGGAAGAAGCTCTGTTCACTTCAATCTGTGTCCTTCACAAAGTTCTACGTGGAGCTTTTAGTGAATGTGAGAGGACTTATTATGGACTGACGGGAACACAAACACACTTCACAGTTGTTTCTACCAGCAGCCAGCAGACAAACACTCATCAGGAGGCCTCTTCACCTCGCTCTGACAAAGAGATGCATCCAGTTCAGCCTCTGAAGAACAATTACTTGAACACTGCTGTGAGGGAAGTCGACTGAACTGCATCACAGTATCGTTAAAGTAGCAGAGACTGCTTTAAAATCTGTAGATGGGAATATTTTCATGCTGAAACAATGGTGAACACACACACAGTACTGAAGAGACACACAGACACACACACAGCACACACACACACACACACACACACACACACACAGCCACCTAAAGCATGAAATGATCTCCTCTGAACACACTGTGACAAATCAAACTGTGTCCATCTGCTGTCTCAGTGGAACATCAAGTGGTAAAATGTGGAGGAGGCTGCTGTTGTTGGTGGAGTCACAGATGTTACTTTAACAGAAGAAAACTTGGATTGGTGTGTGTGTGTGTTGTAAATACAGTGTTTATTTGTGATCCAACATTTACAAAGACAAACTCAAACATCTCCTCAGTCTGCCTGTTGTTACTCTGTTTCAGTCAAACTTAAAGAAAAGGTAAAAACCACTCGAGGGCTGTTTACAGCTTCGGAGCCGAGTGACTGACACACTCTTGAAGAGAAATGATGGAGGAGTGATGTTGTTCCTGCCCCTGTTCAGAGGAAAGCCCCGTAAGGTTGAAGCGGCTCATCATGGCTGAGCATTAGCATGCAGACTGTAGTGAGCGGAGCTGACAGGATGAGTGGCTGACCTCCAACGAGCATCACTGCAGATCAACTCAGTAAATTCAAAGTACAATTGGCTCTAAAAATGACTAAAAAGATCTTTTTTTCTCCACAGCAAATATTTCCCATCAGAGCAGAAGCAGAGGTGTAATTAATGACATCAGGGGACACTGGAACTGAGCCATCGTCACTAAATGAGTCACAGCTGTGCTTTTCCTGCTATAACATAGAAAATGTTGTGAATAAATGTATTTAGTTACACTTTAGTACACTTTTCTTAAGAATCATTTATTGTGAAGTTTTAGCTTTAGCTCAGGTAAATGGGCCTCTGTCTCTGCATGTGAGTGTTGTGTTGACAGAGACACAAGCTGAAACTCTGTGACGTATGATGAGAAACAATATTTGTTTGATTCAGACTCATGTTTAACCAAACTCTATGAAATATCTGCTTTTATATACTTGTATCTAACTCAAATCTAAAAGCTTTAGACATAATTATTTCCTTGTAAACGGCACCAAAATGCAGCCGATGGTGAACATCAGCAGCCTTATCAATATTCATTGGACACATACAGATAATTAGAAAGCATACAAGACAACAAATCCCACAACAGGGAGTGAGCTGGCATTCAGTGAAGCTCGCCAGGTGGTCTGCAGCACTGTGGAGCACACAGCAGGGAGCTGGAAATAATGCCTCCATACATGAACAAGTCCAGTGGTGGTGCTGTTTCTCTGCTGTGCAGTCATCACTGTGATGATGATGCTGCTCAGCATCGCTGCCTGGATAAAAGTGTTCTTTATGATCGAGACAGAAGAGGAGGAAAAGGACGACAGGGACAAAGTTGTTTCAATTCAATTCATGTGTCATCAATCAAAGGATCAAACCCAGCCAACATTAAGTCTTCATCAATCCCTGACTCAAATGTAATTATTACTGATCTTAGTACAGTTTGTTTGAGAGGCTCCTGACTTCAAATGGTTGCAGGTTCAATTCCCAGTGCTGCTGCTGATCAGTCACTGTCAGACTGACGGCCTCTTTAGTATCTCAGTTTTGGACCAACTATCAAATAAAGTCACTGTTTTTTTAGAGGCATCAGGGAGCCCTCCTGCCCTCAGGACCATATTGATCTTTAAAAACTACAACAAGTTGTCAGATAAGATATTTTCAGCCTTTTCTTCTCAAACCTCCACAGATTGTAAATAAAACACAGGCTGAAATGGGAACAACTTTAATGTGAGCAGACAGCTGAGAGTGTCCTCTGTGCTGAGAAAGACACTGATGTGATAAATGATCCCCTTTTCACTCTGCACCTCTTTAAAACAGCGATGTCACAGTCCCTCTCTCCTCCACACAGACTCTGACAGGAAGTTCAGTTCACACTAAAGGATTTAGAGGACGGCGGAAGAGGTTTAAATCTTTTTTTGATGCTTTGTAAAATTACCATAACTGCTGGTGGTCATGAAACTCATTAGAAAGTTTCATTGCCGACAGTGATGGTATTTTACAAAAGTGAACAAATGAACGAGTCATGAATTGATCCTCTTCTATCAAACAGCTGGAGAGAATCAACTCGTTACAAATCAGTCTAATCACAGGACTAATTATTACCACTCCACTTTATTCATTATTTTTTTAAACTCACTCATTAACATCCACTGTATTTATGTACAAACCACTCCTACTGTACTACTATATGAACATGCAGGATGTTTCCCAGTCAGAGTCTAAATATTGGATATGTGATGAAGTCCAGAGGCCTTGTTGTCTTTGGTGGAATTGAAGTGTAAATGCTCATTGAGCAGCTCTAAATACATGTAATCCAACAGAGCCCTGGGTGGCAGCATGAGAGAGATGAAACAGGCCCTGAATGAAGAGTTTGCACAAGACTGACTGCACTTAATGAGACACTAATGCCTGAACAGACTATGTATTTATTCTAAAATATTATTAAAGAAAAAAGATTACTGTAGATACTTTGAGTGCTGAAGAGAAAAATGTGTTTTAAGCATCAGATAACTCAAAGATAATTATGGAAACATGTACAGTATGTTCAGTGTTGATATTTGGGGTTTGAGCTGAGACCTCATCACTTCCTGCAAACACATCTTAAAGAAAAGAAATGTGAGAGGGTAGATTGACAAATATCAAACAGACCTGGAGGCCCCAAATCACTACAAATACACATTTGACTGATTATCATGTTAGAAACAGTCAGGAGGGACTTTTCTCTGCTCCACAGCTGTCGAGCTACATTTCGATGTTAACTGGTAATCACTCTATATAACCGACGGGGAAACTGGGAGCAGGTTTTATTCTCTGTGTACATTATTTGAATTTATACGAGTTGAAAACGCCACCTGAATTTTGAACAGTTGAAAAATGAAAAAAATTGGTTTTGCTGCAGGAGGTGACAGATGAATTGTTGTGACAGAATGAAATGAAAATGTTCCCGTCATGACAGGAAACAGTCTCTCTTTTAAAATCTTTTTTAATTTATTTCATTTGTACCTCTTTTAAGTTTTCTTTTTCTGTTTCTTTCTGTCTCTTTTTTTAATCTCTCTCCCTCCACCCATCCTGTCTTCTCCTGATGTTTCTTTTATCAAATATAAACCACATTTCCACCACAGTGTTTATGCATAATGAACATTTTCTCCTTACAAAACTGTTAAAATCAATTTTCAATTGTACTGTTTCTTGTGTTTGTTCCTCCATTCATTCAGTTCTTTTCTCCTCTGAACCTTTTTCTTTTCTGCTCTGGGCGATAAGGAAGGTCGATCCAGCTGCTTTCAGAAGGTTGGAGAGAGAACAGAGTTTCTGTGACGAACACTGCGGTGAACCTGATGAGTATCTGAAAAGGCAAATGTTGCTGTTGTATCTGGCTCTGCACTGAAAAATGCTGAGGCTGTGAATCTTTAGCTTTGGAGCAAACAGCACATCCTCAAACCTCTCAGAGCCTCTGATTTGAGAGAAAGTTTGACGAACAATAAAATGTTTGAGGTTGAATTCTAATGAAAATTCTCAAAGTGCATCTAGAATAATTAAAATGACAGTTTGTGTCCAGTGTGCAGATCCTAATGGGATATGAGTGAAGTGCTGCAGTGTGGAGAAATGCTGTCATCTGGAGTAAAATCTTTATTCTCTGACGCTCTTTTCTTGTTGATAATGTGAGAAATCTCCCACAGTGGTTTGATGAAGTCTCTGATAAAGATGATGTCATTGTTCCCTCACAGAATCTGAGTGGATTGAATAATGAAAATAATCACATTAGGAGGGAAACTGTTGAACTGGATCAAATCCTCAGTGATGTCCCCGTGCACGTTTCCCTTCACAGCTGTCACCATGTTCATCAGTGGAGTGGGCTGTGTAGCTGTTATCTGAGAGGATCACACTTTCTTCCTACGCCCAGTTTCTAGCAGCCAAACACACCCTGAGTATCTGCTGTTCTTCGTCTGTTTCCTCCTTTTCCCTCCATGTTTGTTTCCAAACACAAACACAACATGAAATTATGGAGAGTGGAGCCACTGAATCAGTCTGTTTGTCAGAATGACTGCCTGAAAGGCTGAAGAGGGATCGGCTGGACTTACTCAGAAACCTGCACTTATGTATGAGAACACGCTTGATGTGCTAATTCAGAGATAAATGTTTTCCTACAGCAAACATCAGTTTAGCTGAAATGTTCCTGTATGTGTCTGAGTGCAGAATGATCAGTGAATGAAGAGAGACAGGAGCCTGCTGCTGGTCTGTCTGCTTACATGTGTAGTGGATTAAACAGGAGAGACACTGAGGATCCTTTAAACTGTAGAGTGAAATGAGACGACCTGCAGTGACGTATCTGACCTTTCCTCCGTCACTTTACACTCTAAAGTACGAGGACAGCTCTCAGGTTTAACTCTTGACTAAGATCAGGAAAAGCAAACTAAAGATGATGGAAGAGCAGCGCTGATGCTCCACCTGCTTAAATGTTGTTGTGTTTTTTTGCTGTGCTCTGCTGTAACACACTGTAATCGAGGTGAGTGTGACTCCAGACAGCAACAAGATTTTAAGTTAAAAAAACACTTTATACCAAATGACTCCACTGCTGACCACATTAACATCATGTCCATTCATTAACCAACATTTTCCTTTTGTATTTGTAATTTGTTTTGTTTGGACAAACACACCTCACACAGCTCTCTCTAACACACACACACACACACACACACACACACACACACACACACACACACCAGATTTCACTTTCCTCCTCTGTCCTGTTTTCCACCTTTCTCTGTTTTCATGGATGACTGTGACCTTCTGCTGTCCAACAAAGGGAGCCAACATTAAGAGGCAGCAGATGGTTCACAGTGAGACTGTTGTCCTTTTATTCTGCATAATGGTTAACACACACACACACACACACACACACACACACTGTTGTCACAGTTTTTTAACTTGACATTAAACAGACAATGAACATTTCAAAGACTGAAATCTTTAAGTAGAAGTAGATTTCTGTAGTTTTTAATCTTCTGTGTTAATTTAGGTGGCAAATTTTGAATGACACAAAAGGTAATACAAGGTCTCCAAAATTCCCTTTTCATCAATATGCAGCATAATTATTTTACAATGTTTGTTTCTCTCAGTTACAATAAATGTTGGCTTATTTTCCACTCATCTAATTCCTGTACTATTCCTTGCCCAGTTTCTACTATCATTTGCATCCTAATGCTGCTAAAAGCACAGATATTGGCATTAAATGGGTTCAGTGACTTCAGTGATACGAGCCCTTTGACCTCTGGAGCAGAATCCTGCTGCTCCGCTGACGAAGCCCCAGCACAGCACGGCCAGCGCTCGCCCCAGCAGGCAGCTCGGAGAAGACCGAGCCCCGTCATCACCTTCGCTGGGAGACAGCTGTGGATAAACGGCTGTCTCACACAGCGGCCTACAGAGGCAGCTGCAGAGCCAGAACAGAGTGAGCCACAGAGGAGTCGACACTGCACTCGCTGTCCTGAGATCCTCTTCAGCTCTTATAGTGACACAAACCAGCGCACAACAAGTGTCCTAATGTGAAACTCTGATCCACAGTTGAAACTCAGGCAGCATGTGAGTGGTCTGTTAGCAGGTGAGGATGTTCTGCTCTCCTCTCCTGGCCTCCTGCCTGCTGCATCTCTCTGAATCTCTCTGTGTGTCACATCCACCCCTCAACTCTTTACTGACACTGTGGTCAAACACACAACACAGCCAGCATGAGCGAGCGTCAGCATCACAACAGCAGAGCCGCTCCACATCTGTGACACAGCACGTAATGAAGGTGTGTGTGTGTGTGTGTGAGAGAGAGAGAGAGAGATTTTTTTTTGATTTTTACAAAAACACTTTATTTACATGCTCACATTAATCATGTTTACATTAAAAAACAGTCACATGAACTTAAATGGTAAAAAATTGTGCAAATTGCAACTCTTCATCATTAACAGTGCAAATGATGTCCCTGTAGCACCACTGCTGTTTGAAAGTCTCCAGGTCACCCATCATTTTGTAAAATTTAAACTCTAGCCACAGTCTGGCTCTGACGTTACACACATACACTGATGTGGCTTCTTGACCTGCTCTGTCCTCCATTTTGTTTTTCCTGCTCACATACACTGCAAGTTTTGCTTCTCCTAGCAGGAAATTCAGAAGCTGCCACTTCACTCGGTTTGTCTTTTTATAACCAGCACCAAGAATAAACCTTGCCTTTGAGATAAAGTTTCATTAAAAAGACTGAAAACCTGAGTTAAGAGAGTGAACAGTTCTGTGAGTCTCTTACACTCAGTAAAAATATGAAATATAGTCTCGTGCAGATCGCAGAAAGGGCATTTGTTGGAGGCAGCAAGATTAAGAACAGAAATAAAAGCATTTGAGGCGATAGCAGCATGTAAAATCCTCCACTGGAGGTAGGCAGTTCGTTTTTTAAGGGGAGGTTTATACAAAACCGTCCACTGTGGTGTCGCTCCATCGTCGGCTCCCAGTCTGCTGGTCCATGCGGTGAGTGGTCGGCCGCTCAGCCCCCTCCTGTTCATGCTCTTCACACAGTTCCTGTACAGAGTCTTGTTGTCAGCTTTGTGCAGGCTCAGGTTTGTGGGGTTGCATGTGACCAGCAGAGGTCCACTTGCCTCTTCGAGCACTGGGCTTAAGAGGATTTCAGGGAAGGGGTCATTGGGGTCAGGTTCAGAGGTTTTCCGGCTGTACTCTGTGATGAGGCTTTTCTCTTTCCCAGAAAGCCTCTGCCTCCAGAGCTCCAGGATCCTCTGAGCCACCCGGACAGATTGGATGCCCAGTAAAGAGCCCAGCTCCTGGGCATCGGTCAGCGCCGGTCCTACTGCGTCTCCACCAGCTGCTGCAGGCACAGAGTCTTTGTTTGGTGCAGCGCTGCCATTAGAACGCATGGCGTGGCATCACTGCAGACCTCCAGTCTCGCCCCATAAATCAGCGGTTGCTTTAACAACCAATGCAGAGAGTTAGAAGTTTCACGTCTTTTACAGTTAAAAAGTGCCCAGGATTTAAAAACACCCTGATAAAATGGAGGTAACCCTTTTAGCTTTAAAAATTTGGAATCGATTAAAAACAAAGCAGCATCCAGCCCCAGATTATTTGTGCGTCTGAAAATGCAGCTGCCACACGTCTCTCCACACCATGTCTGATGGAGCGGTCAGGAACTTCTGGGCAAAACGTAACCTGAAGGTAGCTGTCCTGCTGGCCAGGTGGATGAGGCCCTGTCCCCCCTTCTTCTCTGGATAAGAACAATACACCTTGTGGCACCCAATGTAGACCATCCCAGAAAAAGTCAATTATTTTGCTCTGTATCTTGACTAGTAATCCTGAGGGAGGTCCTACACAGGCAAGGCGATGCCAGAGTTGAGTGGCTACCAGATTATTCAGCACAAGCACTCGACCTCTGTATGACATCTGAGGGAGTAACCATTTCCACTTTGCTAGTTTTCCCTCAATTTTTTCTGTGATGTTCTCCCAGTTCTTCCCTGACCATTCTTTCATTTCCCAAGAAGATGCCAAGGTATTTTAGGCCATCTTCTTTCCAACAGAGGTTCTGTGGAAGAACTGGGAGATCAGCGCACCATCTACCAACAGCAAGAGCTTCACTTTTCTTCCAGTTCACTCTTGCTGCTGATATAATGGTAAAATCCTTTATAATATTGGCTAAAATATTAACTTCACCCTGGTTTTTAATAAGAACAATAAGATCATCTGCATAAGCAGATAAAACAATGTTTCCCCCTACACCCAGGTAAAATCAGGCCTTGAATGCTTGTGCGTATTTTGTTCAGCAGGGGTTCCAGGGAGAGTGCATAGAGCATCCCGGACAGAGCGCAGCCCTGCCGGACACCTCTACGCACTCTGAAGGGAGCACACAGACTACCATTTAACTTCAGCACATGCTCAATGTCAATGTCACTGTACAGCACCTTGATCTTAGCTGTGAAACCTGCGCTGAACCCAAACCTCTCCATGACTTTCCACAGGAAGTTGTGTTCAACGCGGTCAAAAGCCTTTTCCTGATCTAGAGAAATCAGACCAGTGTCTATACTCAATGAGCTGGAGACCTCCAAAACATCCTGAATCAGATAGATGTTGTCTACCATGGACCTGCCGGGCACACAGTAGGTCTGGTCCAAATGGATGACTGCTGCTACATAGCTTCTAGCCTTTAGCTAAGGCCTTGGACAGAAGTTTGTAATCTGTCAGAGGAGAGACACAGGGCGCCAATTCTTAATGTCCTGCAGATTGCCTTTTTTTGGTAGTAAGGCGATGACAGCCCTACGACAGGACAGTGGCAGTGAACCTGAAGGAGGCCAGGCTTTCATTAAAGACATCCAAAATGTCGTTTGTGTCGTTTGCTAAAATGTCCCAAAAGGCTTTAAAAAATTCAACAGTGAGGCCGTCAATGCCCGGAGACTTCCGTCCCTGCATGTTCTGTAGAGCGGCCTGAAGCTCCTGCATCTGCAGCGGCTTTTTTCGAGCTGTGAGTTGGTCCATTCAGAGACCCGAGGCAGTTCACTGCAGAACCCCTCAAACAGCTTGTCCTCCTCCTCATACTCGCTGGTATACAGGGAGGAGTAAGAACTCAACAGCTCGCCTCCTTATCTGGCCAGGCTCCAGTTAGCTCCTGCCCTGTGTCTGATAGGAGAGAGCAGATCACTTTCTTCTGTCCTTGTTTTTTTTCTAGGCCAAAGAAAAAGCTGGAGGGAGCATCCATCTCAGTGATGTTTTGAACTCTGTTTTGACCTGACCAGTGCACCCTGTACTTTTCACATCCAGCAGGCTGGCTAAAGCCATTTTTTTAGATTTGAGGATTTCAATATATCCTCGATCTCCTGTGGACTCATTTTCTCTAGCTCCACAATTCAGTCTCCAGATCTTTTATAGATCTGGTGATGTCTCGTGTAACATTGAGTGTGTGCTGCTGACACAAGAGTTTGATTTCAGTTTTTCCATGGTCCCACCACTGTCTGAGACTACTAAAATCATTCTTCCTCTGTCTAAAACCAGTCCACAAATAAATAAGAGCATCTCTGAAATTTTTGTCTAAAGTAAGAGCTGAGTTAAAATGCCAGTAAGCACTCTTGGGCAGAATGTCTCTCCGATAAAAACATGACGACATGAAAGCAAGGAATGATCCGTGAAACCAACTGGCATAATTTTACACATTTTACAGTAAAGGTATTAAAATGATGTTTAAAACAATAAAAACGGTCGAGTCTGGCTAAAACAATGGTGTCTTCTCTGAGGTGGGACCATGTGTACTGTCTGGTGTCTGCGTGCATCCTCCTCCACACGTCCACCAGGCCATGAGCAGTGGACCAGCTGCCTCAGAGCATGCTGGGATGCTGGATGAGGCTCTGCATGATTTCGGTCTAAAACCTCATTCTCAGTACAGTTAAAATCCCACCCCCAGGAATAAATAATCTTCCGAGCCACATTCATTTAATTTATCACTGATTTTTCCAAACAACAACTTCCTCTCTGCACCGCTGGTTGGAGCATAGATATTGATAAAAACCAGAGTGAAATGATCGAACCGAGCTCTGACTAAAAGAAAACCTCCCTTCAATCACATGCTCGACCTCCAGAGCGGCTGGGGTGAACGTCGTGGAGAAGAGGAAATCAACTCCTCCACTGAGTGTTGTGTTGACTTAAAATCACCTTGACTTAAAATCACTTCACCCCCCCACTCTCTGTTCCAGTCTGCCTCGCTGCTCGCATCACTGTGTGTTTCTTGTAGTAAAAACTTGTAAAAAAAACACATCAATGTGTTTCAATCTCGCTGTTTCATATATCACTGCCCTTTTCTTTATCTCTCTGGGTTTTAATATCTCACTCTGTATGGACACTTTTAGAGTGGGAAGTCTGAATGTGAATGGAGCCAGAGTTAGAACACACAATAACTTAGTCAAAATGCAGAACGGGACTTTTTCCATCATCACTAATGAGTTGTCTCGTGACTTTGAGAACAAGCTTTCTAAGTCTAAAGACTTCCTGATCAGTGAAGGCTGATTCTTCTTTGTTCCTCATGTGGAACCTGGCCGAAGAGTAAAACAGCAGAACCAGAAACAAACAGTGGAAACATGCAGCTTCAGAAGAGCTGCTGGAAAAAGCTTCACTGAAAGCTTTAAAAGCTTCTTCTGTTGCTCTGTAGATTTTTTCTCCACATGAGAGATAAGTGTTGTTAAAGTATAGATATCGTTGTAGCAGTTAGTGTGAAGAGTCGTGCAGCACAGCAGCCTGAGCAGCTCAGAGGAAATGAAGTGAGGCTGGACTGTTGAGGAGAAATAAGAGCGTCTGGAGGAGTTCAGCTCTTTGTTGACGAGGCTTTAACTCCACTAGTAGTTTATTATAAATGTCAAAGGTCATTCTGGAGGCCAATAAAACTTCCTTATGAGAGACTCAGGAAACCATTACAGAGCTGGAGACAGATGCTCGCTAGAGAGACGATTAGTTTATCTGAGAGAGAGAGAAAGTATATATTATTATTTTTAAATTATTATTATCATCATTATTAGCAGTAGTAGAAGAAGTAGTAGTGCTGTTTGTAGTAAATGTAATAGTAGAATCTAACCTGCAGTGTTCATCATATATTCATCACATCTCATATTCAGACTTTGTAAAAGCAGTTTGAATCATCAAAAAAAGACAAAGGCTGCAGATTCACTGCTATTAAGTGTTAAAATGCTTCAAGGGAACTCAAATAGTTTTCACTTTGCAGTTTGATTCTTATTGAAACAATGTTTTGAAAAATCAAACATAATATTGACACAAGCAGTCGATTCACAAACAGCTATTGTTTGTAACGGTGTCTCCATATTCAGTTTGTTCCACTGCAGAGAGACAACAATCATTCTTTATTTTCAAGACAAAAACTGTGAAGCTCAAATCTCAGTTTGATCTCTGTGCCAACATGCGTATAAAATGTCATTGATTTCTCATTCTGCCCTCAGGTTTATAACCACACATGGTTATTAAACAGTCAGCTGACCTTGACTTCACAGATCACCAGTGGTTTGTGTTTGTCCAGATCTTTTAAAAATACTCTTCATTGTTTCAGCTGCAGTGTGAGACCTGCTCTCAGAGGTGGTTGTTGTTCTTGATGCTCTCAGAGATGTTATCAGCTTTACAAAGGAAACATTTAGATTTTCAGATTTCAAGAATGAACCACAGAAATCACACATTGCTCATTATTTGGTAAAAAAAATGATGGACAAGCTGCTCATTGTCTCCTCTGAATTTCCAGACTCCCTCTCTATCCATCACATCTACATGTATCATCTTCTATGTCCAACATCTTTGTTGTTCAAACAGCAGACAGACTGCTGCCTTATCTGAGTGTTTGGTGACAAGGACATACCTCTCGAATCGTAGCTGTGAAAAAGTGTGTGTGTGTGTGTGTGTGTGTGTTGTTGGGGATGAGAAGTTATCTGAGAAGTAAAGACCAGGGCTGCTGGTGAAGCAGATAATCTTTTCCTCCTTTTCTCTTTCTGTTTTCTTGTCTGGTTGAAGATAGTGAAGAACCTACTAGTGATTTTCTCAAGTAGAAAAGCACAGAAAGTTGGATGTAATGAACAAGATGACATCTCCCTCACCAAAAATGTGTTTGTGATGTTCTTGTGACTGTAATATCATTGATTATCTTCCATGCTTTGAGTGAGAAATCAAGACTAACTGAATATGTTTGCAGATTAATTCAGGATATTTGTAAGGCCTTTTACATTTTGCCACATGATGCCAGAGATCAAAGGAAGGCTGTGGCTAAGCCCCACCCACCAGCTCATACATCCTCCATGTCACAACCATTTCAAGGCACCCAAGGTAATCTTTGCTTTTGCAGATGGAACAAAATCTGCCAGAGTTCAAACCAGAAAGCTCTGCAGATGGGCAACCAATAAAAAGCCACATTGGTCTAATGGTCACAACGAGGAATCACCATCACATGTACCTCTCTCAAAATGTGGACTGTAACAACGACTTTTCACTGTTTTGCTATGTGCACCTTTTCTGGGTTTTCCATCCCTGACTGGCAGACAGAGAAACCTGCAAGTGAAAGCATCACAAAAATCTAGGGTTTGTTGTCCAAAAGCTGCACCAACTTTGTTCCACTGACCAGTCATATCGTGATATCCTCTTTTAGTCTGTAAGCTGTCAAACCTTCAATCACAGGTGTGTGTATGGGGAGTGCTCCAGTTTAAAGACCAGGTGCTTTCTTCTGTCCAGCCAATACACTTCCAAAAGCCATGTCTCCTTCATTCAGTGGTCTAATGTTGAGAAGAAGAATGCACAAATATCAAAGGTCACCTTCAAACAGCAGCTGGAGAGCACTCAGGAGGAACTTTAACTGTTTCACACACTCCTCCAAAAGTGCAAACATCACACATTCAACATCATGCAGCCGTACCTGTACTGTACATCCTTGAAGTAGTCACACCCAAGAAATGTCTCAGTCATTGATTTCTCAGAGAATTGTGGTTGTAAATACAGCTCTGAAATATAGGTTGTGCATTTTGGTTCCTCTCTCCAGCAGGCCACTGTACACACAGGTGTGTTGTACACAACCAGTATTCCCATGTGCTTCATCTCTGTGTCACTACTGAAATGTAAAGGTCCATCTGCAATATCGCAGCACATGAAGGGAGAGCTTGAGTAAGTTGAAAAAAGCATCCTGCCTTCTCTCTTGTCCACTTTCTTTCAGTGATGCACACACTCTGGGCAAGGATGAAATTCCTACAACTACCAACTATTGTAGCATTATCTGTCATTCTAATCATGTGTGGTGGAGTCGAGACGGTGCTGGAGTACCTACTGAAGCTGTGCCAGATACTCTCTTCTGATTGGTTGTTTTTATTCAAGCGTGGTGGATTCTTGTCAAATGACTTTAGAGCCATTCATTTACCATTCATTTTTCTTTTAATGTCATAGAGAGGGTTGTCCTCACTCCCCATGTGAATTGGATGATGAATTATTTTGATCTTTTTTGGTACATTTACATTGACGTGTGTGTGTGTGTGTGTGTGTGTGTGTGTGAGGGTGTGGGTGTGTGTGTGTCCTTCATTCTCTCTGTGTTGCCTTGTCGAGTCAAACCTTATTGAGCTGATCTGTAGTAGTGACAGACACTGTGTGTCACCAAAGTGCAAAGTAAAAAATAAACAGAGGTTAAAATGAACACAGCCTGTCTGATGCTGAGACACTGAAGAACAAAAACATCATTGGACATTGTGACTGATTTTTCAAAAAAAAGTTATTACAATTATAATTGTCCATGGTTTTTCTGTTCTCTGCATGTAAGAAATAGATGATTAAGATGACTGACAGTCACGACTCACCACCCACTTAGTACCATGATGTGACTGATGTGTGCAGTGTGATCTGGGATGGCAAAGCACCTGGCAGTCAGGGTTAAGGGTTAGACGATGTCTACAGACAGTATAAGAGGATACTGTGAAAATGACTCCAAGTTTCACAATCTTTGTAGCTGCCAAAGGCACAGCATGGGACCAGAGTCTATGGAGAGAATATATACTGACACACTCCTATAAATAATCTGTAATTCAAACCAATCTGTCTCCTCCAAACAGAGCTACCATCTCATTTAAAACTTCTTTCAAATGTACTTCCAGTGGAGATGTAACAGTCGCTTTCCATCTCTGAGCTCAACATGAGATAAAGAGCAGCTGCAGCTCAGCAGATAACCCTGCAGCGAGCTGAGATGACACCCTGCTGAAGATACACAGCTTCACCCTCCTTTAGTCTAACGAGTTCATCAGTTCAGCTGCTTTGAATAAGAATCATATTATCTGTCAGTGCTACAAGAGATACTTCAACAAAGACAACAAAGGTGCAGAGAGTCTTCAGACAGAGGTTAATAGGCTGATGGGAGATGAAGCATTTAACAAAGGAGACAACTTTACTAAAAATATTATCATTTGACACATATTGTTCAGTATTATTGTCATCACCACTGTGTTCACCAGCTGAGGCTGGTCTATTGACCTTTGCCTCAACGTTTTCTCACTTCTTGCACCTGGATGTCTATTGGACACAGAACTCTGTCTATCTTCTACTGCCTCAGTATTTTTAATAATTTATTGTATTTATTGCTGCAGGGACAGGATTTACATCCATCTGCACCCAGAAAACTCCTGCAGCTTTTATACTGACACTGAAAGTCATCAACTGCACCCAGAATAATAACACAGGAGACCAGAGGACATTGTGCTGTTCATGAAGACAATGACACGAGTCAACACTGAGGCTGAGAAACTGAAAACTGACGGAGCCAAACATTAAAAATCTCTGCTGCTGTGATATTTCAGTTTTTCTTTTTTAATAAATTTGCAAAAATTTCTACATTTCTGTTTTTTTCTGTCAAGATGGGGTGCTGAGTGTACATTAATGAGAAATAAAATGAACTTTTTCGATTTTAGCAAATGGCTGCAATGAAACAAAGAGTGAAAAATTTAAAGGGGTCTGAATACTTTCCGTACCCACTGTATATAATTCACTGACACAGACTAACATCAGCTGGTTTCATGTCCTTTACAAACTGTGCTGAGAGACAGACAGACAGACTGTCCTCGATCTGGTCTCTCTTTATCTCTCCTTCATTTTCTTTACAGGAGCTCAGTGACAAAGCAGCAGAGTCAATGGGCAGGACTTGTTTTCTCTCTGTAAATAGCAGCTCCATGTCAGTGAGGCTGGAGGTGAGGCCTGTTGAGCACAGCCTGTGTTGAATGAACCATCTGTGGAGGCTTTCACACGGAGGCTGACTGGAAGAAGCAGATTAACTAAAGAGGTTGTTGGTGTTTTTCATGAGCTTCAGCTGGGAGCTGATAAAGTTTAATTGTCCATAACCTCTGGCACACAACAAGTGTGTGAAACTGTTTTGTGTTTGTATTAGTGTCTACTTATTTCCATATGAGGTTTTAAGGCTCTGTCTTCTTTCCTGTAGATCTCCTTTGTTGTCTCTCAAATCCATTTATCCTCCAGTTTCTAACAAACAGCAGCGGTCTCTGTGATGTCAGAGCGGATATTTCTAAGCTCCTTCTCGCTGCTTGTTTGTGCTCCATCACTGCCTGGTTTCTTTAACCCAGCCTCCACACAGTATGATCAATAATAACATGGACATTCAAGCACAGATAAGAAGAGATGAGTGTTCACTGTCAAAGTGCTCTCTGAAGAATGACGGATGATCTCTGAACTCACCAAAGGTCATGTGAAGGAAACACACATGATCTTTGAAAGAGCAGCAGCTTTGACACAAAGGAGAGAAACAATATGTAGCTGAGTGAATCTGGAAGAAAAGAGCTGAATAAAATGTTCAGTTCAA
The DNA here is from genome assembly GCA_023238725.1 of Scortum barcoo. NCBI lineage: Eukaryota > Metazoa > Chordata > Actinopteri > Centrarchiformes > Terapontidae > Scortum > Scortum barcoo. The sequence goes on from CM041552.1 coordinate 25,140,568, forward strand.
AGACTGTGTGTGTGTGTGTGTGTGTGACAGTGATGACTGGCTGTCACAGTAACTGCTCATTTGATTGACAGCCACTCCAGGTGTGTTAAGGCTTAGCTTGTGATCCAGTAGCTGTTCATTATAAACTCCACTACCAGACCTTGCAGTGTAACTTCTACCAACCTGACTATCAGGATCATTATCATAAACACAGTTTTACTGGAAGGTCAAATTGAACACAGTCAGAAAATGATTTGTCAAGAAAAACAGACTTTCCTGTCATGTAAAGACCATATTTGGGAGAAAGCCAAATGATGAATAAAAAGATAGCATTGACCGTAAACTGTGCAGATTTTAACCTTTTTGGATGTTGCAGTGATCTTTGCCTTTAAACTAAACTAATGCAGCCATGAAGACAGAAACAGCTTGTGACTCTCTCCTCTCCATGTCGTTACTGAACACAACAGGACAGCAGCTCTGTTTAATCAGAGCACCAAAACAGTGATGTTTGAATCTTCCTACTGTCTGTTTCATGAACACACACACAGTGTGACACCTCCACACACACACACAAACACATACACACAGTGTGACACCTCCACACATACTGTTACACTTAGAAACAGACTGAAACTAAACAAAGCTCTTATTTCACTGGCCTCAGTGAAATCCACCTGGAAACACACTGGATGAGTAAACACACAACCATTCCTCTCCTAAAACACACACACGCGTGTGTGTGTGTGTGACTGTGAGATGGGCCTGACAAAGACAGAGATTTCCATTAGTGAGAAAAGGACACATATATATATTTTTACTTTGTGTTTTTTGACATTTGAAGCGACATTCTTATTCTTAATTATTTTTTTTATTTTTTTTAATCAGGTCCTCTCTATTTATCAATGAGGCATTATATGAATCCTCAATTATTTAGCATTAGCTATAGCTGATAGCTGCAGTGCTACCAGCCATGTCTTTCCTCTTGTTCAGGCTCTTTTACATTCTTGCTTTGTGTTCTGGTGTGCACCATGGACCACGTAAGTTATGACTCTCGTGAAAAGGACATTATTAGTTGTTATTTCAATGTGTTATGTTTCTAGTTATGGGAAGCAGACAAGCTAATGCTGCTATAATTCAATATTCCTGGTGCTAGCGTCCCTGCTAACCTGTTAAGGTATGTCTCATATATGGTGGTGTTTGTTATGTCTAGATAAAACGGGTGTAAAACGTTTTTGTTGTATATTTAGTGTGCATTATGTTGCCAGTTGGGTTATTGGTGTTCTGGTGTGTGCAAAAAATAAACATGTAAGGTTGTGAAGAGGGATATTTTTTGTAGTTGTTTGTAGTAGACTGCATGGTGGTGCCTCTGTGTGGAGTTTGCATGTTCCTACTGTTTAAAAAAAAAAAAAAAAAAAATATATATATATATACACACACACACACACACACACACACACATAGATATACAATACAATACAATGCAATTGAAGTGATGGCGTTATTGTTTTAAGAGTTCAAAAATCTAATGGCCTGTGGGATGAAGCTGTCCCTGAGCCTGGCAGTGCAGGCTTGAATGCTGCAGAACTGTCAGCCAGACGGCAGCAGACTCACACGTGTCCCTCTGGTCCAGGTGGGAGAGGGCAGTGTGGAGGGTGCAGGGCAATGGCATCTTCAGTTGACCTAATTAGGCCTGTAGGCAAACTGAAGTGGGTCTGATTGGTCGGACGACTGCTGAATGGTCTTTTCTTCAGGTTGGCGTTGTTAAAATCCTGGGCTACAATAAATGCAGGTCTCTGTCCTGTCGATAACTCCATACAGCTCATCCATGGCCTTGTTGTTGTCGGCATGTGGCGGAACATATACTGCTGTCATGACGACCAATGTAAACTCCCACGCGGAGATAATAAGGCCGGCATCTGATCATGAATATATGTCATCACGATGTGAGCATAAACTATCACATGGTTCTCTTGCGTGTCACTTCCCGTGACACTACCTTTGACAACCGGATTTTTCCCGAGAGTTGTAGTTTTCCTGCGGTAAAAACGTCTCTTAGCTTGGGATCTCAATGATGGCAGAAAAGGCACAGATGATTATGACTGTCTGCACAGAAAACGCCCCTCTGTATGACACTTTACGTGTAGCCTGCAAAGTCTATGGATGAGCACATGGTAGCCACCAAAGCCAGAATTGCCCAGAAGCAGTACATAAAGAACAAGCCAACAAAGTGGGGGATGAAACTTTTTTGTGCTGTCTAACAACACAGGCTACACTGATGACTTCAACATTTATGCAGGGAGGTCCACTCTGGTAACTGGGAAGAGGCTGTCATTCAATGCCGTGATGTCTCAAAATATATATATATATATATATATATATATATATATATACACACACACACACACACACACACACACATATATATATATGCTCATAAGTATCTGACACTCTAAGAGACTTTATTTCACTATTTCCATCCATCCATCCATCTTCATCTGCTTGATCAGGAACCGGGTCGCGGAGGCAGCAGTCTGAGCAGAGATGCCCAGACTTCCCTCACCCCAGACACTTCCTCCAGCTCTTCCGGGGGGACCCCGAGGCGTTCCCAGTCCAGCTGAGAGACATAGTCTCTCCAGCGTGTCCTGGGTCTTCCCCGGGGCCTCCTCCCGGTGGGACATGCCTGGAACACCTCCCTAGGAAGGCGTTCAGGGGGCATCCGAAACAGATGCCCAAGCCACCTCAGCTGACTCCTCTCGATGTGAAGGAGCAGCGGCTCTACTCCGAGCTCCTCCCGAGTGACCTGAGCTTCTCACCCTATCTCTAAGGGAGCGCCCAGCCACCCTGCGGAGGAAACTCATTTCGGCCGCTTGTATCCGCGATCTTGTCCTTTCGGTCATTACCCAAAGTTCATGACCATAGGTGAGGGTGGGAAGCGTAGATTGACCGGTAAATCGAGAGCTTCGCCTTTTAGCTCAGCTCCTTCTTCACCACGACGGTCCGGTACACCGACCGCATAACTGCGGACGCTGCACCAATCCGCCTGTCAATCTCACGCTCCATCCATCTTTCCCTCACTCGTGAACAAGACCCCGAGATACTTGAACTCCTCCACTTGAGGCAGGACCTCTCCACCCACCCGGAGAGGGCACGCCACCCTTTTCCGGTCGAGAACCATGGCCTCGGATTTGGAGGTGCTGATTCTCATCCCAGCCGCTTCACACTCGGCTGCAAACCGCTCCAGCACATGCGCTGAAGGTCCTGGCTTGATGAAGCCAGCCAACAGGACAACATCATCCTGCAAAAAGCAGAGATGAAATCCTGTGGTTCCCAAACCGGACTCCCTCCGGCCCCTGGCTACGCCTAGAAATCCTGTCCATAAAGATTATGAACAGGACCGGTGACAAAGGGCAGCCCTGCCGGAGTCCAACATGTATGCACTGGGAACAGATCTGACTTACTACCGGCAATGCAATTGAACCAAGCACCTGCTCCGGTCGTACAGAGAGACCGAACAGCCCTTAGCAGCAAAGGCCCCGGACCCCATACTCACGGAGCACTCCCCACAGAATACCACGAGGGACACGGTCGAATACCTTCTCCAGATCCACAAAGCACATGTGCACATGTGGACTGGTTGGGCACACTCCCATAAACCCTCAAGCACCCTGCATGGAGAGTATAGAGCTGGTCCAGTGTTCCACGACGACCGGGACGAAAAACCGCATTGTTCCTCCTGAATCCGAGGGTCGACTATCGGCCGAATTCTCCTCTCCAGTACCCTGGCGTAGACCTTCCCGGGGAGGCTGAGAAGTGTGATCCCCCTGTGGTTGGAACACACTCTCCGGTCCCCCTTTTTAAAAAGAGGGACCACCACCCCGGTTTGCCACTCCAGAGGCACTGTCCCCAACCTCCATGCAATGTTGCAGAGGCGTGTCAGCCAAGACAGCCCCACAACATCCAGAGACTTGAGGTACTCAGGGCGGATCTCATCCACCCCCAGGCGCCTTGCCACCGAGGAGCTTGCGAACTACCTCAGTGACTTCGGCTTCGGGTGATGGACGAGTCCACCTTCAGAGTCCCCAGCCTCCGCTTCCTCACTGGAAGGCAAGTCGGTGGGATTGAGGAGATCCTCGAAGTATTTCTTCCACCTGTCCGACATTGTCCCCAGTCGAGGTCAACAGCTCCCCACCTGCACTGTAAACAGTGTTGGCAGAGTACTGCTTCCCCCTTCTGAGGCGCCGGACGGTTTGCCAGAATCTCTTCGAGGCCGACAGATAGTCCTCCTCCATGGCCTCACCGAACTCCTCCCAGACCCGATGTTTTTGCCTCCAGGACCGTCCGGGCTGCGGCTTGCTTGGCCTGCCGGTACCCGTCAACTGCGTCAGGAGTCCCACAGGCCAACATGGCCCGATAGGACTCCTTCTTCAGCCTGAGACCTTGCGTCCACAACTTCTTGAACTGCCAAGGCGTCGACAATGGAGGCAGAGAACATGGTCCACTCGGACTCAATGTCCCCAGCCTCCCTCGGAATCTGTGAGAAGCTCTTCCGGAGGTGGGAGTTGAAGACCTCCCTGACAGAGGGCTCGGCCAGACGTTCCCAACAGACCCTCACAATACGTTTGGGTCTGCCAGGTCTGTCCAACTTCCTCCTCTGCCAGCGGATCCAACTCACCACCAGGTGGTGATCGGTTGACAAGCTCAGCCCCTCTCTTTACCCGAGTGTCCAAGACATACGGCCGGAGATCAGATGAAAGAAACGACAACGATCGATCATCGACCTCCGACCTAGGGTGTCCTGGTGCCACGTGCACTGATGGACACCCTTATGCTCAAATTGAACATGGTGTTCGTTATGGACAAACCATGTGACTAGCACAGAAGTCCAATAACAGAACACACCGCTCGGGTTCAGATCGGGGAGGCCGTTCCTCCCAATCACGCCCCTCCAGGTATCACTGTCGTTGCCCACGTGAGCGTTGAAGTCCCCCAGTAGAAACAATGGAGTCCCCAGTCGGAGCACTATCAAGTACCCCTCCCAGGGACTCCAAGAAGGCCGGGTACTCTGTACTGCTGTTGCCATTCGGCCCGTATGCACAAACAACAGCAACAAGAGACCTATCCCCGATTCCCGAAGAAGGCAGGGAAGCGACCCTCCTCGTTCACCGGGGTGAACTCCAACACATGGCGGCTGAGCTGGGGAGCTATAAGCAAGCCCACACCAGCCCGCCGCCGCTCACCCTGGGCAACTCCAGAGTAGTGGAGGGTCCAGCCCCTCTCAAGGAGCTGGGTTCCAGAGCCCAAGCTATGCGTGGAGGTGAGCCCGACTATCTCTAGCCGGTACCTCTCAACCTCCCGCATGCACAAGCTCAGGCTCCTTCCCCCCCAGCGAGGTGACATTCCATGTCCCTATTGCCAGAGTTTTGGTCCGAGGATTGGGTCGTCGAGGCCCCCCGCCACGACTGCTACCCAAACTTCACTATTTCAAATAATTTATTTTTATGTACTTTTTTGAAAATTGTGCACAATGTGCATTTTTTTTTCATTGAACTTAAATGAGAAAAATCTCACAAATTAACTTGAAAAGCATACCCAAAATAAATTTCCTGTGATGTCCCGTCAGATTTGTTAAAGTTATGTCTGTCTCGTATTATGTTTCCTGTTCTGGCTTGTCTTTTATTTTGAAATCCCTAACCTTCCTCTCGTTTCAGGTCCCTTGACTTCCTCCCATTGTGTGTTTCCCGCCAGTGTGATTGTCTGCCCCTGTCCTGATTGTTTCCACCTGTTGTGCCCCTTTCCTCATGTGTATATATAGTCTGCGTCTCTCCCTGTCTCGTTGCCAGATCGTCTTTTGTCGATGGAGAAATCTAGTGTTGCCTCTCAAAAGACTGATTGATCTTGCCTCTTCTTTACCAAAGACCATCTTGAATTTCAAGCCTGTTTTGTGGAACGCTTTTATTAAAATCTTTAAACCCACTTCAGCTGAATTCTGTCCTGCATTTGGGTCTGCCCGTCTCAGCGCCTGCGTAACATTTCCTGTGATTTGAAAGGATTTTGTGCAACTTTTTTACATTCACAATTTTGAGGGATACAGCTTAAATAGAAAATCAATATATGGTGGTCAGTTTTTACATTGTAGCTGACCACCCCAATAAATCAATGTGTGGGAAACACTGTATATTCTGGTAATACGTTAGCAGGTGCAGAGCCTCAGCAGTGATTAGGTTTTATTTGAATTTAATTGTTTTAACTTTGCATAAAACATAACTTCAGAGGTTGTTATAGAGCATGATTACCCTACTTACATTTACTTTTTTATTACTCTCATTATTATTTAGGCACTGGTGTGAACCTATTTCAAAGGGCACAGTCCTACTAGAATATAGAGGCATCTTGACAAAACAAAGTGATATCAAAACTTTGAATACACATTTGTATTTAGTCACAGAGGAACTGAATATTAGTTAGCCTGTGTTATACTTTGTGTTGTGTTGAAATGCTTTTACTAATAGTATCATCTCCACATTATTGAAGTTAAAATGTATTTTATAACCCCTGTGGCATTGATGCTTCAGAGGAGGATGGAACACTGGGCAGACTTGTTAATGATGACGAGAAACCCATTTCAAAAATGAAGAAAATAGAGGTGGATGGCAGGCCTCACCTTTTTCTATTTGTACTAACAGACATAGACAAAGGTGAAACAATCACTTATGATTATGGAGGACGTGATTTACCATGGGGGTCCACACAAGATACGTCCAAGGTATAGTAAAATTGACTTTTGTTTGATGATGTAAGTTTTTTTTAATTTTTTTTTTTATACTGAGTAGAGGTCAATGCATCTACAGTCCATGACCAAATTGTTTGCTAAAGAGGTTTGTCCATACCTTTTTCAACTTTGTGAATTGTTTGAGTCTAACTTTCAGAAATTGATCATCACTGACTTATTACAAATGTGTCAAATTGTGTCTTTCTAGAAAACTGTACTTCTGTAGTATATAAATTTTAGATTAAGAAAAGTCTTTGTCTCTCCTCAGCCCTGCAAGGCTTCTGCTTCAGTCCACCACTTAGTTGTCTCTCCCACTCGTTATATTGTTAAGTTTAATAGTACTGTTATGTCACTGTGTTGTACCTTTCTGTTTAAGTTTTTAGATTCAAGTTTATGTTATACTTCAAAATTGGCTTGTTGGGCACATTTTTTACTTTTAAGCTTTTAAGATGTTTCAGTCCAACATCTGTTGGATTTTTGGTCATTTTTAACCCTCTGGAGTCCAGGGTATAACTGGTCATTTTTTACTACTTTTGATTTTACCTTTATATTTCACCTTAAAAACTGTTTACCATGCCTTGTTTGGTGTCGTTTTTTTTTCAGCACAACCTCACATGTGTGACTTTACAGTTATTTTTTTCATTTTGACATACTGTATTAACACACTGGACCTAAAATCCCACAAAAAAACATAAAATCCGAACAGGAAAAAGTTTTTACTGTAAACATGTCTAATGAACCATTTTTATAACTTGCATGCAAATGCAAATATAAATAGTAAATTTCAAAAACGTATGTACAAAAGTTATTTACAACTATTTACATTAAAATGCAGGCAATGCCTCAGGCGTTTTGTAGAAGGTGGGTATGACAGTGTATTATGTAGAGTATATACAGTATGTACAGCAGCATGGGTTGTGTTTGTGTCAGGGGAGATATTTATATGATGAAAACTGTAATAAAACCATTAAAAAAAAATATATATATATATATATATATATATATATATATATATATATATATATATATATATATATTGCATATTTAAATCTAATATTGAGGAGGTCAATAGGTGTTTAGCACTTTACTTACAATAGCCCGTTTTCTTCATTATGCACCAAACATGCAACAAACGTGACGACAATATTCAGGAAAAAGCACGGCGTAAATTAATTATCACAAGTCTGTTTCACTTAGCATATTACCAATAAAAAAAAAAAAAAAAAAAGTATATAGTTTGAAGTCCGCACTTTTGACACAGGTTGAAACAGAGACTCGGCGAAGCAGCATCTTTTTGCTACATCATCGTACATCGTCGTCGCGTAATTTGGACTCACTGGCACGTCCATTGAAGTAAATAACAAGTCTCACAAGTTGATTTTAGTTGCATGCTTTTTTACTTAAATCTAGTCAGTTAATCACTTACCAAACCTGCTGTCTTTATGACATGTTCTGATTCATTACATCTTCTATACTTCAAGCACAAGAAAATTAACTTTTACTCAATTTGCTAAAACTGTCACTATGTCCTGACAGTTGTACACAAAACAGATATTCTGTGAAAAAAACAGGTTCCTCTGGCTGACCTGCTGCCTCTAAGGACATCTGACGAGAATCCATCATACATGAATCAAAACAACTAATCAGAACAGAGAACCTGATGGAGCTTCAATCGCTGCTCCCCCAAAGGCTCTGCTACACTGCATGCACTAACTTGGAGTGAACAAATGGTGGATAAATATTAACTGAATGACCAAACAATGGGAACGGTTTACACAATAGATAAGTAAATAGAAGAAGAATGATGAAGAAAAACCGAGTGATGCTGTAGGGAGGGGCTGTGGATGGCAGATTGTGTGCACTGTAGAAAGAGGGGAAGACACATGGATGTTGGACCCTAAAATTCAAAATAAGAGCACTTTTTCCAAATCGTACTGACTGTTGCTTTAATCATGACATTAAAACACAACTGATAGCCTAATTTAACAAGACTTGATGACAAGTGCATACCACAGAATTGGCAGGTGTGAATACAAATATAAAATGAATAAAAATGTGAATACTAATTACTGCTAATAATATTTTAATAACACTATTAAACAGCATATACATAAAATATATTTTGTGTAGGCTACACATGGCACCTGAAAATGTTCTACAATGAATTTTTCACCTAAATTTCTGCTGGTGAAGCAGATAAACTGTTCCTCCTTCTCTCTCTCTGTTGCCTTGTCTGGTTGAAGATGGTGAAGCAACAACTAGTGATTTTGACCAGGAGAAGGGAACAAAAATTTAGATGGGATAAATAAGATGACTAAAATAAATAAGACTAAAAATGTGTCTGTGATGTTCTTGTTCTATCCATGGTGACTGTAATACCAACAATTACCTTCCATGCTTTGACTTTGGTGAACTTCACTTAGTTTTCCTCATTGTCCTTTGTAAGTGTAATGCTAGCAGAAATCAAGACTAACTGAATATGTTTGCAGCTTTAATTTAGGATATTTATACTGCAGGTTATCTCATTCATGGATGAAAGACATTTTGCCACATGATGTCATAGATCAAAGGAAGGCTGTGCTGAGGTTAGACTATCTTTGTCAGGTAACTGGAAACTTCTAAACTGGCAGAAAATATGGCAAGATGTTTTTACAATTAGTCACAGTATGCATCATGAACAAGATCACAGAAATATACTACATTACATGGCAAAAAAAAAAAAAAAAAAGTTAGCTATTCAAGAAGCTAGCTAACTCCCTTTGCTACCTGAAGCGCAGGCTTTGCTGAGGCTGGGCCACTATCATACAGGCATCTCTTTGCTAATCTAGCTATGTTAACGAAATTGACCAAACTTTACATTCCCCCCACAAAAGATTAACAACAGGTATAACTCTCAATTTTATTTTTAAACCACCAGCATTACTTTTCTCAGATACTTATTTTAACTTCACTGTCTTTCCATTTTGTTCATTTTAATTCACCCAGTTAAGTTTAAGTTAAGACCACTAAATGCCACATTGCAGAATAAAACTAATAATTGTTTCAGTTAATTGAATTCAGTTTCTGAAGACATCTACAGACAAGATGGACAATCTCGATCTTTGTGAATGCTTCCAGTCTGAACTTGCACCTGATTGGATAGTTATTAGACAGTGTCTGGCACCTCTGACGGAGGGGGGCAGGGGCAGGGGGATGGCAGCAGAGATATCCAAGAGTAGTAGTGTGCATAGAAAAGTGTGTAAAATAACTTCTAACCTCTTAATATCTATGAAAGTCAAATGAACAGACAGACGTAGGTTGATGGTTAAAGACATATGCTCCTTATCTACACTCAGTGGTCTGAGGTATCAGAACTGATCTCTTATGACTTATGAGACGGCACAAGAGTTAATAAAAGACAACGCCTAGGATACAAACATTATGCATAATGCAAAAACCTTGCACAAAATGGTTTATACTTAAAATTCTGTATGTTTTTTATTATGATGAGTATTTAAAATATTCATTATTATGATGCACCTAAGCACACAATCTACTTTTACATGATGGTCCAGAAAATCTTAGCTGTTATTTATTTTCATTTATTTAGACATAAGAGAATCCCTCATCTAGTGCAACTTTTGCAGGTCACATAGACGTCATTCACACAAGGGTCCATCCTAGATTTCCATTCAGACAAGGGGCTTTACCCAGCAACCTGTACAAGGTCACAAGCTTGTTCGCTATCAGATGACCTGATGACTTAGGTGATGCATAAAGATTTTACATTAAGTGCACTAACATGCACTGTATGTATGCCATTTCTAATAGATGCAATAAAGTTGAAAACTACCAGTCATACTTGCATGCATGTATGAACTAACTAAATTAATCAAAACAAATGTATTCCTTATCTATGGCAAGGTGTTTTACTCTAAAATGCCACCGAGTTAGTCATAACTCAGTACTCCATCACTTTCCATTCATTGAAGGCTCTGTGACTAAAACCCAGAGATGGCTCAGACATTGGCATTCAGCATTTTCAAAAAGAAATATGCAAATGATTTGCGGCTGCCATAGCTAACCCATGAATAAACCTCTCCACTGGGCAGTGTTGTGAATTGTGGCATCATTCAGCAAATTCTGCTTCTGGGTGATCATTTATAACCTTAACCCTGATTGTTTATTTTACTGTTAACTGTTTTACTGAATTAACATTAACATAACATTAACAAATTGCCATTGTCTAAAACATATTTAACACTATCAGCCTCGTCCCTTTAAAGCAATTAGTTTTTTTATTACTTTACTTATAAACTGACATTATGTTAGTTCCAGCGCAGAGCAGGGTGACCTGATTGCTTGTATTACACACCAGTCCCTGTCAAAATGTATGTATGATAGATAGATAGATATATAGATAGATAGATAGTATGGTTTGGTTAAACTCAAACAAATGAACTTGACAAAAAAGATTTACGACTTAAAGCACTCCAATTTCAATTACACTGATGACTCATTTCACTCAGTTGACCACAGACATGGTCAATTTAAGTCTATTATAATTAAAGTACGTGAGTTAACTATCTATTTCTAAGTATTATAAACCATACTGGGTGGGTATGGTTAAATCTTACGTTTAATCAAGTCACACATTTGTACTTGTATTTTTTATGTTTGCAGCTGTGGTAAGAAATGTGAATCTTATCTTGTTTTCAATATTCTAAGCTGTAAAACAGGTTTGTCAGTCAGATAAGTGGAGAATACTGTGTGTCCCCTTGCTGCCTTCTGCTTAGCTTTAATTGATGGCCCATCAAGGGATAGCCCCACTTGTAGAAAGTGACGTAAAAAGGACTGAGTGAACAGGTCAGTTGGTGGGACCTTGATTTAATATAAAAGTACTTCTGACCATCAAGTTAAAATAAGTGCTCAAGTAAAAGGACATAAAAGTGCCAAAATAATTATATGTATATTTGTGTGTGTTATACCACGACCTACCCTGAACCAACCCAAATGAATCTATTACTTGTATTATGTGGCTATTGACAGTGTGTCAGTTACAAATAGTATTTATTTGCAAACAATCCGAAAAAGTGTTATCATCATGTTTGTATACATGTTAATAACTCTCATTTCAAACTACCCATGACAGTCCTTAGTAGATTTCATTCCAACAGCAAAAATGGCAAAAAGAGATAAAACAAAGGGCAAGAAGGAAATTTTTCCATATTTAAAATTGAGCTCTTCAACAGAGGCTTTCAGGGCTGTGAAGTGAAACCTTTTTAAAGATAGTCATGGGTGAGGTGCCCCTGATGTGGTTGGAGGAGCACTCAGGAGAACAGCTGACTGGCCTTTCAGCCAAAGTACTGATGTCCCAGATGCTGCTACGCTTTTCCAGGTACTGACTGCCTCCCAAAACAACCATCAAGCTTTAAATGTGGCGGAGGAGGCTGTCGAAAGGGCCTGAAGAGAGAAATGCCTGAGAGCATCCGAACTCCTTACAAACACTTATGATGTCGCCCATATTAGAGAGAACATGGTCCTCACAAATGTACACGAGAGCTCCTCAGAGCCGTTAATAAGGGTTTTGACACAGACGTTGCAATGTTCAAAAGCAAGTCTAGCAACTATTGTGGCATCATCAGGGGAAACTGATTCAAACATTGTCCACTGTAAATGTATTAAAGAGGGATTTGATCAGTAAGTAAAGAGTATCTGATGTAAACACTGGTGTCTCCTCTGTCTGTGATGCTCTTGTTCTGTCCATGGCGACTGTAATATCATCAATTACCTTCCATGCTTTGACTTTGGTGAACTATGCTTAGTTTTCCTCATTGTCCTCAATCACGGGAATACTAGCAGAAATGCATATTAACTGAATATAGTTGCAGATTGAATTCAGGCTTATTTGTAATACATGTTCATTCATGGATGAAAGACATTTTGCCACATGATGTCAGATGATGTCACGTGATGTCAGAGATCAAAGAAACGCTGGGGGAGGGGGCATTTGATTGGTTAACACTGTAGCTGGCTTTCTACTGGCTGGGGGATTTTTAATCTAAAAGAAATGATAACGGGGTGGCCCTTGTGAGTTATTTAAATGTGAAATTCTTCTTTGAACAGATGAGATGGCTGACAGTGGAAGGATGATGGAGAGAGCTGTGAGGAGGGCATGGGTCAGTCCTCAACAGGATGCTGAACTACACGTTAAATTAAAAACCGACAAGGCTGGTCTCACAGAGCATTTTATTAACCCATACAATAGTTAGTTCTTGCATATTTGTTCTAGTGCTTGTGTCAGTTGTACACAGCCAATTGATAACATTGACTCACACTTAGATGGGAAGCAATTAAATTACTCATTCACACATAGCACCTTTGTACAGGCAGTGTGGATTAGCTATGACATTTAAACATTTAAAGCTTGGTTAGACATTCTTAGTGCCATATTGGTAATATTTCAAGAAATTCTCTGTACAATTCATCTTTAAATAAACCACATGATCTGAGAAACAGTTCAACAGTGGTTGTCCCAGGTCCTGTAAGCAGGTTAACAGGTCCTTGCTCATTTCTCCAAAGTTGTATCCACCAGTTTTAAGGTTAACTCTTCAGAAGGAGACTTCACTTCAACCATCATGTTGGTGTTTGATATAGGTTCTCTATATTACACCACTGTGCAAAGCACAGCTTTGCTTTAGCATGCAAATTAATAGACTCCAGTTTGAAAGATGGTAGACTGTTCAAATGGATAAAAAATAGGAATGTGGTGTTATTTTTATTTATTTATTTTTTTAAAGGCTGTGGTGTGCTTGCTGCAGATGTTTTCAACAAAGTAGATTTTGTGCTTGAATACTGCAGCAAACTTTACCAACATGATCGTCATCTTCATATGAAAAAATACAATGACATAGTGGCCTGCTAACTTGAGAATGTCCCAATTTTTGTAAGTACATCACCAGCAGTAATACCTTTAACATACCTTAGTTTATTAGGTAACTGCACTTGTACAGTCTAAAATATTTCAATAAAACAGCACTGCCATAACTCTTAACTTTTATGGAGTTTATAATGTTCAGTGTTTGGTGAAATTGTCAGAAATTTGTAAATTTAATTATAGGTTTATTATTGAAGTCATCAATGAAGGTGGTGGTGTACTGGTCTACATAATATTGAGTAGTGTTTCTAATTTTTGTCCTTCCCATTTATATACATGAGGAGGGCAGAATACACGAAACACCTGTAACACCACCACTAACTATGATCTCAATGCTAAAACACATAGCCTAACTGAATAACACCTCTGTGACAGTGCAAAACGCAATTGTGGGCATCATAAAAGTAGACTTTGTGGTAGACAGTTGTATTTCATTGCAGTAAATTGTACTAGTGTACCTGGTAAAGTGGCCACTGAACGTGTATCACTGCAAGCTGCCTTAGGGTGTTTTCACACCTGGTCCCTTTTTTAACAGAACTGAACTCAGTCCTCTTTAAGTGGACCAAAAGAAAACAAACTCAGTTCTTTTTGTGTTCACATTGTGAGTTTATTTCAAAGAGGACCAGGTTCTCTTTCTGGTCCAGTTCAGCTTTGATGGGGCCTCAGTCCTCTTTCTGTTCACAATAGATCCTCTGGAGCTCTCAGACCCCCACTGCACTGCATTCTGGGTAGTTTTCACCTGGAACAAAATGTCGGCTGCTATGCTTGCCCTCCTGTGTTCTCTGGTTAAATTAGCGCACATACATAGGGAAAATAGAGTTATTCAGATTACATATGAACACAAAAAGTGATTTAAGTTTTCCTGGCCGCAGTCATGTATCAATCAATCTACGGCAAGTGAAGAAGGGTACAATACAGCGAACCCAGTGCGCTTTGTGTTCACAATGCGCAGATTAGGCAAACCGTACCACATACTTTTTAGCGAACCATACTGAGACCACCTCCCAAGGTGGTTCGTTTTAAAGGGGTCTGAGTACGGTTGGAGTGTTCACATATAGACAATAAAATGCTGAGTCATCGATCTGAGTTCGTTTAGAGGGCTGAAAGGGACCAAGTGTGAAAACATCCTTAATTGCCTGCTGACCTTATTAAATGAAATTTGGCCTTCTCTCCAATTTTTCTTTTTTCAGGTTTTGTATAATTTAATTATATCTTAGTATGCTCAATGCCATATCCAAACCAAGTATCAGATTTCTACTCTTAACATTAATACTCTTTTCCTTAAGTCTTGATGCATCTGACAAGTCACTGCCGATCAGTGGCAGACGTCAGGTAGGGACCAGTTTATGAACTGCTACTTAATCTTTGAGATTGTAAGGTATTTGTTATCTGTGTAGTATTTAGTGGGTCTATGAGTTGACATTATTATCCAGTGTTTGTCCCCTGGTTCTATACAGCACATAAGCCAAGATTAAGTTGTTGGGGGTTTTATATTAACAGTTTTCTGACTGTAAGCCACTTTGATTTTTTTTCATTCACACAGTAGATATATTCAGGTTACAGAAAGATTTTGACAATTTTGCAGATCAGTGGAAGAGCCTTCAGTTACACTTAAATATGACATTTGCCTTTTTACAAATGTTTGTTTACAAATGAGTTGTTATTTTCTGCTCATTAGTAATTTCAAATGTGATTTAAGTGAGTCAAATTTCACATTTTAACTTCGTGAAGTGTATTGTTTTATACACACACACAGACACACACACACATGTATCTGTGTGTGTCATCTGGTCCTGTGGATCCTCCCCTAATAGACGGAGAGACGAACATAAATGGCGGCAATTCAGTAGCACATAAGAGCCCATTTTCATCTTTAAATGTAAACACTATTGCATTATCATCCATTGTTTGGCTGTGAAGTGTTGTCACTCCAGATTCTAACTTTCTTTGACTTAATCAGTAAATTTAATTGCTGTCCTTACAGCATTGTCTCAAATGGTCAAATTGAGAAAGCACCACGAGGAACGCTTTAGCCATCACAAAATTGCAGAGGAACAGTGAAATGCTAAAGAAAGACAACATACCATGTATTTCTTAAAGCGTACACAAAGAACTGGATACACTTGTGAGTAATGTGCTCGAACATCTTTATATAGAGCAAAAATTGCTCTATGTGCCCAACCTCTTCTCATCATATGCATTACTAGGAGCTTGATTGCAAACTTAGCAATACTGAATAAACTTTTTTTATTTTTTTATTTTTTTAATTAATTCTCATTTAATGCAGCACAGGTAAAGCATAAAGCTGGATTCTTCAAGCGGTGGTCTGGCCCACAGTTGATTTTCAGAAAGACTGAGTTTAGCAGCGAGGAGACTGCCAAGTATTTGTTTGTGCCAGTTGATACAGAGCGCTTAAGTGCTTAAGGAAAACTACTTAAGGGCCTAAACAATAATGTGAGATAGATAAGAGGACCAAATTGCACTTGTGAATATACATGAGCAACTACACTTAAAAAAAAATGTTCAAAATCTATGGCTCCTCAACTGGTAACATTTGAATTATCTAGCCCTAATTCCAAACAAGCTAAATACTCACGACATATAGTATCAAAATTTAAGGCTACCAGCACAATATTAGCTTATATATGAATGGTTTTTATTTCTTTATTGTGCACTTTCCCATCCACCTGTCCAAGATTTGTGTCATGGTACAGGTATAATTATAATTGAAGTTATAATTATTTATTTTTTTAGATTTTTATGCTAAATATCTTTTCTTATTTTCTTATTTTTTATCTTACCCTTATGTCTTGCATTTCCTCTATTTATTTTCCATTGTGTTTTGCTGCTGTTACACTGTGAATTTCCCCTGCTGTGGGACTAATAAAAGGAAATCTGAATCATGTCTCCTTGTGTCTGTTAAGTTTCCATGTCTGTCTTGTTTCTGTTTCCTGTTCTGCATGCTTGTCTTTTATTTTGAAATCCCTAACTCTCCTCTCGTTTCAGGTCCCTTAACTTCCGTCCCATTGTGTGTTTCCCGCCTGGTGTGATTGTCTGCCCCGCCCTGATTGTTTCCACCTGTTGCCCATTACCTCATGTGTATATATTGTCTGCGTTTCCCATCTCTTGGCCAGATTGTAAAAAGTATGTGTCAAGTCCTTGTCGTGTCTGTGTGTGCTTTGAAGATCCAGCCTGAATCAAGCCAAAGAAGTCTACAAACACGATTCTGAACTGTAAGATCTTTTATTAAAATCTTTAAAACCTTGTCTGAGTTCTGTCCTGCATTTGGGTTCACCTGCCTGGTCCGAGATCCTTAAAAATTTGTTTTTTTAGCTTTTAGATGTTAGGAACTATGATATCCACCTCCAGCATGAGAACAAAACCTGCAGCAACATTAGACCAATGGTCATTTTGAATAAAAATTTAGTCTTACTATCTCTCTTTACCAGTTTGTGACATGCCTCTCTTTTCCTCAGCTGAATTCGCAGTCCTTATTGGAGGATGACCTTGAGGTGTGCTCTTGACATGATTATATTCAGGTATTTTTACAACTTCAGACTGGAACGAGGTTAAAAGTGAAGCCACTGTAATATTTCATGATCATGGACATGCTCTGCATGCATGATAATGCTCAAACATTATCACTGCAGTGAGAGGGGTACACTTTGTGTTTGAATTCAACCAAACATATATCATATACACATTATAGCATGTTCTTCTTACTAAACAGTGTGTAATACATGCAGATAATGACATTTAATTACTCTTGTCCCGCAAAGGGAAGTCAGACACTCAAAAGGTGACTTTTGTTTGCAGTTTGTGTATTTGTGTACAGCTGCAGACCCCACAAGTGACAGTTAAATGAATTGTGCCCTATATCATTATCAAAATTCTGTCAACAAGTTGTTTTAAACTAAATGTAAATGCACCACTGAGACAGCTCTTCTACCACATACTACCATATACAGCTAATGTAGTTTGTGATACTATGCTGTAGTAGGTGTTAGTATGAGCTAATAACTAAAACTAATACGTATGTTGAATTTACTTGAATGTTTGCCTTGGTGTAGTCCCTGCAATTTGAAGATTAGTAATAAAGGAAAGCAGAGGTTGTGAATGCTGAGTTACAGACACACCCTTTTTCTTTTCCTTGTAGACAACATAGCTAACCCCAAACATGAGTGGGAAGACAGTGAGGTACAAGCAGTTAAAAGACACACGATGAACTTCATCCATACATGTGATGATCCAGGAAACAGCCTGATTCAAACTCAAATCCAAAACTCTAGTGACTGTAGATCATTTCTGTCCATTGTGCTGAGACAGTCTTCCTTTCAGAGTTTCAGTTTATGTTATGTTTCATGACAAATTAAAAGTGCATTAAAAGCCTGAGTGAAGGGAGACGTGACCTTCATCATGTTCTTTACCTTCAGTGAAACCCTAAAATGCCAAATGATGTTTGAATAAAACATCACAACTCTCAGTACTTCCAACAACCTTGAACCTCAACCTGAAGCAATGACCAAAACAAACAATTAAACAACCAAACAAACGTTCACGGAGCAGCTGAGTCTGAGCCGGTCTGACAGGAGACCTGACTGGATACAAAGCTTCAGAGACATCAAAGATCAGATGAACTCAGAGGCTCCAGGTCAGCTCTTTTCCTTTGGGATTTCTTTGTGGGAGAACTGTCCTAGTTTGGGTTATTCAGAAAATGTGCATCATGTTTGATCTTCACCTCATTAAGAGAAACAAAGAAATACACAAGAAAAAGCTGAACAGTAAACATGTGATGATGTTTGAGACTCAGAAGGAACAGAGGGATGGATGAATGAGTGCTGCTGTTTCAAACCACAGAGGATTTTACAGAGAAGCTGTGTGTGTGTGTGTGTGTGTGTTGCTGTGGTTGTTGTTATATTTTAATCATTCAAGTTAATTCATGTTCATCATTTTGGTTGATTTGAATTTGAATGTTGCAGCAGTTAGAAGAGAACAGAACTCCTTTGTGACATCATCAGTGCTCCACCAATCAGAGTGCAGAGAATCCTCCCAGAGAAGCTCCTTTCATCAGTGGACTCTGAGCTGAGAACATTTCAATCACAGTTTCTCACTTCACCTGAAGACTGAAAGCTCAATACAAAGAGAGACATGGAGGACAAAAAGAAGAAGAAAGAACATCTGAACAGCTTTAAACACGGAGAAACGACCAACAAACTAAGAACAACTCCACTTGGATTAGACTGGAGGATTTCCATTTTAGGACTGTGTGTGTGTGTGTGTGAGTGTCTGAGAAAGAGAGAGAGAGAGAGATTTTTTTTTTATTTTTACAAAAATACTTTATTTACACTCATGTATTTACAATCAGGTTAGTGAAAGTGCAAAAAATCGCATTCTTGTAGTTTTGTCATAAAAAAATAAAACGTGCAAACTGTAGCTTGTTGTCGACAACTGAACAGATGATGTCATTATAGCACCAGTGCTGTTTAAAATCTTCAATAGCTCCTACATGTTTATAAAATCTGAACTCAAGCCAGAGCCTGGCTCTAATGTTGCACAGCCAGATTGATTTGGCCTCCTGCCCTTCTCTGTTCTCCACCCTGTTCTTTCTACTGAGATAAATTGCCATCTTTGCCTCTCCTCTAAGGAAGTTTAGGAGCTGCCATTTTTCTTTGTTTTCTTTTCTATACCCCGCTCCCATGATAAAAACTCTTATTAAAAGCTACCCCAAAGAGACTAAAAACCAATGTTAAAAGAGCGAAGAAATCTGTGAGTCTCTTACACTCAATAAAAATATGGAACATAGTCTCGTGGCAATCACAGAATGGACACTTACTAGAAACGGCAGGATTAAGAACAGAGATAAAAGCATTTGAGGCTACAGCACCATGTAAAATTCTCCACTGGAGGTCGGCAGTCCGTTTTTTGAGGGGAGGTTTGTATAAAAAATTCCACTGTGGGTTCGGTCCGGTTTCCTCAGACAGTTGTTGGGTCCACACAGTGGGAGGTCTGTTGCTCAGTCCTTTTTTGTTGATGCTTTTAACACAGTTGTTGTATAACGTCTTTTTGTCAACTTTGTGTAAAGTCATCTTGTCTGGGTTGACGACAGTGAGCAGGGGGCCGGTCAGATCTCCCAACTCAGGGCTCAAACAGACTTCTGGAAATGGGTCTGCTGAGTTCGGTGTGATTCTTCCCTGGCTGGAATCTATCGGGAGGCTCCTTTCTTTTCCTGAAAGTTTCTGCCTCCAGAGGCTCCTTCAGCAACCAGTGCAGAGAGTTAGGCTTATCATTTCTTTTGCTGTTAAAAAGAGCCCAGGATTTAAAGACACCCTGATAAAACGGAGGTAACCCATTTAGTTTTAGAAATTTGATATTAGTTAAAAACAGAGTCGCATCCAGCCCCAGATTATTTACTCGTCTGAAAATACAGCTGGCCACATCTCTCCAGACTAAGTCTACTGGCCCAGTCAGGTATTTTTGAATGAACTGTAGTCTAAAAGTAGCTGTCCGGCTGGCCAGGCCCTGTCCCCCCTCCTGTCTGGTTAAAAACAGCACCCCTTGTGGCACCCAGTTCAGACCCTCCCAAAAAAAATCAACCATTTTTCTCTGAATTTGAACTAACAGGTTTGGTGGAGGGTCTACACACATCAAACAATGCCAGAGCTGGGAAGCCACTAGGTTGTTTAAAACCAGAACTCTACCTTTAAAAGACATTTGAGGGAGTAACCACTTCCACTTCATTAGTTTTCCTTCAATTTTTTCTGTGACGCCTTCCCAGTTCTTCTGAACTATGGCGTCCTTCCCCAGATACACTCCTAAGTACTTAAACCCATTTTTTTCCCCAGGTCAGGTTCTGGGGAAGGACCGGGAGACCGCTACGCCACTCACCGACAGCGAGGGCTTCACTTTTCTTCCAATTTACCCTCGCTGCCGATGCAATGGTGAAATTGCTAACAATTTTTGCCAAAGAATCTACATCTTTTTGGTTTTTAATAAAAACAATGACATCATCGGCATATGCCGATAAAACAGTGTTCTTACCAAAACCAGGTAAAAGCAGTCCTTGAATACTGAAACGTATTTTGTTCAACAGGGGTTCCAGAGAGAGTGCATAGAGCATCCCCGACAGAGCACAGCCCTGCCGGACACCTCTATGCAACCTGAAGGGAGCACACAGACTACCATTGATCTTCAGCACATTCTCAATGTCATTATATAACACCTTGATCTTAGCTATGAAACCAGCACTGAACCCAAAACTCTCCATAACTTTCCACTTTGCCGCGGCTGCGGCACCCGACCCAGCCGCACCAGGTCAGCCCAGAGGCATCCGCCCCCCGCCTCAACCGCATCAAGCGGCGGAGCGGGAATGGGTTAAGCCGCCGCAGCGCCAGCCGCCCCCCCCGGGCCCGACGGGACCGGCTCAGCGCGCATCGGACAGGCCTTCACAGTGTGTCCCTCCTCACCGCAACCAAAGCACTTAATCACTGATGAGGTCACAAAGATCACGTAATCATAATCATCTACTTTAACCAGGAAGCGGAGGTTGAGCTCTCTCTCGTCCCGGTTGTTCAGTATCATATAAAGCTGTCTCCGGTGAGACACTACGTGCTTCAACAGCTGAGACTTACATCCAGACAAGATCTTTCTAATCGGGGAGACCACCTTCCCGTCCCTTGTCTGGAGAGCTCTCTGCTCAGAAACTCATCGGTGATGAACGGAGGGACATTGGACAGGATCACCTTGTTTGCGGGCTGCATTAGCGGCAGCACCGGCACAAACATGTCGTTCACCGTGACACCTGTCTCGATGACGCGGTTCACCTTGTCCACCTGGTCCAGGAAGAGGACGACGGCGCTGTTCATCCTCGCGGCCGACTTGATGCTGCTGTGTCCGACCTTCTCCCCCACAGCCAGCCCGATGTCCTCCTCACTGCACGGGAAACCGGCCGAGATCTTAATGCCATGTTTCCTCGTGAGTTTGGTGAACTCTCCATTTACCGGCATGGCTCTGAGCCGCCGGCCGGCGGAGACACCGGCAGGAGAAGAGAAAAAAAGAGAGAAAAAAAACGAATAAACCCCTAAACTACCCTAACCCCCCCCAGTGCGTCAATGTTAATCTATTGTGAACCACCACCAATAAAATATGTTAACAAAATACATTAATAAAAAAAGAAAAAAACAAAAAGAAGTTCCGCAAACTCAAACGCTCAGCTTCTCACTCACACGCCACAATCTCCCAGCATGCACTCTGAGAGAGAGAGAGAGAGAGAGAGAGAGAGAGAGAGAGAGAGAGAGAGAGAGAGGGATCTCAGGACAGCTGCTATCATTTGTTTTCTCAGAGGCCACTTTAAATGGCTCTCAATAGAAAGTACTGAATAACTTATCCATATTTGGAGTCTGAAACTGAAACTTCAGAGAAACATCACACTGACAGAAAGTAAAACATCTGATATCTTCAAATGGAAGCAGTGAAAATTTGGGATGGAGAAACGTTCAGCCAAGGAGGATGGTGGCCGTGTGCTGAATTCACACACAGCTTAAAGTATGAAAGAAAAAAAAGTAAGTTGATTTAAAATTAGACAGCTCAACATATCTGTTGTCTGTCAGGCTTTGAATTAGCAGGATAGTTTTTATGTCACAAACTAAATCTTCAGCACAAAGACAAATGCTGGCTCTCCATTCAAACAGTATTTACAGCTCACTGCCATTACATCTAAAACATTACAGTTACTGTGAATCTCTGTTACTTTAACCACAGCTGAAGTTGGCCGTGCTGTGTTTTTTGCTCCCAGTTTAAATTCTGACTTTAGAGATAACTGGAGATGAATCCTCTGGAGGAGACACTGAAGAGAAGTTTTCTTTTTCATATTTCACAGTTCATATCGAATAAAAAGTGTTTAGTGTCCTAGCCTCCTTTGGTTTTGAAAAAGGTCAAAGTAATGCCTTTATTCATATGTGGGAGGTCTCTTGATAAACTACAACAGAGCTCTTCAGTCCTGTCAGCAGGAACCTCCTGTAAGACTTAATAAACACAGCATACATGGACAGAAGTACAAATACACTCACTGAACTCACTGACTACACCCACAGTTGGACACTCGGCAGGACTAGTTTCATTTTCAGTAATGTTTCCTGGTGATGGCAGAGACGCCTCGACTTAAATGTGACAGATTGTGAGGTGATAGAGGTGCTCTTGTATTTGACGGCATTATATGAAGTGTTTCTGATATTCTGTCCCCTTAATGTTTGTGGGTCAAAGATTATATCCAGATGATTTTACTTTAGTATTTATAGACATTTTACCACCTGGATAACTTCAATGAATCTACACACATATCACTCACACAGTTATAACTGACAAAAGAATTCAAATCTCCTTCTGCCTAAACAGCATTTCCATAGTTAATGTTGAACATTAATGTGAGGACAGTTGTTCACACATCATGTTACAAAAGGCCCAGTTAATGCTCTGTGACCTGCATCATCCCCTCGACATAATGTAGCTCACAATCACTGTGTCATCAGAAAATATGAGCATGTGACTGTCTTCACTGGTGGGTAAAGTCATTAAACAGGCTCCACACCAATCCTTAACACTACATGTGATGTGAAGGCCGATGTGCGACATTTTGACGGATCCAAAAATGGTCTGACCGTCCTCGAGTTAAATTGAGCAGTAAGATCTTCAAACATGTAAAGAACCATGACACAGATGTTGCAGACGTCCCTCAGATAAGAGGATTGTGTCCTCTGTTGTTAAACATGAGAGGAACACATCATCCTGGTTGAATCATTGTTGACATGTCACCAGCTGTTCTCCACAACACGAAGCTCTCCATGTCGACCTGCCAGTCAGCTACCTGAGCAATGACTCAGTCAAACAGTGTAAACTCACATGTCAAAAAGTGCCATACAGTCAACATACAATAAACTCTGAATGAGGTGCGCCTTTTGCAGGCATCATGTCACACCCATAATTCTCTATAAATAGTCAATGAAACACCCCTAATTAATACTCATTCTACCTGACTGAAGGAAGATGGCCATGGCGAATGCTGACAGAAAGGGAAAAAAACGAAATTTCACACAGTATGAAATCGAGGTCCTTGTTGGGGAGGTCGACACAAGAAAACACATTTTGTTTGAAGCCTTTTTGCCCACTTTGTGTCCACCAGAGTGGCAGCATGTGGCAGATGCTGCCTCAGAAGGTCGGACTGTGGCTAAGGTAAAGAAGAAGTGGTCCGACATCAAAGTGGACGCCAAAAAGCGCCTTGCGTCACGCAGGCAGAGTGTCTGTGCCACGAGAAGAGGTCGGGGGACACCAAAGCTCACGCCACTGGATGAAAAGCTTGCTGGCATCATCGGAGAATCCCTCTTGAGTGGAGTGGTGACAGAGGTGGAGGGGGACACCGATGCGCACGATGCACCGAATGATTCAGGTAACTTGTCATTTTTATTCCCCTGATTAAATAAGTAAACCAAATGCATTCAACTTGATTACACGTAAAAAAAAAAAAACAAAAAAGAAAAAAAAAAAAAGAGAGATATTATTATTCACAAACAATTGTGATTTTATTCATAAAATTAATATTTTTTTAGCTGCTGAGTTCCAGTGGGGTCAGTCGTGTTCCTCTACATAATGGGATCAGTTTCACATCGTTTCTGTGTTTCATCCTTCTGCAGACTGAGTCGCAGTTTCTCATTTCTCCAGATTATGTGCATACACATGGCACAGAGTTTGCGTGGGGGACTGCACATTCTCCGCCAAGTTAGTTTTTTATAAATCCCAAAGTTTGCATCAAAATTTGCGTATGCAGCATTAATAAATGAGGCCCCAGGCCTGTTAACACTCATGTTACTGTTGCGTACTCCCTCTATACCCTGCTCTCTTGGCTGATATGCACAGTCAATATGCATACAAATACCACAACCTTTACACTTTAATGTTCCAAAGTCAAATTTGCCCTGCGTGTGATAAGCCAGTCCTTTATTATTCCTTTCTGTGGAGAGCACAAGCATCCAAATACCACACATTTTAGGAAAATCAACTACTTGCTTATGTTTAGGAAAACATCACAGTTTGGGTGTAAATAATAATGTTACTGATGTCGGTAAACTTGCATATGTTAAGTTAGTTGTGTTACATTAATACATTATAACTTTACCTATGTAATGTAAGTACAACTCTTTGTTCACTTTGGTTTCACACGGGACACAAACCTGTTCTCCTGGATGAAGGTCCTATCTTTGTTTGTTTAACCCATCCACCCGCCCCGACCCACCTCCTTAACAACTTAGTCGCTCTTCATACTACACCAGCTGGTGTTAGATGAGACGCTTTTAACTGCATGCGTATAAACTGCACACAAAATTAGACTTTGATGTATACATTGCTCGTTTTTCTCCACTTTATAAAACCTGTGTTAATTGTACATCTTTGGTAAGAATGGGTGGCTGATCTGAGATGTTCTGTTTCAGCCACATAAAGAGATATTCATGAGAATTTTACATTAATTAATGTATCCTCAAATTTAGTTCACAAGACCAACATTCAATCAGAGTTGGTCGCACGCTGGTCACTTCTGATTCAGCAGACTTGTCATTTCCTGATGACGTCCAACTGAGCTGCTGATCGATCACTGAGTTGCTTTTGTTAGTGCTCCATTACCAGCACAGCTGTTGAGCTACTTACAGTCTGAAGAGCTTTATGGATGCTGACGTTCAATTACAGACGTAGACAGGAGACAGGGAATCAATTGAACCTGAAGATTTGTCTCTTTATCACTTTCACTTCTCTTCCACTGTCTTTCTGCTCTGAGCATCCTTTTATCTTCCTCCTTCATTTGGTTTATGTGCTAGGTAATATAACCATGGAGTAATAAGGGATTACTTAGGAACTACTCAGTATGATGTGTCACTTCACTTCACAGCCCCAAAACTGCTAGAAAAATAGTACAGGTTAATATTTTTTCTGCTTTTTTGAGTCAAGTCTTTTGATCAACTTCAGTCCTGATCAAACTATCAAATATGTAATAATTATCAGGAAAAAAAAGCGGAGAAAAATATGAATCTGTTAAGTTTTTACAGCAGTTTTCTGGAATTGGACATTTCTGTCCCTAATGACTTAAAAGTGTAGTAAATTAAACTGATGCCTGAGGGTTAAGTAGGCAGGCTCTATGCACAGGCCACTTCGATCGGCAATCGTCTTGTCGAGCCTTACACCCATGACGTATTTCCGGTTGGGAAAAATATCGAGAGCGAGGAAAAGTTTCCAACAGAGAGCGAGCAAGTTTGAAGTGAGAGCAAGCAGCGCTGCAGCTTCCACATCTGCGCTCTGTCACGATTTAATACGCTCGAGACAAAAACTTTATTCGCCACAAGATTATTTTTAACCTCTCAGTTTTATGTTTTTACGCCCTCAATTCCTGATCCTGTGCTCGTTTAATTTGTATTTGCGCTCTCATGATTATGACAGCTAAATGACGCCATAGCTTTATGATGAATTTAAAAGTGTCACCAAAAAAGGTAATACTGCTGTGATCAATAAAGCGAGGGAAACGGCATGGCAAACAATTGCCGACAGACTAAATGCGTAAGTTATACAAGTTTCATACTATTGTCAATTGTTACGTTTATTTCATTTTCCTCCTATTTCTTTGTTTTTGTTTACATAAATGTTGAATTGTCTCTGTATGAGATGTGCTGCACAAATAAATTGGCCTTGCTTTGTCAGTTTATTAATAAATTAACACACAGATCATTATACTTTGTGACTATATTTTCAGTTGTGTTAGGCTAGGGGATGTATGAATGGATGTATGGCAATTTAGGAGAACCGACATAATCACAGTCTGTTTAAGTGTTAATCAGCCCAATTGTGTGAGCTATGTGAACTCCACTGACCTGGTAACCCATGACCT
Source organism: Scortum barcoo (assembly GCA_023238725.1). Taxonomy (NCBI): domain Eukaryota; kingdom Metazoa; phylum Chordata; class Actinopteri; order Centrarchiformes; family Terapontidae; genus Scortum; species Scortum barcoo. Next base: position 25,167,151 of record CM041552.1, read on the forward strand.
AAATATTAATTCTTCACTGTTACATCTTAACAGGAGCAATCTTAACAGCCAAAAACGTACCTGGCAGTAGGTGAAAATAAAAGTACAAGAACATATTTCAGAGTGGTAAGTAGCCTTTGAAGAAATGTGAAATGTGTTTGTCGAAAAAGATGTTGAGCTGTGTTGCACTGTAGCTACAAATAAATAAATAAAAAAAAAAAAAAAAAGGCCTCTGCCACTGGTGGGGGTCCTCCACCAGAAAATCTCACTTGCTCTGACCAGCAATCAAGGGTGGCCACTGGTGGAAGGAATAGAGGGGGGGTACTCCTCAGAATTTGTTCCCAGAAGTGTGCGGGATCAGTATGTAGAAGGTATTGTCCACTACTTTCCCTCCAATGGTGTCAGTCTCTCAATTATAATGGTGTGTAGTAATGGTAATGGTGTGCCTATATCTGTCCGTCAGTGGTGGGAGACACCATCTGCTTACTTGATCCCCAGACCACAGAGGACATCCCTAACCCATGTGTGAGTAGTTGTATTCAATTTTATTTTTCTTTCGATAGAAATACTATGTATCTAATGCATCCCTGTGATCTCCTACTTCAACAACTGCAGTGTTCCTCTGTTTGCAGTTTGATGGCCCCAGCACATCTCGGGCATTTGATGAAGACACTGTGTCTGTAGACAAAGAAATACCAGAGGTATTTATTATTCAAATGTGAAACAGTTTGGATGTGTCTGCAGTCTACCTATTCTATTCTAATAGGCCTAATTATCACCAATACACTTTACGTCAGGTTGCAACAGGAACACAAATTCCAGCAGGAAAGAGTGAAGTAAGTATCTCTTCACATTACTGTCACTACCTACAGTGGTGTGAAAGTGTTTGCCCCCTTCCTCATTTCTTATTTTTTTTGCATGTTTGTCACACCTTAAATGTTTCAGATCAAACACATTTAAATATTAGTCTAAGACAAGTAAAGTAAACACAAAATGCAGTTTTTAAATTAAGGTTTTTATTATTATTAAGGGAGAAAAAAAAATCCAAAACAAACATGGCCCTTGTGTGAAAAAGTGATTGCCCCCTAAACCTAATAATTGGTTGGGCCACCCTTAGCAGCAACAACTGCAATCAAGCGTTTGCGATAACTTGCAATGAGTCTTTTACAGCGCTGTGGAGGAATTTTGGCCCACTCATCTTTGCTGAACCGCCTTTTTAAGGTCATGCCACAGCATCTCAATAGGATTCAGGTCAGGACTTTGACTAGGCCACTCCAAAGTCTTCATTTTATTTTTCTTCAGCCATTCAGAGGTGGACTTGCTGGTGTGTTTTGGATCATTGTCCTGCTGCAGAACCCAAGTTCGTTTCAGCTTGAGGTCACAAACAGATGGACCGGACATTCTCCTTCAGGATTTTTTGGTAGACAGCAGAATTCATGGTTCCATTTATCACAGCAAGTCTTCCAGGTCCTGAAGCAGCAAAACAGCCCCAGACCATCACACTACCACCACCATATTTTACTGTTGGTATGATGTTCTTTTTCTGAAATGCGGTGTTACTTTTACGCCAGATGTAATGGGACACACACACCTTCCAAAAAGTTCAACTTTTGTCTCGTCAGTCCACAGAGTATTTTCCCAAAAGTCTTGGGGATCATCAAGATGTTTTCTGGCAAAATTGAGACAAGCCTTAATGTTCTTTTTGCTCAGCAGTGGTTTTCGTCTTGGAACTCTGCCATGCAGGCCATTTTTGCCCAGTCTCTTTCTTATGGTGGAGTCATGAACACTGACCTTAACTGAGGCAAGTGAGGCCTGCAGTTCTTTGGATGTTGTTGTGGGGTCTTTTGTGACCTCTTGGATGAGTCAAGCGTCACTCAAGCGCTCTTCTTGTGGGTAATTTTGGTGGGCCGTCGCCACTCCTGGGAAGGTTCACCACATAGGCTAGTTCTGCGGCATAAGTTACCATGGTTACTCAGCGGGCATTCAAATAGGCCACGATGATGGAACGGAACTCTTAAATGAGCCAGAGTTTATGTAAAGTTTGACAACGCATATATTGTAAAGACACCATTAAAGAGACTCTCAAAAGCATGTCGCCATTGTTGATTAACATTCAAACATACAAATGCAGAACACATGCTTTCAGTATCTTTATAATGAATGTCCAAAGTTTACGCCACCATGTTAGAGACTTAGCTTTGTGTATATAGTATTTGCAGTCTCAGTGTATTGCTGTTACAGAGATGTGGTTGTCTGATGGTCCTTCATTTGAAACTGCAAACATTAGTATTTCCCAGGGATTTGTTATACTGGTAGTAACCCCAGACTGTTGGAGTGTAAATCTCAACATGGTGGTGTTGGTATGTATACTTCAGACAATTTGGGATTTGATGTTATACAAATACCATGTGTCAATGTCAAATGTCTGATATACACCTTTACTGCAAACAAAATATTGGTAGTTCTTTATCACCCACCATCTTATCCCATGTCTCTCTTTAGAGATAATCTTGGGAAATTACTTGAGTATCTGGAGCCATTCAGTGATACTATTACTGTGATGGGGGATTTCAGTGAAAACCTGCTAACATCTAAAACAATTTGAGATTTCATGACACAGAGAGGCTTTGTTCAACATGTTTCAGAAGCCACAACAGTAAAGGGGACACTAATTGATCATGTGTATGTTAAAACACCACATCTTGATGTGAGCTGTGCCATGAAGCAAACCTACCTCTACTATTAACCCTTAACCCTCACACAGTCTCAGGGAAAAAATACAGACAAACTGACAAAGGAAAGGGGCCGACCATATATATATGTAGTGTGGGTGATGGGGAAGTGGAGACAGGTGAGGAGACTAACAGGGAACAGGTGAGGGAAATCAGGGCGGAGCAGAACAATCTAAGAAGCAGGAAACAGGCAGGAAGTAAAGTGACAGACATGTTAGGAGAGGAAGAAAACAGACAAATACAAGGAGAGTGAAAAAACAACAAATGCAGGACACAAGGATAGAGAGACAAACGGGAAAAAGAGAAAACACAAGAAACACATGGCAGGATCATGACACTACAATCTTTAGAACAAAAGTTACAATCACCATCTCCTCCTCCTCAATGTTTTTAACAGATCCACAAAAAAGAGCTCATAGAAAGTTCGGGTCTGAAATCTAAAAATCTAACTCACATACTAAACTTTAGAATCTGGATACATTTATTCTCTTTCTCAGTGGATAAATAATGCAATAAAACTGCTTTGATTTGAATAATGTCATCTAACTCTCTACAAAGAAAACAAATCAATGTATTTTCCAAATGTCAAACTGTTACTTTGAGCACAATGCTGAATGATGAGCTGTTTGGAAGATAAACTGATCAGTCATGATCAGGTTGTATTTTCTCCTTTGAGCTCACCACTGGCTGAATTAATGGTAGGACCACCTCTGAATATCAGTGCCAAGTATTTATTATTTAAGCAATCTATTTTCTAACCTCTTATCTGAAGACTGGACCTCCTTCAGCTCCTCTCAGGGAAACCTTAACTTCCCCGGGTAAGCTGGGAGATGAAGTCTCTTGGCTCTACCTTAATGTAGAGCTACATGCTGTTCGACATTTCTGTCATTTCTACAGTTATTTACCACATATCACATGGTTAAAAAGGGAGTTTGTACTGCATCATGTGAGTGTTATCAATATTATATTATTTACTATTTTTTTAAATGACTGTAAATTACAGTATTTACGCATTTTAATTGTTAAGACTTGATGTAATTTTCATTTTTGAGTCAGTTGAACTGATAAGATTGAACAGCTGCACCAACCTGACCTGAAGAAGAAGATTTATTACTGAGAACCAGCAAACAACAAAGGTAAATATGTTATGAATATAAATGTATTAATGTTAGCATTAGACTGATCTGCGCTTAGGTTAAACATTTGCTCCATTATTAGCATTAGCACTTAGCTAGTTAGCTGTAACTTTTCTAAAGTAAACAGAGTTAACATTTCATGTTAATTTAATGTTAATGTTCTCTGGTGTCTTAACATCAGCCAACAGTTAACATTATTGTTAGCTAACATCAATAATTAGGAAAATGACATGCCATGAATTTTCTGTGTCTGAAATCTGAAGGTATTCAGCACAAATACTTCTGCTGTCTGTTTTTTAATAGTTGAATGATCTGAAGAAGCGAAATTCAATGTAGCTTTATTGAAATGAGGTAACAGCAGAGTTTTAGGGGAAATTATCATTTGAGGCTCATGTTCGAGTAGATGTACAGCATCCATTCAGCCTCACCAAACTACGGTCCACACTGTCCACAACACATGAAGAGAAGGAGCATGAGGCCGTGGTTTGGCCCTGTAACATTAGCCTTTGAAGGAGTATATGGACAGTATACTGTATGCTCAGTTTATTTTTTATTACATACACGTAGACTTTGAAAACGAAACAGTCTGAATGATAGTGTGATTTATGTTGACTTGTGTGTATTTCTTGTCAATTTCTATCATTTTACTGTTTCAGTAACTCGTCTTAAGGTGTAAACAAAAACTAAGCAATCATTTTCAGAGATGAGAATAATTTTGAGGATAGTGTGTTAAACTGCATCAGTGTGAAATCTGTATAAAGATTATCTGTCTGTGCTTACAGGGGAACATGCCATCATTGAATAAGCTGTTACTAATGGACAATAATGCAGCACGTTGCAGGATGAGAAAAGTTTGATGTCCACACATTAGAACAGTTCAGAGATATTAACTGTCCATGTGTAAGGTTTTGATGGTGGTAAACCTCTACAAACCTGGATGAACCAAGCAGCATTGAGGAGCAAAGCATGATGGAACAATAAAAAGCAACAAACCTGGGAGGGAATTTTTTTTCCAGAGCTCTAGATTTTTTTTAATTATGAGCCATGTACAAAAGTACAGCTCTCACCAAAGCAGCAGGACAAAGGAATCATCAAGGTGCAGCAGAATACAAACGATTGCAGCAGCAGAGCTGAGGAGTCCTTCAACCTGACCCCCTCCTTCTCACACCCTGCACTAATTCCTCACCTGGCCCTTTATTACCTGAGGCTCCTCCCACCCCAGTGAAATTAATTAACATTTACATTATTTACTCTAAACCTTTATTTACATTTAACATACACAATGCAAATAACTACAGCCTGATACAGAATAAACACATAAGAGAAAATACTAAACAGAAGCCAAACTTAACAAAAATCACCTATACCCCCTCCCCTTTCCCTCCTCTGATCCTTCAACTCAGCCTAACAAGATGATTGGCAACTGCTGGAGTCCTGTGTGTGCACTCCATGACAACACGCCACCCAGAAATGGACCTCAATGAGAAAAACAGTTAGAGAGGGTCCTTTCACAATACCAAAATAAAATTAACTTCCTGTATCAGTCTGTCTGGTAACTTCAAAAACAATCATGCATGTGTATGTTACTTTTCACCTTAGTGAGGGGGATGCTTTCCAGCTCCCTCACAACATGACTTAATGTAATCTCACGGTACAAACAGAGCCAATGTTGATTTAAGTCAGGTATGTGAGTCCAGTGTTGAATGGAGTCTTTTATACCAAGAACATTGTACTTACAGAAATATTATTTCTAATGTTCATGATCTTGATTCATTAATAATGTACCATTCATTCAATACAGAAATCTTTGACAGTCAAGTGTTTTTTATCTCGTAAGAAAAGTATCTTGTGCTTTTTTGTGCTCTATAGAAACTGAATAGTGGTACTTATGCAGAATATAAGTGGATTTAAACCTTTTTAACAGTGATGCTACTGTAATGTACAATTACACTAACGTAGTTATTGCAAAAGTTAAGTATTCTTAAAATAAAAAACATTTTGAAATGTCTAACAGTACATCCCTCCAGTCAGTTGTACATTGAATACCTCCAAAGGAAAACATTTAGCAGGTTTAGTTCAGCATATGATCTCTTGTTAGCTTTTCCACTGATGCTTTAGTGCTGCAGCACTGAAACAAATACATCTGTGTCTCAGCTGGATCCCTCCATGCTCTATGCAGCACCCAGTTATTATTCAATACACATCCTATAAGTTCATTTGTTTTAATGGAGTCATAGCACAGCAGGTAGTTGGACGACCGACCTTTTAAGCCTTTTGATTGGATGAATGATTATTGACTGATTACTCCCAATCTCCCGCTGTCATCATACACAATTAATAACCTCTGTAATGAAATAATTGAGTGTGTGAGTGAGGGGTGATGACACATCATGATGGAGAATCTCTCAGTCTAATATTAGTTTCATGGTTTGACGCTGATCTGCATTAACTCAACATGGTTTGTATTTACATGACAATGAGGCTTTTTAACAACAGTATTCTCTGATAACTGTCGCCTGAAGTGCAGTAAAACATGAGCACGAACTGCAGCTTCTAGTGAATCCACATCTTTCAACAACAACAACTGATTATTTTAGGCCTCAGAAAGATGGTGTTTATTGCAAAGTAAAGCAATAGAGACACCAACTTTACTGTGTCATTTACTTTACTGGCTCATTGTATAGCTTCACTATACAAGCTTCGATAATGTGACATTTCTGTGTAGTATACAAGTCTCTGGTTTGGCAGTTCTTGTCATTGTATTTAACCTTTGAACCTTTTTGTTCAAATGAGCCGTTTGCTGTAAAAATTAAATTATGGAATGCATTTTCTTTACTAAATTTACAACTCACACTACAAATGAAAGATGATGTGTAAAATAGTCACACTGCTGCAACAGAACAAATACTGTAAATAAGTGTGCTGGAATATTATTAGCTGAGACATATTTCAATATATTTGGAGCAGATACACAATAATATTCACTCAAAGGGAAGTGTTGGTGAGCATCTCATTTTTTATCTGACACATCCAACCAGTCTGACACATCAGTCCAAACAGCTCATTAGTGCTTTGGGACTGTGCGACTCATTAAGGGAGATGTGATCAGATCAAGGATCCAACATAAACAGAGCTCTCTGACTATCAGTCTTCCTCTTGCTGTCTCTTTGTCTCTCTCTCTGTCTCTCATTGTGAACTCAATAACAAACAAATTCCTCATTAAAGTTACAAAGCTTCGTTTGTCTTAATTAATTGGATGAAGCTTCAGTCAGCTTGAGCTGCAGCAGTGCAACATAAAGGAGCCTCATCTTGGTTTAAACTGCACAGCTCTGAACATTTACACCATGCACTGTGTGCTATCACATCAACTGCCTTTTTAAACACATCTGTGTTTATAGTCCTGAGCACACCCTCACCTCCATCCCATCATCACAAGAGCTCTTCATTCTGCTGCCTCATAAACAGAAAATCAACATACACAAATAAATACATACATTCATCCTTAGAAATGAATACATTTGATTTTTATCACGAGATTTCTTCCTCCCATCTGCTCTCAGCTGACCTGAGCTCAGTGTTTCTCACTAAGCCACAGCTCAGCCTTTATTACGTTGCTTTCTTAGAGAAATCAGTGAAGGGGGTAATGTGACGTCAGGTCTGTCTGTTTTGTCTTGTTTTCTGTCCGGCGTGTCTTGTTTTATTTTGAAAATACTAACTTTCCTCTCGTTTCAGGTCCCTTAGACTTCCTGCTCTTGTGTAGTTTCCCGCCGTTGTGATTGTCTGCCCCGCCCTGATTGTTTCCACCTGTTCCCCATTACCTCATGTATATATTGTCGCCGTCTTCCCCTGTCCTGTGCCAGATTGTCTCATCATAGTACCAGAGTTTCTGTTTGTCGAGCCTGAAAAGACCTGGAGTTTTAATTAAATACTTTAAAATCTTTGACTTTGTGTCAGAGTCTGCATTTGGGTCCTCCTGCAGAGGGTCAGCAGAGTGGGAGTGGGCTCAGATTGTAAATTAATGAGAGGAAACATTTCAACACCTCAGTGAGAAACACACAGGATGAGAAGTGGTGATAAAATCAGGACTGTTAAGCTCTGTGTTTTGTGTTCCAGCAGATAATCATGTTTCCATCACAGAAACTTTATTAACCACAACATGAACGGAGCCATCAAAGATCAATACTCTATAATGAAAAAGTTACAAAAAGAAGCTGAGTTGTCTGAAATTCTCCCTCTGGTGTCTCTGAGCCATGAACTGTTTTCCTGATTCATCTCTAACAGTCTCTTTGCTGTTCAGCAACAGTATCAGTCAACACTGATTCAAAGTCAACAATAAGATGAAACATTTGAACTATCAAAGACAATTTTCTGCTGAAATGAGTTTAAAGGAAAACTCTTATCCATAAACTTCATTTGAATAAAAGTTAGTGAGAGTAGAAACTCTTTAACTCGAACTAACTGGGAACTTGTGACTGCAGCATCTGAAGACCTGATGGTGTTTTCTCACTCACACTGATTTTATCAGAGTCCAACTGAGCTGCTTCTGTCACTGCTCCATTAACAAACATTCATAATTCCTGAGAGCTGCTGTACTTACAGTCTGCAGAGCGTCATTACTTCCTGCTGACATTTCATTTACATCAGTGACGCTGACAAACAGAACCAAGGCCACACTGTCAGAGCTGCTGACACAATTAGGACCAAGAATTACAACATCCTGAAAACCAACATGATGGTCTGATGTGGAAAATCATTTCCATGGACAGCTGTATCTGCATTATTACACCAAACTGCTCCAACACAGTCTGATCCACCACACTGCTTTCTGCAGCAGATATCTGACCTATTCCAGCTGAAAGGTGACACAAAGACTGAGCTGTTAAACCTGCTGAACTGTGACTGAACTGAACTGACTCATTTCTCACACACAACAGCTCCACTCTGAAAGAAAAACAAGGTCAACTTCTGCTTATTTCTGTCCAAATTCAATCATTTATTTCAACATCAAAACATCTTTCCATTTTGTAGCAGCTTTTTAGCGACATTATACTGCTGCTCTGTGAATAAAACACATGGAGTTACAAAATGAAAGAAAATCAGGAGTAATGAATCAGATATAGTCGATACCTCAGATAGAGGTTTGATTCTTTGAGCTGTTTAGAAATGATGAATCCTCTCAGGCTCATAGTTCACTGACAGTCTAAGTTGATGTGTGGTGTTGAATATTTAAGACAGTGTAAACTCAGTCCAAAGAACTAGTTTACATAGTTAACATAGCAGAACCTCCAGATTGATTCAGTGAATTTAACTGACAGCCAGTAGATTTATTTTCTCAGCTCACCAATGATGGAGCAGCCAACACGTTACAGTCGACAGTATGTACGGACCTCATGCTTTGGCCTTTCCTAAATAGAGATGTTGGCCCACAGTGGTGGTCCTGCTGCGGTCTCCCTCCACGGCTCTGACATTTGACTGAATTGTCCTTCTTCTCTCTCGACAGGTTTAAAGCTACAGAGCAGCTGCTGAGTGTTTTATTGGCTCTTATCTGCCGAACAGCCTGCAGCAGCAGTCACACTGCATTTGTCACATCTGACACTTCACTTTCTCTGCATCTTAAAGGGTAAACATTTAAGAAGAAAGGTTCAGTATCAGAGTCCCACTGTAAGGCTTTAAAGCGTGACAGATGTGTTAAAATACAGTGATAATGATGACAATAGATGGATTTCATTTGAGGTGTCATCTCTAAAAGGACAAAATATCAGAGGTTGACTGAGGTTCAGTTTAATCTCATAATGTGAGAGTCTTTAATGTCCTGGAATATGAGACCTGGTCTTACTCAGCATTCATTGATTTCAGTTTCCAGTGAGCTCTGAGTGGTATGATTTCAGGAAACTCTCTCACATTAATGCAGGAAATGTTTTGGGCTGTGTGGTATATCTGAAGGTGACCACAGGTTGGATATTGTCTTTGTTTTAGTTCATCACAGTAACAGTTTGTCGCGCTGCTTTTTGTGGCAGCAACAAGTGAAATGATCACAGGTGTGACGTCGCCCTGCGTACACTAACATGCACATTAACAGCTGTCCTCACACTCTCAGTATTTACACACAACGCCCACTTTCTTCAGCCCGTCCTCCCAACATTGGACCGAGCTCAGAGTGTAATAAACAAGCAGAGGATGGATGGGAAATCATTTGTCTTCTTCTGACTCTGAAGTATCCATCATTCATTGTCATTCAGACTGATGAAAATATTCAGGCAGGGAGCAGCTTTGAGGAAGAACTCAGAGAAACGCTGCCACGGGAAACTTACTGGAGTTTTATTGCAGTCAGAGCTCTCAGAAGTTACAACAGCACATTTGTAGCCCAAAGAGCAGCAACCATGTGCTTTAACCAGAGGAGCTCTCATGTTCTCTGGAGGTTTCTGGTCAGACCATCCATGCTGTCATGTACTTGAGGAAATGATGTAGTGTGAGGATTCTTTCTTTGGGAAAAAATCGATTCTGAATTTGAGCGTCTAAAGTGCAAAGATAAATCTCTGTCAAGTGGAGTTACTCAGGCTTTCTATCCTTTGTCCTCAGGACGCTGACTTGTCTCATTTCTTTCTCACTGTGTCTCTTTCTCTTAATTTATAATCCTGACCATGTTAACGTACAAAACATGAGAGAACTGCAGCATGTAGAAATGGACCCGCTGCATGAATGTAAAAAAAACATCCTGATGCAGGAAATTGTTCTTGGTTCAAAAGAAAAGATTCAATTTGTTTCAAACAGATTGTTCTTTGTGAAATGTCCTGTTAAGAAATCAAAGAAATCATCATGGACAGAAAAATAAACATTTAATTTGACTTTTATTTGGATTCAAATGAATATTCATTGATACTTTGACATGTGGTGAGATTGTCGGCTGTGTTTAGTGGAGCTGGTGACACCTGGAGGAGGAGATTCGTCTAATCTCTCTGCCGGGCTTCATTTGGCCTCAAATTAACACTTAATCTAAAAGGCTAAAAGGACCTCAAACCAAATGAAGCATTCAGTGCGGCTCATTTAAAGTCCTCTCTAGACTAAAGTGTGACACATTAAAGCCCTTACATGTTGAACAGTGAGCACAACTCATCATTCTCAGATACACTGATTGTAAATATAATGGCTTCAGACATGAGACATAAAATGTGCAGGACTTCTGTAGTTCATCATCTCAACACGCTGTAGTGAGGTAACGTCAATATTCAAAAGTCCTGGAAGATCATGAGCTTTACTCTGGGAATGTAAAAATCACTTGATTCTTGCTATAAACAAAAACAATACTAATTTACAGGTGATCCTTGTGATATTCAATCATCACACATTACAAAAGTATTGATCAAAGTAATCTGATTACATGATGATCACATGGAGCTCTGTGCTTCCTCTCAGCCCTCCAAAGTGCTGATCCCTACAGAAGTGTGTCTCCAGCCAGAGTGTGTGTGACTTTCAGGGAGCTGTCAGTCCAAAGGGAGTTAAGGCCAGCTCTTCTCTCTGCTCTGCTGCAAACAGCCGGCCTGTTTCCTGACGCCTGTGACACCACCAGATGCTTCTTTACATGATCGCTGCAAGAGCCTTCCTACCAGCCAGCAGAGTGTGTGTGTGTCAAACAGCACCTCTACAGGTGGACATTGGTTCTGCAAGTTATACATAGTTCCTCCATATTACAAAGGTGCTCAAAGTCAGCTACAGAAATACATCAATCTACATCAGGAGGATTCGCTGCGCCTGCAGTTCATTTTGTTTATAAATGTTACACAATAAAATGACACTAAAATGTTTAGTTAGCTGCAAGCTATTCATCAGTGGGGCATTATATGAATCCAGCTCTCTCCACGTTGTGACTTGGAAAGCATCGTCTGTAAGTTCCATTCCTGTTTGATGTCTGTTATAGAGACATTGCATGTGTGAGTAATTGTGGAAATAGTGCTGTGTAATATTAGCTCACTCTTTCTGTTTAGCCTGTTGCTAGTTAGCCTCTCTCAAGGTAGACTGATGTTTTCTGTCTCTCCTCCTTTTCGGTAGTAGCATATGCTAACCTGTGTTGTGTTTACATTGTTTACAATTAATTTATATGGAAATCATATTTCATGTGCAATTTCATAATTTTGAGGCTATTTACATAAGTTTATGTACATTTATTTACATGCAGTTACGTAAACTATATTTACGCGTGTGCAGTAATGATATACAGCAGACATGTATAACAATTTGTTTTATGTTTGAACATTTCTTTTTCTGTATTTTCTTTATACAGTTTTACAAAAAAGGAAAAAAGGATAAATGGATTCTCAAGGAAGATCACTAAAGCTGTGAAAGATAAACCTCTGACTCTGTCTTTCTTGGGATCCCCATGTTAGCTATCTGTCAACCTGTTTATATCACAGACACAGACACGTAGGACAGAACACACACTAAAGAGCACTAACACACTGAGTGGAAGATGAACATCACAGTGATTTCATCAGAGGAGGAGCTTTGTTTTCCAGCTGAATACATTAACCCTCATGTTGTGTTTCGGTCAGATTTGACCAATTTTAAAAGTTTTATCTCTGAAAAATGTAGTTAATTTGATCAGACCTTAGATTGATCTTAGATTCTGTGACTCTGTGGTTTCCTGGCAACCACTACGTGAACCTTTTCCCAGTAGAATTTCAACACCTGTTGGCAGCTCTCACAGACAGCTGCAACGTAGTGTTGGGATCTCAGGCCATGTGCTTGAGACAATAGAAGACCTACACACAAGCTTAAAGTCTGACTCAGGCCTACGTGGAAGTTGAAAAGCCTGATTAGAGTTCCCTTTTATAACCCTTTGTTAGAAAGACCGCCAATTCCACAGACCTCACCTAGGTGCGAAGTCTGGTTTGAATTCAAACACTGGATGCTCATTGTACAATTCCCTGAGAACCCAGGGGTCCCCTACGACACAGCCGTGATGTCACTCAGGTGATATATTAACCAGCGCACCCCACTTCTCAGCGCTATTCCCCAGTGCCGTATGCTGCAAGAGCTCTTCTGAGTTTCCTCCTGTAACTCTGGTCGCTGAAAGGGAGCATCGCTCAAATGTTTGATTTCCCCCTTTTTTCTTTTTGATTGTTTTTATTTTTACTTTCATTTTGGCCACACGTCGTTCACTCGCAGGCCGAGTAAACAGACGGATCCAAACCAGCTGAGCATCAGCTGATCTCAACCCACCCGCGGAAGGACGAATGAATAGACTCGTCGAGGACACCGGACCGCACGTCCCATCTCTCCTCAGAAAGTCGACTCTGCTGCTTTTCCCGCTGCCGGCGAGGAAACCAGCTGGCCGTGATCGCAAGTGGTGAAGCGAAAGTAAAACGGCTCATTACCGTTCAACCAGCAACGCGTTGACAGATTAACACACGGACGAGCGTCTCTTCCTTGGTTTCTTGGTTACCGGGCCCTGGTAACAGGGTGGTGCTCTGTAATATTAAATCAACAATTAAGAATACAGACAATTATTCTTAATAATTATTTGCCAATAACCAGATACTCCTCTTAGCACACAACAGTAGTTTCAATAATACTGAACTTTTCTCGTAGCTTTGGTATTTAATGCTTTTATGAGGCCTTGCTCACGGTTCATTATGTGGCAGCACCATGGCAGGCCGATATACCGGTAAGTGAGGCTCTTGATTATATATTTGATCACCACACTGGTGAGGAGGGGAGAGGCCAGGAAACTGGCAGTGAGGATGGATTAGAGGAGGAAGTGTCAGAATGAGAAAGATGACACAGAATATAATCCAGAGCAAGAAATAACTGATGTGAAAACAAAGCGTAACGTGCCATAAATGCAATGCATATATTTGCAAGGTGCATGCAACAATCTGCACATATTGTCCAACATGTGCATGAGAAAAAACACCATTGAAGTTTGAGTTAACCCACTCCAAAATTTAGAAGCCTGATTTTATATCAGTTTTCAGTTTTTATTCTGTTATCAGAAAAAAAAAAACTGATAGACTGATGAACATTGTAATGTCATGGCTTCTTGTTAGTTAGTTGTGGTAACTTCGGCTTTGAAAAAGACCACTCGACAAGCTTGCTGTTGCTCATATGAGCTTTATCTATAACTTTCTCTTGTACACCAAGGCTTACACTGCTCAAAATGTGAAACACGGAGGCAAAACAACGCGAGAGGGAAAACCCCGGGAAAAAGCATCTCTTACAAACAGCTACCCTCTAGCAGAAGTGTAGTGTTGGGATAATTTCCTTTGTACACAAAAAATCTTTCTGGTCACTTTTGACCAGGAACACAAAGGTGTTCACTTTATGTGACTGTTTAAAAATTTTAAATGGTTTAAAAACAAATGTCGTTTGGTAACTTTAACCCAAAGTAGTCTGTGATAAACAGTCTTCTATGTTTCATCTGATTATTTCTTAAAGTCAAAATAATCCAGAAATTATGTTTTTTAGAACTCGAATTCAAGGATGTATAAGCTCAGATCAATGAGGCATACAGGCCATGAATAACAAATAGAAATTCAAAACTTGTAATGTTCACAAGAATTTAAGTTGATTAAAAAAAATCTAACCACAACAAATAGTGATAATACATGTATTATTATAGTTTTTATGATGAGTCTTAATGGAACGGTCATTTTTGACCGGGAACACAAAATTGTTTAACATGAAATGAACACAGCGTGAGGGTTAAAAAGCACCTCTGCTGCCTCACTCTGATTGTTGGTAGAAGGTCCATCAACAGGACAGGAAATGAGAGAGAGCTCCCCGACTGGACTCGGACCAGGGTCGCTGTGGTTCATGGTCAGGATCTTCACTAAACTATGGGGGCGTCAAAGTGAACTGAGCCAGTCATTGTTCTCAGCTCTACAGCCAGAGACAGACACTCAGTATTCACTGGACTGTGTTCAAAGGACAGACAAGTGTGATGAGCACTATTTTATCTTCCCTCTTTGTTTCTTCTTCTGTGTCTCATGTCTGTCGTTTCACCTTTCCTTGTCCGTCTGTCTCTCCAGTGATCGACGTATCAGAGCTTCATCACTTTCAGTCCTGCAGTTCAGTCTCACTTGTCACATCCACTGTGCTGCATTCAGATCGTCTTTTATAAGTCAACATTGTTTAAAGGTAAAAGAAAATGAGACTGTGTAATTAGTTTGAAGAGGAGCAGTGAGTGAGATCAAATGTTTGAGACAAAGAGGAAAGAAAATGATCAAATGGGATGAAATATATTGACTGACTGAAACGATTACTGAAGGAACTCGAGTGCACAGATAATAATCAGTGTTGTTACAAGAGCTGACGGTGTGTATTGACCACACAAGCAGAGAGGGAGGAAAGAGAGAAGAGCAAAAAGAGTAAAAAGACATGAATGAGAGTTTGAGAACAAACATGCTGCTGCAGCTGCTGCTTGCTCATAATAAAGGGTTAGTATTTAGCTAAGGTTAGCTCAGCGAGGTTAGCATCTGCAGAATTAAAAACTTTGAAATATTTCTTAGTGCCAAAACATCTTTGTTAAAGTCGGAGCACATGGACGGTCTGAGATGACTCTGAATGCACAGGAAGTGTCACTGTTGATTTTCATCTCCAACAATCCTCCACAGTTCTCAGGTGAATCAGAGCTTCCTGAATAAACGTGTCCTGTTCGTCTCTGGTTGTGTTTTTCTCACCATGTGATAAAAAGGATGAACACACCTTCAATCAGCAGAGAAGAACGACTGGCTGTCAGCATGCTGGATCAAAAAGCTGCAAGACTCTCAGTTTTCATCAGTTCAAAGCAACTCCAACATCTCAGAAACACAAAATCACATCATCCAGCTGCTCCTGAGACATTCATCAGTCCAGTGTGTGTCTGTAGGTCTCAACATGAAGAGCTCCATCTCAAACACACAGTCTCATGTACATGATCTCACACACACACATCAAAGGAGGTTCTCTTTGAGGATTCTCTGCACTCTGATTGGTGGAGCAGTGATGATGTCACAATTTCAAATTCATATACATTTATGTATACATGAAAGACAAATCAAAGTGATTAACATGGATTAGCTTGAATGATTAGACTATAACAACAACCACTGCAACACACACACACACACTCAGTCAGGTCCAGTCTAATGTCTGAGTGCATCAGCAGTCTCTCAGTACCACAGTACATTCAGGAACAGACAGCAACAACCCAGCATGTGTGTCCATATGAGCGATAGATGCGTCCATTTGACTCTGAAAAGATCAAAGTTGTTCTTACTGTCACTTCTGAAGAGCACGATGATGCAGGAGGTCGTGTCTTTTGTCATACAGGCGTGAAATACACACACACACACACACAATCGGTCTTCTTACCTACAAGAGAGAAAAGAGAAAAAACAGTCAAGACATCAATAATAATAAGAATAATAATAATAATAATAATATATTGCATTCTTATTGGACACTTCAGAGATGAACGAATACATCTCCCTGCTCCCTGACAGAGAGCTGCAGCCCATCATGTCCAGAAGAAGCAAACAATAAAGGTAAATCTGTTATGAATATAAATGTATTAACGTTAGCATTAGTCACGGTTGCCAGGTCTGATGTGCATCTGAATTTGCTACACAATTAGTGTTAGCAGATAGCTAGTTAGCTAATTAGCAGTAACTTTCTCAAAAGTAAGCAGAGTTAATGTTTCATTTTACAAATGATTGTAAGTTTCAAAATTAAATTAATTATTGTCTTTATGAAACATTTGTGGTCAAGATTTATCAAACATTACAACAAGGTGCTGTAACGTTAATTTTCTCTGTGTTAACACCAGCTAACAGTTACCATTTATGTTAGCTACGTTAACATTAATCATTGGGAAAATATCAAAGTTTAAAGTTAAAACATTAATGTTAACGTTAACTGTTAATGTTAGGGTGCTGTAGGTTTTGTTTATGGTCATTTCAAAGAGCTAACATTAACTTATGTAACTTGGTGAATATAACAATAATATTTTCACAAATGCATATAATTATGAAATGTTTTGTTAATTGTCATTATGGCACTGAGATCTTAAAATGAATAAGTATTGGTGATTTCATGGCATAAAACACAGACGACACATAAAAAAATCACCTCCTCCAGGCATAAGAAATGTGATTTTTTTTTTCATGATTTCTTAGTAGTTAGTTTCAATAGTTTTTTGCAGTAAAAGGAAAAATGGTTGTTTTCCAATAAATCTTATTTTTCTGTGCTACTCCAAAAATGTACTGAGAGTTGTTGACAGGAAGAAAAATTAATAATGCTTTGGTAAACTAAGCAGTCAGATGAATTTTCCTCTGTGCCCTCTGTTTACCTTGTATCTGTTACCAGTCTGACTGTGCATGTCATAGCCTTATCCTAACCCTGTATGACGCACTAAGGTTGGTTGTGAGGTTTAGTTACTCGAGTTTAAAGGCAGCCTCACAGACAGTGTAAGACTTTCTATATGATCATTGATGGTCATTGTTAATGGTGACTAATTGATTGTTTCCTGAGGGAGTTTTTCTCATTATTTCCTCACTTAGTTGACTCTCACGAAGCTTCTCTGCCAAAGCAGTGATGATAAACGATCATTCGGCCTTGTTAGAAGAAGACAGAGTAGGTGGAGCAGCTTCCTCTGATTTCACTGATAATCAGCAGATGAAGAAAAAAAAACTGAGAGCACATTGTTTCCTTCAGTGAGAAACAAAGTTCAGCTGAATGTAAAGACTGAAGCAGACACTGCTTCTCCGACAGGGATTGATTCACAGAGATGTTCCCTACAAGGAGCAAATGATGCTTTTACATTTAGGAGAAGCTTTGTCACAGTTACATTGAAGCACTCAGCTGCCTTTGACTAATGAAGTTTAGACTTTTCACACCAACACACTGACTATACAGACACACTGTGGAGCCACACACCACCTGACTGTGTCAAACTTGACCCTTAATGAGAGTCCACAGCTTCTCTCCAGCTGACAAGCTGCCCACTACAGGAGGGACCCTGAAAACCTGACGCTCCTTCATTCAGTCCAACCAGACCAAGTTTACATCAACAAGAGCTCGGACACATCCTGAACTCCATCAAAGGGACTTTTTGACTTCAAACTAAAACAGTCACCTGCTGCATTTCTTACAGTAGCAGTGTAAATGTACCAAACATGACTCAGTTCAAACGTTTTATTCACTTACAATAATAAACCACAAATAAAAAGACAGATAAAGAAACAGAAACTCATCCTGGTTCTCGTTCTGTGTTGAATCCTGCTTCAACACAACAAAGTGCTGATCAGCAGCTTCCCACATCAGACTGTTTGTGATGACAGGTTGTTGGTGGCAGATGACAGCTTTTACATGTTGACACAATTTCTCATTATCTGCTGTGGGAATCATTTAAAAACAAAACATAAAGGTACAAAAATTTAAAGTAATTTACATCCCACAATGTAAGACACAGGGGAAATGTTCGAGTCCAACTGAGTATAATTAGAGAGAATTACTGTGAGTTTTACAATGCTGCAATCAAAGACTGTCACTGTAGGTGAGCACAAAGCCACCTCATTATATTTCCTCTTCAGAGTGTTTACACAGTTCAGTCCACACACTGAGTTTCTATCATAACAGGAGGAAGACTGTAGTCAGCATGTGAACAAGAGACATTGGTGGAGCTGCTCTGTAGACAGTGAATAATGGAACAACAGGACACTGACAGCAGCCATGCTGCTGCTTTTACTGTGAGATTTTCTGATTCACAGCTGTGAGTGCTGCAGACCTGCACATTAAACTCTTCTGGATGTAAAGTCTCAATATGTTACCTGATGACATCATCAATCCAAAGTCTTGATGCCCTGATTTCCAGCTTTGAGAGAGAACGTGTTCACTAATATTGATTTCACAGTCTAAAATCACTGCAGGAGCACACGGGTGGATTTTAACTCAGCTTCACATTTCTGACCTCCAGCTGTTTGGATTCATAATTCATGAGTAACATCAGGCCTTCAGTATTTCAGTGTTGACCAGTAAAAATGGACGTGTATGTGAAACAAATGTCTTTTTGTAGAAGTATGAGCCCAGCAGGCTCCTCTGTGCTGTGACTGACAGACGGAGAAGAACGAGGCCTCCTGATCCTCCTTCATGCCTTTCTTTCTGCTGACTGAGAGCTGATTGGTTTGGTCGAGGCTCACCAAGAAGAGCAGGGAGCCTCGCTCACGAAGGAGTTCAAAGAGTTGACAGTGGACGACACAGGTAGGAAACACACTGTGTGACTGCTGAATGAAGCTTTGTTGAAGTGAACTCCAGCTGTAGACAGATGGTTGATCCAGGTCTTAGTCAGCACCATAGACAGAGACAGAGTTCAGCTCACTGAAACAACAAAGAGGCCGTTTGAGAGCAAAAATGGACCTGATTGTTTGGACTTTCCATTTGTAGTCTGAGGCCAGTTCAGAGATAGTTTGTGATGTGAGAGCTGCACATGAACACAACAAGTTCAACAAGTCCTGACTCCTGACAGCTCTAACAGAGGTTTGACAGCGCACATACATTTTGAATGAAAAACATTCACGTTTATTTGGACTGATTCAGGTTTGTGATTAAGTAACTTTACAACTTTATATTTATTATAGTGGAATCAGCTGTAAACTAGCATCAGTAATTTGACTCTTTAAACTGAACCTGGCACTAAAGTTTTGTTGCTGTAAGTCTGAAAAAAAATGAAACAACTGTTCATTTTTTTTGTCTGTGGCTCAAAGCAAAGGCAGTGAAAAGCTCAGCTGCAGTCTTTCTGTCTGTCGTCCGTCCCCGGACCCCCACCGAGCCGCTGAGGTGGAGGGCCTTCAAATAACTATAATTAGGAGGAAACAGCTCAGTAAAAGGGCTGCTCTGGTCTTAGATATGTTTCAATTAGAGGGAAACATTACAAATTATGGCTTTATTTAAATGATCTAAAATAAGAGTTCTTAGAAAAAAATCAAGGTAGTTTAAGGTTTGTGTCAGAGAACAATATTAAAAAAACTCTACCCTGTAATTAAAGATTATTCACTGCTAATTCAGACGGATTTACAGCCTGTTTTATTACAAAAGGGAATTTTAATGTTACATTTTTTTGAGTTATTTCTTCAGTAAGTTTACCAAAGTGCCATGTGATGGTGAAGATTTATATTTTCTGTGAAATTTAAAAAAACAAGATTGACATATATAAACATAAAAATAAACAGCATATTGTGCTGAAGTATTTTGATGGAGGATTTTGGCAGCTACGAAGACCTGTTGACTTTTTTAAGGCTGCACAAGTATTTGGTCTCTAACTATTATTATGTAGAAAGAGTAAAGAGCAGTAAAATGGTTGGTAAAAGTTGGACAAATCAGTCAAATCATGCCATGGTGATATCTGAGGCAGATCCTCAAGGTCATTGGTATCAAATCCAGATCTTCAAAACCAAACTTCAGTCCAGACCCTTCTACCATCATGGCATCACACACTCAGATACTTGAAATAACTTCAGGCGACTCCAGGTGGGTGTTCAGATTAATACAAAGGTACAAAGACTGCTCTCCTCCATGACTGCTTTCATTTGGTTCTCCCTCTGACAAACCTCCAAACATCAATCATATCTGTGAATGTATCGGTCCAGACACTGTAGAGACTTGAGCTCTGAGGCAGGTCAGTTAAAAAATCTTTCACACATGAATTACAGACCAGTTAACAAGTGTGTCTGTATTTTTTAAACATTTCATCTTCCAGGATTACTCACTGATTGAAGCTTCTTCCACTTTAATGCGTGTCCTCCAAAAAGTTCCCTCTGGAGGTTTTAGTGAATGTGAGAGGGCTTATTTTGGACTGAATGGATTGCAAAGACACTTGACAGTGATTTGAACTGGCAGCCAGCAGACAAACACTCATCAGAAGGCCTCTTCACCTCGCTCTGACAAAGAGATGCATCCAGTTCAGCCTCTGGACAAGAACACATGACTGAACACTGCTGGACTGAAGTGGGTTAGACAGCAACACAACACAACTGCTCCACTTCAAATGAATCAGCGTCCAATCACAAAGCACATGACAAAGTGTAACATGAATATTTTAAAGTTCAGATCACTGAGTGTTTAACTGATTAGCATCAGCACATTAACAGTGTGGAGGAAATATGTTAATGTTTCATTTAGTAAAACTGACTCAAAGCTGAGCAGATACAAACAGACAGATACCTGACTGCAACAGTAAATACTTTCACCGCAGTAAAAGGCAGAAAAGTGTGTGTGTGATATTTTCAGTGGAAGCTGAAAAATGCACATGACAGGATAATTACTGTGTGAGATTCACATCCCAGATAATGAGAAACACTGTTGCTTATCTTTATCTGATGAAGAAAGAAGAAATAAAATAAGCCCCATGGGTAACCTGCAGAGGTGACGAACAGTACCGATGAATTCAACCAAAACTCTGCAGCTTATTAACAGATGAGAAAATGTCTCTAGAAACAAAGAGTTCATCTGCAGAAACAGAAAAAGGATTCTAATAAATATAAATCAAAATGTAGATTTCTGTTTTCGCAGATGAAGCCTTATTTCACTGATCATGAGTTCTTCTGTGGACCTGCAGCTTATTGTTCTGCTCCTCACAGTCTGAACACTGTTGGTTTCATATCGAACAGCTTCTGCAGTGAACTGCAGTCACCTGGTGTCCGGCTGTAAATCATCACTTATTCAGAGAAAAAGAAAGAGAAAAAGTTTTCATGAACTTTGAGTTTTGGTTCTGACTAGTTTTATTGACATTTACTGACGTTTCCTCTAAAGCCACCCTTCAATCATTCATCCACCATCCATCAAAATCCCCTTTATTTCCTCCTCGTAGGGGATTTGGTCCAGATTTTCACAGAGTAAATAGATCCTCTCATCCAGAGAGACAGAAAGCTACTTGATGAAATCTTGGCTGAAAGATCATCTTCTATCTGTATCTGATATCTCTAAATAAACTTTATGTAAACATACAAACTGTCAATCTGATATTTCCTGATTTTCATTCTCTCTTCCCACCTTTTCTTCTCCGACACCTTCCTTTGATTCAGTTGTGCTTTAATGTTTTCTGCTTTTACGCTCCAAAATGTTTAAATCAAGATTTTGTTTCGTTTGCCTGAAGTTCAGTTGATGCAAAGGTTCATCGTGCAAACATGAACACGTTTGAAATGCTTTGAAAATTCTGCCTGAAGGAAAAAAGAAAACACATCTTATCTCCTGTGTCTTTAGTGAGAGAGATAACATGAAGTTTCACACTTCAACAGATAACTGGATTTAACAGCCTGTTATTTTTTAATAAACAGCTGCTGTGTCCAAACTCTGCTCAGCTGTGCTTCTCACACACACACACACACTCTGCTACTACATGACTCTGCACAAGAGGAGGGATGTTGCCTCATCCAGTATAGTCAGAGCTCCATCAGCAGTGTGAGATATAAACAGGCCTTATGGGAGCTTTCAGACGTTCCCCTGCCTCTGTTCACTCTAATATGAAATTGATATAGAGAATACTCTGTGTGACGCAGAGCCAGAGATGGAGACATAAAACGTGAGAGCAAATATATCTGGACTGATTGGTAACTCACAAATGTCAAAGAGACTTATGGAGCAAACAAAACACAATCTATTGATCGATCTGGAAGCTGAACTGGAGCCAGTGGTCCAGTGCTAACACTCAACTTTGAACTCAGCGTTACTAGAGAGAGAAAATGAAGTCAGACTGAGTGAATGGTGTTATAATTTTTGTTATGGTGCTCTGAAAAAGTTACATTGACACTGTGAATGACAGAAACATAAAAACATTTTCCATGTCTCTCACTCTCTGTGTCTCTCTGTGTCTTTCTCTCTTTCCTCTCACTCTCATTGCTGTTGGTCTGTAAACCTCCCACAGAGAAACACACTCCTGCTACAGTGGGGGGGTCACTAACGGGGGTCACACACCTTGATCCAGCTGATGGGACGGCTTGTTCTGTGGAGAGGGAGAGACAACAGAGCAGCTTCTTCTTCAAAGACAAAGGTCTTTCTGAAATCCATGATCCACTCAGCAGTTTCCTCTCATCACCACTGAAACTAACTATGAAGACTTTAAATCAGCAGCATCATAACATGCAGGGAGTTTCCCCATCAGGTGTCTAAATATTGTCCATGTAATGAAGTCCAGAGGCTTCATCCTCCCTGATGAGTGTAAAAGCTCACTGAGCAGCTCTAAATACATGTAATCAGAGAGGGAGAGGACACAGACCCTGAATAACAAATCAGCATGAAGCTGCCTGCTCTTTACCTCCTGACACTCATTATTAAGAACGGTTATTCACATGTTTTCATTTATACATCGTCCATACAAATAGATCAAATCCATTAAGACTGAGAGTGTAAATGTCTCAACATTGTACATTTCTGCAGTAAAACTAAAAAGGTTCCTGCATAAACAAAGTGAACTGACAGAGAAATCAAACATTCATCACCACATGTTTGACATGTTTCCTCTCTCCTCTCTGTTTCAAACACTGACTTCTTCTTCATTCAGCTATCAATCAGGGCCAAGATGATTCAGTGGGAGGTCTGAATGAAAGCTGACATTATGGAAATGTTCAGGTACCACCTGCATGTGGAACAGCTCGACTGGAAAATGAAACACAGAATTGTAAGCTTTAGAAAATAATGGTTGGTAAAGGTACTTTCTCTGATGATGGTGATAAAAGTGTGAAATCACTGAGTCCAGAGTTCAGTCATGCATCTCTAAAAGCTTTCTCTTCATATCACTGCTCAATTGTCCAATATATTAATCCTGATGAAGCCTCAGTAAAGGAAATAAAGTGAGGCTGGGCTGCTGCTGGAGTTCAGCTTCTTGCTGCAGACACTCTGGTCCAATAAGGTTTTCAAAGGTCAAAGGTCATCCTGCAGAATATCACCGGTATGAGAAGATTTATTCAATTATACAGATCAGAAGTGGAAAACTGATGTTTTATTGAAAAGTGTATTACTGTGAATTAATTTCAGTGTCTACACATTGTATCTATATATTGTTTTAATGGCAGATCGCAGATGAGAGCGTCGGCCTCAGAGAGACAATTTTATAAAATAATCTGTCAGAATAAAAATCTACATTTCAGTCTGTGGACTGAACCAAACATTTCTCACTGTATTGTTTTTAATCTGTTATGATTGTTAAATAAAATCCATCATTTTCAATAATGATTCTCCAACATGACTGCAGCTCTCTCATAAACAGCTGTTGTGTCAGTCTGTGTCTGAATATTTCATTTATTCCACTGGAGAGAGAAAATAATGCTTCATTACCTGGTGACCAACAAAATGCCTTCAGAGCTCAAATCTCACTTTATTTACTTAAACAACGGAGTAAATGACCACATTATCAGCATCACAGCAGAAGTAGAAAAATAATGAGCGTCAGCGTGAGCAGAGCATTGAAATCTTTACTGTTTCCACTGAGAGCTCACTTCTTAGCATGTCTCTGTCTTTTCTGGAGTAATTGGTAATCCTACCAGCCATTTCTAACCAAGAATTACAACTTCCTGAAGAAAGATTTCCACGGACTTTATCCGCTCCAACACACAGTCTAATCTGCTGAGGCACTATTTTACAGTAAACCTGCTGAGCTGTGACAGAGAGCTGAGCTGACCCCTTCTTCTCAACCAAAGCAGCTCACTTCTTTAAAAGGAGAGTCACAGTAATGGAGTTTCTTTGTCTCTCCCTCCCTGCCTCCTCTTTAAAAGGTTTAGGGACATGTTTTGACTGCACAGCAGGTGACTGAGGACAGCTTGTCCAGTTTGGTTACAGCTCCAGTTTTCCAGGTTTTGATGAAGTTGTAGTGCGCATGTGAGCACAGTGTAAAATGTTTCTGTTTTTACTGGTTTTAAATTCAGGTTAGCTTAAAACTTAGTTTAACTTAGAACAGCCCAATTTAATTGAAAAAATAGAAGTGTGAAAAGAAGATATCAGTACTGTAAACTATCTACAACTGTTGTAAATAAACATACATAGATCTAGTATTGGTGGTAATAGTACATTAACACTAATAGAACATTAAATCCATCAGAAGGATGAACTTTTGTTGTGTCCAGCAGTCAGACTCATTCTTCTTTCTTTCCACATTTTTTAGATAAAGAGTGTTTTATTGGCTCTTATTTGCCTTACTCTCTGCAGCAGCAGTCACATCACATTTCTCAGATCTGCTGCTGCACGTCTGCAGAAACCCGAGAAATAAATGTAATGTGTCTCAGTGCTGAGAATAATAACCTCCAGTGTGGCTGGAGAGATGAGATTTAACAGTAAAATCTGACCAGGAGACACATTTCTTCAATAGTGATATTAAATGTAATGGATTGGTTTGAGGGGTGTTAAAGGCACAATGGAAGAGAGAACGTGGTGTCACCTATTCAGAGATTCAGCAGTATGTGGTGCAGCAGTCGACATAAAACACAGGACATCATGTGATGAATCCAAATGGATCTGAGCTCTGCTTTACTGAAGACACCTTCAATGTTCAAACAGCAGAGGTCTGAATCAGCAGCCAACACCCTCAGTAAAAGTCACAACACTGATTCACACAGGGGGCTAAATGGTACTCAACTCAGATTTACTCAACAAGACATTCAAAGACTGTCTGTCTGATGGAGGACTGAGCCCACGATGGACCAAGATTTACAGAGAAGAAGAGGTGATGTGATGTAAAGAGCTGACCTGCTGTGAATACTGAACCACTGACACACTTCCTCTTGTTTCCAATAACTCTGAATATCAGCCGCAAATCAACAACTCCTGAAAATAAATCAGCTCTGCAAATAAGCATCAATAATAAAAACAAGCTAATCAGACCATAAAGCATTTATACAAAAATTCACTGTAACTCTGATGTAAATAACAATAATTGAAAAGCAGAGCTAAACCTGTCTGAGAGCTTCACTTTAATGTTGCATTAAGAGCTGTGAGTCACTGTGACACTTCTGCTCCAACAACCTGATGGGGACTGTTGTTCAGTTTGTTTGAGGCTGATTATCATCCTGCAGACAGTCGGACAGTCATTTCAAATCAGAAGATAAGAGAAACACATGCAGAAAAGTCACTTCAAAGAGATGCATGATGAAGGTTGTGAGCTTCAGTATGTGAGCTGAATATTTGATTCATTAGAGTCAAAACATCACATCAGTCTGCCGCCTGTGAAGAAAACAGTCTCATCCACTTCGAGTGAACACAGTGTGATCATGGATAAACGTTCATTTTCTCCTCCTATGATAAACATACAGACATACAGTGCGTCACCAACACTTTGTATGTTGGCCTTCAGACAGAAGCAGGATGTGACAGAGAGCGGCTCCAATCAGGTTCATGCTGCTGTTACAAACTGACCTCAGTGCTGTTGATGCGACTTTCTGCTCCAGATGGATCTGACAGATCAAAGTTTGATGAGTCTACAGATGCTTCTCTGAGACAAGAGCAGGTTTACTTTGTTTTGTACAAAACTCTGAATAATGAAAATATGCTACCTGAGTCGTCCAGCTGCTTATTCAACATCTGCTTTAAAAGAGAAAAAACCTGGAGAGGAGATTTAATGAGAAGTTGTTTTAAAGCACCTAAAGCCAAATGTGTTGAGCAGACTCGTACAGTCTTCTCCAGGGAGGAAAGTTTCAGTCGATTCATGTTGTTGGATGTACTTGAGGAAACTGTTTCCTTCTGCAGATTCTCCCTGTTGGAAAATTTAATTGAAATTCAAGTCTGAATTTGGCCATTTGAAAAGAGGAATTCTCATTGAAATGTAGAGCTGCTGCATGCTTCGTCTTTTGAGCTCAAGTCTTCTTTTGAGCTTAAATTTAAATATTTGTGATTCAGCCAAACAGCTTTTACAGTGACTGGAGAGGTTTGTATTACACACTTTAATTAAGCATATTAGTCATAAAGACACTCACTTGACTGCACAAAGTAAAACACTGTATTAATATCATGGAGAAACAACAGAGCAAGACAAATAGTTATTTTGTCTTCCAGAGGCTGGAGCATTACTGTACAAACTGAGAGCTGTTTAGCTCGCTGTTATGTCTCGTTCTCATTGGACGACATTAGGAAGTAGCTGTGATGGCGGCTGGAGGGAAACCAAAGAGGCCAAAGAGGAGAAAACAAACAGACGGAAAAATGTGGAAGAAGGAAAGAAACAAAGAAAAATAAAGAAAGAGGAGAGATTTTTTTTTTCATCTTTGTCTCTTGGGATTTTGTAACATGAGCACATTACCTTCAAATGTAAATAGGAAGTGAAAGAATTACTTTATTTTTAACAATGAGAGGAAAGACACAAAGATAAAACAGGTTCCAGTCTGACACAAAAACATCTTCATGGACAGGAAGGTGATGTTCATGTTCAACTCAGGTTTTTATGTCTGTTTCCTTCTTGTTTTTCTCTTCCTACATTATAAATGAATCTTGGTTTCAGAGGATCAGGAGTTTCTCATGATGCATTTTGAATAAAGTGTTTCCCAGAAGGATCCACCAACTCACACTGATACTGTACATCCTGTCTCACTGATCCGACCCTCTCACTATCAGCACTTTGCATTTTGCTGAAGAAAGTGATGGAGTTTCTAAATGAATCTCTTGTGAAGATGTTTCACATCAGGCCTTTGCTTCTCAGTCTGGTCCAAAGCAACTGAGCCACAGAATGAATCAGATGTTGTTTGGTCCTCCATGTTTAACAGAGTCGTGTTCAGACACTGATGAAGATCAGAGAACTGCTCACTAAGCCCACACAGCACTGACAGCAAGTTAGTCAAGAGAAAGTTACTGCAGAGATGGAAAGATACAAGTGGATAATATTAAGATGATTTAATATGGTGTCCAGGAGAGAGAACACTTCATTTCTTCACTGATCTTCTTCATTAGCTCTGTGAAGTGAAACATTAAAGAGAAAATGAGGCAGGAGAGGTTAAAGAGGGGAGCCTCACTGACTGACTGATTAAAATGAACCTGAAGCAGTCAGATGTTGTGTTGTCAACACTCTGCCTGATGGACAGGATATAAAAACCTCATATAGACAAACGGTGAAATATCTGAACAGACGAGCATCAACACATCAAATAAGATGAGACAGGAGGATCTAGTGTTCATGTTCAGTCTGCATCATGTGTAAAATGAGTCAAATACACTACAGCTACTGACAGACCTTTAAATGTCACCTCACAACGTGGATGGAAATCATTTCAGCAAAGCATGATGGGAAACAAAGTGCAAAGACTCAGACAGCTGTTCTACTACTGAGTCCAGTCTGACTGCCAAGAGTCCAGCAGAGGACTCAAGCACCGAGTCCAGCCAGGACTGAAAGAGCACATGAGGCTGAGTTCAGCTCCACTGAGCGAGCTCCTCTGGTTTCTACACTCATTTAGTCGAGTGAATCGTCTGGATCAGCTGCTGTTTCTTCTTCTACAGAGAGGTGGAGTGTGACGGGATGTGACAGCAGCACACACTGAATACAAGAGAAAGACAAAGAGCACAATCAATGCTTTTCATGCTCAATTTCTAATGTTTTCCCAACACAGATGCCCTTTCTGATGTTATTAATCTCCTCAGGTGGATATTTACCAAAGTCATTCTATCAAGTGTCTCGTTTAAGGGGGAACCACAGCAGAGCTCCACTCCACCAGTCTCCCTCTGATCACAAACACAAACCACTGGATTACTTGAGTCCAACAAAGCGAGCTGCACTGTAACTTAAAGTCTGCTCTCTGTTCTCACACTGCTGAGTGTTGGTGCACCACTGAAACAAAAGCCTCTGTGTCCATCCTGACTGTTCACCACCAGCTTGTTATTCACCACACAATCTAATATCAGCTCATTGACAATAACAGAGTCATAACCCAGCATGCAACTGGGTGGTCAGCCTCTGGAGCCTTTTCATTAGCAGACTTATCTGATTACCCACAATCCCCTGGTTGGTTCAGTGAAGCCCATAATCTGTTCGCTGTGTG
Organism: Scortum barcoo; assembly: GCA_023238725.1. Classification (NCBI taxonomy): domain Eukaryota; kingdom Metazoa; phylum Chordata; class Actinopteri; order Centrarchiformes; family Terapontidae; genus Scortum; species Scortum barcoo. The sequence goes on from CM041552.1 coordinate 25,195,972, forward strand.
TGTGTGTGTGTGTGTGAGGACAGGACAGCATCAGAGGCTGAAGGAAGCTCACAAAGACATGGACTGTGTGACACACCACCCTTTCACTTGTTTCTCACACAATCAGCAGCTTCTCTTCCTCTCCACTGACTGACAGCTGGATTTGTCTGTTTTCTCCACAGTTCTCTCTCCTCCTCTCTCCTCAGTCCTCCATCAGCCACGTCCATCATCAGCTGTCTCTGCTCTCTCTCTTCATGTATTGGCTGACAGCTGACTGTCCTCCACAGAGACTGGACTGATGGCTGGGTGTGTGTCTCAGCGGTGTGTGGCCATTTAACCACGACACACTCAGGCTGGACTGACTCTGGAGCTGTAGCTGTCCACCTCTGTGTGTGACTCAGAGATGGAGAACAGTAGAGATGGTTCTCCATCACAGAGGATAACAGAGTTTAGACATTTATCTTGTTCATGTTCACTCTTTGTCTCTCTGATGTCTTTATATTCTCCTCATTAATCAATTATATTATTATTAATTATCTGCCGACTCATGGATATTATAACACCAGACTCACAGTTAAAATAAATCTAAAAACAGTAAATATTCAAACCTGCATGTACAAATGAAATATTTGAATATAGAAGTTCATTACAACACACATGCAGGTTTTTAACGTGCACATCAATAAGTGACAGTGTCCAAAGGTCATGATGAGAAAGTGTTCGCTCCTGAATATAAGTGACTCCACAGATAGTGGAACAAAGCTGCATTCATTTACAACTTTGATGATTCAGAAACAACTGATTATCATCACATCTGCTTCACAGTCAATAACTGTGCGATGGGAATGGTGTCATGTAAAACTGTTATTTATAAGTCAGAAACAGCTTTTTAAAAGCCGTCTCCCTCAGGAACGTCTCCCTGATGTCAGCTGGACCACAGTTCAGTAAATACTAATAAATGTTGCTTTGGCAGGCCGACGTTCTGTTTGTACATTTTAATGAGCTGCTGCTAAATAAGGAAGAGCTCTGAGTCATGTTTTTCCTTTCTGTAATTTCATACTGCAGTCTGACAGTGTTTGTGATGTAACAGCATCCAGTCCTCGAGTGCTCTTTAGAAATTAATGAACCATCAAACTAGTGGCTGTTTTTCTTAATGTGCTGCTGTTGTGACAGACAGAGAAACACTGAAAGAAACAGTCCAGAGAAAATCCCACCATTGTCCTTTAACTTGTATCGACCATCTCTCCCTTCCTCCCTCTGATCTGTGAACACAGATCACAGCTGCTGTCTGTCTGCTCACAGCAAAGCAACATGATGCTTGATACAGTGATGAGACACATGACTGCCAGAGGTCAGCTGACAGGAACATGCATGTAGCCCTGTGGCCCTTATTTTCATTCATTTATATGCAGACATTAAAATGTTTATGTTGTTAAAAGATCAGAGAAAAAAAGAGTGGTGTTAGTTCTAAAAATCATTCAGAGTTGGTTGTCTGCACAAATACCAGAAAACCATGTTTGTTTGTGGGGCAGTAAAGCATGATGTCAGCCTATATTGTTAATCTTTTATTCTCTCATCTCTGTTGGTATGTCTGTAGTCTTTAGCCAGTCCTGTCCTCACCTTGTTCAGGGAGGAGGTGCTTACCGTCACCTCCGTGCCGCAGCAAGGTTAGCAACGGCAGAAGCGGCAGGATAGCTGTAAACTGCAAAACTGTAAAATTGTTTATGCTGGTTAAACCCAGTGAAGTGGCCATTTGTTTCCGACTCTTCACATTAACAGTAATCACACACACACACTCTCTCTCTCTCTGCTGGTGTATTTCAGAGTGACAGATTATTTGTATTTCCAACAGTCTCGGATGTTTCACAGCCTGTCTGCTGGATCTGATTCAGACCAGCAGACGTAATGTGTGTGTTTGACTGATGGCTTCAAATTGAAACTGATTGCTGCATCTGAATCTGCAGGTGTGCAAGTGTTTGAACGAACACATATTTTAACATCTAGGATCTCCACATTTCACCCACTTGTAAGACATACAGAGAAAGCACACAGAGAATCAGCTCAGTGAGTAAGACAATTATTTTTTCTCTTGTCTGATCCACGACTGGAAATCAAATTAAACTGCTCCTCTGAGACTGCCTTGGACAACAAAACTCACACTAAACGTTGTTAAAATCTTCAAATTAATAAGTGAGAAGAAAACACTTTACTGTGTAATGACCAGGACCATGTTGTGTTTCTGTGGGAATTTCACTGTGCTGAATGGATGACTGCATCAGAGTATTATCCAGTAGTTTCAGTAATTAAAATGATTTAAATCACTGACATTACTATCTGTGCTTTTCCCAAGATAAGACTATTATCCAAATGGTTCTTTTTAATACATAAATTATGTATATTTGCCTACAAAATGAGCCAAGCTTGCAGAACAGGAGAAAAAATGGCAGCCTGAGACCATCGATGGATATAAATGAAAATAAAAGAAGAAAAAATATGAAACCTCCCTTCATCATATCACAGTAAATCCAGGATACACAGTAACACAGGGAAATGAACTGAATCACATATCAAGGAACAGACTTAATTATTTTGAACTGTGATCATTTGTTACCATGGAGACAGACAGATGTGAACCAGATGTGTTTAAAATAACAAAAGACAAATAAATGTTGAACATGCTACAGTCACACTGATAAAAGATGTCATTTCTTTCTTTGAATGTTTCACAGACACAGTCACAACTTTTCTCTCCATCATCTATTTCACAGTCTGTCAGTGAAAACTGGATCATTTCTGTCATTATATCATGAAGAATGTGAAACTGGAGCTGTGGATCATCAGAGAACCGTGGTTACACATGTAACCTTCAGATTAGATGTGTATAGTCATTCATTATACTAACTGATATTAAAGTTTGTTCCCAGTGAAGCACTTTACTGTAAAATGTTAACAACACTAAGTTAAGAAAACGTGTTGTCAGAGTCCACAGTTAGACTGAGAAGTGAATCTAAAGTCGTCTCATCGTCACTTCATGTTCAGCTCCACCTGGTATCAACAAAGATCAACAAAGGAGCAGCTCTTCTCCACAGGAGGAAGATATAATACAGGTTTTAAAAAGGACTTGACTCTCTGTGGAAACTGATTTGGTTTTACTCCTCGTGCCTTCAGCTCATAGAAAACACTGTTTTTATTTACTTTCTTTTGCGCAGGACAACAAGCAGAGCAGACAGAGCGTGATCACCATTCAGACCCTCTGTTTGTTCTGCTCTCATCTCCAACATCCAACTTTTTCTTCTTTCTGATAAAAATAACTGGAGATTTTTGTGCAGTGTTACTGTTTAAAACTTCAACTCAAACTTTAAATCTGTGCTGAATCTGTGGATAGAAAATAAGTATAGAGCAGATCTGGTGGTTGTACAGTTTGTCACTATCAAGACTAAAACAATCATGAAAAAATGCTCCTCCAAATTTTTCATCTTCACATCCAAACTGTGTCTCCTTCATCAGCTCCAGCAGACCAAACTATAACTCCGATTCTTCCTCCTCTGCTTGTTGACCTTCTTCACCTTCACACTCTCCAGTTTCTTTCTCCAAATGATATTTTGTTGTTACAAAATCACATTATTCAAATGTCTTCATAAATATTTATGACGAGGTGCGAGGGAGGCCTGTCGAGGTTTTCTGCTTCTTGTAATTATACAACTGAGTGTGAGAGACTCAGAGAGAGAGAGAGAGAGATTTCTGACTGATTTCTTTGAGTGGCATCAACCAACCAAACGATCTGCCTCCATTTTAAATATCAAACATGTTCTGCATGTGGAAACACACCACTGAAAACCACCTGCTAGAATCAAATAGACTACACTGTAATACAATGCTGTAAATTTACTCTGGATTTATAACAGTATCTTATTGTATTTGATAATGAGTGTAAAATACTGTTATGTATTTATTGCTTGCATGTAATTAACAGTTAATGCGTCTCGTTACCAATCACAGTAGATAATTGTAATTTATCATCATACACCAGTATTGTTTGTGAAGCTGTGGGCTTTGGGAAGCACAAAGAGAGCAGTCGACGCAGAGTTCAACCAAACAGGTAACGTCACGTTTATCTCCTGAAATCGGCGGTCTCCAGTAGACCTGCTGTTTTGTCTGCATGATAACCAAACTTGATATTTCAGATAGTGTTTCAAGTAATGTGATGTTTGGTGAAGCTCTGCAGCTCAAGCAAGATTAGCTAGCTAGCTAACTGTTAACAGCAACGTGTCCTTTCGGTGCTGTGAAATTTTTTTGACGTTCTTTATTTAATTTAATTTATTTATTTATAATATACGCTAGCCTGTTACACCAGTTTTCCAGTCTTTTTATTGACGACATAATCGTTCTGTAACAATAAATGAGGTAAGGTGTCCTTAGACTCAGTTGAAGCCAGCAAATTAGCCAGTAAAGTTAACGCTGTTACTCGCCAATTGTCGTTACACTGAAAATGTAGCTAACATGTGTTTACTTGTGCTTCTGCTACTTGTTATTATAGAGCAACCGCAACTGCAAGGAAGGAACGTGAGGATGTTGTTTTCTTCTCTGGCTGGATGGAGAGATGGAGAGAGGAGGTAAATGTAATTACAAGGGGCAACATTTAAACCCAAAAACATTTTCTTGTGCAATTCTTTGTAGTAATGGCTGTTCCCATTTAGTTATTTAAAATTTATGTGTATGATATTGTCATTTCTGTCAAATATTTAAGTGTTTGACTAGCATACATTGCTGCTCCTAAATGCCACAGGTTTTCTTTTTATCACACATTTCTGGGCTGTTCTTCATTCTCTGCTGAGGAAATAATATTGTTGGACAAAAAGGCTCAAACTGGTACTATATAGGCTGATGCCCTCTGCACTCTGCCAGGAATTGTCTGATTACATTATAATTAATGACAGCTTCATTTAGTCTGCTTTTTAAATTTCTTAAAATGCATGAAATACTGCTTCAGTAATTCTAAGTACTGCTTAAAGGTTCAGTAGGTAACATTTTCAAACAGTACTTTTAGTCATATTCACTCAAAGTGTCACCATGTCCTGACAGTAGAATATGAGACAGATCATCTGATAATAATCAGCCTCCTCTGGCCCCGCATCGAGTCTCCCTCCTCTGACAACTACTGCTGATACTGAGAGAGAAGAAACACAAGATGAGCACAGAAGAAAAAGGATTTGACCGAGCCGGAGATTAAACGAGAGGAAACACCGGAGCCTTTGAGAGGTGGAGAAAGCTGAAAGATTCACACTGATGGAGAGTTAGACACATTTCTGCTGACAGGTAATTATCTCTGTTTGATTTATGTTTGAATTCCTATAAAAACTAACCACAAAATAAGACGTGTTACAGAACAGTCTCAGTCCGCGGTGAATCTCATGTTACTGTGACGATGAAGCAGAGCTAATAATGTTAGCTTTTAGCTAAGGCTAATGTAATGTTGCGCTAGTGCTAACGTTTAGCTTTGTTTTATCTGAAAGTTGTTAAAAATCTGTTTATTAGTTTCTCTTATCAAACAAACATCTAAACTCACATATTCATTTCTTTATTCTCTCCTCAGGTCTGACAGAGGCCTGTTTTTGCACTTTGGTTTGAATTGTTCCAAATGAAGGTTATAGTGTTTAAAATTGGTCCAAAGATATTTCAATAATACAGTATAACAGCAAAGTGGTGTATTTCTTTTTACATTAATGGACTGAGACACAAATCACTGTAGAAAACACACTTTATTGTACAATAATTACATTACTTTAATATGTTAAAATGAGACAGGATAAGCTATACAGAAAATGGATGGATGGCTAATATGTTAAAATACACATTTTTGAAGCTATATAATAAATCTATATTCAGCACAGCACTCAGACAGTTCACAGACGTCCTCAGCACCGAGCTCCTCCGGTGTTTGGCCCAGCGGACTCTCTCTCTGCCGGCCTTCTCTGTCAGACGTCGCGGCCTCCTCTCTCCTCTGCTCGGCTCCATCGTCGTCGTCTCCCCCCTCCGGAGCTGTGGGCGAAGTCGCTGTCAGGGTCTCAGTCTCTACACTCTCACCGTAACAACAGATATGGACAGAAATGTCACACAATGGGCAAAGACACAAACATAAAACTGTTCATTTCCTGGCTCTCCGTCTTAGTTATTGAAATAACGAGCTAAAAGCTAACAGTGCTAACAACGTTAGCATGTAAACAAGCTGACTGAGCAGAAACACGTCACGTTATCACAAAGTTTGACTGTTTAATGAACGGAGCACCAAACGTCTAGCTAACGTACAGTCAGACTAAAGTCACTGTAAAGCCTGTTATATCTCTCTGACAGAGTTCAGCTCATGTTTCTTACCTGTGTATCCTGTGTGTGTTTTCACACACAGCGTTCATGTTAGACTTGTGGGGGGCAGCGCAGAGGGAGGGGCCTTAAAGCTGTGCTGGTTCACATTTACAGGGAGAGAGACTCTGCTCAGTGTTACCAACTGCACCTTTAAACTATTGTCTTTTTCAAGCTGAGGCAAAGACACAAATTGTCTTCTGAAAATTTTGCCGTTTCTAGTTTCTGCTTGGCTCTGTTCCACTAGCTCTACTTAACTTTCCAACATACCCGTCATGTTACCGGCTTACTGACTTACTGCTTGTAAGCTTGTGAGGAAACCTCCCTCCCTAAACCTTTATTTCTCTTACTGTTCTCTCTTCTTTGTACTTTTTCATCTGCTTGTAACCATTTTACATCTCTCCTTTGAACACAGTTTATTGCTCTGGCCCGTTTCTCTCCTCTCATACTGATGTTTACCTTCATCTCCCTCCATTACTTTATTTTATATTTTTATATTTTACCAGTGACATAGTGGTACTTTTTTTTTACAGGCACTAAATCTGTGATTGAGGACAAGTTTGACTGAAGCATTTATGTTATAATCTTTTTGATGCTATTGTAATTAAGCATCTGAGATTATGTTATGTAAAACCTCTAATTAATGATTTTATTAGTTTAATATTATTTTATCACAGTTTCTTCCAAATATTCCTTCTCAGTTTTATGACATAGTAAAATGTTCCAACTATCATTAATAAAGTACAGCAATATGTTGCTGAATATGTATTCTCTTGTGTTTTCTTCTTTTCTTTTATTTGTGGGGATAAATAGGAATTAAATGCAAAAGTAGCAGATTTTATTACCCTTTGTAAATAAACAGTAACATGCTGGCGTACACTGTAAAATCATCATATACTGTAATCCAAAATACGGTAATATAGTGTTAAAAGAAATTACAGTAGATTCACTGTTAAAATAACAGTAAAATGCTGCTGTCTCTGCTGCCAGTATTTTACTGATATTTTACAGTGAAATTCTTTAGAGTGTATATCAGTATTCGTCATTATATTTAAACAAACATCTGCCTGACTAAAAGTATTTTATGTGCATGTGCACAACACATCGTCCTCACAGTCGAGGTGAAACGTTGGAAATGCTGGTTGAACTTCCTGAGATGAATACATATAAAATATCTCAACTTATTCCAGCTGGAGGCATTAAAACAAGCTCTTGGTTTGCTTCACGACTTCAGCTGAGATATTTATTGTCTCTTATCTGATTCATTTCTCGTCAATATTCTTTTGGCTCTCGTGCCGGTTCAGCTCTCTTTGTTCAACATGAGCTTGTGGCGCTCTCTCCTCCTGTCTCATGTTGGTGTTGTTGGACACAATCAGTCACGTCTCAGCTGTCCATCACCTGCTGCTCTGCTCGCCTCTTCCCAATCATCTCATCAGCCTCCTCACCTGCTCCACTTCCTGCCTCCTCCACAGCTGCACCTGATTGGCTGAAGAGTCTCCGGTCGTCAGCTTTTCCTGCAGCTCTTTGTCACGTTGTTACTCTTTCCTGTCATTTCTGGACTTTGCCTGTTGACAAACCTTTTCCTGTTGACCACGTCCTGTTTGCCTGCTGATTCTCACATTTTTACTTCCATAATCTTCCTCACCTGTGGATGAGTGCACACCTGCACCAGCACTGTTTCCCTTTGTGAGCATGAAATTAGTGGGCATGGAGCCGCTGACTCCATTTGGCTGAATGAACCTCCTGAAAGGCTTGAAGAGGGAGACAGTGTGCTCAGTGAGAGGACTCAGCTGATGGATACAGACCAACACTGATGTACTCACTCACAGATCAGTGTGTTTGCTCTGTGTTGCTGTGTGTGTTTCTCAGCGGGACAGAAGAATCTCGGCAGGACCAAAGTCAGTCAGTTCATTAATATTCATGAGCCTTTGACAATAAACCATGTCAGGACAAAAAGCCTGACAGAGGATTCAGGTTCCTTCAGGATCTGAATACAGACAACATGTTCCTGACCACCTGGATGACCTCTAAAGACAAAATATAAAAACACAAACATCTCACTTCCTCGAGAGGGACACAGCTGCCTGCATGAGGCATTTTTTCAAAGTTTGAACAAAAACCTTGTAAAAATGTTGGTCGTGTGGAAATGAGGGGTAAAAGGAGCCAACTCAACAGACATGGTTGATGCCTGAACACATCTTAAAAGCAAAGGAAGGGAATGTGGAGCTCCAGAAAAAAACAATTTCCTGTTTGCATCACCTCACTGTTTGTCTCCTTACAGAGGAAAGGACTGTTTGAGGATTTATGAGAGAGTCACTCAGGCTGTGATGACTTGTCAAGTCTTTTCACGTCAAAGCTTATTAAACTTCAATGACAGACGTCACTCTGACAGACAGATGATCTGAATGAACGTGACATCCTGTAGGTTCACCGTGGTTCGATTATTACACATAGAAAGAAGTGTCCCCCTCACAGTTAACAACAAGAGTTGTTTTATGTTTAATTGTCGTCATATGCTTTTTTATGTTACAAGTTCTCCATTTGTTTTTGTGTAATTTGTTCTGTTAAAAAATCATCAAGTCTCAGATAATTATTCTAAAAACCTTAAAAACTTTACTGGAGTTCACTGGAAAAGATTTTTTTGGTCCAGTGCTGAAATAAATAACTCACCTTTTCATAGGTTAGAGTTATAGTGGAAAATTTGCTTTATTTAAAATTGGATTATATGATTGCTGAAAAAAACAGATGATGTTAAAATGAATACTTTTTATTTGAGATTTCATCTCCAGTGGAAATGAGAAACTGACTGAAGTTGAGGTTTTTTGTTCTCAGAGAAACAGTTCAGTCCCACATGGCTGAGAAAGAGCTGACAAACTAGAGTCCTGATCTCAACAACAACTTTATTAATAATGGAGGATTTTAGGGGCTGAGGGTCATGTGGGGGGCTACAGAGGCCAGAGAAAAGCATGCAGTGCATTTATATTATATCTTAGTCCTGAAGTTACTGTGGATGGATTTTCAAATATAACTCAAAGATAACTGAACATCTGAATGAAGAACTTCACTTTGTGCTTCCTTTATTTAAATCAAATACATCATTTTACTCTCAGGTTTAAAAATTTCAACAGTGATAGAGAAGTGTGATCAAAGAGACACAGTAACATGAACTTCAAACAACAGGGAAATGAAGTCATGGGCTTTAGAAACCAAACCAAAGTCAGTCCAGGACCAGCTGCCCTCCAGCACTTCAATCACAAAAACTCTTTGTAGTAAGAACAATGAATTCATGAGCACCATAATGAGCACTAATTAGATTTGAAGGAACATTAGCTAACATTTGCCTCCTGACTTCCTGTAAATGAAGACACGATCCTGTTTGAGTAAATGGCTCAAACTATTTTCCTTTGTGAGTGAGTAAGAACATCCAGCTGTTCTGCCACAAAGCTTTACTGCCACTGGAGCAATGCATCATGTACATAAGCTCCAGGAGCTCTGTGTTTCCTAAAGGGAGGGAGAAGTGAGAGCCTCTTGGTCTGAACTCATTAATCGACTCAGAGTACGACTGATTCTGAGAGAGAGATGTCTGTCAGACAGCACAGCCAAATGATTAAAGGGGTGTGTCTCTGTGTTTGTTCATCATCTCCTGTCTGAATGAAGCTCTTTACAACCTTGTTAACTCTGAACCTTATTTACCTGCTAATTAAATCATTAAATCAGACTTGATGTGAACGATTTTAAGAGTCTGTGTCCAACATTAAGGTGTTCAACCAGATGTTGATACAGCACAAGTGTTCAGCATCACCAACAAATGGCAGCAGATCTGTGACTGCAGCAGGAGAGGCAGGTTTGGGAGAGACGTCACTGCTCACTCTGCATGCTATTTCATTTTCAGAGAAGAATCACATCGCCTTTTGATTACAAAACAAAAGTTGACAATATTCAGTCTTCAGTGCACCAATTAAAAATGCTCTGATATACTCTCTGATGATGTCATCTCTTGGAACTTTATTTTAAAATGAATTCATCTTAACATTTGACCTTACTAATTATAATCTTCTGATTAGAGGAGAAATCCTCCCTGAGGCAGTGGAGCCTCACAGGCTTCAGACCTTCAAGCTTCTCTGCTGCATTTCAAGCTACTTCTGGAGGCAGAAGAGGAATATGTACCACTGAAGATGAGCAGTAATGAAACAACACCAGTTCATTGATGAGAAGATCACAGCCGATCAGGTAAAGAGGAGCGATTCAAACCCAGCTGTGCTCTCAGTTTCTAATGGACCTAATGAATCGGCCTTACGGAGCCACCCCGCCTCTGAAATGGTACTTTAGCTGAGTCAGCTAAATGTCAAATAAAACAGTGACAGAGGTGAAGTTCAGGCTGTTCAGGTATTTATTATCTTTAAATAGGAACACTGAAAACTAATAAGATCAGGTCACCTAACAAGTGATCAAGAAAAAAACAAAACAAAAAACTCAAAGCTGTGAATTACACTGATATGTAGAGTAGGACACACACACACTGCACACACACTTTGTGCCATTTTCTATCCTAGAGAGAAATGGTGTGTATCAGACATCAATGCAGCACACACACACTGAATACACAAGTAGGAAGGTCACACAGCAGCATCAGCACACTGAGAAGAAAAAATAAAGAAATAAAGGAAGTCGATGGCTCCAACATGTAAAATCATTGTGAAAAACAAACACTGCTCTTGCTGCTCATCTTTGAGTTGGAGGACTCCTGTGGAGCTTTGTCTGACAGATGAGAAGTTTTCATCAAGCTGAGACAAATGATCAGTTCATGAGATGTTGAACGATGAGATGTTTGTGTTGGCCTCGATTTAAAGATGAACATTTATCTTCAGCTTTTCTTTCTGTTCTTGATGTGATGTGATGTCATGTCATGTGTGCCTCTACGTGTTTCTTAATTCAACCTCAAACCAGAGCAGAGCAGAAGTTAAACTGTGGATTCAACTTTGGATTGTTTGAGTCTACAGTTAAATGTCAAAGTTTGAGGCTCTTATTGTGAAATCCTGATAAACTCAGTGAGAAGCACAAACTCACAACTGGAGCAAAGAAGAAAACAGTTTGAACATCATGGAGATCAGTTCATCTCAGAGGCAGCAGAAATGTAAGATATTAATTCATTGAAAAAAAAAAGTTTGAAAAAACACACTGAATGAAATACAGACTGTGTTTGTATTCACATATAAAAGTAATGTTCAATCTGGAAAAAAAAAAAAACAACGAGCTGAGCTTTGACCTGTTCTTTGACTCATCCTTTACATTTTCATATCAGTGATACCAAACACAGTTTTTGTGTTCATCAGTTATTGTGCTTCAGTGATAGTTCAAATGTTTTAATCTCTTTTCTCTGGACTTTAAAGCTGGAAGTTAAAAGGTCTGAAACTGAGGTCAGAGATTCTGTGGGATCTTCACATCATTCAGCCATCTGTGTGTGTGTGTGTGCAGCCATGTTAATTGTGTCTCATAGACAGACAGTATCTTGTGAGCAGTCCAGCAGCTCTGGTTAGTGGAGCTGGAGTCTCGTCTCTTCTTTATTCTCAGTCTCACTGTGACTTTGAGACAAACTGCTGCAGGAAACACAGCAGACATGCAGCATCATGATACTGACTCCAGGGTGGAGAGATGTGTTTTCAGGGTATTGACTTTCTTATGGTGAGGTGTGCATGAGTAACTTGTGTTTATGTGTGTGTGTGTTTGAGACCACGACTCAGTGTGTTTTTCTGCATGACGACCGCTGCAGAAGCAGTGAAGGAAAAACAGGCTTCATTAAAGTGCTTGACAGCATCCATCTGGGAAGATGGGAGAGTGAGACTGGATGAAGAAGCTGAGAGAAACACACACACACACACACACACACACACTTGTATTCCTCTCTGAAATAATAAATGATGCCTTCCTTTCCTCCTTCCTCTCCGTCCAGTTTCAGGTTCTTTGGTCTCCCTGTCGTCACTCAGTCTCACATCAGACTGCTCTTCATCTACATTCACATCCAGCAGAGCAGCAGTGTCTCTAATCTGACCAGCAGTCTGTTTTCATGCTGTACAAGACAGTGAACCAGCTGAAGATACTTTCCATTGAAGACTTTCAGATAAGCAAGGACACTGATAAGCTTCTTACTCTGCTCACACATTATGACAAGAATGTGTGAAGCAGCATGAATCACCTCTGATCCTCACACCACGCCAGTCAGACAGGAAGAGAGCAGAGCAGCAACGTCACTACTGAAAAATTCAAACCGAGCAGTAACTTTACAAGTATAGATTATATTAGAGGAGTCCACACTGATGTTAGAGGCTGGAGACACGTTCAGGGACTGTGGGAGATTATAAAAACCATCAGAGTGAAATTAGGTCACAGAGGGTTGGAGGTTTTATTGTCCTCTGGAGAGAAGTGTTATTTCATGCTTGCTTGATCCTAAATGGACACAGCTGCAGAGACTAGAAACAACTTCCTGTCTGCAGTCACACATTTATGTGTCTCTCTCTGTCCAGAAAATAGAAGAATCATTAACCTGCTCTTATAAATAAAAAAAGCTTTGTCTTCACGATCGTATCAGAAATATTTGAACGTTACACACGAGGGTGGATATTTTCATTTCCTTAAGGAGACACCAAAGGTGCTGCCAGAAGTGATAAAAGTTTTAAAAGTTAATAATATAAGAAACCCTGAATAATACTACAGTGTTTACTGTGGAAAGATTGTAACTTTATTTATAAATGACGACACCTAGAGGTTTCCCTCTTTATAAACAATCTATAATCAATGTGAAACAGTGTTTCTGTCCTGCAGCTAAACTTTGGATGTCAGTGTGAAATCTTGCTGTTTGACTATAAAGGTTTGGAAACTAATTTAATTTGTGAGAATAAACTGAGAAGCTCAGGATTGGAGTTGTTGGAGCAGGAAACATGTTGGTCCATTAGATTATATGGTTCATTATGTGTGTGTTAGAAAGTTGTATTTGGATTGTGACTGATATTTACTGACAGATAAGTGATGGTGTGTAGTTTGACTCCGTATACAGGACAGGTTTCAGCTGCACACACTGCAGCACTGAAGTGCTTTCTGGATCTTCAAACTTCTTTTGACTCCAGCACCAGTTTAACCAACAGATTCTAGTCAAAGAAATCCTTTGAATCATTGATATCATTTGTTTTTGAACAGTGTGAGCAGCCAGCAGGAGTCTTTTTCAGAGCTGTGACTGACAGAGAAAGAATCATTATTTTAGTCCAACACAACATTTGTCAGCTGACCCCCACACCTTCACACCTAATCTGTGTGACTACGATGGTTTATCAAGCAGAGTGTGTACCTGTGTGACTACAGAGGGAGGAAATACAGTGTGTGTCTATGACACTTGTTGTGATCAACACACACATTCAGATAATTCAGTCAAATTAAAATGTGTTGGTGTGAATGTCGATATTTGAACCTTTAAAGAGGACAGAAAGATTCAATCATGATATTAATCCCATTAAAGGCCAAAGTTAATAAAGCTCATGTCTGGCTGGATGTGGGACACAGACAAGTCACCGTTTAGGAGAAAATGATGGGCTCAGTCTAATGACTGGCTCTTAATTGGTTTGGCTTCAGCACAGCTCAGAGACTTCTTTAGTGTTTCTGGGATCAAACACAACATGCAGCTTCTCTGAAGAGCTTGTGGCACAGCTTGATGAGGCTGAAGTCAATACTGTGTCTGCAGAATTTAGAGCACAGAGAGGCTGTAATGATTCCTCCAGCTTGTTCTAAACAAGATGAGAATAAATTGGATGAATTCAGATTCCCTGATTGTTTGTAAAGACACTGCTGATGGAGCAGATCTGTGTGGCTCTGTCTCATGTGGACAAAGTCCTTCACAGAGCTGAAGCAGTGGCCCACCGGGTTACTAGAGGCTCGGTCTGACTGTCTCTGATTCTGCTGTGTCAGCACACAGCTCACTTTTGATGAGTCATTTCTCTGGAAGGCAACACGTGTCCTCAAGTGTACAAAGATAAAGAGAGACAGTGAGGAAGAAATGTGACAAACTACAGTGTTTGTGTCTTTCTGAAGTCTGTTGTGTCAGTGAAGTTCACTCCACAGGGAGGGTCATCATCTCACTGTTACTGCAGTGAAGCTCCGTCTCCATCACAGCTGTAATGATAGAAAATATAACATGTTTATGAGCTCCCAAACTCACTGGCTCTCCACTACAGCATGAAGAGTTCAGATTACAGGAGCCTGCTGACACTTTGTCCATGTGGATGAGCTTCCTTCTGATCTTCTGTCACAGCCTGGAGAAAGCTCACTGCGGGAACAGTCTGCGTTTATGCTGCATGTTAACATCACTGAGTACACGTCTACATCAGCACTTCACTGACATGTCGGGAGAACACACTGTGTTTGCTGTCGTCACCCAGCTCAGCTGAAACTCACACAACACACAGCGACCAAAGATAAAGAGAACAAAGAGGCACAACCTTTAGTTTCCTGAAGGTGTATGACTGCATCACTAACAGAGAAAAACACTGAGATTCTCCAGTGACAGTGAACGCCTCACAGACACACTGTGTGTCGGTGATATCAATGTAATCCTTTGATTTGTGTATTTTTACTGCATCTAAATTCTAATACATGAAAGCTTCTTTTCTAGGGCATTAAAAATATGCTGCATTGAATTTACACACATCACACATCACACACACATACACGCACACACACACACACACCTCTACCAACAATAACACAGACAAGATCCTCTCAGATCTCTTAACAATTTATTTCTGAAAAAAGGTCAATCAATAAAATAAAATCATAAATACACCACAGCACAGCAGGCAGACTCCATGAGCTCCACTCAACTCAAACTCCTGCCATTTAACAAAATAAGAGACTCACCTGAACTGTGACCATCCCGTCTTCATCAACAGATATACAGTACCAAGACTTTCCACACATCAGTCGTTCTACCATTCATCAGAGCCAAACTCACAGCCTGTGTGTACTGATGATCTTAAACCACCCTGACGCTTCATGAACTCGTGACGCTTCGCACCATCAACATGCACATAGATGAGCAGACTTTACAGCTGCTTTGACTTTATGAGAGGAGATCATCACACAGTGTGACAGCCTGTTAGCCTCCATCTGGATCCACAAACAGATGAAGGAAATCCTCCAAACAGCACCAACTGAACCAGTGTGACACACAGCACACAAACACACTTGATGGAAACTCTCAGAGCTCATGTGAACAAGAACAAGTCGTGTTTCTTACCTGCATTTCAGGATCCACACAAGAAGATGATTCAGGATGAAGGAGTTCAGGAGACACAAACAGAAGAGAAAGAGAAAGATAAAATTAAAAGACAAACATATAAACAGCATCAGCTGCAATCACTGTAGAAAACAAAGCACGTTTTACATCTCAACTCATTTAGAGAATGTAAGGCAGTTAAAAAATGACGTTTTTCCTTTCTCTACTCTGAGAGTCAGATGATAAAGTGTTTGAACTTCCTCCATCAGCACTCTGCCCTCCTCCATCATCTTCTCAGATGACAGCTGTCATTTGAAGGTGTGTATTGGCAGCTCATATTTTAACATTTAGCAACACTTGCTAAAAAGCTCCAGAGGGGTGGACCTGATGGACCTATCAACATGTAGGAGAAAGGCTGCCACAAATGTCTGAAAGTAATCCCAGAATAATTCTGTAGTAACTGTACAATAATCCTTCAAAAGGAGATGTTTTTTCTCAAATTTTCTTTTTTTTCACAAAGCTTTGTCTTCACTTTGCCTGATGTTTAATATGAAAATGTACAAGAAGCATGTGTGATAATCACAGAGATCATATAAATCTGCCTTTAAAGAAATCATGTCCACTTTCAGTGTCCACTTTCATCAGGAGGAATAACAAACAGATTATCACCCTTCAGCTGATAATCTGATGAACCTGCTGACTGTCTCAGTACTGTCCAGTATCTCCAAGAACATCAGAACCACCTAATCTTTGTATCATTTCCTCTGAGTTTTAATCTGATCTCACATCAATATGAAAACAGAACAGGTTCTCTCAGGAGAGGACTGAACCAGTGAAACTAATCAAAGATCTTCCTCCAACATTCAAGCAGCAGCACTGATCTCAGTTCAGCTCATTCTGCTTGCACTAATAAGACTCAAGTGAAGAAACTTTCCTCCTGATCTGATGCAGAGGACAGTGTAACTGTTTCTCACAGACTGAACTGATGTAGAGGCTGTTAAGAAGACAACAAGAGGCCATTACTGTCACAGGAGTCTGAATGTGGCGTCCTCTGTTAACCTGCCATTCAGGAAAACAGAGAGGAGAGGAGCTCACTCCAAATCTACTTCTTATTTCTCCACTTTAACATCTCCTCATCATCTGAAGTAAGAAGAGAGTGGACACACACACTCCAACTGTGTAGGCAGCAGCATTTTATACAGTATTTTAGTAGTTAATGACATCATTGTAATGTAATCATAATGCACTTATCAGCACAATAAGTCATTACCTGAGTTCAGCTGTCAGCTGTTTCATTGTCAGGCCACTTACAGTCGACATCACTTCATCACATTTTCATTTGAAGTGATCACACTTCCTTTATTGAATCTGTGGACTGTTAATGAAGTCTTTATAAAATCACAAACAGTCATTTTCTCTCTGTCACGGTCACTGCAGCCCTGTCATCTCTTCATGCATCCTGTATTCATGCAGCACTGTGAAACTGTCTCAGCAGGATCTCATTAAGCAGCAAAATGCGCTCATTTCACACTCAGACCTGCACGTCTGCCCTGCTGGCAACAAGCAGAGCTAGAAGCTCAAAATGATTTCCACTTACAGAAGGAGGGACTCCGTCTGACAGCAGAGAAAGCTGACAGTAATCAGAGCTGAGACACTGCACGTATTCAGCAGCTCAGCATGACCACCAGAGATGAGCAGCACAGCTGGACACAACATGGAGACCACCAAGCACTGCTCCAAGTCACTCATTGAAAAGTGAGGAGTGATTTTAATGTGAACATGGTACAAAAGATGAGGTGGAGCTCAGATGTTGAAAACAGAGGAGACAGATGGAGTGAGGGTTTAAATCAAAGATAAACAGGCTCCTCTGGGACAGGGTGAAGACTCTGAGCTCATCTCTTCATCAGCTCTGATGCTTCATATCCCACAACCTCAACAAGTCCTGAGATGTTTGTCAGTGCCATTCAAAACTACCAGCAATGTGATGTTTAAGTAACTAACATTGCTCAGTTTAGAGCAGATAAACAGGTAGTTAGTGCTGCTTAAGACTTCTGAAGAAGCTGCTCCATAAAAAAACATCCAAACACCTCAAACATGAGGCCACGTGTTTCCTATTCAGCCTGACTTTAATCATCGCAGCATTTAAAGGCTCTGAAACAGCAGGTGAATTAAAAATATCATGTTTTATCTGTTGGTAGATCAAAGACTTCCTCCCTCTTCACAGATGAGACAAAATAAGTGACAATTTTATAAAAAGAGAAAGACTCAACAAAAAATATAATGACTGACACAGATAGAAAATTGGTGAATTATCTGAAATGGTCATGAAAGGTGAGCAATTTGAGACATTTATTGAACCACAGCACAAAGAAAATTCATAAAGTATTCATTTCAGTTATTATCTCTGTTTAATAAGCCAGTTAAGACAGATTTTGGAGTTATGCCGGCAGAGTAAGCTAACAGAGAAAATGTTGACTTGCTTGAACCTAAAAGTTTGTAGACAAATGATGAAAACTTTTATATTTACCATCAGAGATCATTGGTCTTCTACTAAATATACATCTTAAATGGGGAAGAAACAGACGCTAAAGTCTCTTCAAAGCACTTAAGGTGTAACTTGAATAAATTGCTGAATTCTGTAAATGACATACCAGAGTTGGGACCAGTAAGCAGAGTTGCAGTCTTACACGCTTCTCTGCGCCTCCATTAGAGCAGCTGCACACCCAATATAGAATAGAAACTGTGTCTGCCCAGCGACCATTTGAAACTCTTAAAACCAAAAAGGGGAGTCATTCAGAAAAATCTAATAAAAATTAACACAACCGCTGTAGCAACTCAGCAACAGCATAATAAGAAAATTAAGTGTGGCCTCTCTCTTAAAACCTTCCTTTTTTATAAAGCTTGTAGTTAGTGTTGCCCACCCTTAGTTAGTTATGCTGCTATAGGCCTAGACTGATGCTTAGACTGACTCCCATGATGCACCGGGCACCTCTCCCTCTTACCTCTCATCTCTGCTTCCTCTTTCTCTGCTTCCTCTACTCTTGTTTCAAAGTCAAAGTCAAAGTCTGCATTTTTGTTAATTTGGCGCAGCATGTGCAGGACATGCTGAGGGGTTGAAAGTATGTTTCTTTAAGACATGGCAATAAAACAAAGACATGGGAAAATCACAGACAGTGCAAATTGATATGGTAGTAGTGCAAACTGGAGTCAGCTTATAAACTGGTTACAGTGGTTACAGTGGTTAAAGTGGTGAAATTGGTTAAAGTGTTAAAGTGGTTAATGTGAATACTCTTATGTCCTGTAAAGTGCATGTTACTGCCGGGGCTTAGTTTGCTGGAGTCTGTTCCTGACTTTTCTTTCCTTAAACTCTTGGAGGTCTTATGTCTGAAAATGGTGCCAGAGTCGGGGTTACTCTTTGTTTTGAAAGGATCCAGCTAAAGGTCACATTGTGTGTTCAGTCTGCTAAATGCCAGCTGACGAGCAGCCAGTGAGACTTGAGATGTTCTGACTCTACAGTCTGGAGGACTCTGCCAAGAGTTTATGCTGCTGCTAAAACACTGTCAGAAAAAACTGAACTGTTCCTGCACTGAAAAAAATGATTCTGGCCCCTTTTCAATGTTATGTTTTAATTAAGTTTATTTCATGGGTTTTAATGTGTAACTCCATTCTTCCTATATATTATGAGAAAATTCAAAATGTACTGCCTAGGTTAAATTTATTCATGTAAATGGAGCTTGAAAAAGATATGTACATTTTAATTGGCACATGCAATCCTGTTTGCACCCCTTTCAAAGGAACAGCTGTTACAAAATGACCAGTGATACTACTAATGACACCTCAGACCATGGTATTAACAGCGAAGAATACATCACCAGTGTTTCTTTAATGTTAATTTAAAGAAACACTGGTGTTAAATTTAATTCTTTAATGTTGTTATGCACTTGGATGGTATGGATAGCATTCTTGAGACACTGTATGGACAGCATTTCAGTGTATGTGGTATAGTGACTTGTGTTACTTACCCCATTTCATTAACTAAATGTTCTAGCTTATCTTTAGCTTATCAGTTTTCTTGATTTGTAGCGTCATGTAGCTGCAATTATTTAGCTAATTTAGAGTGGTTTTGTGTATACAATACTTTTTTCCTTCTCCACATTTGGGAGGGTAAGTGTTAAGTGCTTCCTTCAACAATTTTTTAAATTATTATGATTTATTTAATATTTTTCTCATTGTATTGCTTTTATTATCATTATCACTATTATTATTATTATTATTATTAGTTAGGAGAATAAAACAGACTCGTACTCTGCCGGCTGCATAAAAAAGACATTCTGTGCCCCCACTGGAAGTCAGCCAGGACAACCTGAAGACGTGTCACTGCATGACACTGAATCATCTTGTGTGTGTGACAGCCAAGAGGTAAAATACACTTTTTTTTTAAATTAGTAATGTAGAGAATGAAGTACTTCAGATTAACTGGGGCAGTGGATCAAGACCATTATAGTGATGAGGGATGCCCTTTCACCAAAAACAATCCATTCATAGTTATCCTTACATTGTACGTTGTAATTTGCTATACTATGTTGAAGTTTGGGTTGCACAATGAGATGAAATTTACATTGTATTTACTATTGTTGGCTTTACAGCTTCAAATCTAACTTTTGTTCCAACCTGTGTTGCAGAAAAGCAGCAGTGTCTCGTTTACAACTGATACTGAGAGTAAGGACAAATTCTTCACCCACAAATTGCCAGATCAGTCTTGTTTTTTCATTTCACACAAAGAATGGAGAAAACTCCAGAAAAACACAGCACAAATGGCAATTCAAAAATTTGCACTGGACTAATGTCCCAAGGGATCAGAAGCATCCATCCCTACTGTAGCTTTGCTTTCAAGCGGCACAGTGTAGAGACCCTTGGCTCAAATACAAACACCCCACTGTTTACCTGCACCGGATACTGCCGTTTCGATGACTGTGATGTTCAGGGGGACGTAAAAGTGGAAAATGAGTCCTCTCTCAAGGCTTATGTCAGTTTCCGCGGGGTATTATGTGGCACAGTTGTCAACAGTTGGCCGAGGAGGCCAATAAGAGCTGAAGCAAGACAGCTGAAAGCTGACACGCTGACTTCAAAACTTCCTCGTAGTATATATTTAAATAAATTAATTTATTTAAATTTAAATTCTAGAGACTGTAGTACAGTGTGGCTACAGAGATAATGACGGGAGTATTGAAGACAATATCCTGGACTAAAAGGAAAAAACAGAGGCGGGACTCAAATGAGATGATCACTCTGGAGGAGCAGGGCACAGATAACCGGTTAATACAGAAGATCATCCTGCAGCCAAAAGGCATTATGCTGTGGTCCAAGAAAACAGTACAACTATTTCACAGAAGATCAAAGTAGAACATTGTCTACCTAGATGCCACGAGTAGCATTGTTAGAAAGGCAAAAGGGGAGAGCACTCCTTTTTATATCTACAAACTTGTGTTGTTCGTAGATATAAAAGGGAGTCCTTTCAATGTCGTTGTGCCAAGTCCATTGAAAGGATGCTCTCCTGTCCCAGTTGCAACTTTTGTTACTTGTGAACACACCACAGCATCTGTTTCCTACTTTCTGGGATCCTTTATCACAGACTGCATAAAACAACATGGACCAGAGATTTCAATAATGTACATTTGTGATGGCTTTTTGAATTGAACTGAGTTGAATTGAATTTATTTCGAACGTGTCTAAAAATAAAGAAAAATAAAAAAACAAAATAGAAATGTCATCAAATCATAGTATACATACAAGTTCAAAAAAGGGGTTGGAAGAAGTATACACTTTTTTTTATTCATACCCCTTTTTACTCATTCTGGTTTATATATTTTTATATAGTTGCCAATATTATGTAGCAATATCCATATAAATGTATAATATATATTCATTACCTAAACATCCATATAAATATATAGCATATATAAATACTACATAAACTTCCATATAAATATAAATATAAATATATCCCTCATCACACTCCCATTTAACACACTTCCTCTTCCATATACTTATTTAGAAATAGTTTTTTGTACCATTTTTTAAATAGATTTATATTTCTACTTTGTTGCATTTGTTTTAATGCAGTCAACTGTGCGCAACCTATGTGGCCTTAGTCTCAATGACTTAATATCCCAGTATTACTTCATTGTCACAGGACAAGGAAAGAAGCAAGCGCTTAAACTTCCTATTCTTCAGAGGTGTTTGAGTTATGTGATGAACACCAAGGACCTCTGCAATGAGTAATGTCTCCAAGTGAATTAGACTTGTTTATATTTCATTGGCAGTAAATTGGCAAAGATATTAAATTAATTCTGTATAATTGTTCCTCACAGTGCCACCAAGCACTATGTTCTATGTTTACTATGTGTAAAAACATTTTCAAAACCTACAAAGCCTTTTGACAGCAGCTTCACAGCCAATCGTGGATGAGTTGGACATTCATGAGGAAGACTTTGTGGTAGCTAATCCTTTGGAGAATAAATTACATGTTTGTTAGTGTTGACTATAATGAGGTTTTGATCCTGTATGTCCATATTCTTTTATGTGTTTTTGTATGAAATTCATTTGGTTTGTTAAGCCACAATACTGTTTATTAATACTGAGTACTACTGTGTTTTATGGACATTTTTTTTTTCCAATAATTAGTGTGTAGTGTACGGCAGCAGGTACATGCATATAAGAAAGACTGCATGGACCACAGAAATATTATTCTGTTATCTGGTTTAGTATCACACAAAAAATAGATACAAAAATAGATACAAATGACATGAGAATAATTTTGTTGTTTGCAGAATGACTCTGGCCCAACACCGTTTGAGCATCACTTCAAGACCATTATCCAGCAGGCAGTGTTAGACAAAGATGGGGAGCCAAATCCAAACTTCATCCCCAAGCTTGTCAAATACTTTCTGCCTCAGGCTGTTCTGTGGTCAGGCCTGCTACTGGGTGAGGTAAATTCCTCTATTAATTATTATTATTAATAATATTAATTATATAATAATATTATTATATTTATATTATTATTAATAATAACTTTGTATTCTATATTAATAAACTTGTGTGTATTCAATGGCTAGGACGTCATGAAAAAGGTCCCCTTTATGTGAAGATCTCAAAGAGGTACCAAAGAATTAAGTTCTTTGCATGACAGTGTGTAGCTATTTAATCAAACTTACTCATGAGGTGACCGTAAGAAACCATCAGTTATGTTTTAATGTTTTTTTCTCCTTTCTGCTATTTGTCTAACTTATGTGGCAATGTAAAGACTGTGGTGCTGAAGTGTCTAGACGATCAGAACTGCTTAAACATTACAGACTAAAACATAGTCATTTTGGGCATGGCCATCATATTAATGTGCATATATCCTGACTGATATATCCATGCGTTTTTGAGACTAGGAATTCATTTCTGACACATTTATCAGGGAATCATAGCAATACCATAAAGGACTCTGATGTATGTACCACCTATCATTTCCCGTCATTTAGGTTACTATACTGAACTTGCAACAGAGCATGATTATTTTGTGCAAATAAGCCATCATTTGAAAAACAATGAGACAGTCACTGATGAACATTTCTACAGGTTGTTTGTAGCTTCCACACAAAGAAAACAAAGTTGTAAATTTAAATATGTTTTACATTTTGTTGTTGAGATGAGCAGTGATTATTGTTATGTTCAGTTTTTGTCACAAAGCTGAACTGAGACGAAGACCTTGATGAGGTCAGAGTCCTGATAAAAGAGCCTGAATTAAAAAGCATTCATCAGTCTGTGATCAGCCAGACAGAAAATATTTCTACTTTTCAACCTTTTAATAACTATCATCATTATAATCTTTGATTCATGACCATTTATTGTTTCACAGAGTTACTCAGCATTACCATTTCCTGAAGGGATCAGAAGACAAGAGTGTACAAACTGAATATGAACTAATCTGCAAATATGAGGCCAGAAAATCACAGTGTGAATGAAACTGGATTTGTAATGTGCGTAGTTTCCCCAGACTGCAGGCTGTTTGAAAGGCTCCTCACACTGAGACATGAGAAATATTTTAGCTGTTTCCAACCTTTTCTTCCTCCAATGAGTGTGGTAGTCTGTCACTGTCCAACAGTTCAGTAAAAGTGATTGACCTGGATTCATTCTGTCATGATCGTCCATTCACTCACCTTCATCGCTCATAAAGACAAAAGCTCAATCAGAGGAGCTGCTGACTAAATGGCTCCTTACAGTGTTTCATGTCTTTGCAATTTACATTTACAATTTAATCACAATCAAATCACAGAAAACCCATTGAAATCTTACCAACAGCCACATTGCTCTCTAAAAACAATATCTACTGAGTCTTTGTCAGCAAGTTAAAAAACAAACAAAAGTCTTCCAGCTGAGCCCGTTGGAGCAGAGTTGTCTACAGATTATCACGAGTGTTTGTTAAAAAGCCATTCACTGTCTGGAAATGTGCTCTTCCCACATGTTGTGTTTTCAGCTGTCAGCTTCATTGAACAATCAGCAGCAGAACAGAGCTGTCGAGCTCTTGATGAGACTGAAGAAGAGGGAGAGAGAGTTATATTTAAGAGTTATAAAAAGATACTTTACTGTTGAATGATCGTCATCTTGTGCCTCACAAATAGTTTTCCCTGGAAATCCAGTGGATATATAATATAAGAAGGCACATCTGCACAAACAGGCGTCTCATAAAGAGCAGTGATTACATCGATCACTGCCTAAATATTCAATCTATTCTCCTCCACAAAGAAATCAATCCTCCATCACTTTAAAAACAAAGCGAGGCTGCGGAGCTTCAATCTGCCAACGTGGCTTCATGTTTAATGGTGACCTGTACTGAATAAATCTGAGGAGATTTATTTTCTATTTGGAAAAAAAACTCAAAGTCATTTAGATTGTGTTATCATCTCTCCCTCAGACAGAAGATGGAAAATGATGTTTTGGTTTATTGACCAACATAATAACTATATAATAATAACTGTATGGATTTAATCTGATAATAACCACAGTACAAGATTGTTCTCGTTTCAGTTAAACTAAAGTGAATCATGTGTTTGTAGAAAAGGTTTGATTCACACTCACTTTGTGTCAGACTGTAAAGTGATAATTATAAGCAGGAATTAAACATCCTGCAGAACCAGCTCAGTGTGATATCATCTCCATGGACAGGTGTATGTGCCTTGTTATAAAGGACTCAGCTCCAGTGCTCTGTCACAGTAACACACCCTGCTGCAGCACAGCCTAATCCACTACAGTGCTTTCTCCAGCAGACTAATCCAAACTCTTCCAGCTGATCGCTGACAGCGAGGAGGGAGCTGTTAAAGCTGCTCAGCTGGGACCAAGAAATGAACTCACCCTCTTTGTCCACTACAAGAAATCCATCGTGCTGCAGGAAAAGCTTCATTCAACACAACAATGGTGTGTTTCCATCAAGAGACACCAACAAGTTACCGTCCACAGTTCAGTTCTCCTTTTCAAAGACGTGCAGGAGGCTGACATAAAGTAAAGGAAACACTCAGAGGAAGAAAAATCAATTTGAATAGTTTCCATCATTCTGCTGCCAAACACTGATTTACAATTAAACAACTGACGACTTAAACTGACATTTAATTAGAGTAAATGAATGAGGACGAAAACCAAGTCAGTGTTTCACCCCACTACACAGTGTGTGCTTGATAATGGACTTCTTTAACAGCTCCCACTGCTGTTATCACACAGTAATGTGTTATGTCTCGTCATGTTTGTTAACTTTTCATGTCTGTCATATTTCTCTTTCCTGTTCTGGCGTGTATTTTATTTTGAAATCCCCAACTCTCCTCTCGTTTCAGGTCCCGTAACTTCCTGCCATTGGTGTATTTCCCTGCCTGTGTGATTGTCTGCCCCGCCCTGATTGTTTCCACCTGTTTCCCATTACCTCTTGTGTATATATTGTCTGAGTTTCCCCTGTCTTGTTGCCAGATCGTTGCTTCTTGTTCATGTGTCCATGTCTCTGTGTTCCATGTTACCTGCGATTGAGCCGCCAAGAAACCAAGACTGTGTTTGTTTGTAAGATTTCCTTTATTAAAACAAAAAAAACAGTACCCGAGTCTTGTCCTGCATTTGGGTTCACCTGTTCTGTTAGCCCATTGTAACATAATGTGGACAGAAAGGACTTTGCGATGATATCAGCAGACAAAGCAGCGATCACGAGCTGCAGACAAACCACAGGCTCCTTTAACTCCACTAACTCATCGTCTTTATGAAACTCTTCTTCCAGCAGACATTAAACCAAATGCAATCATCCCTCTGTGCTGGACGGCAGTTTGGACCGAGTGGACAAAACACACACTTTGTATTTGTTGAACAGACGTCAGGTTTCACGCTGTTCAGGCAGAAACATTATGACTCTACAATATCTCCATGCTGAGCTCCAAACTGCACCAACAATATGATACAACACTGAGCTGAAGGGAAATGGGATCATTGTCATTGTCTCTTTTTCCTCTCATCTGTCTCCTCTTTTCTGTCTCTGTTCTGATTTTGTCTTCCAGCTCTCCCCACTCTCTTCTCTTCTTCATTTTATGTTCATGTCTCAGCTGCTGTGATCAGTCCTCCTTGTGAACAACAGAATAACAGTGGAGAACAGCCTCTCTGTGTTCATGTTGAATTATTTTATCTATCATGTCCATTTTAAAGACTTTGTGATAAAGAAATCTGCCGTGTTTTATCGGTTCTTATCAGCTTTTCCCTGCAGCAGGACTCACAGCACATCTCTCAGATCTGTCGCTGTTCGTCCAAAGACACTCAGTAAAGGGCTGTGAGGGGGCTCTGTGCTGAGATTGATATCTGTCTGTGAGGCTGGACGGGTTGACATTTAGCAGGAACGTGTTCATAAGAAGTTAGAGAGTCTCCGTATACTGTAATCCTTTGAATAACATCAGTGTGTGTTCATCCTGACAAATGGAAGAGACCTTATCTCAGCTTGTGGGGACTCTGTGATATTGATATTAATAATGGAGAGTTTAAGGGGCTGTGGGCCTGAGCAGGAGACTAAAGACGAGGGAAGCATGCGGTGCATACGTTATGACTGAAGATACTGTTGCTCTCCAGGAACAATGATAAAACAGCATCAATAGAAATTTCAGGGAAACATTTTACATTCTAATAAAATAAATATTTTTCCTCACAGGGGCCTTCGTGTGACTTTAAAGGGATCTGTTATAAGATTTCAAGAGGCGCAAATGTTCAGTTCATTTTTCACTCGAGTGGAATCTCAATAATCCTCAGTGTACTCAGGACTTCCAAAATGAGATCATTAAAATAAATAAATCTCCATTGACTCTTTGAGAGGAGAATGGATTTTAACAGACAGTCGATATGAAGCTCAGTGAGCAGCAACAACCATCACTGAACTCAGTCCTAATAAGTAAATCTACATCTCATTAAAATGGATCATTCCTGCTGATAAACTTCACTGATGAGAACCAGCAGATCATTTTCTTTTCTTTAGGTGATCTGAAGAGTTTGATATTTGAATTACAATTTATTTATTCCTCCTGTAGAGCCACACTTTAACTCTCCTGTGGTCTGATGGCATTATTAACTCATCCACTTTAAATTAAAGTAATATCATCTGAGTTTAGAGAAGATACTCCACAGAAGCTGTTGGAGGAGACATTTCAACAAGGAGCACATGTTGAGAATCAGACTGTTCAGGCAGAGGAAAACTGTGTGGAGACATAAAACCAGTGAGAGAAGAAAAGTTGAAAAACAGTCTCATCCAGGAATGATCTAATAAAACATTCATTTTCATGAGTTAGTCATTGATTCTTCATGTCACATCTACAGCTCCAGCTGAGGCCTGAACACACAAAGTAACACTGAACAGAATTCGTTTGTGTCTGTTCATCATTTTAAAGTGATCCAGGCTGCAGTAGATGAAGGATTAATTTAGTCTGAATCTCTCATCAGCTTGAGGTTTGACAGGATTCAGTCAGATTCATTGTCTCAGTGTCACTGTAAATGTTTTCATTACTGAACTTCATATGCAGTGTGTATATGTGAAGGTGTGTGTGCTCACAGATCCACTCAGAGTTATCAGCTTTGGCCTCATCTGCAAACACACACTCACACAACAGTGAGACCCTACAAGTGGGCTTTTGGCTGGGGGCTTCATCAAGTCTGCCTCGGGCACATGAGTGGGCGAGAAGCAGGATGAAAACTGGTTTTAGGTCCAAAGGCTTTTAGGAGGGAGCTGAATGATGCTTCCTGTCTTTTTGCCTTAATGCCACTGGCGACTATCCCAGCTGTCACTTGTGGCAGAAACTCTTCACTCTGCCTCCACAAAGGGGCTCGCTGAAGAAAAGCAGCAGGTTACAGTGAAGTTGTGCTGCTTTGATTGAAGGCTGCTGATCTTCAGCCACCAGTCAGGGAAGGGCTGCAGCACCTCATCAAACATTTTGGCTTTTAGTTTCCAAGAAGCTCAGAGAGCTCTGAATGAAATGAGCTGTGAATGAGCTGCAGGACACAGATGATGCCACCTTCCTCCTGAATTACTGAATACAGCACTTAGTGATCTTTTATGTGCAGTTTTTATGTCTTTGCATTTCCTTTTTACTTCCTGATTCAAGGTGGAGGGAACAAGTTAAATGGTGCCATGCTGTTGTGTAAGATTAGTCAAATAAATCTAATAAGAACTGGCTTTTTAAATAAAGAGATGATTGTTTTACCTCATCATGAATGTTTATGAGTCTGATCATTTCTTTAACCTCTCTGTGGAGTCTCTCTGTAAAACTGTTCCTGAAGTCCATAAAACAGGCCTGATGTGGGATTTCCAGTGTTTTTAATATGACGTCAGTTCATTATTCAGGAGACTGTGAGTAAACTGACTCTATCTTTGGAATCATCCACATTATAATATTTATAACTATTGTTTTATTGTTCAGAGATTGTGATAGTGTTTAAATTAATATGTTGCCTGAATAAGTCAGCAGGTGATATCGATGCACTTTTTTAAACAGTTCAACATTTCCCTTTAACACAATGTTAATGTCAAACAGTCTTGTTTTCACTGTCAGCCTAACGAGGCTTTGACATTTGAGTCTGAGTAACTCGTCTGTTTACTGACGTCTGTTCTGTCACACAGAAATTACATTTGTTCAAATTAAAGATCCTGTGAACTCATTTTTCAGTCTAATAAATGTTTAAAGGGCCTGGAATCACTAAACTGTTTTGGTGGAAAGTAAATTTATTTGAAACAATAATATTTGACTGGACTGGACATAAAATCAGTGACTCTCAGTGCAATCTGTTTTAACATCACACCATATTACTGCTGTTACACAATGAAAACATCCCAGCATCATATAATTGAATGTGTTTATGCTGGCAGCAGACTGTGGTACAGAGACACTTTATGTATTACGGGCTGATATTGATCATCGATCGATCAGTCTAAAACATACAGCGAGCACTTCCTGAGTGTGAGATATGAGAGTGTAAACTCAGAGCGGAGAGCTGAGGATGGAGACTGAACCTGGATCAGAAACAGGCCGACAGAGAGAACATGGAGTCTCTTCTCCTCGGGGAGGGAGGGAGACGCTGTCCTCTCATGCTAACATTGCCAAGGCCTTGGAAGAGTGTGAATGTGTGTTTGGTGTGTTCAGACAGATGATGAATGATGAAGGAGAACTAAGAGGGACAGAGTGAGCAGGACACCAATGTTTAAACTTGAATTACACATCAAAGCAGTAAAATCAGCTCTCGCGTGTTCACCTGCTTTAACACAAATGTATTCACAGCTCCACTGTAAACTCACATATTCCTGAGTCAAACTCCAGTATTATTCCACTATCAAAGACTTTTCCTGTCTAATGAGCATTTCAATGAGACGTGATTACAGCACTTTAGACTTCCTGCAAATCCTGCTGAATGAATTCAAACTGCTGAGAAGAGACATTCAGACATTTCCTGTTCTCTACACACGAGAGAGAGAGAAGAAAAAGAAGACGGAAATCACAGAGCCAGTGTGTGTGTGTGTGTGTGTGTGTGTGTATCAAGGTGTCACTGCTTAGAGCATCATAAACCAAAGTCTCTCTTTCTCTCTCCTGAACTCTCATGAATGTGTAACTATGACTCTACAAATTGTTATGCTAATTGAACAAAGCTTGTCAGTTCTGACAAACGTTCATTATAGATTCACAGTGAGAGCTCACTTATAACAACCTGAGAGGAAGTGTGGAGGCAGTTTGTGGAGGCTCATGATTTTCCTGACACACAGTTTCAAATGTCAGAACAGAAAATAGTTTCAAACTCAAATCAGATGTGTTTAAACTGGACTGAGCTTTCTGTCAAACTGTGACAGGCTGCTGCCTTTATTCACTGATTTACTGTCTGTTCACATATCAGTCATGTTACACAGCTTGTTCACTGCAAATGTGTCATTTACATTTACATCATTGATGTAGGGTGTGTTCATGCTTGTTATCTTGTTGCTCTTCATTATAAACTCCACTGTTGCGACTCTTCAGCCTCCATGTCCAGAGTCTCTGCCTCAACAACATGCAGTGGACTTTCTCTCTTTGACCTGAACATTACAACAAAGAGGAGTCAGCTCTTTGTTTATTTAGTCTTTAAGCACTTTGGTTTAAATGGAGGTGAGTATCCACTTATATTGACCTCTTAAACAGTCTCTTAAAGTTTCCATCACTACATCGAATAATTTGCTTTCTGACTGTTTCAGGACCAACAGAGTCCTCGGGATGACCTGCCATTAACTCAAGACAACATTCCTCTGAGTCATTCCTCTTGTGACTCTGAGTCACAGAATGATAATGATGATGATCTCTTTGTTCCACGGAAGCTGAAAGCTGAACAGATTAAAAAAAAAACACTAATACCTGATTTTGGGACATCTTATACGTCAGACACAAGCATCCCAACAAGCATCCCAGCTGTGCCCAGCACAACAAAAGCTTGTCCACCTGATGAAGATCATATAGTTCCCAATGTTGCTGAAACATCCGATTCAGCAAATTCAGTCAAAGGCGCATCAAAGGAAAACCCAAAATGTAAAGCTGACAAACAAGAATTACCATATCTGAGTATGAGTAATAAAAATTACTGTTACATTTGTGGCAAGCCACAAAGCAAACTTTCCCACCATTTGAAAACACACAGTGCACATGCTGAAATAGTACGTGTTTTCCCTCCCTGAGCACTCAAAAGAGCATAAGACATTAATTGAAAAAATGAGGAATATAATAATGCTGCAGTTTTACAGAGTGGAAACCAAAGGCTAAAGCACTGACAGGAAAGTTTGTTCACTGTATGCACTGTCAAGAGATGTACATTCCTAAGGAACTTTGGAGACATGTCCGCAGGTGCCCCTGTAAGCCAGAAAACAGAGATTTGGAGAGTGAGCCTGGGAGAACCAAGGTGTTGGGTTTGGCTGTAGTGTAAGAGTCTGCCTTCTCTCAGCAGATCTCAAGTGGAGTGTGGCAGCTCCTGGGTGCCATGTAACAGGATTATTCAGTTTGACCAGTCACTCTACAACAAACATGGACAAGACCCTACAAAGTATGAATACATACGACAGAAACTCCATGAAGTGGGGCATAAATGCCACAAATGTCTTCCAGTTTGCAAGGCCCAAATCAGTGAGCCACTACAGAGGACAGGACTGTTTATGTGTACATGCACCTCAGGTCGACTCAGCTCAGGAAGCATGTCACCACATTCTCACAAGTCCTTAATTTAAAATACAATGAACTTGATCAGGTTGCAGATTTCCTGGGTCACAACATTCGCGTTCATCAGTGATTTCTACAGTTTACCAGTTCCCACAACACAACTGGACAAGATTTCCAAACTACTTTTGTCAATGGAGAAAGGCCATCTTTGCAGCATTGAGGAGAAATCACTTGATGAGATTGAAATTGAAGGTTTGTACAGAAATTAGTACTTTTCTGAAGATGTGTATTTCTTTTCTCTGAATGTTACGTCAAAGGCTTGTCATAGATTTAATTTTCCAGTCCAAATATAAGCCAAGGTCAACCCTTATTAAATACAAGTCTAAGAGCCTACAGAAATGTAATAATTCAGCATTATGTTTTTTGTGATTGTGATATCATATTGTGTACTCATTTTACAATTTTTTTTATTCAAATTAATATTTCCAAGCAAATTGTAATCTTGTTTGTACAACATAATGACTTTTTCACTCTAGATAAATGATCATCTCCCAGGACTTCAGGAGTTCTGTGGTAAAAGAGTTATAGAAGTTTTTATTTTACGTTCATAAAGCGTTTTATCAACCTCAAATACTTGCCATCATCATCAAAAGCATTTTTCTTTGCTGCTTTAAATTGAAGACATTTTGTCATTTGTCAATAGAAAACCTTTAACTTATACTACTGTATATTAAGCTAAAATATTAAAGTATTTTTTTCATGTCCAGTTATTTATGTGACTTTTACTAATACCATTTCCCAGACCAAATAGCAGTAAGTGACGCTGAGGCCAAGGACAGTGAGGGCGAATCTGATGATAGTGGCACTGCAGTGATAGAATCAGAGTGTGGAACTACTGAGTCTGTGGATGCTGTATCAGACTCTACAGTCACAGAGCAGGTCCATGACACTGGAGATTGCAGTAGGTTACTTCACTTGACAGTTGTCTTTCTGTTGATAATTTTTTTTTTTTGTAGTAAAAAGAAACTTTTGTCAAATTTTATATTTAGCAGAAACAGTGACATTGGTGTCCTCTGCTGTAAAACAGAACGACCCTTCCTCTGAAGGTAAGCCAAGTTTGATTGTGAAGCACCTGTGGTACTTTAAATAAGACACAAAAGCACATGCATGTCATGCCATCTTTCAATAGCTTTTCATGCACTGCTAATGTCACCCTGAATGTGGCCTAAGTGCTTCCTCTCAGCTTTAAGGTTGTTGGAAACTTTACACCGATTTTACAAAACAAGAGTTTCAGAGAGTTGGGGTTGGAAATTGAGGCTTGATGGAAATGTCAAGCAAATATTTAAAGAGTATAGTGTACACAACATAGAATATTAAACGGAAATAAGTTTTAACATTTAAAGATGTGTACTGCAGTGTATTCCAGAAAGCCAGTTTAGTGAGTACAGTCAGGGAAGAGATCGCTTCATCTCTGGGTCAGTTACTGTGGTAACATACACTGTGAAGCTAACCTGGGGTCTGTTTCAGAAGGTTTAACAAACTCTGACCCTGAACTCTGAGTTTCCATCTCATCAGGATGAGCTGACTCAGAGTTTTCAGTTCCAGAGCAGGTGACCATAGTTAGTTCAGTCAACTCTGAGTGTGTTCACTCTGAGCGCAGTGTGTGTTTGGTGACTGAAAAACAGCCATCTTCAATGGAGCACTGATTCCGCCATGTGAGTCCTAATGGTGACAGGTAAATGAAGATCAAACAGAACAGAGACAGGGATCTCTGCCTTTACATTCAAATATCACACATGGTGGAATCATCCTAAACTCAGAATAAAATCTATAGGCTAAACTGGCCTTTATAACATGGTGACTCTGTTGGCATTAAAGAAGCTGTTGGGTTGCCACTCAAACATTTAGCATACATTTCTGCAGTAATCACTGTTTACATCTAACACATCTGTATGAAGCTTTACACACGAGACACTGATCAATCAACCGTCATTTTAATGGAACATTTTGTCATACTTAGCATATCATGTTGGAGATAATGTGAGGATGATTGGAGGCTGAAAGACTTGCATAAAGCATGTAGTCTGAATGTGTTTTAACAGCTTTTCAGATACTGTCTGAATGTGCACATTTTAAAATATAGTGATTAAATGCTGCTGGGCAGGATTTCTTAATATAAAACTGACGTCTAAACATGCACACTCAGTTTTAACCTACATGCCTTTTCAACTGGACATTGTTACTTGACAAGAAGACACTCAGTAACTCAGCCACAACAATATCTCCATTTTCACTTCTTCTCAATACTTATCATGTAATCTCCTTGGCGGGCATTTAGTTAGCCAACTGACCATGACACATGCAATACGATACAATATGCAATTAAAACATTATAAGCATACTAACACAAATCACATTAGTGCTGGTTGAGTTTATAATCATTGGTCCATGAGTTGCCTATGTCTTATCTGTTTGAAATATATTTCATCTTCAGTTACTGCCACCTGCATTTAGTCCCTGTCACAGCTGAATACATAAATTTCAGATGTAACAAACAGCAGGATCTAGCACTTTATCATCCATCAAGGAAACTGATGAATGCATAGATTACACTAAATAAAATATAATAGCATTAATTCATTGATATTGTATTAAAATGGAGACTCTGCTCTTTATTTACTTATTGCCTTGGGGAAATCATCAGTGCTGTGATCATCAGTGATAATGGTCGCTGTTTTTCAGTCACCACACACACATTGAACTTAAAGTGAACAAACTCAGAGCTGACTGAATTGACTCTGGTCACCTGCTCTGGAATTGAAAACTCAGTTACAGTTTACTATACAAGTTTATTTTCTTTGGTCTCATAAATGTGGTCATATTTCAAAAAAAAAAAAAAGAAAAGGGGGGGAGACTTGAGTGTTAAAATTAGACTTTCTCGAACTCCATCTCTCACGTAGCAGAGAAGTCTGTGATTAAGACTGTGAGACTACCATTGTGCCCACTTCCTGCACTGTTTATCTAATGTGGATGTAAATCCAGTTAAAAAAGCAGTAAAAGGGTCAGCCTTTAAACCCCATAGTCTTAGGTTCATTTCAAATCAGCTGTGTTAAAGTACAGTGCCAAAATAACTGGAACCGAGGGATAGCTGCAAAGAGGCAGTCACAAAAACAAAAGCTGTAAATACACTAAAAACCATTTGTGTTTTGTTTTTTTTCTATGTGTTTGTGTTGGTTATTCTGATGATGATTTATAAAGAACTTTATTCCTAACATGGGTCTTTATATGTCAGATAAGATGACATTGTAGCAGGAAGCTCATGACTAGTTGTGATGTTTGACAGGTGGTTGTTTGTCTGTTATTCAGTGTCACCACCTAACAGTGTGGTTTACCCACAGTTTTAAGGTTTTTTTTAATTTATTTTTTGTGTTGTGGTTATGCTGATACTATAATGTTTTATGTAGCAACCATGTTCAGGGGTCTGTGTAAATTAGAGAAAAATGAGACTTTAGCAAGAACGCTCATTTGAGTTATTATTTTGCAATATTATGTGATAGGCTGAGGTTTGGCTGTTAATCACTATCAATGTTAGTATTTTTTTTATATTATGTGAATTTATACACAGTACTTCAGCTGCAGCCTCCCTTTTTGTTAATAAAATGTTTGTCCCGTTAATGCATTGTGCTGTCAGGTTAATGTGTATTTATGTTAATGAGTGCTTTAAATTGTGACATCATTCTCTCTTTAAAGACCCAACAGTGTTTTTTTGGTCCTTATAAGTCACATATTTGTCAAAAGTCAAACGTCTGCGTAAACCACAGTGTTGTCATGGTGCTGAGTATGAAGTTCTGAACATCTG
This sequence comes from Scortum barcoo, assembly GCA_023238725.1. Lineage (NCBI taxonomy): Eukaryota > Metazoa > Chordata > Actinopteri > Centrarchiformes > Terapontidae > Scortum > Scortum barcoo. Next base: position 25,231,136 of record CM041552.1, read on the forward strand.
ACATCAAAAGTGACCTGATTTTTCTTCAGATTGTTTTGCAGTGCATTGGCCTAACTCCCATAGCTCTAGGACCTCAGGAAAGGGTAGTCCACCTAAACCACCACCAGGCTGGTTTGGAGAAAAAGAATCCGGCTAGTTCATATAAACCTGTGTGTGTATGTGTGTCTGTGTGTGTGTGTGTCTTCTTCCCAGGAGGTAATGACAGTCTGTCAGCCACACAATTATGAGCTAATTATTGGCAGATTAAAGTGTGAATGTTCAGTGATCTTATGTTATGTATGTTTGAAAATACGTATTTGAAAAGGTAATGCAGAATTTAACATGTTTTACAAAACATAAAGGCACAAAATCAGAGGTAAAAGTGGTCATTTTCAGCAGTGCCCCAAAAAACGCTCTTTATTTCAACATTGCGTCATATTATGTCACCTAAGGGAGTCGTTGCGCCCCGCTCTGCCTGAAGTCAATGAGCTGTAGTAGGTGGTAGTGAGTCTGAGCAGCCTTTACTTTAATGCTGCATTTGTTAGGAAAAACGCGGTAATTTGTGGCACTTATTTTATACCGGAGGATTATCATCACGGCGATATGTTGGAGTTCAGGATGGGATTTTGAAGCCCAGACCATGTGAGACTGACAGCTGTGGTTCCCTCCGTGCACACAGCAGCTCCATCAGGTCTGCTGCCTGCAGGAGTCACGGATCAATCAGAGATTCAGCTCGACCAAAACGTCAACTATTCACCGTAAGTCACGTTTTCTAACGTTTGCTAACTTCCAAATTATTCACGATAATAGTTTCATTAACCATGATTTTGTATCATAAACTATCTAATTTAAAAGGGCTAACGTGGCTGGTGGCTAGCTAAATTAGTCACCAATATTTAGCTACTTAACTCTTCACAAGCTAACGTCTACTAGACTAGAAAATGTTAGGAAGAGGTAACATTAATGTTGTGAGGGCTGATTGTGTTGCATTCTTTGTAACGTTCATAGATTATAGTAACATTAATCTGGTAAAGACTGTGTGGACAATTCTACAAGGGCACTAATGTTACCCAAAAAAATGTACTGATAATGTAGTGTTTGGGTTTGAATGAATTAGTTACTGCGTAGAGAGTATTCATTTCTGTTAGCTTGGTTTACGGGCTTTGCAGCTGGGCAAAATGATGTTAACCTTAACCCTTGTGTTGTCCTAGGGTCAAAAATGACCCGGCCACTATGTTTAATAGCAGAGAAAAACCTCTAAATGACCTTTTTTCAACTTGAAATTTGATGGCTTTTCCTAAAGTGACTCCACCCTTAGAAAAGGTGAAACATTGTCTTTGTTTATATTTTCATCAAACTGTACACCACCAGGTTACAAAGACTGTCTTAGGGTTAAAATCACAGTCACAGTGGACTAAAACACACACCCACATCACACACCTCACCTCTAAAACCACAAAAACAACACATACACACACACACACACACACACACACGGAAACTGAGATTATGTTATGTTCTGACAAAAAGTCATTTTAAGATATTGTATTTCAGTTAATAGTGTACGCTTACGCTTAGTATGAATGATCAATTTAAATGAAACAAGCCTCTATCATATTCGATAGTGTGTGTATCAGACCACCGAATCCCCATGAGGATGTGAAGGTGTGTTCTAGTTTGTGTGTGTGTGTTTGCGTGTGTATGAGTACACACGCAAACACACACACACACAAACTAGTGTACTGAAGAAGAGAGTATACTCTCTAATTCAGTGTATCTGAGCAGCAGAGCAGCTAATGATCCACAGTCAGAGCGAAGAGCAGAAAGCTGCTCGTCATTCAGCTCATATTGAAACGTTGCTCTGTTCATGATGTGACACAGTAAATCCATTACTGTGAAACAACAACATCACTGGAGTTAGCAGTGATACATCGTGTTAGCAAAGAGCTGCTTTGACCGTCACTGACTTTGCTCCATATTACGCTGATGATTTTCACAACACATTAGATAAGCTGTGATGGATGAGTCACTGTTAACAACATTATCAGTGTCACATTTTGGCTCAGGGAAAACAAACCATCGTCTCCACTGTTGGACACTTTGGCTTTTTGTATCAGAGGAACCTTAAATGATTAAAAATGTTCCTGTGAGAGTAAAACTGTGAAACACTCAGTGCCAGTGAAGGCCACTTGAATTATCTGTCCAAAATGAGGCTCTCCTGCCTCTCAGTGAAGCAGCAGAACCGCATAATTTCTCCCAGCCAATCACAAAAGATCAGGCTACGTCCCAGATAGTGACTTCACAACGTCTGACCAATCAGCAGTGGCCCAGAGTCTCTCAAACTTCCTCTTGCCTCTCGACTTAACTGAATGTGTTAGTGTGCTCCTTCACAGTCAGACGTACACAGAAATAACTCTGAAACTAAAAATGGTAAGTTGATGAAACTCACATTATACAGTTAAATAGTTGTGCTAAATTATGAGATAGGTGATGTTTGCATAAGATTTCTAGAAATGTGTGAGGTTTTCGCATGGAAAATGGTGAGACCATATTTGATCATATGCCCTGTGTTATGACCCAGGGTCATAAGGTTATGTTCTTTTCAGTGTTTGTGTCTGTATCTTCCCCATTGTGTGTCTGTGTGTTGTCTCTCCCTACCTGAGGGAGGTGCTATTTCTTTGTCTTTCTCCTTTTCTCTATTGTGTTCTGTGTAGGTGGTGGCTGGTGATTGGGCGGAGGATCAACGGGACCAGTTTTAAAATGGGACCCACCCATGCCGTGTGGCCCTCTCTCTTTCATTCACCTACTCCCGACCAGACTGTGGTGCGCTGTGTGTCTAAGATTCGAACTGTGTGTGTGGTGCTGCAGCGTGTGCGGCGAGACCACTTTTGAGTTTTGTTATTTGTTTGATGCAGTCCGGGTTTTTTTGTAGGGGGGAGAAGCTATTTTATTTCCTCAAGTTTTCTCCTGTTTATGTTCAGGGAGGCAGGTAAGATACCTGTGTTTTATTTTCTCATTCAAGTAGGTAAGTTAGTAGATTTTTGTTTCTAGATGGTTTTCTTGTTGTTGTTTTGGCTGTGCTCCCCCTGACGCCTATAACCCAGTTTTTTTGTTGTTGTGAATAAATAATTTGTTGGACTGCAAATTATCTGGTTTATTTCTGGTCATCCTTGGGAGAAAAAGGAGAGGGAGTCACACTCTTTATGTTGTGCTCCAGATTCCCCTAGACTGGGGCGTAACATAAATTGGGGGCTCGTCCGGGATAGAAAATCCTTTGAGTAGGTATTATTGGCGTGAGTATTTTTTTCCCCTTTTTCACATTTCTGGTTGGCAGTTGTTTTTTGGGTGTGTAAACATGGAATTTGATTTGGACACTTTTTCACGAAACCCCACGTTGCAACAGTTGAACAGGTGCAAGAAGGTTGATTTGCAGATCATTGCAAATTTGTTTAATGTGCAAGTGCCTTTAAATGTGAAAAAAGATGAGCTTAGGCGGCTCTTGGTGGCTTCGAGAAGCTGTGGGAGAGGGGCTTATTCACAGATGAGTCCGCAGCAGAGGTTGTAGGCAAGGCTGACACGGTAGTTCAGGATCCTGTGCCGCCCGTCTCGCCGTCTACCAAAGACCCTCCTGTTTCGCCGGGCGTGTCGGCAGAGGAACTCCAGCTGACACTCCGCATCAAAGAACTGGAGGTGAGGAATCGGGAGTTAGAGGTGGAGGCTATGCACCTTAGGGTGAGAGCTCTAGAGCTGGAGCGTCAGCCCAGGATCACTCCGCAGTCACCTGTCACTCAGTCCCTGCACTCTCCCCGTGAAAGCTTCGACGTGTCTAAGCACATTGCACTTGTGCCACCGTTCAGGGAGTCTGAGGTGGATTCTTATTTCAATGCATTTGAGCGCATTGCAGCCACTCTGACTTGGCCAAAGGATGTATGGCCATTGTTGCTTCAGTGTAAATTAGTGGGGAAAGCTCAGGAGGTTTGTGCTACCCTCACAGTGGAACAGAGTTTGAATTACGACTTATTAAAATCCACTGTGTTGCGTGCCTATGAGCTGGTGCCTGAAGCTTATAGGCAGAAATTTAGAAACTGTGTGAAAATTGCCAACCAGACATATGTGGAATTTGCACGTGAGAAAGGGGCTCTTTTTGATAAGTGGTGTCAAGCCAGTAAGGTTTGTGACTTTGCCCAGCTGAGAGAACTTGTGTTGCTGGAAGAATTTAAAAAGTGTTTGCCGGAGCGCATCGTAGTGTATTTAAATGAGCAAAAGGTGCCTTCTCTCTCTGAAGCTGCTGTGCTTGCAGATGAGTTTGCTTTGACTCATAAAAGGGTATTTTTGTCTTCGGTGCAGCGTGAATCCCCAGTCCCGGTTGAAAATAAAAAAACAAGGTCACCAAAAACTTTCCGACGCAATCAGGCCGCGATGGCAAATCGCAAGTGTTTTTATTGTCACGAACCTGGTCATCTCATCGGAGTCTGTCCTGTATTAAAACACAAAGAACAAGTAAAAGGTAAAAATCCCTCAGCCATGGGGCTCATTCAAGCTGAGCCAGCTGTTAGTCAGCATGAGGCTGTCACTGAGCCACCAAAAGGCGAAATTGACGCAGATTTTAAGCCGTTCATTTCACAGGGTTTTTTATCACTGACTGACAGTGAGTTGGACAAAGTGCCGATCACCATCTTAAGAGACACTGGCGCTAAACACTCTGTGGCTCGGCGTGGAGTTGTGCCGTTTTCTGAAACGACATACTGTGGTTCTGACTTGCTTGTGTGGGGAATAAAACTGAGTGTTTTGCGCATCCTGCTTCATACGGTGACGCTCTCCTCTGCCTTTGTGTCTGGCCCGGTGAGAGTGGGGGTGCGTGATCAACTACCTGTCGTGGGGGTTGATTTCATTTTGGGGAATGATTTGGCAAGAGTAAAAGTGTTTCCCTCTACTCCAGAGGTCACTGAAAAACCTGCGGTTGATGTTTCTCCCACTGTGCCCGTTTTTCCGGCGTGCGTCGTGTGCGACGCGCGCTCAGGCTCGCTCATAAACTTGCTGATGTAGTGGATCTCGATGATTCCTTTTTGAATACATCTGGTGATGTGAGTCCCTCTCACTCTGAAACAAAATGTGTCCCGATGACTGCTGATGTGATACCGGATGAGAGGAATCTGTGTTTGACAGTGGACAAAGATCAGCTTATTAGGGCTCAGCAAGCTGACAGTACATTAGATAAATGTAGATCTGCTGCCAAGGAAGGTAGTGTTACTTCTTCTGTGACTTACCTGTTTGATGATGGGGTGTTGTTGCGCAAATGGTGTCCAGGGTCTGATTTGGAGTGTGATATGGTTGCTCAGGTGGTCGTGCCAAAGGAGTTTCGTCTCCAGGTGTTAAGCTTAGCCCACGACCACGGGGTGTCCGGCCATTTGGGGATAAGAAAAACATACAACCGGATCCTCCGATATTTCTTTTGGCCAAGACTTAAATCTGAGGTAGTGAAATTCTGCCGCTCCTGTCACACTTGCCAAATCACGGGAAAACCAAACCAGATTATTCCTCCGGCTCCATTGCATCCCATCCCAGTAATTGGTGAGCCATTTGAACATATTATCTTGGACTGTGTCGGGCCCTTGCCAAAAACCAAAGCGGGGCACCAGTATCTGCTCACCACGATGTGCGCCGCCACGCGCTTCCCTGAGGCCATCCCATTGCGCACATTGCGGGCTAAAGCGGTGGTGAAGGCTTTGGTTAAATTCTTTTCCACATTTGGATTGCCGAAACGCATCCAGACGGACCAAGGATCTAACTTTATGTCTAAGATTTTTGCGCTGGTCATTGCTGCTGCAGGACTTTAACCTGGAGATCCGTCACATAAAAGGAACTCAGAACGTGGTGGCAGATGCACTGTCTCGTGCAGGGTCCTGATATCAACATTTCTTTTGAGGGTTGAAATGTTTGATCTTAGGTGGGGGGGTGTTATGACCCAGGGTCATAAGGTTATGTTCTTTTCAGTGTTTGTGTCTGTATCTTCCCCATTGTGTGTCTGTGTGTTGTCTCTCCCTACCTGAGGGAGGTGCTATTTCTTTGTCTTTCTCCTCCTTTCTCTATTGTGTTCTGTGTAGGTGGTGGCTGGTGATTGGGACGGAGGATCAAGCGGGACCAGTTTTAAAATGGGACCACGCCCATGCCGTGTGGCAGCCCTCTCTCTTTCATTCACCTACTCCCGACCAGACTGTGGTGCGCTGTGTGTCTAAGATTCGAGAACTGTGTGTGTGTGGTGCTGCTGTGTGCGGCGAGACCACTTTTGAGTTTTGTTATTTGTTTGATGCAGTCCGGGTTGTTTTGTAGGGGGGAGAAGAAACTATTTTATTTCCTCAAGTTTTCTCCTGTTTATGTTCAGGGAGGCAGGTAAGATACCTGTGTTTTATTTTCTCATTCAAGTAGGTAAGTTAGTGGATTTTTGTTTCTAGATGGTTTTCTTTGTTGTTTTGGCTGTGCTCCCCCTGACGCCTATAACCCAGTTTTGTTGTTGTGAATAAATAATTTGTTGGACTGCAAATTATCTGGTTTATTTCTGGTCATCCTTAGGAGAAAAAGGAGAGGGAGTCACACTCTTTATGTTGTGCTCCAGATTCCCCTAGACTGGGGCGTAACACCTGTTCATGTAACACCATCGGAAATGCTGGTATGTCTGTTTATGGACATATGCCCGATGCAGCTAGACCTCACTACCAACAAGAATGCACTGCTTTTACACATACAATGGTAAGTTGTATGTTTAGTAAATCATTATTATTATTATTATTTTAAATAAGGCATTATATAATGGAGAACAGTAGTAATAGTGCAATGGATGTTGATGAAAACGGGAAAAGGCTGACCTGGACAACCCAGCCCTGTCAGAGTACTAGCACTCTCCACCTGACTTTGGCTTCATCCATGACATGGTTCTGTACCAGGGAAAGACTACGCTGGAGGCCCATGGTGTCCCCTGACACCTGAACAGGAAGCCATGGGTGCCACCAGCCAGATTGTCTCCATCCTGGCCAACACCATGTCCTCTTCCACCACCACAGCCATCTTTGCAGACAACTTTTTCAGCAGCCTGGAGATTGTTCGGTACCTCAAGGACAAGAACTGCAGGTATATGTTATGTACGCTGTTATTTCACAGAGCAACATGTGAAAATAATCACACGTTAATGTTTTTATGTGTGTGATTCCTCTCTGCAACCTGCAGGTACACAGGGACAGCCGGGGACAACTGAATTGTCAAACTTCCTCTCAGGTCCATCAAGGATATGGAGAAGAAGTCTGTGCCTCGTGGCACCTGCAACTACGTCCTCAGTGACGACGGGATCCTGGCTGTCAGGTGGAAGGACAACAAGGTTACTGACAGGACGCGACCTGCCCTGCTCTTATGAAGAGCTACAATGCCCACATGGGGGGCACTGACAAAAGTGACATGCTGGTCCATCTCTACTGTACCCCCATGAAATCAAAGAGGTGGTCCATGCGGCTGTTTGCCTATACGGTAGATGTCAGCCTCACTAATGCCTGGATGATGTGCAGGCGAGACTGCAAGTCTCTGGGTGTGGATGGTCTGTCTGAAAAGCTTCAGGATCCAGGAAATGTATTTTCCAGTATGCTTGACATTGTTTGAAACTATTCTGTATTTATATATTTCTGTCTCTTTCCTCAAAATTAAATTTCAAATTCAGGTATTCAGGAGTGCCAGCAGTACCTGTCCCTCTTCCATGCTCAAGATGGACACGACTTTAAAAATCATTCTCTGGTTGTTTTTAACATTTCATTGTCCTTCACCTCTTCTGATAAAGTCACAGTCCTGTCTGTCTCAGTCCACCTCAGCCAGTTCCTCCGTCCTGCTCTCACCTTTTTCAGTGTCTTTGATGATATATCAGCTGACAGCTCTGTCCTCCAGAGGGGTGAGGCTAATATCTGGGTTTTTATCTCCCTGAGGGGGCCTCTAACCTCTGAGCACACAAACCTGCTGCTCCTGGAGGAGAGTACTGAGCTCAGTGCAAATCTCTGCAGTTTGCTGGTCTCTGCTGGTCACACAGAGGGAGGGTGTCTGCACCATGAGCAGGTAACATGGATTTAGACTGGACAGGTGCAGAAAATAGACCAGCTACAGTTGATCTTTACAAACACATCACACAGAGAAACAAATCCAGATAAAGACCATTTTAAAACCAAATGTGCTGCTCTCACAGATTTGACAAGAATCAGTGAAGCAGCTCAAACATCCTCTGATGTTTATTTCAAAGCAGACAGGCAAGAAGAGAGCAGAGCAGCGAGGCCGACTTCATGATCAAACCATCAAAACCAACAAGTGACCTCCAGGTTTATGCTCCATACATTCAGCATCAACAACACACTGAGCATCTGAAGTATAAATGAATAAAGTGCAGACACTGATGTAGGAGGCTGAGAGACACTCAGAGTCACTGAGGGAGATTGTCAAAACCAGAACAGTGAAATGAAGTCAGAGAAACTGACAGCAATACATAAAACACTTTGAGCCTGGTGTCTGAAAAAGTTTCTACTGTACAGTCAATGAATTGTAGCGCTAAAAGAAATTCAATGTAGCTTTTTAATGTTGAGCACATTACTTTTGAACTCTCGATTCAACATACTGAGGTCCATGAACACAAACAGCAATGAGTCCTGTCACAGAGCTTTAACAGCAGAAGAGAGGAAGTGAACGGGATCTGTGTGTGTGTGAAAGGTAAAAAAAATATATATGTGTGTGTGTGAGTTTGCTCTTCATTAATTTAACATCACCTCTATTTGTGATACTGAACAATCTATAAATAAAATTGACTACTGGATCTGCAGCCTCAAGAGGCCGAACACAGTTTAGTTTAGTATGTGTGACTGTAGAGACAAGAAGAGTTATACAATATACAATAAATACAATAAATACATTTCTACAGTGACAGTGGGTTGAGGTAAAGCTGAATTACAGTGCAAGACAATGAATAATAATAAATTAGAAAAATGAAACATGAAAATGACTCATTCAGCACAAATGACTCACATCAATTCATTTAACTTCTCTCACAGTCACGATTTCAGAATCAGATTAATCTTCCACTTTTCCACAGAAACAAACTTCAGAAAAGATTAAAAAACCTACACAGATCATGTCTCCTCAGTAAGTTCTTCCTGGAGTCATCATAGAGACATGAAATCATCAGTGTGTGGTGAATGCTGGATTGGGATTACAGAGCCTGAACAGGACACAGTCAATCTGGCTGTGATGGTGTCATTAAGGTCTTAACAGGAACATTATACAGCTGTTAGAGTGAGAACTTTTCCTGGATCTTTTATCCAACAAGACGACCTGATCAGATGTGTGAACTCCTCAAAGAGCTCCGACACAAACCAGCCTGGAGAATATTACAGCGACTTACAGCAGATCACCATCTGAACTGATCAATAGAGTTCACGTCTGCCTACTTTGTTGATGCCTCGGATGCACAAACACATCAAAACACAATCAGATGCAGAGATGTAAAGTTCATGATATTATCATATGATGTTAAACACAGAAGAGTGTTATAATCCACTTTATTTCTGTCTTTCTGTGCATCATCACACAGCTCTGATATCGAGGTGTGAAAAATGGAAACATTACTCAGATGGAGTTCAGTCCTTTTTGGCCTGTTGCTGCTCTCACAGAACGTGAACTATAATTACTTGGAGAACAAATTGTGTGTGTGGGCATATTTAAATGGGAGTAGACACATTAAGGTCTCATCTATCAGACAAACTCATTTTGTGTTGTATTCATCCATTCAGCTAAAAATATCCACAGCTCCATAGTAAAGAGCCACAAACATTGTGGATCATACGAGCTGCTCCACACAGACCTGCAGACATTTGGAGCAAACACCTAATTACATTCATCAAAGGCCAAATGCACTTTGGGACTGTCTCATTCTTCAGACTGACTGAAGGCTCTGCAACATCCAAACAAGAAATGTGGCCCACTTTACTCCAACAAAGTCAAATCATTTCATCAGTGCTTCACCACTGTGACACTTCTTCAAGTTCACTTTAGCAGGAAGCAGTTTGAGGAAACAGAGAGCTTCCTGAAGTGATTCTTCATTGAAGCATTTCTCTGTTTCAGTGTGGAGCAGCTCAGGAGTTCAGTCTCAGGAAGTCAAAAAGCAGAAGAGAGTGAAACAGAGAGCACATCCTTCACTCTGACAGCCACTCGACACACAACAAGGACGACATTTTGTGCCTGACACTCAGCTCTGCCGTCCAAAGCTGCATACAACAGTGTCATAATGGATGAGATGCAGCTCCTCTTTGTTGTCTGCTTTTCTATGTGGTCAGTAAAGACACTCTATCAAGCTTTCAATGTGCTGCCAAAGAAAATGTTTTACAGCTTTCTGATCCTCCTCTCAGACTGACTGAGGCTGAATCCTCAACAGCTCCAAGATTTCAGACTCACTGAAGCCAAACTTTAAGAAGACTGTATCTGTTCAGAGCTGCAGTCGGGGGACCAAGACAAGGACATGAGAGCACTCTGAGTGATGGTGAAAACACTCAGACCTTCAACTATCACTGCTGGAGGTATTTACAGAAGAAAAGACAACTCTGTGTGTGTGTGTGTGTGTGTGTGTGTGGAAAGACGCTCAGCCCGCTAAATCCATCCAAAATGATTCAACAGCTAAAACAGAAACATCTTAATGTCTAAGGACTGACACTGATGTGAGATCCAGACATTTGTTTGAATCAGTAAAAGCTTGTTTGTCCCACAACTTCACAGCTTCTGGTATTTTCATTCTGATAACTGTATCCAGGTGTACTCTGACTTTTCTGAATGACTTAGTGCATTACCTCTGAAACTTTACTCACAGACAGTCGATCCACACAGCTCCCATGTTGTTTCTGCTCTGAACTGTTGAAAATACATTTTGTCATTTCTTCCTCCACTGAGGCAGCATTCATACAGCTTCTCAGTCGAACAGCAGTGATGAAGAATCAGCAGTCAGACTTGTTTAAAGCTGTTCAGATGTTCTTTCTTCTTCTTCTTGTCCTCCATGTCTCTCTTTGTATTGAGCTTTCAGTCTTCAGGTGAAGTGAGAAACTGTGATTGAAATGTTCTCAGCTCAGAGTCCACAGATGAAAGGAGCTTCTCTGGGAGGATTCTCTGCACTCTGATTGGTGGAGCACTGATGATGTCACAAAGGAGTTCTGTTCTTTTCTAACTGCTGCAACATTCAAATTCAAATCAACCAAAATGATGAACATGAATTAACTTGAATGATTAAAATATAACAACAACCACAGCAACACACACACACACACACACGTATATTTCTATGAATCATATTTCTGTGCTTCTATTTTATTCACAGTAAAGACAAAAAAAGGTCTCTTGAACATTTTCCATGGGATTTAATGTGATTTATTGTCGAACTGTGTGACATAATGCCTTTAAATATGTTTAAATGGGCTGTGTTGGCCAGTACAATGATTCATCATCATGTAAATCTCCAGAGATTAGACAGACCCAGGACCACCAATCATTGTCACATCTATACTCTGTTATACAGATACAGACAAAACCACAGACACAGAAAAAAATAAACCAAGGGGAAGAAAAAAATCTGTATGCCCTATTTTCATATCAAACAAATAGTTTTGACCTGGTTGTCAGTGAAGTCAGTTTGTTTAACACATATAACTTTACTCCAGTAAATGATAAAACTCCACCAATAAATGAAGCTGCTGTCTGTTCACAGCAGAACGACTTCTTTCAAACATTGTCTGTGTGAAGCTTTGTGGACTCAGTTTGCTATATGGAGCTAAAAATGTCAAACATTTCGCCTGCTGCTGAGTGTCAATGTGAATGAACTGAGATGTGTGTGTGTAAACTTCACACACTGATGAAGCTGTGGAGAAAAGTGGCATCTCTCTGTGTCTTCTCTGTATTCTGCTCTCGACTTTTCACTGATGTGCTGCCTTCGATCCACTTTGAATTAACACTGGGGTAATGGTGTCACAGCCTGAGCTCAACATTATGACAAACATTTGTCTTTAGCTCATCATTTACTTCCACAGTGAGCTGCAAGAAACATTTTACATGAATGACATGTTACTTATTGTGAATAAGTGATTATTTTCTTCTTCTTCTGATTCATTTGAAGAAAAATCTTCTTCCAGCTGCAGAACAGAGTTTAAATCCAAAGAGGTGGTTTGAAGTTTGAGTCCTCAACTTTCTGTCCATCAAACATCAGGATTCATTACAGAAGTGACCGACATTGATTGAACTTCCTAAAATGACTCTGTCTCCACTTTGTGCTGTGACCTCCAGACCTGTATCATTTACTGTAAAGTTACAGAGACTCTGGACCGTTGGACTGTGATGTTAATGACTCCTGGAGGGTTTTTCTACTGTCTAACTACAAAGAGAAGATGAATTCAGATTCAATGATGAACATTTTGTTTTCAGCTCTCTACTTTCCATTACAGCTTCATGTTCATTTGGTGTGAACAGAGCCAGCAGCTGTAATCTCCATTCATAGATGAGAGCAAGGAGGTGGAGAAAATCAATAGTCAGTTAAAGGAGAATAGTGGAAGTTTGTTGAGACTGTTGCTCTGTCTGAAACAATAAAAACAGATAAAATATACAGGAGCTGCTGGAAAGAACAACCGCGTCTTCATTTCTAATTCTGTTGGAGCTGGTTTGAATGTTTATACAGGAAACAACCAGGCAGGTAGACTCATGTAGAAATAAAGTCACTTACCATGATTCATTGAATTAGAATTACAATATATGTCAGGAAAGTTGATGTTCTCTTGTTTGTAATGTTGTTCATCAGAAACTGGTTCCAGTGTTTTAACAAGTGCAGCAGAGCCTTTTCCACAGCTTACATACCCCACAGTGTGAGACAGCTCGGGTACCAAGACACTGGCTAAATGTAATTATCCAACATTCAACAGCTTAATAATCCAATCAGGCTTCACTACAGTACATTCACATAGTCTCTCTGTTGGAACACACATATAGACACACACATGCGATAAATCCACAAGCAGTCTGATTCACTGTTCAGATGATCATTTTTATTTGCAGCTCACTGCTCAGAGAGACAGCTCATGTTTTCAGTAAATTAGAGACACTGAGAGCAGAAACAACTGCCAGCCGCTGTCTGTGGTTTCACACTGTGCTGTTCAACACAACTTTCATACTGGGTACACACATATTCACAAACAGGGATGTTTGGAGGAGGGTGAAATGGCTCGTGAAGAATATTTAGAGGCCCAAGTTCTTCCTCCCTCCCTACATTATAGCTTTCTCATGGACCATTGAGCCTCTGTAATAACCAACACTGGAGTTCTCAGATCATCACTGTGGTCAGTCATAAAGGGCCGAGGCTGACGTGGAGCTAGCTCATATTTTTAACCAAGCCTCAACAATACCTAAAAGGTTTCTCTCTCTCAGAGACCACAGCACCTCCAGAAGGCTCAGTGATGAACTGTAAAATCTGCAGCCTTTATTTTCAGCATGAATCAGGTCTCTAAAACTAGAACAGGAGCAGTCTACAATGGGAGCTTCATTAGCAGGTCAATGAATCTTACAGATCTTTGTACAGCCACACAGAGGAAGTGACTTTGGGATTAGGGAAGAGATTGTTAGTGAGAGATTTTAAAGAGCATTGAGTTTTAACAATTTCAATTTCTACTCATTGGAGCTGAATATGTGACAGCAGCATAAATTGGACACTTTATTGAGACAAATTAAAGGTCAGAGGAAGAAACTTCATGTTAAAAACTGAAAACATTTTATTTAACAGCTGGTTTTGCTCATACAGTTCTTTGTCACGTTTGATTGATTTCATATATTTAATGATGGACATGAACATGAACTGACAGGCTGCTGTCAGTAACCAACCAACCGTGTGGAGTCTAGACGGGTTTTAAGAGTCACTGCTGATGGTGGCTGCTCATCATCATTTATCACATAAACAACATGTTTGAAATGAAAACAGAGACTCAATGTTACAATGAACAAAGTCAGAGAAAAACAAGACAGTGAACCCTGTAAATGTTTTCATCCCTCAGTCTTAATGTGCTGCTGTCAGAACTCTACAATGATCCCATTTCATCAAAACAAATGAAATGTCATTTAAAAGTCAGTATTTATAAGTTTATTTTTAATTGCATTTTAGAGTCTGGGGAGTATATTAGAATATTAGCTGTCATCAAACATAATAAAATTGATTAAAATGTGTTATCTATTTCAAAATGAGCTTTAATCATTGTCAGACAATTGTCAGACAATGTGTAGAGGAATATCAGTCAGTGCTCAACATGTGAATAAAAAGTGAGTAAAAACAGTGTGGAGAAGGTGTTAAAAGAATTCAGAGCTTCCCATCATGTTTTATTGCTGTGTGGTTCAGCTGTCAAATGAGTGAGAAATCACACACACACACACACACAGTCCTCTCCTTCAAACTGGATCCATGTGCTCTCTGTGCAGCACAAAGTGTTGTCGCTGTGTTCGGCTGTGCTGCTGTTGATGGAGTCACAGACGTCATGGTAACAAACCAGCTGGAAAGTGAATCGGTGTGCACAAGTGTGTGTGTGTCACTGTTAGTTTGTCCAGACAGTGTGAAAGTTCATCTATCCAGACAGCTCATTCAGTTTCATCAGAACAACGGAGATGGACAGAGAGAGAGCATCTTCTTCTTTTCTATCTGTGTTATCAAAGAGAGAACTTGGACTCAGGGTGACATCTTGAGTCAGATGTAGAGAGGAACAAAGTGTCTGCCAAAGGTCTGGAGGAAGTTATACTCCATCAGAAGAGCTCGTCAGAGGGCTGAATACATAAACATATATGTAATCTGTGAGCTGTCAGAGAGCTGATTAAATGTATGTTGTACACAAACCTAAAGATGACACTGTGTTTCACCAGAGTTTGTTCTCTGTCAGCTTTTCATTCTGTAAAAATTGTGTGTTTGGATAAATGTGAAAATGTGTCTCTATCTCATGGTTGTAGCAGCCTCCTTTTACATTTCACAGTAACAACACCTTTGCAAGGTCCTTTAAATTCAGCATGCAAATACTGCACGTTGGGAAAGTAATGAACACAGACCTGAGTGAAACCTGTCATCATCAGAGCTGAAGTGTACCTTCACACTTCAACTGCTAATCTGATTTAACAGCCTGATAATCCCAAACAGCCTCTTCAGTATCACCTCCATCTCAACTTTATTTGCTTCTTTCAGTCTTCTGTCGATCTCTCTGAGAAAATATGAAGCCAAGTTAATGGATTTTTATTTGATGTTGTTTGTATCTTTTCTTCATGTCTGCGCTGTGATCTGATCCTCTGTCAGCTTCAGTCCACACAGGACAGCTTTAATATCAGACGACTGAACCAATGAGAGCGTGAGAATCATGACTGACAGGCAGAGTAATACCAGTGCTGTCACTCATTTATTTCAAGTGGCTTTATCCACCATTCAAGTCATGGAGCAGCACTGATGTGCCTTCAGCTCCTTCTGCTTTCCAGACTGAAGTGAAGAGAGGCCCACTGTCAGTGGACAGTGAAGCTGTTTCTCACACTGTCTGTACTGATGCAGCACATGTTGGAAAGAACAAGATGAGGCCGTCACTGTCGCAGGATCCTGAGTGTGAGACCAGACCAGAGTCAGCAGAGGAAAGGAAACAGTGTGTGCAGAAGCTTTCAAACAGCCAACAGCCTCCATTTGCTCTGATGTGTAAGTGATAGTGACATAATAACACAGCACAATGCAGCAGCAGAGCTCGAGTCACAGCAGGAGGAGCACAGGAGTCACTAATAACATGAAGGAGGACTCTGCTCCATTTAGGCGTCATCACAGAGAGCCAGCAGGAACAATACCTGCAACTGGGACACCTCCATTAGAGAAGCTGTCATCATCTGCGCAGTACAAACACTGAGTACTGGAAGAGCTCATAGTTACACTTTTGAACTTTTTCTTCTCTTTTCATTTACAAACTGATCTCAGTAAAAAGCTCCTAAAGCATCTGTAATACCTCCATCAAAACAACACAGTGTGGCTCCATGTGCTGAGTGAAATGTGAGAGATGGAGTTTGTGTTTTGCTGAGAGGAGATGGAGGAGGAGGTTCTGCTAATCAAAGAGAACAAACCAAGAGTTTAAAACTGAAGATGAAGCAGATCCTTTGGATGAAGAAAAGGCCTGCAGCTGATCTGTGTTAGTCAGCCGTGCTGCTTTCTATCCCATCATACACACACACACACACACAGCCACACACACACACACACACACACATACACACACACACACACACACACCAAGAGAAAAGCTCCTTCCTGTGAGATGTGAACAAACACATGTATCTCTCTCCAAGCTGCTCCAGTGTTTCAGTCTGAGGGTTTCTCTATAAAATATAAAATATGACCATCCAGTATGGAGTGCAGTCTGATGACACAAAGCCTCACCTGTCAGCTCCAACACAAGGCCAACACTCTGCTAACAAGGCGAACACAGGTATCTGCTGCTTTCTGCTGGAAGAGGAACTGAGGAAGCTAACGATCAACAAAGGACCAACAACAAGGTCATCACACACGACACAAACGTTCAGCTCGCTCTTGCTTTAGTCTTTTTCCTGCCTTTTTCTTAAAGACTCCTAACCTCCATCTCCAACTAAAACACGACTGTAATTCTGAACAAGAAGAGCTGCTGTTTCTTCCTCTGACGATTCTCCTCGAGTGTTTGTGTGGAACAACAGAGGAAACTTTTCTGCAGAGGAAGACTGTGTCTGAGCATTATCATGTGAAGATACTAAGCAGCCCTCTGGATCCAGGACTCTCCTCTTTATACAAACGAAGAAGAACAAACCCACTGAGACATGAATGGTGTTGGAGATAGTCGAGGCCCTTTGTTAAATCTCTCTCTCTTTTTCTTCTCAAGGAGGTCATTGGCAGCACTTACCTGTAAGAAACAAGAGAAAAACAGGAAGCTTCAGTTAACATGTGCATAATGCATCTCTTCAAAACAAACACATCAGCTGTCACCTCATTTATCTTCACACAGTCTAAAACAGAGACATCATCTATTTTCAATAATGTTCATAAAACGACTGCCAGAGTGAGAAAGTTGCTGAATCTCAGTGATCTGAACTCAGGCTGCTAGTTGGGATTACAGACACTGTTTCAGCCCAGTGCACAGAGAAAATGACAGACAGTGTGTTCATTTCACAGTTCACACTCCAAATATCCTTTTTCCTGTTTGAGGCAAAGGACACAGACAGACACACAGAAACATCAGACACATCAGACATCAGACTTTCTCTGCTGTGGATGCAGCTCATTACAGCCATATAACAGTCAGAGCTGAAACAGACTGAAGCACTTTGAACTGGATTTCTAATAAGATGGACAGAAAGACAAAAAGCAGCCTGTCAGACTATAAACTCACTCATGTTACAGAAACCACTCATCAGACTCATCAATAGTTGCACATGTGCATTTAAAATAAGAGTTTCTCTTTTGATTCCTGGAATCAAACAGCTCAAATCAAATCATAAATAATGTCTGCAGTCTTACACGTCTCACAGCTGACATTGGATTAGAAAATAAAAGAAGCATCCAGAGACTTTATTTTGAAGAGCAGCTGAACGTGCTCAGAGAATCTCATCAGACTAGAAAGTCAGCAGTCGTCCACGTTGAAAGCCAAATGAAACAAACTAAAACAGAGCAGTGATGGTAACGAGGTCTTTAATGTGGCCTGAGGAAAGACAATAACCTGAAGCTACATCACTCCACACCTCTTTAATACAACACTTGAATTTCTAAGACGAGCCAGCAGAGACCATGTACTACAGCTGAGCTGACAAAGGACACTCCAGCAATTACCCCCTCCCCAAATAAAATGTGTCCCAGCAATAGAAAGTATGACAGGAGGAGAGAGAGTCACACTGATAAAAGTGGTTCACAGATATTTTCCTTCATCATCCCATTTACATTTTCAGTCAACAGCACACCCTCAATGTCACACAAGATATCACCAGATCTATGAAAGACCTGGAGAGCGATATAGTGGAACTAGAGGAAATGAGTGAGTCCACGGGAGATCGAGGATGTATTGAAATCCTCAAAGTCAAAAAACTGGCCTTAGCCAACCTGTTAGAAAGTAAAGTACAGGGGGCACTGGTCAGGTCCCGGTTTCAAAACATCGCAGAGATGGATACTCCCTCTAGTTTCTTCTTCGGCCTGGAGAGGAAAAATGGACAGAAGAAGGTAATCCACACTTTGCTATCTGACACAGAGCAGGAACTTGTGGAACCGGGTCAGATCAGAAGGCGGGCCGTTGATTTTTACTGTTCCCTCTACTCCTCGGAGTATGAAGAGGATAACACACTGCAGGAGGAGTTCTGCAGTGAACTACCTCAAGTCTCCACGGAGACCAACTCCCGGCTCACAGAGCCATTGCAGTTGTGTGAACTCCAAGCAGCCCTGCGAAGCATGCAGGGGCAGAGGGCTCCGGGCATCGACGGCCTGACTGTAGAATTTTATAAAGCCTTCTGGGACGTTTTAGCAGCAGATATTTTAGATGTTTTTAATGAAAGTCTGGCTTATGGTTCCATGCCGGTGTCCTGCCGCAGAGCAGTCCTCACACTGCTACCAAAGAAGGGGAACCTGCAGGATATAAAAAACTGGCGCCCTGTGTCGTTGCTCTGTGTGGATTACAAGCTTCTGTCCAAGGCCTTAGCCTTTGCCAACAGGCTGAGGGGAGCTATGGAGCAAGTCATCCACCGGGACCAGACCTATTGCGTGCCCGGCAGGTCCATGGTAGACAACGTCTACCTAATTCGGAGATGTTTTGGAGGTCTCCAGCTCATTGAGTATAGACACTGGTCTGATTTCTCTAGATCAGGAAAAGGCTTTTGACCGCGTTGAACACAACTTCCTGTGGAAAGTTATGGAGAGTTTTGGGTTCAGCGCCTGGTTTCATAGCTAAGATCAAGGTGTTATATAATGACATTGAGAATGTGCTGAAGATCAATGGTAGTCTGTGTGCTCCCTTCAGAGGTTGCATAGAGGTGTCCGGCAGGGCTGTGCTCTGTCGGGGATGCTCTATGCACTCTCTCCCTGGAACCCCTGTTGAACAAAATACGTTCCAGTATTCAAGGACTGCTTTTACCTGGTTTTGGTAAGAACATTGTTTTATCGGCATATGCCGATGATGTCATTGTTTTTATTAAAAACCAAAAAGATGTAGATTTTTTGGCAAAAATTGTGAGCAATTTCACCATTGCATCGGCAGCGAGGGTAAATTGGAAGAAAAGTGAAGCCCTCGCTGTCGGTGAGTGGCGTAGCGGTCTCCCGGTCCTTCCCCAGAACCTGACCTGGGGAAAAAAATGGGTTTAAAGTACTTAGGAGTGTATCTGGGGAAGGACGCCATAGTTCAGAAGAACTGGGAAGGCGTCACAGAAAAAATTGAAGGAAAACTAATGAAGTGGAAGTGGTTACTCCCTCAAATGTCTTTTAAGGGTAGAGTTCTGGTTTTAAACAACCTAGTGGCATCCCAGCTCTGGCATTGTTTGATGTGTGTAGACCCTCCACCAAACCTGTTAGTTCAAATTCAGAGAAAAATGGTTGATTTTTTTTGGGAGGGTCTGCACTGGGTGCCACAAGGGGTGCTGTTTTTAACCAGAGAGGAGGGGGGACAGGGCCTCGTCCACCTGGCCAGCCGGACAGCTACTTTTAGACTACAGTTCATTCAAAAATACCTGACTGGGCCAGTAGACTTAGTCTGGAGAGATGTGGCCAGCTGTATTTTCAGACGAGTAAATAATCTGGGGCTGGATGCGACTCTGTTTTTAACTAATATCAAATTTCTAAAACTAAATGGGTTACCTCCGTTTTATCAGGGTGTCTTTAAATCCTGGGCTCTTTTTAACAGCAAAAGAAATGATAAGCCTAACTCTCTGCACTGGTTGCTGAAGGAGCCGCTCATACACGGGAGCCAGACTGGACATCAGCAGCAGCGTCACTCCTGGTCTGACAGCGGCCCTCTGCAGGTCGAGGATGCTGAGCCTGCAGCAGCTGGTGGATGCAGTGGGCGCCGGCGCTGGGAGATGCTGAAGCCCTGAGCTCACTGCTGAGTCTTCATTTGGTCCGGGTGGCAGGAAGGATCCTCAGCCTCTGGAGGCAGAAACTTTCAGGAAAAGAAAGGAGCCTCCCGATAGATTCCAGCCAGGGAAGAATCACACCGAACTCAGCAGACCCATTTCCAGAAGTCTGTTTGAGCCCTGAGTTGGGAGATCTGACCGGCCCCCTGCTCACTGTCGTCAACCCAGACAAGATGACTTTACACAAAGTTGACAAAAAGACGTTATACAACAACTGTGTTAAAAGCATCAACAAAAAAGGACTGAGCAACAGACCTCCCACTGTGTGGACCCAAACAACTGTCTGAGGAAACCGGACCGAACCCACAGTGGAAGTTTTTATACAAACCTCCCCTCAAAAAACGGACTGCCGACCTCCAGTGGAGAATTTTACATGGTGCTGTAGCCTCAAATGCTTTTATCTCTGTTCTTAATCCTGCCGTTTCTAGTAAGTGTCCATTCTGTGATTGCCACAAGACTATTTTCCATGTTTTTATTGAGTGTAAGAGACTCACAGATTTCTTCGCTCTTTTAACATTGGTTTTTAGTCTCTTTGGGGTAGCTTTTAATAAGAAAGTTTTTATCATGGGAGCGCAGGGTATAGAAAAGAAAACAAAGAAAAATGGCAGCTCCTAAACTTCCTTAACTTCCTTAGAGGAGAGGCAAAGATGGCAATTTATCTCAGTAGAAAGAACACGGTGGAGAACAGAGAAGGGCAGGAGGCCAAATCAATCTGGCTGTGCAACATTAGAGCCAGGCTCTGGCTTGAGTTCAGATTTTATAAACATGTAGGAGCTATTGAAGATTTTAAACAGCACTGGTGCTATAATGACATCATCTGTTCAGTTGTCGACAACAAGCTACAGTTTGCACGTGTTTTTATGTTTTAACTTATTTTTTTTATAACAAAACTACAAGAATGCGATTTTTTGCACTTTCACTAACCTGATTGTAAATACATGAGTGTAAATAAAGTATTTTTGTAAAAATAAAAAAAAAATCTCTCTCTCTCTTCTCTCTCTCTCTCTCTGGGAGTTGGTGTGTGAGAGCGTCGTGAGAGCGTGTCAGCGTGTTGGCTGAGTGATTTTTCAAACTTTCCTTGTATGTTTTTTATTTTCTGGGTTCATCTGGTGATATTATATTATATTTGTAGTTTCACAGGGGTTTGGTGTTGGGGGTGTTGGTGGGTTTTGGGGGTTGGTCCCTCTGAGCTTAGTTCAGCTTAGTCGGAGGAGAAAGATGGAGAAAGATTTTGGCTCTTTGCCCCGCCACTGTTCCCATCCTGGACTCTCCTGCTGTGACAGTCTGCTCCTCGTCCTCGGACGTGGCTGGAGCCTGTTAAAGCCAGTTGGCTGATTCAGTGGTAAAAATCTTTCTAGCAGCCACTTTACTAACCTCTGGCGAGCAGCAGTGTGTGTGTAGCTGTGTGTGTGTGTGTGTAACCGTGGCACTGATTGTGAGTCTCTCTCCTGGCCTCCTGCCTGCTGTGTCTTCACCTCTTTGTGGGTCACATCCACTCCTGGAGCCTCTCCTGACTCTGACAACATGAAGTCATACAACCTGTGGAGAGTGAGCCTTGGGTGGTCACACAGAGCGTCTCCACTTGTTACTGTGTTGGACAGAAAACAGAGTCCTGCCACACAAACACAGTCAGTCATGAGACACACAGCTTTCTCCTTCATGTCGGGGAGCAGCACAGTTTAAAGACATAATGTTACAGAGAGAGGTGAGGATGTGCTTCTGAATCAGTGACAGAGATGAAATGAGGTGTTTCAGAGTCACAGGTCCCTACAGGATGGTGAATCCAGCTGAAATAAGTGAGTTTTATGAATCTTCAGGTTCTTGTAAAGTGACAGAGAAAATCACAATCCTTTCTCCTTCACTGCTTGTTGCTGAAACAATAAGACTGCTGGTCCTGAACAACACAGTGTTTAGTTTGTGTTGAACTTGTTTCATCTCATCTCTTCTCCCTCTGTTGGACTCAGCCTGTCTCTCCACAGTCCCTGTCCCCCCTCAGTCCCTCTATCAGGGAGCTGGCAGCTCTGATCAGCTCATGTTGGATTTTACTGGAGGCTGATGCTTTACGGTGGTTTGGGGCCGAGGCCAGAGTGCACCGACTCAGGTCGGAGTCAGAGATCAAAGATGAGTGCAGACGTCCGTCTGTCAGCTGAAGGACGTCCTACAGAGACGATGTCCAACACTCGTCTCTGCCTGTCTGTCTGCATGGCGGCCTGTGTCTGTGTCAGAGCGACAGCTGGAAGTGTCCTGCTGAATAAATTATTTTCTTCTCCTTAGCTGACACCCTGATTTCATTTCTCACAGACAGAGTTGAGTTTTTCTCTGGATTGTGTGTTTTCGAGCTTGAACTAAATGACAGTGCTGTGCTGTTCCAGCTTTGGGATATTATTGTGAAAATACAGGAAGCAGCTACAGTCGGGGCTATTGTTGACTGAACAAAAGGCTGTAATTACACTTTCCAAAAACAGAATTGGGAAAAAGGCCAAATGAAAAAGGATTGAGCCACATGCATGAAGTGGAAATCAGACGACAGTAAACAGGCAGCTGAGTTTGGCCTGTGAGGCAGTTTGGAAAAATCTGTAAAATCAATTCTGTCCATGAAGGTACCTTTTCCATACAAACACAACGTGGAAACACTCCTTTATCCTCGTTATTCTAAACTCTCATTTAAGATAAGAAAGCTCCTCTTTTTGTCTTCTCTTAGTCTGAAAGGCTTTTTTCCACTTTCCTCTGTGCAAACTGGATTTTTGTGTATTTGTAAGTAAATACAATTACAATTTGTCACTTTTACAAAATACACAATTAGTGTATGTAAATACAACAAATGAAATTGTGACCCTCAAAGAGTTTCACAAACTCATCTGAGCCTCGCTGATCATTTCAAACTAGACTGATGTTTCTCAAACTGGAAACAATAAAATGTAAATTAAGACATTAAGTTGTTAATGAGAAACTGTTGGCTGATTGTTACTGTCTATTCTCTGATAATAAATATATAATCACAAACTTCACAACAATAAAATCTATTTAAAGTAAAACAAATGTCTCCAGACCAAATCAGTTGTTATCTACCTAGTTTAGAGAAATCACTCCCTCATTCCACTTCAGTAACACACACTGACTGACTGCTCAGTGTCCACAGACAGAAGCAGGATACAGAGCTCCAGCAGCCTCCTCCGCCCTCGACATCAGTGATGTGGAGAAGCAGCACACCAAGGCCTCACTGTCAAAGCTGCTGACACAAATCTAACCAAGAGTTACAACATCCTGAAGAAATATTACAGTCTGATGTGGAAAATAACTTCAGACAGCTCCATCTGCCTTGTTCCACCAACCTGCTCCAACACACAGTCTGATCCACCACGTAGCCTTTTCTTTTCCCAGCAGACAAACAGAAACATCAACATCAGTCACAGCAAATCACATCAGCTCCTTTCATCCCCTCATTAAAGCAAAGAGCTGCTCCCTTTGACACGTCATCAGTTTGGTACCAACAATCCACACAAGGTTTCACAGACTGTATCCATGAAAGAGAAACATGTTGGAGCACAGCCATTAAATGAAGCCTTTAATAATGTAGAACAGACTTTATCCTAACATATTAAAAACCTTGTTACCACTTTAACACAGAATTAAAGCTGAGCTGACATTTTGTAGGAAACACTTGATGCAGCTGGTTCACATCAAACAGGTTTCTATCATCTGTCTAAGATATTAAATCTACATCCCCTGATGAGTTCTGCAGATAAACATCTGTGAGGACTGAACTAAATGATCAGACGACTCAGCACACAAGTGTATGTACGCTGCTCTGAACTGTAGATGTTCATACAAATCATCAACAAGACGCTTTGTGTTCTCTACAAGCACACTGCTGCATTCACACACTTCACACCAACATGTTTAGATTGAGATGAAGTGTCAAAGTCGACCAAGTCAACCTTTAACAGTCACTTCAGTCTTTCTCTTTATTCTGTGCAAAACTTTCTCTCTGCAGTCTGTTGCTGAAAACCATCAGCAGGCTAAATGGACATGTAGAATAAAGAGCTGCTGTCCTATTCACTGTCTGACTGTGTCACTAAAAGCCTGAGTAAATGTTCTTCTGTTGGTCAGACACCTGATCCATCTGATCCAAACAGACTGATGGAAACATGCTTCACAAAGGATTTGTCTGCATCAGCAGGTGAGACCTGAACACAGCAGGTGAGAGGAGGAATGAGGAGGATGGAGGGAGACGACCGCACTCAGCTCAACACAAGAAAAACATTTAAAGAGGTTTGCTCTGCCTCTACAAAAAGACACATGTGATCTTTGGACTGGCTGCTCATTTAGTTTTCAGCTCCTGAATCACAGAGACTCCTGAGTCAGCAGGACCTGCAGGAGGGATTCAGGAAGCAGACGACACAAAGACAGAGC
The DNA here is from genome assembly GCA_023238725.1 of Scortum barcoo. Classification (NCBI taxonomy): domain Eukaryota; kingdom Metazoa; phylum Chordata; class Actinopteri; order Centrarchiformes; family Terapontidae; genus Scortum; species Scortum barcoo. The sequence goes on from CM041552.1 coordinate 25,255,694, forward strand.
TGGCTGATTCCTTCAAACACTGAGCCATCACTAGTTTAGTGAAGCAAAGTGTAGAGGGGAGGATTTCCTGTGAAGCTCATTAAAATGTCTCCGTCTCTTTCTAACCCAGTGTCCATCCTGAAGCTCCAGTCTCACCAGAGAGCAGCAAAGAGGAATCACTTCACATGTTGGAGCAGCTCATGTTGACTGTGAGTCACGAGGCAGCTGGAGGGAAAAACCAGTGTCTCCTCTCAGGACACAAAAGAAAAAGAGGCTGAAATTAGGAATGAATTTTGAACCTCTTTCAGCTCATGGTTAGTCTTTAGTCTTTTCACTAATGAAGTGTATGGTACAGTCTCACTGCTCTCATTAACCTCGTTTCCAGCAGGAAGAAACAAAGAAAATAAAAAATCACTGAACTCGACCTCCCAGCAACAATCAGCAGACAGAGTTGGTTCTCTGTAAATGTTCCTGCATCAACAGATTTCTGTGGCTCTGTCTGTAAGTCCATCCTGCTCTGGAAGTTCATGTTTTGATTGTGAAACCTGACTCAGGAATATGTGGGACGATAAACCAGACAGCCAACCAGTCCAAAGGCTCCAAGCTCCCCACACAAAGACTGAATCTCTTCGACCACATGAGACGTTTTGATCTGCTAAATGAACGGAAACCTTCCACTTCAGTGAAACTCTCTGATTTTTCTCTAAAATGGTTATTAAAGGTCAAAGGTCACCGTCCAGGTGTTTGCTCCATTTTAACACACAGACTAAGCTCAGATATCAGCTCATCGTGTGAACTAACAGTGTCACGTCTCTTTAACACACACACACACACACACACACACACACACACTTGCTGTGTAATAAAGTTCAATACTTGTACATGTAGTCAAAGTGGAGTAGAAGTATAAAGCAGCCTAAAATGAAAATCCTCCAGTCTAATCCAAGTGGAGTTGTTCTTAGTTTTGTGGTGGTCGTTTCTTTGTGTTTAAAGCTGTTCAGATGTTCTTTCTTCTTCTTTCTTGTCCTCCATGTCTCTCTTTGTATTGAGCTTTCAGTCTTCAGGTGAAGTGAGAAACTGTGATTGAAATGTTCTCAGCTCAGAGTCCACAGATGAAAGGAGCTTCTCTGGGAGGATTCTCTGCACTCTGATTGGTGGAGCACTGATGATGTCACAAAGGAGTTCTGTTCTCTTCTAACTGCTGCAACATTTAAATTCAAATCAACCAAAATGATGAACATGAATTAACTTGAATGATTAAAATATAACAACAACCACAGCAGCACACACACACACACACACAGTGTGTCACCTCCAGAGAAACACTGGAAGATTTAAGGAGTCAAATGTGAAGCTGAGCTCAGTGTTTGGATTTCAAACAGCACAGTGAGTCAGTGTGGCTTCTTCTAAAATGTGACATCAGTCAGGAAAATGAGCTGCAGTCCAACAACTGAGCAAATGTTCATTTATTTTACCGATAATTTACCACTGCTGTTGTGCCCTCAAGCAAGGCACTCAACCAGATCACTTCAGTAAACATCAGCTGAGCAGATTAATGACTTTACTTCAGTTCAAAGTGTGTGTGCAGCCTCAGGTAAGGGCACCTGTGCTGGGAATGCTGGAGTCATTGAGGGCGAGCAGAGAAAAAGCACAGCTTCCTGTAAAGGAGCATCAAAATGTCAACAATGCAAACTGTGTGTGTGAAACAAAGTCCAACAGAGAGCTGCTGTGTTAAAGGGACAGTGCAGGAAATTAAACTTTTTGTCTCTGTGAAGTCGTCTCAGTCATGGAACAATGTCATGTCTCGTCAAGTCTGTCACGTTTCTGTTTCCTGTTCTGGCTTGTCTTTTATTTTGAAATCCCTTAACTTCCTCCCATTGTGTGTTTCCCACCAGTGTGATTGTCTCTTACCCATTACCTCGTGTATATATTTTCTGCGTTTTCCCTGTCTTGTTGCCAGATCGTCAGATGTACTTCCTTGTGACATGTCATTGTCTTGTCAAGAGTACTTCTGTGATCCAGCCATTCTCAAGCCTTGTAAGATCTTGTTTATTAAAACCTTTAAAAGCTCATTTTCTCGAGTCTGGTCCTGCATTTGGGTTCACGACCATAATAAACAACAATGTGAGGACGCCCTCAGCACCAGTCCGACATGATGTTCTCATCTGTCAGCAGATGTGACGGCAAATCATCTCCAACTTCATCATGACTCCGAAAACAGAGAGATGGTTTGAATTTATTATTATTGATGGACGTTTGTCTCAGAAAGTGAAAGAAGTCACAAACACATTCAGGTCTGATTCTTCAGTTTTCAGCTTGATGTGGATTTTGGATTTTGGAGAAAGAGATGAAATGTGTTTGTGGCAGACTGACTTATTTGTTCACGATTCATCTGTTCTGCTCTTCTGTTTATTCATGTCAAGATTAGCTCAAAGTGATTCACTGAGTTTAGACACACACACACCTGGCAAAGAGCAGCCAAGCCGCTCCCTCATATTGATGAATCCACCACTTCAGCACAGAAACACTGACTCCCACATACCAACTCCAAATGTTACATCAGTGTAAAGAAATCAGAGCTGTCTGCTCAGATGAGGTAGAGAGAAGAGGATCATGGGAGCTGTAGCACATCTGCAACATCATTTCAAAGACATTATTCAAAGTGGACACGTGGCTCTGCAGGAGGAAGCTCCTCTGCTCTGCAGCCTGTTGTCTCTTATCTGCTTTGATTTCTCCTGCAGCTGGAAGTTCCCACTTTTCAGCCTCATCACAGTCCTGCTGTCGTTTTTACACAAATGTACAATGTGATCAAAGAGAGAGAGGACAGCAGTAACACAGGTTCAGCACTATTTACTGCTGTTTACTGCTGCCACAGTAAAAATGAGTCTCCTTTTGATTTCAGGGCAGAGCTCCCACTGGGATTAAGAGTGCGTCTGCAGGGATGAACAAATAACTACAGCGTTTGATTATTTTGATTTAGTTTTCAGATGTACAAGTTATGTTGTGTTTTTTAACTTTTCAGCTGAGAGTAAAAGTTTTAAACTATCTGATGAACGTGTCACTTTGACAAACTTCATTAAAGCTCCTTTAAACCATCTCCAACAAACACGATGAACAAGAACAACAACAGTGTCTCTTGGTAAACACTGATAGAAATATCATGGATCTGAAGCCCTGTGTTTGTTAAAGACAACAAGTGATTAGAAAAGAAGTTTTTCTCCTCTAGTTCCTCTGCTGAGTTTACTCTCCATTAAAGCCTCTCTGACAAACAACAGCGATGATAAATGAGCAAACAAACGTGTCAGAGAAAGACATCACAGAGTTCAACAGTTTGTTACTGTGCTGATAATCATACTGTGAATCACAGCCATCGTCACTCAGCCAACAACAATAACTGCTGTCACATTCAAAACACAACCATGTGACTTTTCAGTCCAGATTTGAATGTTCATGAGAAAATAGTTTAGTGAAAATTTAAAGTTAAAGAAATTAAACTGTTACTGCATCTCTTGTTTCACTGTATCACATCTCATGTTTCATTCATTTGATCTCACTGTATTTGATGTCTTTCATTAATTTGATTTTCATGAGACCTTCATGTTCATTTATATTCTGCACCAGTTTCCATCACTCTGCTCATTTGTACTGTAGACTCAGAGAAGAATCACTGTTTTATTAAAAGCACCACAGAAACAAAGCAAAGGTTGGATTGAATCTAATCTTTATTCAAATAACACAACAGTGAAAATACAGTATTCTGTCACTCACAGAAGAAGAGAGTGCTGATTCTCAAAGACAAGTGAAGTCTGGTTCACGTTGGAGTCAAACAGTCAGGCCGATGAAATGTAAATGATTTCTGTCCTGACATCCTCACTGCATGTTTTCATACATTATTCATGACTCTACCACAAAATATCACATCTGTTTGAGTGAGTATTAAAACTGTGTTGATCTCAGGAAATGGAGCAAACAATAAAAACAGAGCTGCTCTTAACCTGCTGACCTTCACAAAACATCGACTGTGAAGTAAAGTGACAGTTTTTGATTTAATAATGCTTCATACTGCTCTTATTTCTGTGGGACCAATTATTCCTCTCACTTGGAGAGATGTACAACACCAGGAGTCTCACACACACCCCACATTAACACTGTATCAGCAAACCTTTGAGTCAGAGAGAGAGAAACACACAGCACATAGAAGAGGAGAAGAGAAGAAGAAAATCCTGTCACATGACTCTGAGCAGGAAAGAAACCAGTTCATCTTGCTGTTCTTGTGAACATCAACATGCACTTTGATTTCTTTCTGCTCCTTTTAGCTCAAAGCAGCATGTGTAAATGTCAGTGAGAGCATCACAGGGACAGAAGTAAGGAAGTGATGCGCCTCCACATCCCACCGTCTGATACACACAACAGTCAACATCAGTCTGTGTTTATGGTGACCTTTGACCTCCCTGAATAAAGAGTAGACTGTTACCAAAGTTTGTGAGAAGCCTCAAAAAATAGATTCTTGGTGGTTCTTCAAATGTGCATCAGACCATTAACTGCTCCCTGCTTTAAGTGGACTAAAGTGGATTAAAGACGAGTTCATTCATTTCCACCTAAAGGTGAACAACCTCGTAGAAGTAAACGATGCAGTAGTAAAGAACAAACAAAGCTCTGTGGTGAGAAGCTGGAGAAAAGAAGAAAAGATTAAAGCCACAGCATGTAGGTGCTGTAAAGAGCTTGATTAGACTGGAGTCAATACTTTGTCTGCAGTATTTCATTTGGAGAGAGCACGGAGAGGCTACAGTGATTTCTCCTGTTTCTTCTCACCTTAAACTGATGATGGATCACTGATGGTCCATTTACAGCTTCAGTCTTCTTGATCGTATGTAGAGACGCTGCTGAGAGTGGACGTTTGTTTGACTTTGTCTCAATGGAAAACAGTCTCAGCCCACATGAACACGGCCTCTTTTCTTCACACACACCTGAGAGTGACGCGCACACACTGTGTGGGTGTGTCAGAAAGGGAACTGGACACTGTGAAATAAGTTATATTGTGAATTTCAAAATAAAACTGCACCACATTGTAAAATGGGGACAATTGTGAATGCTACATGGATCAAATATTTAAAACAGAAAGTTTGGTCCAGTAATTAGAAATAAACATCAGGGAAGCTGACAACACTTTTGTTGGAGACACGACACTCCAGTAACTTATAACAAGTCACTTTCTTTCTGAATATCATCGTTTACATAAATCACGACTCTTCAGAACAACTTAACTTTACAGCTCTGAATCTAAAAGGAATATGAACGCCACCGCAGGCCAACAAGAGCTGAGGAAGAAAGGTGACAGGAATCTGACAACCTTTGTGTGAAAAACAAGCCCATCTTTAGCCTTTAGACAGAGAGAGAAAGTCCCAGCATGCAACAGGTCAAACTAGCTGAAGGTAACAAGAAACTAAAAGAAGCAGACGGTGTTTTTCAAAGGCCAATTATTTAGTTTTCAGTCAGTCGAGCTTCAGCGGCTCATAGTCTGTGTGAATAACAATAGAAAAGAGTGATGAGAGAGGACAAAGACTCATGACGGACACAAGCAGCCGCTCTGACAGCTCAGGAGGTGGCTGATCTACAGACAACACTCTGAAACTTTTTCATTTGCTTTCCTCTGGAGGATCATTAAAACTCGACCCACCAGTGATCACTGTATACCGAAAACCACCAACAGGTCAAATTTACTGTTGTTATTCTGCTGCTGTGAGTCAAATCACAACATGTTAAAATGTGTAAAACAGTTTCTGTTTACAACATCCGACACTTTCCTGTCAAACACACTGATAACACACCACACATTTAATAACTTTGAAAGCCTCGTAAGTAATTGGGTGTCAAATAGTCTAATTTTCACACTGGGACACACACACACACACACACACACACACACACCTCTCCTCTTGGTTGTCAGATGGTGGCAGGACTCCTGAGGAGACGAAGAATCTCTCAGGGGAGAAAAAGACACTGTAACACACATGCACAAACACACACACACACACACACACACACACACAGCTTGTTCTCCACAAGTCTTTTTCATGACAGATCTGAAACTGACTCAGTGGTACAGAAACTGTGTGTATGTGTCTTTGTGTGTATCTGTGTGTGTGTGTGTGTGCAGCACATGCTGACAGTGTCACTTCCTCAGTTGGATCACTGAGCTCAAACACACAGTTAGCTTCAGTGTCATTTGACTGACAGCTGCTGCTGCGGCTCGTGTGAGGAGACAAATCACATCACAGCAGGAAACAGCATCAGTTTGTAGAAACGGTCGAATCCAAACTGATCCACCATGAGACGACAGAGTCATCATCAGAGGAGGAGTTTAGGAAATGTTTACACTTTTTAAAAGGAGGAAATCTTCTAGTCTTTGATGTTTATTTGATGAGAACGTGTCTCAGATTTTCTGTCTTTTTTAAATTAAAAAGCCTTAAAGGTCTCTGTAGAAGAGCTTATTGTGAAGAAATGTCTTCAAACCTGTTAGTGAGGATGTGAACACGAACCATATGATCATAATATTCTGGGTAACAGCTTGTCATCATCAATAAAATCTACAAATTAAATCCATAAAGATAAGACCGAACGATGCAGCTGACAGACTATCACTCTGACGTGTATTAAAAAAGAAGATAATATAATAAAGTCTAACAGGAGAAGTTCTGCTGGCACGTCGGGCAGCAGAGACAAACGTCTGTGATTCTGATTATTTGACACTGATAATTACTCACTTACTTACTCACTTACTGACACTGTCACCTTGTGATGAAGTTTCCTTTCATTAATTTATTTCTTTACTCTGAATTTCACTTCTCTGGTTTGTACTTAAGATTCAAGATTCAAGATTCAAGAAATTTATTGTCATTACACAACAATTACATAAGCAATCATTGGTAATGAAATTCTTAAGTCCCAGGCTCTCCTAACAATGCTAAAGAAACAAGAAACAAGAAAAGCAAAAGATAATTTAGAAATAAAAAACAAATAAAATAAAATTTAAACATAAATAATAAACTAGAGTAATAAAATAAGTAAGACCTTAAAATATAAGTTATGCAAATAAAATATAAACTGTAAATGTAAAAGTATTATAGTAACATATATACAATAGATATATATACAGTAGAAACTATGCACAGCAGAAGTGGTGGGTTATTGAGAAGTGGTGGTGTTGTGAACACAGTTTAAAAGTCTTATGGCCTGCCTGCGGTATGAAGCTGTCCCTGAGCCTGGTGGTTCGGGCTCGAATGCTGCGGAACCGTCGGCCAGACGGCAGCAGGCAAAAAACAGTTTGTAGCTGGGGTGACTTGGGTCCTTATGATGATTTTGGTGGCCTTCTTCCTACACCGCTGGGTGTAGAGGTCCTCCATGGATGGCAGCTCTGTCCTGGTGATGTGCTGAGCAGCTTTCACCACCCTCTGTAGAGCCTTAGAGCCTTACGGTTGAGGGCGGTGCAGCTGCTGTACCAGGCGGTGATGCAGCCAGTCAGGATCCTCTCTATGGTGCACCTGTAGAACCTGCAGAGTAACCTTGAGTCCATGTTGAGCCTCCGCAGCCTGCGGAGGAAGAAGAGCCGCTGTCTGGCTGACTTTGTGATAAAGTCAGTGTGATGAGTCCAGGTGAGGTCCTCACTGATGTGAACCCCGAGGAACCTGAAGCTGTTGACTCTCTCCACCGTAGTCCCGTTGATGGAGAGGGGGGCGTGTTCCTCTCTCTGCCTCCTCCTGAAGTCCACGATCAGCTCCTTAGTTTTGCTGATGTTGAGATGGAGGTTGTTGTCCTGGCACCAAGATGTCAGGGCTCTGACCTCCTCTCTGTAGGCCGTCTCGTCGTCGCCGGTGATCAGGCCAATGACGGTCGTGTCGTCAGCAAATTTGATGATGGTGTTGGAAGCTGTGGGTGGCCACATGCAGTCATGCGTAAACAGGGAGTACAGCAGAGGGCTGAGCACACAGCCCTGGGGGGCGCCGGTGTTCAGAGTCAGGGTGGAGGATGTGGTGCTGCCCATCCGCACAGCCTGGGGTCTGCCCGTCAGGAAGTTCAGGATCCAATCACACAGGGCAGGGCGCTGTTGAGCCCGAGGTCTCTGAGCTTGGTGACGAGCTTGGAGGGCACGATGGTGTTGAATGCTGAACTGTAGTCAATGAACAGCATTCTCACATATGTGTCCCTCTGGTCCAGGTGGGAGAGGGCAGTGTGGAGGGTGAGGGCGATGGCATCTTCAGTTGACCTATTGGGCCTGTAGGCAAACTGAAGTGGGTCCAGTGAGTCCGGGATGGAAGAGGTGATGAATAATTTGACTAACCGCTCAAAGCACTTCATGATGGTGGAGGTGAGTGCTACTGGGAGGTAGTCATTCAGGGCAGAGGATTTTGGTTTTCTTGGGGACAGGGACAATGATGGTCTCCTTGAAGCATGTGGGGACTACAGACTGGAGCAGTGACATGTTGAAAATGTCTGCAAAGACGTCTGCCTGCCAGCTGATCTGCACACACCTTGAGAGAGCTCGGCCGGGGATGCCGTCAGGTCCAGGAGCCTTACGTGTGTTAATCCGTTTTAGAGTTCTGCACACGTCTGCCCTGGATATCACAGGTGGGCAGTGGTCCTCCTGAGCCTTTTGCACCTCCACAGCTGGAGAGGTGCTCTCAAAGCGGGCATAAAAAGTGTTCAGCTCATCAGGCAGAGATGCAGACATCACCTCAGCACTGCTGATCTTCTTTTTGTAGTCCGTCAGAGTTTTTAATCCAGCCCACATGCTCCTGGTGTTGGAGCCCTTGTAATGAGACTCCACTTTGTCCCTGTACTGTCTCTTTGCGCTGCTGATGGCTCTCCGGAGTGCGTACCTGGACTTCCTGTACTCCTCCAAATCACCTGAGTTGTAGGCGTCTGTCCGTGCTTTAAGTTTGGCACGGACTTCTCCGTTAACCCAGGGCTTCTGATTGGGGAATGTCTGCACAGTAATCCTCGGTACGACGTCATCGATGCATTTTCCGATGTATCCAATGACCGCGTCCGTGTATGTGTTTATGTCTGTGTCCTTAAACACACACCACTCCGTCGTGCTGAAGCAGTCGCGCAGAGCCGAGTCTGATTGGTCGGACCACTGCTGAATGGTCCGCGTCACCGGTCCGTCACGCTTCAATTTCTGCCTATAGGAAGGCAGCAGCAGAAGTGAGGCGTGGTCTGATTTTCCGAATGGAGAGCGAGAGGAAGGGCCTTGTACGTGTCCGCGTAAGGGGTGTAAACATGATCGAGTGTGTTCTCGCCACGCGTGGGACAGCTGATGATGTGTTGGTGGTATCTCGGCAGGACTTTCCTCAGGTTAAAGTCTCCGCCTACAATAAACGCAGCCTCTGGCCGTGAGGTCTCTGTCCTGTCGATAACTCCATACAGATCGTCCATTGCCTTGTTGGTGTCGGCGTGTGGCGGAACATACACTGCTGCTGTCATGACAACCGATGTAAACTCACACGCGGAAGATAATAAGGCCGGCATCTGATCATGAGGTGCTCCAAGGTCCGGAGAACAGCCCGTAGAAATAATCTCCACGTGCCTGAGCACCACTTGTTGTTCACCATGAAGCAGACACCTCCTCCCTTGCTCTTCCCTGAATGAATTGTCCGGTCCTGTCGGTGGATGGAAAGACCCTCGGGAACAATGGCGGAGTCCGGGATCGAAGGGTCGAGCCAAGTTTCCGTGAAAACCAAAACGTTACAGTTTTTAATGTCCCGTTGAAACGCCATCCTGCTCCGGAGTTCATCCAGCTTGTTATCCAGGGACTGAACATTAGCCAGAAGAATACTACCTGGGAGAGGAGGCCGGTTTTCACGTTTCCTCAGCCGGACTAGGAGGATTCTGGCCCGCGACCCTCTTTTCCTCCGCCGCCTCCGCTGCTCAGGTTCAACAACAGGATAGGCTCCGCCATGGAGATTCCCCTGTTGTATGCTGGAGGCGGTGGCGATGAAAAAGTTTTTTCCACCACCGACCTAATTTGTAGAAGTTTTTCTCTATCATATTGTATGATAGGGCTCTCTTTAGCAGGTTGCATAACTTAAAAGAAGAAATAAATAACAAAATAGTGCAAAAAAACAGCAAAGTTGAGGGGAGAGCTCGAGACATGGCAGCCATCCTCGGCGCCATCTTGGAGCAAATCAGATGTTGGTGTTTCGAGCTTTATGTCTGCAGCACTTTGTCTGATTGTTGTGTGTGTGAACACTGCAGGACTCGTGAGCAACACTTCAGCTTTAAAATGAACATTTTCACTTTCTTCCTCACAAGCATCATTAAAGTCCGCCTTAACAAGTCTTCACTCTCTGGCAGACACACTGACTGGATCATGTGTGAGCCACCATGAACAACAGAGAGAGGAACCAACGTTCACTGAGAATAATCTGCACTGAGAGAAAATGATTCCTTCATTAAAGAAGAATGATGCAGGATCTTTCTCTTTTTGTGCCTCCCTCTTAGGGATTGTCCCTTTCTGATTTTCTCTGAGGTTTTATTATCTTCAAACTAATTCCACACTCGTCACTGCTGCAATGTTACGTTTTATCTCCATCCTCTTCATTTCTCCTGCATACTGTGATGAAGCACTTTTAATCTGTCCTGTAAACTCACAGATCTCCCAGCAGGAAGTTCTCATGATCACAGTCACACCAGCAGATCTGCCCTGCTGACAGCAGCCAGAGCTCGAAGCTACAGGTGATCAGCATTTACAGTAAGAAAGATCGGACTGATGAGGAAAGATGGCAGTTCTCCACACAGACACACTCAGATATTCAGCTGCTCGACACGATGCTGATGAGGGAGAATCAGTGCTGCTGGACTTCATGTTACTGATACAGACAGGAGGACAGACAGTGGAGAAGCCTCATGAATTATCAGAGAGATTCACGAAAAGGGGGATGAGCTAAAATAATAATAAAGGAAAGAAATCTTTGCTAAAGCTTCAACTCCTTCAGAAACAGAGACATACGAGTTATTTATCAAACCTGTGAAAACTAAAGAAGAAGAGGATCTTCTGACTGAGGCCAGAAGCTGATAAGTGTAACACATTAAACATGAAAAAGTTCATTTATCTGTGATATTGACACTGGCTGTAAACAGACACATGAATCTTTCTCCAAAGTCCAACCTGCTCCCGTGTTTCAGGCTGATGGTTAATGTCTAAAAAAATTAACATGCACAGAACAGCCTGAACACAACAGGCCTCCTGCATGAACAAAACTCACAAAGTGCTGCAGACTTTTCATGTGAGGCTGCAGAAGCAGAAGCAGAGAGTGACTGAAGTTCACAAACCATCGTTCATCCTGACTACAACACACACCATAACGCTCCTCTCTCTCTCTGTCTGCTCATCATCATGTGGCTCACGGCTCGGCTCAAATCTGAGGAGCTGCTGATTATAAAGGAGCATGAAGCGTGAAGAGATGGAGCCGAGCGTGGCAGCATTTCACACTGCAGTGGATACACAAGAGGCCGATGGCCAGAGCTCTCTCTCTGTTTGCTGTTTGCTGCTGCAGAGCGACAGACTGTGGCTGCCCTGACTGACAGCGTTCAATGGAAATGTTACATCTGTGACATGATAGTTTAACATTCACTGCAGCTCAGCCTGAGTCTTCAGAGCTCCTTCAAAATAAGTCTGAGTTTAAGAAGTGAACAGCTTCCCTCCAACAGGCAGAACTGATCAGTGTATTGATCAAACTGTGTTTAGTCTCTGCAGAGTTTCACTGAGTGGATGTGAATGGACGACAGTGTTATCCAGTCACATTACTAATTCAAATGATTCACATTATTCACTATCTGTGCTTTTCCCATGATAACACTGTCTACCAAAGTGCCCTCTTTATTACAGAAATTATGCAAACTGTGTTTGTCTACAAAAAGTGCATGGTCAGCAGAACAGGAACAACTGGCAGCCAGAGAATTTTAAGGAATCTGCATGAGCATAAAACCAAGAAGAAATGAATTCACAGTGTCCAATAAAGCAAAACCCTGAGCAAACACTTTCTCCAAAGCTTTTCTGCTCAGCAGTTTTTATTCTTTTCTGTCACTGTGGCACAATCAGTGTAAGTTTAGACTGATTAACCACAAGTGACAAACTTAAAGCACGAGAACAGTAAAAAGCTAACAGAGAAGTTTATTAGTTTAACTAAACATCTGAATGAGTGCTTTACAAAAAGTCAGTGACACAGAAAGAAACACTACAAGACATAACAGGAGACCTGACCTGTTCAGTTTGTTCCACCACCTTTAAGAAAAGTCCATCTCTTCTTCATGACTAACTCTCTACCATTCTGTCCTCAAATGATATTTTCTCATAATAAAATCACATTATTCAAACGTCTTCATAAATATGGATTGGTGAGGTGTGAGGGAGGCCAGTGGAGTTCCACTTCTACGTTCCTGCTTGTGAGAAAGATACCAAACAACACATGAATAACAAGTCTGAACATGAAGGTGGTGAAGCCTCCTGGACAAACCACAGGATCCAGACAGAGTCTGGCAAAGGCTGGAAGGAGGACGAGGCTCAGCTGGAGCTCCGTATCAAACCTCATCAGCACTGCTGGAAGAGACGAGCTCTGCACTGACATGTATGGCTTTAATGACAGCTGTTATAAAAATAGTCTGTGTTGTGGATTGTTGGTGGAGCTTTTACAAACTTTTTGTTGCAAACATTTTGTTCCCAGAACAAAGTAGGTGTGTGATGATGGAAGCAGAAACACACAGTCCACTTTAACAGGATTAAAGTGCCGCCATGTGTGCTGACCTGATCATGATAAGTGCTGAGGCTTCAGGCACCTCCAATAACTTTCTGCTAAAAAGCTCTGAGTAAAAGCTAACAGCTTATTCTGTCCATCTCAAACACTCTGCTGACTGCTGGGTGGAGACATGCTTTTTATTGTGAAGGGAACCTGATTGTATGTATGTAAAGACTGATGGTCTTTTTTGGCACGCTGTCAGAGGTTGGAAGGCTAACAGCAGACGGTCTCTCCGCTTCCCTGTGTCAGCCCGTCAGTATGCGGCATATCACTTTTTTAGCTTGTCCATTCATTCAGCTAGGTGTGTGTGTTTTGGTGTGAGACCCCTAAAGGTGCTTGAATTCTTTTCAATGGGAGTTTCTTAGTGTGCTGAGTAACAGTCTTTTAGTCAAATCCAAACTCAGACAATCAGAGTCAAAACTTGACAAACTAAACTGCTTCCACAAAGCTTTTCAAACACTTCAATCAGAGGCGATGTAGCAGAGAAGATCAGTGTTTGTCTCAGAGCTGTCTGATCTGCATCTCAAACTTCCAGACAGGAGGTCAGGGGGCGATGGGTTAGGGTTAACAACTGGACAACTGGAGCAAAGTGGACAACAGTGATCAGAGCGCAGTAAAGGGCTGTCTGTAAGACCACTGCAAAGAGCTGAAGAAAACAAACAGCTGAATATTTGACTCACTCTCTCTCTCTTCTTGTCTCTACAGTCTCAGGTTTTCATTTTAAACCTCCATCACTGTGTCAGTCTTGTATCTCACCTTTGGGACAGATTATGGCTCTTTGCTCCTCCTCTGTTCCCATCCTGGACTCTGCTGCTGCTCCTTGTTCTTTGTCACTGCTGGAGGCTGTTAATGCCAGTTGATTGATTCAAATGTGGGAATCTTTATGTGAGCCAGCTGAATAACCTCTGGCAATGTGGCCGTTTGTGTATCTGGCAGTGGACTGGATGTGAGTCTCTCTCCTGGCCTCCTGCCTGCTGTGTCTCTCTAAACCTCTTTGTGGGTCACATCCAGTCCTGGAGCCTCTCCTGACACTGTCAGTGTGACACAAAACATCAAAACAACAGACTGATGCCAAACAACCTGTGAATGTGAAACTTGAGTCAGTGTGTCTACAGACCTGTCAGTATGTCTAATGTTTGCTCTCAGCTCACTGCAGAGACACAGCTGCTGACAGACTGAGAGGAAAAGATTTACTCCTCCAACACAAAAACAGCTGAGAACAGAAAACATACAAACAGAGTTTACATACAGATTATACGTGTGAAAATACAGCAGAGGTGACTTGTAATGGGATACTTTTGATGGTAGTGTAACTGCAGCTGAACAAGCTCAGTCTCTGCTGACTCTCATTAGTTTGCTGATCACCTGTCGTTAAACTCAATAGGAGCTTTAGAACATATTGATTCATGCAGAAAGCATAAATGTAGATAAAGTGTGGGAGTCTTTCACCCTTTAGCTGTTCTGGGACGTAAGAAACGACTGCTGAGCCCTCTAACGGTGTTACACACCTCATGTGCATGTTTGATAATCTCAGTGATTTACTCACAGCCTCACACTCAGCCCTGAAACATTTAGATAAGACAGCTAAGAAAAGCTGCTGCCTACCAAATAGTCCTGTAGATTTCGTACAGTGCAGCCTGATGGCCTCCTCTAGTTAACATTCATACGTCAGTCTGTTTACATGAGAATCACTGTTATGAACTAATATGTTGATTATTTTACAGTGAAACATCTCACATCTGTGATCATCTTACAATATAGAGAAACATAACAACACCATAACATGTCACACTGCACACTGTCATCTTGACTGATGACATCATTAATGTGAGGGGAGATTCCTCTGTTCAATAAGGAGACATAAATGATTAACTGAGCATCGACCAAACTGAACTTTCAACAACAAAACTCTGTTCAAGCCAAACTGAAGGAACTGAAGTGGTGCATTCAATAAGGAGGCTGGAAGTCTCCTTTTTACAATGACCTGCTGACTTGTTTTGGTCAGTTATTAGTGATACTGTGTGGTGGGAGGGAGTGACAGGATGTGAGTCACTGTCAGAACAAACCATCTGAGAACTGAGGCCTCAAGTGAAAACGTGCTGCAGCAAAAGAGCTAAAAAAGAGGAAAATAGTGGATCAGCACCATGGAGAGCTCCTCACATGAGACAAAGAGAAGCAGGAAATAAACTACTGTACTGACTGTTTGACAGACAATTCATTGATTATCAGTGTTTTATGTGTCGATAGGCTCATCAATTAATCAACTAATTGATTCAGCTCAACTCATCCGTGATAAGTTAGAGATGCTGAGACAGTGAGGAATTAAGGCCTGGAGGAGAAAGAAACCTTATCCTGACTAAACTATAAACAACTAGGACCACACACACACACACACACACACACACACAGAGTAAATATCATTTCCACTGAACAGAAATTCAGGTATAGTGTGACGTGTTTCTTTGGAGAATTACCATATAAACAACTTGCATTGCTTATCAGACTTTGTTTAAAGAGCCTGAAGTCAGAACAGGAAACAGACTTCCTTCAACTAATGCTGACTTTAATCAAACATCTGCTCTATAAGATACCAGGAAGAAGCCAAGAAACAACTAAAAACAATAACCCATCAGTGCAATAACACACACTGTAGTGAGTCATGATGAGGCAGTACATGATAAAACAACAGAGCAGCAGTGTAACACACACTGCAAACATAAGCAGCCGACCAACACACTCAGACACTAAAGAAATCTAACAGTGTTGTTCTCTGTTTGTCTGTGTTGGTGTCCCCCACAGTCCAAAGACATGCAGCTTAGGAACATCCAGGGCTCTTCTGGGAAGACGTCCCTGCTAAGTTTATTGAAGCTTGTGTGGAAGTACATCTCGGTCTTCTGAATGGAGAGATGGCATCAGGAGAGCATCAAAGGCAGCACACTTCTGCAGCATATTACTGTCCAACGTTTGCAATTCACCTGCCAGCTGATGTTCATCCTCTGACTGTCTCCTCTGTGACCCAAAAGGATCTCAGATCATCTTCCTCCATACTGAGAAGAAACTCTATTGTGATGATCAGTTTGAACAGGAACATCTGGTTTACTCTGAACTAACAGCTGATCCTCCACTTTTTCACCATTTCTGCAGTAATATGCTGACAGAAAGAAGGTGAGATATGATCCTTAATATGATGCTAGCAGCTTCTCTGAAAAAGAGACACATTAAATGTGTAATATGCTGCTGAGAACCTGACACAAAGAAAATGTGTTGTCATGTGAGCTGTGTCACTGTCTGTGTCTGACAGCAGGAAACAATAATATATCTACAGTGTCCTTTATATACAGAATACTGTAGAAGTTACACTGCTTATACTGTGCCTTCACCCCTAAATAATTCATACACACACTAACATAATTCATACACACACGTATAGGGCCAGACACACACATACACACACACACACACACACACGTATAGGGACACATACACACACACACACACACACACACACACACACACACACAACACACACACACCTTATTTCCACTTTACTAAACTTAGTACTCTAACGTGTGATGTGTTTCTTTGGTGAATTACCATATAAATAACTGCCACAGCTTATCAAGGCTCCTTTTAAACAGCCTGTGGTGAGAATAGGAGAGAGAAAGGCTGAGAGAGAGAGAGAGTATACCTGGATGTTGTTAGAGAGAGACATTGAAATCTATTTCTCTCCATCTCATTAGACAGTCTCTCTTTCTTTATCTGTCTTTGTGCCTCTGTCCGTCTCTCACAGGTTCCTCTGGACTCTAAATTTAACAAACTGAGAATCTGGACGACCTTAATGTGCTTGGTCCTGCTGCTGTCTCTCTCCACTGCTCTGTGAGATGGAGCTGCTCCACTCACACTCTTTCTTCTCTCTTTACAGAGTGTTTGATTGCTTCTTCTCAGCCTCACCGCCTGCAGCAGGAGTCACACCACGTCTCTCTGATCTGATGCTGCTTGTCCACAGAAACTCAAAGACTGTATTTAATGTGTGTCGGTGCAGAGATCGAACTTCTGTGTGTGTGGAAGGGAAGAGATTTACCAGCATTGTTAAATGTATAAGCTGTCTGATTTCAAATACTGACAACATGTCAGTGAATATTTAGAGTTTGTAGAAAGAGTGAAAGATGTTCAGTCCAGAGAAACATCTGGATGAAACGTGGTATCAACTAGTGGGCGCTGCTGTAATATCTGTATAAATAATGGAGAGTTTTAGGGGCTGCAGGTGCAGGAGTCTAAATACAAGTGAGACAAAGAAAGAAAGTGGTCAAACTTTCATGGAGGAGCTCCTGAGATACAGCAGCTTTTAACAGGGACAATATTAAAACTGCAGCTGTCTGGACTGAAGGACACTTTACAGTCTTAGTAAATGTCAGAATCCTCACATCATATAAAGAAGAAAGTTTCTTCTCATTCATTACAAAAAATAAAATTACATTTCTAACAAATCAATGGATCAATTCCTAAATGAAGGACATGTTGGTGGTTCTAATCTGGAGTTGGATTATCTTTCTACAACCCAGTGGAGCGGATCATTGTGACGAGCAGCTCGGAGCTCCCAGCCAGCCGACACATCTTCCTCCAGCACTGACTCAAGGTGATTTATGTGGGAAGAGATTTCTTATTCCCCTGAATCTTCTTTGCTCTCTCAGTATATTTTTGAAGTGTCTTTCATTTTGATCTATGAAATGTGCTTTCTGAAGAGAGATTGATTTGGCTGGCTTGAATTTAAAGAGTGAGGATAAAAAGTTGTTGAGCAGAGGAGAGAGGATGAAGAGAGGAGGAGGAGTTTCCATCATGGCAGCTGATGACGTGATGAACCTGAAGCACATTAAGCTTCATCTCTTCTCTACACAGATACACATTTACCTACAGAGCACAAACATACTGCAGAAACATTTGTTGGATTTTCAAATCATGAATCGATCAAGACAGCCACATTCAGTCGAAGTCAGCAGTGTTGAATGTGGACGTTTGCTTTGACCAGACAACTTCAGATGGTTACTACCAAAGAGTAAAACTTTGTTTAAACACATTAACCTGTGAACAGCCACAGCAGCCAGGCTGACATTAAGATACTTCAAACAGGAATATTGTGAGTCAAGAGTTGAACTTTATCTGCTGAAAGTGTCAGCATCTCTACAGCCAGTTGAAGCAGCCTGGCTTATTTGTCTGACTGAACTGAGTCAGTGAGACTGTTCAGACCAACAACAGCCCTCCAGCAAAACACCATAAGAAACATCGCTGGTGTGAACAAGCTGCTGCAGGTTCCTGTGAGAAGGTGAAATATGAAGCAGGAAGTTTAGTTTGAAGGCTTCACAAACATCAAAACGCTGCACAGCAGTTTCTGCTCCTTTGAGGCAGGAGGAGGAAACACAGCACAGATCACCTGACAAACTGCAACAGACAGCCAATGAGAGACGAGCAGACCAGGAAAAATAACAGATGAGCAAATGAATGAAGCTTTCCTTTCTTGACCTTTCAACATTTACTGGCAGTCATCAGATCAGATTAGTCCGACAGTCGTTCACTAACAGTCACATGCTCACTGAGCCATGAAGGCTCGATGGACTGAGCTGAGACAACATCGATTTATAGTCACAAGTTCAGAGTCACGTTAGTGTGAGTAGAAAGACTGAGCTGTTAGCAAACAGACAGAGGTGGTAAAGCTGCTGTTTTAATTAAGATTAGATAGAGCAACATTTAATCATCACTACGGAGACAAAGACAAGTCAACCTTTGTTTTACTGAAGTAGGAGAATATTTGGATCCCATCAACGTCTCTAGTTGGTCAAGACTTCAAAATCAAAGTTCAACAAACAAAATGCGTCCTAAAAACCTTCACAGTAAAATAACAGCAGCATAAAAAGCCACAATAACTTCAGAGAATGATGCAGGTCAGTAAAACGATGTTGAGAGAAGAATGAAAAGATGTTGGAGCAGTTTAAACTCACAGGCAGCTCGGCACCTTCCTACACACTCAATGTTCAGCATGAAGATGTGAAAGAGTCCAACATGGAGACCCAAAGTGAAAAGAGACAAATGGAAATGAGCTGAAGACGTGTGGAGATATTTTCTGTTTCCTCTGCACTCTCCTCACAAAGTGATGACAGATCTGACAGACAGACAGCCTCAGTCTGACGTGGAACTAAGAAGCTGTAAAATCTATGCAGATTAAAGGACAGAGCCAAAGCTATGTGAGATTTTCACTTTAATATTCTGTTAAATGAAATGATTTACTGTGACAGTGATGGTGGAACAACCTGGTGGAGAGTGTGGATTAGGCTGAATCTCCCTGAAAGCAGCTAACAAGAGCAAAGTGATGAAAACACATCGTAAGAGTTCCTAAAGTGACTCTGAAATCACATTTGTAACAAACATCACACTGTGTGAAACATGAGAACAACACAAACCCACCAGGTTACTGATGGAAAACATGTTAATGTGTTAAATGATGACAAACATTTAAACATGCAGATATTTGACAAGATAGACGTCTTGGTGTGGACGACACAGAGCTGAACTTCTAAACGTGTGGGTTTGTGGATTTGGAGCTGAAATAAAAAAACTTGATGTTGTTTTGTCTGGATGTTGAAGAGGAACTACAGCAGGTGGGGGACAGTCTCAGATGGGCGCTGACCACAGTGAACTGATCAACACATTGATGAGTCATTTTACTAATATAACTCAATATCACAAATTCAGTTTCCTCAAGGGGCTTTACAGTCTGCACAACACACAACACCCTCTGTGCTTAGACCTTCAACTGATGAGGAAAAACCCCTGTAAAAAACTCTTTAACAAGTTAAAAATGAAAGAAACCATCTCATCTGAATCGTCTCTGGATGATAAGAAACTAAACGAGCAAAGCTGAGATCAATTCAAAACAGCTCTTTTATTTTCAGCCATATACAATAAATTCCACTGTGTTCATGCTACCAGGATTAGTCACAGCTCCATGTCATGTTTTTTCCTGGAGCATGTTCTCTGGTTGTTTCTTCTCTCAGGATGGCCGAGCGCTGCTTCTTCATCATGAAGCTGAATATTCATTAGTGTTTGCTGCAGGTCATCTTCTGAATCCTAACAAACAAAATGAGCACTAAAAACTCTTTCAGTCTGACACACACTGACTTCAGCTTTGATCCTGTTTCTTCATCTTAATGATTTATATCTGTTTTTATTGTGTGATATTGTGAGCACAGTGTGAGATACTTGATGCTGCTGCAGTCCCAAAAGCCATTTAGTCTTTTCCAGGATGAGCGTGGATGTTCAGAGATCTTAATAAAAGTGTTTGTTGACGACTTTCAAAGCTCTTCTGTGATTTCATTACACAATAGATCTCTCTGGACTCTCGTCTTCCTACACAATAAACCAATTCCAACTCAAAGTCATGTACTCGTGTTGGATGAAGGTTTTACATCACAGAGGAAACCAACTTTTTACACAGAAACAAATCCAGAATATAACCGGACCCATTCAGCTCTGTTGATACGTTTGACCACATTCATCTGTTCATGACAGAATTTAGGGTTTCCTGAGTTTTCCCTCAAATGTAGTTTGACGATCTGCTGCTGGAAACAAAATATTTCATCAGTTTGGTTTCTCTGACTTTCAAAGATCATCACGAGCTGCTGATGACGAAACAACCTGTTTCCACGCAGCCGCCACCTCATGACACGAGACACACACGAAGACCTGAGTGTGTGTGTGTGTGTGTGTGTGTGTTGAATCTGGTCTCCACAGTCACTGTGATGTTACATGGAGGGAAACCTGATGAGAGAGATTCCAACAGACGATTACACACTGATTCAAAAACACAACACAAGCAGCTGATGAACGATCCAGTGTAACAAGCTGACTCAGGTGAATAAATCAAAACATTATCGCTGCTGTACACACACACACACACACACACTCAGTATGGAGTGCACCAATCACCATCATGGTGATGATTATAGAGGCAGGAGGAGCAGGTACAGGAGGAGGTACAATGACGTGGAGGAAAGAAAGTCTGTGCAATCACTTCGACCTCAAATCAACGTCCAGAAGAAGAAGCAGAAAAGCCAGCAGAGCTTCATTCTGATTGGACGGCATTTGAAGCAGCTTTGATGGAGGCTGATGGAAAACCACGTCCAGAAAGAAGAGAATAACCAGACGAGATGGAAGATTTTCTGAAGTGTAGAAGAAGAAAAGAAAGAGAGAGACTCTCTAAAGCTAACAGGCCTCCATCTTTGTGTCTCCATGGTGATGGCCACAGGAAAGTCAGCTAGGAGAGTAAAACTTGGAGTGTCAGATCCTATTTGCCTGGAGGAAGTGTGTGTGTGTGTCAGGCCGAATGTCATCATTCAAATCCTGAACTCACTTTTTAAGAAAGGATCAAGAGAGACCAAACAACTAAATCTGTCAAAGAACAGACAAACATCCTGTTCAAAAATGTCCAGAAACCACAATCAGTGCCAGACATCCAACATCACTGCCTGTGATCACGTTTCATTTAGATTTCTTATTTGTTTTCTCCACTTACTTCCTTGAATCTGGAAATGAAATATCACTCAAGCTTTCTATTCCAGTTTCAAAACTTTCCTTAAACTTGTTTATTACGTCTCCATCTTCTGACAGTGGAAAACAATATTTAAGTCTAAATAAATTAGATTTATACTGCAGCACATAATCATCTCTGAAACACTGAACATTTTCCAAAAACAAGCTCATTTTTACTCATTTGGCAGTAAAAACACAAAAACACAACAACACAGACAAAGATTTAATTAAACGTGTTGATGAGATGTAACATGTTCTCACAGATTAAACAGACATTTTAAATAAATAACATTGAGCTGACAGTCAAAGACAGTAAATCCTGGTGAGTGTCATCACAGACTGAACACCTCCACACACTCTTTATCTCCTCAGTCACAGAGCTCAGTGAGATCCAGCTGTGAACACACTCAAAGACTAAACCCAGAGTCATTCCTCCACTCACACATTACATCTACAGTCTGTTCATTCTCCACGTCTGTGAGCCAGCTGCTCCAACTAAACATTTTAGAAGACCACGTCGAGCTGGAAACCTCTGTTCAAATGACACACATTCATTTCACAGCAGGTTGATTTCTTAAGATTAAAAAAGTAAAATCAGAGACTAATGATTGTCCTTGTGCTCATTTCAAAGCGTCCTGTGGAGGCCGTCCACTCCACCATACAGAGTAAGACCCTCTGAGAGAATGGAGATATCAGTGTAAGGCTAAGCTGCTCGTATTCTCAGCCTCCTCATACTCAATTTACTTGTTTGACCTGAACTTTCATGTTGATCCAGGCCTGTGGATCCAAATGAAGAGCTGCCTTTAACAATGGATCAAGTTTTTCTTTCCAACAAAGAAGATGAAAATGGATGTAAACATACAGTGGTGTGGAAAAAGTGTTTGCCCCCTTCCTGATTTCTTATTTTTTTGCATGTTTGTCACACTCAGATGTTTCAGATCATCAAACAAATTTAAATATTAGTCAAAGACAACACAAGTAAACACAAAATGCAGTTTTTAAATGAAGGTTTTTATTATTAAGGGAGAAAAAAAATCCAAACCTACATGGCCCTGTGTGAAAAAGCCCCCTGTTAAAATATAACTGTGGTTTATCACACCTGAGTTCAATTTCTCTAGCCACACCCAGGCCTGATTACTGCCACACCTGTTCTCAATCAAGAAATCACTTAAATAGGACCTGCCTGACAAAGTGAAGTAGACCAAAAGATCCTCAAAAGCTAGACATCATGCCGAGATCCAAAGAAATTCAGGAACAAATGAGAAAGAAAGTAATTGAGATCTATCAGTCTGGAAAAGGTTATAAAGCCATTTCTAAAGCTTTGGGACTCCAGCGCAAACCACAGTGAGAGCCATTATCCACAAATGGCGAAAACATGGAACAGTGGTGAACCTTCCCAGGAGTGGCTGGCCAACCAAAATTACCCCAAGAGTGCAGCAACGACTCATCCAAGAGGTCACAAAAGACCCTATAACAACATCCAAAGAACTGCAGGCCTCACTTGCCTCAGTTAAGGTCAGTGTTCATGACATAAGAAAGAGACTGGGCAAAAATGGCCTGCATGGCAGGATTCCAAGACGAAAACCACAGCTGAGCAAAAAGAACATTAAGGCTTATCTCAAGTTTTGCCAGAAAACATCTTGATGATCCCCAAGACTTTTGGGAAAATACTCTGTGGACTGACGAGACAAAAGTTGAACTTTTTGGAAGGTGTGTGTCCCATTACATCTAAAAAGTAAAAGTAAAAGTAACACCGCATTTCAGAAAAAGAACATCATACCAACAGTAAAATATGGTGGTGGTAGTGTGATGGTCTGGGGCTGTTTTGCTGCTTCAGGACCTGGAAGACTTGCTGTGATAAATGGAACCATGAATTCTGCTGTCTACCAAAAAATCCTGAAGGAGAATGTCCGGCCATCTGTTTCGTGACCTCAAGCTGAAACGAACTTGGGTTCTGCAGCAGGACAATGATCGCAAACGCTTGATTGCAGTTGTTGCTGCTAAGGGTGGACCAACCAACCGGTTATTAGGTTTAGGGGGCAATCACTTTTTTCACACAGGGCCATGTAGGTTTGGATTTTTTTTCTCACTTAATAATAAGAACCTTCATTTAAAAACTGCATTTTGTGTTTACTTGTGTTGTCTTTGACTAATATTTAAATTTGTTTGAATGATCTGAAACATTTAAGTGTGACAAACATGCAAAAAATAAGAAATCAGGAGGGGGCAAATGCTTTTTCACACCCACTGTAATGCCCTTTTCCACTAGTACCTACTCGGCTCGACTCGACTCGACGCCTGTTTCGGTTTGTACGCGTTTCCATTACGTGTTAGTACCTGGTACCAGGTACTTTCAGAAAGTACCTACTCGGCCGGGGTTCCAAGCGAGCTGAGTCGAGCCGAAAATGGACGTGACGTAGGCAGACGGCAGGCCACTGATTGGCCAGGGCCTGGACGTCACTAGATGCGTCGGGAGAGCAACTCTCGTTCATAAGAGTCAACCGCGCCATGCGCCATTTAAAATGCAATAACAACAACGAACACGATCAGAGATGGCTGCACAGAAATCAACCCCGTGGAGCAACGACGAGGTGCAGACATTTCTTTGTCTGGTGGCCTCCATTTGCTCCAGTAGTCATTTCGTGTTTGTGTCGCATAACAAATGACGTCGCTGGAGTTTCGGCCGCGTTGCCACGGCGACCCCACCCTGCCACGCTGTGGTGGTACTCTATTGTAATGGAAAACGACCGAAACTGAGTCGAGTCGAGTCGAGTCGAGGGCGAGCCTAGTAGGTACTAGTGGAAAAGGTGCAATAAATGTCTGCAGATGTAGACGACTGTGTGGACAGCAGGAACCTCAAAATGAGTTTTGTTTGATCAGAAAAACTGCAGCAGTTTGAGCAGATTTGATTTTCTGATTATCAAAAACAAACCACCATTTTTCTTCAACCTTTATCTGTTCCCTGAACTACCTTTGAGCTTCTAAAACTGCACACTGTTTTTGATTGTGTTGTTGTTGGACTGGCTGAGAGATGAACCTCATCTGAACAAGAACTGAGTGTATCTTGTTTTTCTACATCACAGAAGTCAAATCATCTCATTAGTGCTTTGGGATCGACTGATTCATTAAAGGAAGACTAAACAAGATAAAGATTCACAGGAAACAGAAAGGTTAGTGAGGATCTGTCCCCTGCTCTTTATCTTTCTCACTATATCTCACACACACTGGTAATGTGCAAAGCAGCTCCTAATGAGAATTACATTGTGCGATTTGTCCTGATGAATTAAAGCATCATGAGTCTCTGGTACCCTGGTGAACAGGCACAGATGGATATCAAAGCTTTAAAGCAGCTTTTTGAAGAGTAAAGTTCCAGTTAAGTCACATTAAAGAGCTCCAGCTTGGTTTCAGTTTGTGGATTATTTCAAGAAAAAAAGGGAAGTCACTGTCTTTAGTAAAACTACGAGTGTCAATCTACTGACAGAGAAAGAAAACAGGAGCCTGCAGCAGATGATTGTGAAGAACAGAGGATCATATTCCATCAACAGACAAGGTTCAAATCATATCAGAAAATTATAAATCACTTTTTATTTAGTGTCTACATTGGAGGTGGTCATGTCTAAAATTGTTATTTGATAAAGCTCCACATCCAGATATAACTTGTATCTGAGTGTAAGAAAAGAAAAGGAGCCTCCCTCACTGACGTCTTTACATTGTCAAAGGCTCTGCAGCTCTCTGAGGCTCAATCTCTGACTGCTAAAAGATGTCAGACTCACTGAAGCACAACCTTGACAGCACTTCACCTGTTTAAAGCTGCAGCAAGAGAAGAAGACGAGGACACTTTATCTTCACCTTGGGATGTAAAAACTAAAACCTGTCATTAGATATCTGTTAGCTCCTCAGCTCAGAGGACCTCAGTGGTTAAAATACAAACTGATCTCTGACACACACTGAGGAGACTTTACTGTCTCTGTACGTGTGTGTGTGTGTGTGCAAACACAGCCTGCCTATGAAATATGCAACAAGCAGAAAAGTAGCACAGAGTCAAAATTCTCCATCTTCCTAGAAAGCTGCTGGAGATGCTCTGAAGGAGAAGACTGAAACAGCGAGAAGCAGGAAGCAGAAGCAGCTGAATCTCAGATGGAACGAGGCTCCGAGTGAAAACCTGCAGCTCTCATCCTCTCATCATGTTGGATGGATCTCCCAGTAATGAGACACATCAGCACACAGCACAGTTTGCTGCCTGTGTTCACCATGAGACTGCACTCAGCTGTTGTTCAGCCACCAACATGACTGTGTGCTGATTTGATGGCAGGTGTTTGGTTTTCTGTTTGTGGGAGTTTCCAGGATCAGGATGGCAGATAACTCCACAGTGGGCAGTCATTTCTACCGAGTGAAAGAATTCAGTGTTACCGAGTTAAAAAAGCTCAATTCTCCTTGAAGAAGAAATATTCCAGCAGCACCTTAAAAGTCAGGACAGGCAACAAACTACACGAGCTGAATAAAAAGCAGACAAGTGGGCGAGGACAGAAGAGAGAGCGGAGTAAAGAGAGTTACTACAGTCAGTAATAGTGAAGGAGACTCTGGTGAGAGAGAAGATTTCTCACCATCTGCTCTGTGACCAAACAACAGTGGTGTCACAATTAATGTGACAATGATACATTCAGTCATTGTCTTCAGTCCTTTATTCATCTTCAGGACTCTGAAGTGAAACAGTGTACACATTCCCTACATGTAGCTTATTTCAACTTATTCTCACAGTTTTCTCTCTTTCCTGCGCTCTGTCTCTCTCCTCTCTCTCTCTCTCTCTCTCTCTCTCTCCGTCTGGCACTTCACACCATCCAGGCTGCCTGCCAGCATCAGAGCCGTGTTAAAGTGAATCCAGTATGCTTGGTCAGGGTGTAGCAGCTCTAGGTACTGTGTTCCTGTGGGAGACAAAAGAAGCTAATTGATTCAACTCTCAGCTCCCTGAGATGGGCCAAATCAGCTCTATTAGTACAGTCATGGCTGGAGTGAAAAGAGACGTGTGGGGCCACAAGATGGAAATGAAAGAGGAGAGTCAGTCCAGACTAAATAAGACAGCTCCAGTATTGAAGCGTGGAGTATTTTAATGTCTGGTTAAATCTTCACACTGTAGCACTCACACAAAAGGCAACAGATGAATCACTTCCTGTCTCAGTTTTGTTCTCATCATACAGCAGCTTTACTCCAAACACCTGATGACTCTATAAACATCATCTCTCTCCAAAACAAAGGGACGTTTGTTTCACACAGGACATTTTGACATTTCAAACACACGAGAAACAAACAACTTTTGAACATAACTGCACTTATAAATTCTAATCTGTTAAAAATGTCCTGATATCTAAATAATAAATAAATAAAACAGATTATTGCTTTGAGAACAAAAGAGGAAAGTAACACCAGAGCTCCAAACTCTGTATATACAGAGTTTTCTCCTAACAAGGGTCAATGACCAACATGTCATTTATTATCTGTGAAGGTGAAGAGCTGGCCTCTGGAAATAATGTCAAGCTGCTGTTTGGGTTCATCTACAGCACACAATAATATGATATCTATTATTTATACTTGTTTCTCAACAGTTGGGAAATTAAAGTGTTTGTCTTGGTTCATTTTTAACATCTTGGTAATATTTAACACCCCCTCAGTGAAACATTTAGAGATAACTAACATCATCAAATATTCATTAAAGACTCCAGTGATTTGTTAGCCATAAATAATTACAGCGGGCCCTGTTGTTAGGCTCTGTTTCCCATCATGTGAGACAGTTAGGGGGTTGTCGGCACCACAACAGCTTCCTCTGCTTCTTGTTGATGATCTCTTGGGCTCCACTGCATCACAGATGGCATCATGGTTACAGTCAGCAGCTACCTGGAAACTGGAAGTATCACCTCTGCCTCTGTCAGAGCATCCACGCAGGAAATCATCATCAGCACCAGGCTGACGTCACTGTGTGGTTATCTCTTACATCCAGATCACTGGTTCTGGTTCACACTTGACCTGGATCAACAGACTTCCTGTTTGGGAAAGTCTTCATCAACCCAATAATGTGAACCAAATGGTCCATCATATTTATGTTCATCGACTTCAGGATATACAAATGATAAAGTATCTGTACTGTAGTGTGTGTGTGTGTGTGTTCTGGTACTCTTGAGGCTTGTTGGGCTCCTTAAAATTTCTAAATGACAAACACTTAGTAATTCAGAGAGCATCAGATAATGGTGCAGCACTGCTCCAAGAACAGTTTACAGCAGAGCTAAACATTTACTCTCAGTCAGATTGTAAATGTTGAAGAACTGCACAGTGACTCATTAAATATTCAGACAAATAAAAGCTGTGTCACTCTGCAGCCAGAAACAACAGAGAAGGAGCTTACATGATCTGGAAAAGGAAGCAGAGGGGAGAAGAAACTCCTGCCAATATTGTCATTGTGTTTTCTGTATACATGTACAAACTTTGGGTCATGAAGCCTAAAATCATGAATTTGAACTTTAACAGTGAAAGGTAAGGCTTATTTTAAAACATTAGTTAATGTGTTGGTGAACAGTTAGCAATGTGTAAGTGAATCATAACTTTCATTTGCAAATACTCCAGAAAAACACATTTATATACATGTGAATATTTCTGCTTGTTGATGTTAGTACATTCATTTAGTCATTTACAATGTATTACCTTGGATTTTTTTTTGTTAATTACACTTTTCTAGAGTGTTTGCAAGCAAATATTATAATATACTGACACACTGTTAACAGCCTATTAACCACATTAACTAATGTTAAAGCTTGGTTGTTTATTGGTTGATGATCTTCATAGAGGAGGGGAGCTGCCTTCATCCTGTACTGGAGCAGAGATTGGTGCTTGGTCAGATACTCTGCTCTGATTGGTTTTTTATTCAGGCATGGAGGATTGTTGTAAACAGCCTTTGAGGCAGCAGGTGGAGCCAGAAGAGCCTGATTTTGCTACTGTTAGGACAAAGTGACGGTTTAAGCAAATATGACCAAAAGTTAGTTTTATTAGTTAAGTTTCCGACCTCTGCTGTGTCTCATTTAATTCCACTTATGTGGTTTGAATGAAATCTGCCAAAGGTTGCCATGGACACCTAGCAACAGCTGCTTCATGTAGCTGCTGGGTGGAGCTTAGTCACAGCCTTCCTTTGATCTCTGACATCATATGGCAAAATGTCTTTCATCCATGAAGGAGGTAACATGCTTTACAAACAAGCCTGCAATCAATCTGCAAAGATATTCAGTTATTCATTTCTGCTTGTCTTGCACTGACACAGTAAAATGAGAACAACTAAGCAAAGTTCACCAAAGTCAAAGCATGGAAGGTAATTGATGATATTACAGTAACAGAGGTTTCCCTATCTGCCAGCCAGGGATGGAGATCCCAGACAACCGATGGCACAACAGTGAATAGGAGGAGGAAAACTAAGCAAAGTTCACCAAAGTCAAAGTTTCCTGTCAGCCTCAAAGCCTCTGTTGAAGAGCTCAGTACAAACAGGGAGAAATTTTCTCCTTACCCAGAGTGTGTGCATGGGCCATCACTGCAAAAAAAGTGGACAAGAGAGAAGGCAGGATGCTTTTTTCATCGTACTCAAGCTCTTGCTTCATGTGCTGCGATATTGCAGATGGACTTTTACATTTCAGTAGTGACACAGAGATGAAGCACATGGGAATACTGGTTGTGTACAACACACCTGTGTGTACAGTGGCCTGCTGGAGAGAGGAACCAAAATGCACAACCTATATTTCAGAGCTGTATTTACAACCACAATTCTCTGAGAAATCAATGACTGAGACATTTCTTGGGTGTGACTACTTCAAGGATGTACAGTACAGGTACGGTTGCATGTTGCTGAATGTGTGATGTTTGCACTTTTGGAGGAGTGTGTGAAACTGTTAAAGTTCCTCCTGAGTGCTCTCCAGCTGCTGTTTGAAGGTGACCTTTGATATTTGTGCATTCTTCTTCTCAACATTAGACCACTGAATGAAGGAGACATGGCTTTTGGCAGTATATTATATATGTAGATAATACATAATATGTAGATACTACATAATACACTATATGCAGTGTATTATGTAGTGTATATAAATTGCTTTATGTACATGGAGACGTGAAGCACTCTAGTCTTTATACCAGCTTAAATTACACACTTTGAAAAGGCTTCCCTGTAGTAAATCTCATGTAAGACTTTCAGCAGTGACACATTATCATCTAAAACCAGCATGAAAAGAGGATCAGTATCATTTATAAACAAAAAATGTCCCTGACAGACTCAGGATCATTTCACTCGTCTAGTTTTGTTTAAAGTGAGAAAACAGTGAAGCTGCTGTGGTGCAGCACATGATGCTGCAGGGTGTCTGCAGGGAAAAAGACACAGTGAATCATTGGAGACAGAAGAAAAGAGGAAGAAGCAGAGTTTCCCATCCAACATAGCTTGACAGGGTGTGTATATACAGTAGCTGAGTGTGTTTGTCTGCAGCATGGATGCAAACCTTTGATAACACTGTTTTTAATGCCACACAGTCCAACGTCCCTGGGCTGCCCAACATGAAAGGCTCCTGGTTCTCTGGAGCAGAAAACACACACAGGTACCTGAGTCTCTAAATAACTTCTGACCAAGGATTTCAGTCAAACTGTCAACTTCTTCTGAGCAGGTCTGACATTTGACAGAAGAGTTTGTTAGTTATGAAATGTATCTGTCAATGAGCTGCACGGGGCCACTGCTGCTTCGTCCTGTATGCTGTGAATGTGGATCTGTCAGCTCGGAGTCACTGAAGCCTCGACAGAAAAGAAACGTGGTGCAGAAGCTGACCTGCAGCTTTGTGACCTTCCTGTTTGTGTGCAAACTGACAAACTGATGATCCCTCATTCTGCTCCTCAGCTGTTTCTTTAAAGATTTCCAAACACAGAGTCACAGTTCAGCCTTTTCTAATATTTCCCTCCACCTACATGCTGGTCCGTCTCGTCTTTCTCTCTCCTGCATCCAGCTGCTGGATTCAGCTGAATCTCCTGAACTGACTGAACAGAAAATGAGAGACCTCAGCTGTTCTCCTGAGGATTCTCCTGTTGAGTCTCTGCAGACTTGTTAGCTCGTTCACTCCCACATCTCCTGTCAGACCAAGTCCTCCCTCCAGATTAAGACCACCAACCATGTTGGCCATGTCAGCCATGTCTAACTGTGTTTCTGATGTGTAACTTCTGTGCTTTATCTGGCTCTGTCAAACACTGACATCATCTCAGCTCTCAGACCATGCAGGAACTGTAAAACTGTGTTTTTTGGGGGAAGAGTCATTGACAGCATCCTCTAAAAAGAACAGCAAGAAGCAGATTAGACCATCAAGTTATGGATCATTTACAGCCGCTGTTGTACGTGAACACACTGATTAAAAATGCTGTTATCAAAATTGAAAATTGTTTGAGGCTTGTCAGTTTTAAACACATCAACATCAGACAGAGAAAAACAAATGTGGATTCATTTCATCTTAATTTACATCCATTCAAACATTTGGAAGCTCTCCCATCATGCAGCAGTGTTTCAGAGTGAGGCTGACTGAGGCTGTAGAAACAATCAACTTGAGCTCAAACATACACACACACACACACAAGTATTTTTCTATGATGTAACTCTGCCACCACACACTGCTCTGCATTCATACAGCAGCTTGTTATGTAGGAGCTACACTGTTGTGGAGAATTCAATTGGCTTCTTGACCAACATTAAAAAAGTCACAGGGGCCAAATGTGACCTCCCCTCATGAATAATGACAACCTGCTCCAGAGCTGCTGCCTTCACCTCCTTTCACTTTAGACACCCAGAGCAGGAAACACAGGAGCCTTCACACACACCTTTTAGCATTCTGAGAATGAGGCCTGGTGTGCAGCCGTTATTCTGATCTTTGGGTTTAGGCTGTGAGCAGTTCTGCCACCAAGGCAGCTCAACCTGACCAATGCAATTCATCACACACACTAAACATAACCAGAACCATGTCACTGCATGGGCTGAAATAACACAAGCAAGCGGCAACTGGTCAAAGTCAGCACGGTCCGATGTAGGAGGAAGCTGGAGGACTGGAAGCATCCAGCAACAGAAAACAAAGCTTTTGAATTCATCGTCCATCCTTCAAAACCAGCAGCAAGAAAAGAGGCCAGTGAAGAGCAGTGGGGCCAACGCTGTCTGTAGCAAGAAGCAGTCATGCTCAGCTACACATAGATCACACACATTAACACACATTAGACCATCAAACACACACACAGCCTCACACATCATTGCTATAAGAACTAGTTGAGTTTTACCTGCATTTCAAGATCCACAGATGGAGGTTCAGGAAGGAGCAGATCAGGAAACAGCAGCCACAAAACAGAGAGAGACAGATAAGATCAGATCAGAGAGGCAAAGAGAGACAAATAATTAGAAACCAAACCCCAGAACCTGGATCATGTTAAACTGCTGAGTCATGTAAAAGCACTAAATCATGTTAAAGCGCTGAATCATGTTAATGCCAGAGTTGTATGAGAAACACTGATTAAGACAGTAAATTTAGTGGGTCAGAAAACTGAGCACTTTTGCAGATGAACAACAGGACAGAGGGAGATTTGAAACTTCAGCACATCCAACAGCTTCAGTCCATCTTTTCTCTTTTTGGTTTCTGAAGTCAGCTCCTGATAAAAACATCATGTGGCTGTTTACTTGAGCTCATTGTATGAAAGTTTCACTAAGCTAGAAAATGTTTTCTGTCTCTGAAGTCGTTCTGCTAACAAGTAACATCATAATCAAACATCATAATTGTGGTCAGTAGCTATAGAAGACCAGGGTGGACTGAACAGCCTCTCCTTTTTCTATCTCCACTTCTATAACTCCTACAATCCACTTAATCCAAACTGGCATCATGTCTATACTGTGTGACAGGGTGAGGGCCTATATAATAATCTGATCAGAAACAAAGTGAGCATGGTATTGTCATGGTAACGATATAAGGGTATACACAAGTGGCCATTATAACTTTAATTGATTAATTCCTTTCAAATAATATTCAGCATATTGAATAAATGTTGATTTGATGTACAGTTGTAATGTTTGTGAGCATAATAAATGAATAAATTTTAGTAAGACGTCAAAGAGACTGCAAATGATTGATATACTGAAGATTGAAAACGGCACTTTGGGTTGATTTTTTTCAGCTGGAAACATTGAAAGTAAATAAGCAGAGCAAATCATATTTCCATTTAACACTGTGAGGTTGTGATGGGTGAGAAACACTGCATCAAATCCACAAAAGGCTTAAATTTTCTAAGATGTATTTCTCTTCATCTTTCATCTTAACAAGCTGCTGATTATGAGTGAACGGTCTCATGTGGTTTCTATTATAAAATGTATTTTCATATTATAACAACATGTTCTGAAAACATTTCACCCAACAGCTCCACTGTGGTTTAGATACACCGATAGCTTTTACAAATGTCTCTGCTGTGGCCGTAAAACACAAAAGTGAAACAGATTTGAATCAGATCTCACCCTCTCATTCATTAGTGAAAACCAATATGAAAAGTTATTTTCCATTTTAATGGTCCACTTCACTACAGAGCCATTTGGTGTTTGAGGTCTCCATGAATCAGACTGATCATTTTCATACACAGACATTTCTCATCATGGTTGACTGCAACACGTGAGCTACTGTGTAAAATCTCCCACTGACCCTCATTCAAGGTTGAACATTGATCTGACTCGTGAAGATGAACATGTAGCCTCTGAAGTGTGTGATTCATACAGTGAGCCCAGGAGATTATATCTTCACATGATTTAACAGCCAGCTGATTTAAAAGGAAATAATAAATAAATAAATAAATAAATGAAATCTGAATCTGATTTGTAAACCAAACATCCTCCAGATGAATTTCTTAACTCTGTCTGTCTAAGGAGAGACTCATCATGTTTGCAGATGATGTTTGTATCATATCTTGTTGCCATTGCAGCGCATAAACACACAGCAGCTTGGTGCCCCTGGCTTTGTTTCTTTTTATTTAGGTTTTTTGTTATCTTTTTATCATCAGTCTGCAGATGAAGATCAATCCAGAGGCGGCTGTGATCATGGCCGGAGACTTTAACCACGTCGAGTTAAAGGCAGTTTTCCCCAAATTCCATCGTTCCATAAACTTTCCAATGAGGGACAATAATACCTTGGATCAAGTTTACTGTAACATCCCTGGAGCATACAAGGCTGTTGCAGCTCCACACCTGGGCATGTCGGACCACATCTCTGTGAATCTGATCCCTGCCTACAAACCTCTGATCTGCAGGACAAGACCAACCAGCAGAACTGTACAGGTTTGGACTGAGGAGGCGTCTTCAGCATTACAGGACTGCTTTGAGTGCACTGACTGGGAAGTGTTCAAGGAGGGCACAGATCTGGATGGATATAAGTCATCGGTTCTGTCCTACCTAAAATTCTGTACTGATGCTGTTCTACCCACAAAGACCATCAAGGTTTTCCCAAATCAAAAACCATGGCTGGACAGCACAGTGAAGCCCCTACTCAAAGCCTGTGACGCTGCCTACAGGTCAGGTGACAAGCTGGCCTATAGCATTGCCCTAAAAAGAACTGAAAAAAGGTATTAAGTTAGCAAAAAAAAAGGTATAAACTGTAGGACCAGATAAGGTGTCTGGTCGCACTCTGAAATTGTGTGCAGACCAACTGGTAGGGGTTTTTCTGGACATTTTTAACCTGTCCCTGCAACTTGCTACAGTTCCTGTCAGCCTCAAAACCTCCATCATTGTGCCTGTGCCTAAAAAATCTGCTGTCACCAGCACTCACCAACAGGCCTCAGGTGGTGAGAGAATCGGGGACAACACATCCTCTACACTGGTCCTGAGCACAGGCACACCACAGGGCTGTGTGCTCAGCCCAGCCCTCTTCACTCTCTTCACCAGTGACTGTTCTGCCATCCACTCCACAAACACCATCGTGAAGTTTGCAGATGACACCACCATAGTGGGTCTCATATCCCACTACAAAGAGGAGATCCAGCACCTTACTCAGTGGTGCTCAAACAACAACCTTGTTCTGAACACCAGCAAGACCAAGGAGGCTCATAGTGGACTACAGGAGGTCCAGGAGGACAGAGCACGCTCCTCTCCTCATCCACATGTAATCAGTTGAGCATGTCAACAATCACATCAGGTCCACGTCACATCTGACCTGACCTGGTCCATAAACACAGCTCACCTGTTAAGAAGGCTCAACAAAGACTCTTCTTCCTCAGGAAGCTGAAATGTGCTGGACTCTCCCCTCAGCTCCTGAAAAACTTCTACAGGGCCACAATAGAGAGCATCCTCTGCCTCAGTGCAACAGTGTGGTATGGCAGCTGCACTGCACAAGACCGAAAAAGACTTAGCCCAGGTGGTGAAAACAGCACAGGGGCATTGTGGGAAGTCCTTCTTCCAGACCTGGACTCAATATATGCTGGTCGGATGCAGAAGAAGGCCCGACATATTGCCACCGACCCTACCCACCCGGGACAATGGACTGTTTGTACCGCTTCCATCTGGAAAGCGGTACAGAAACAACTACCAGACTGAAAAACAGCTTTTTCCCCAGAGCTGTACAATGCATTTCCCCCTATTGAGAACTTGAAGACATGCACTTGACTGCACTTGAACAACTGACCCACCCCCCTACTATGCATTGCTGCTGCAAGTTTTGGACTTTGGATATTTGTGTATATATTACATATTTTTACTATTACTTAATTTTTTTTTTTTTTACTATATTTACGTTTAAAGCTGGAAGTCACCAATATTAATTTCGTCATGTGAAAACATGATGACAATAAATTCTTGATTCTTGATTCTTGATTCTGGATTTTATCTGGATTTGATCTCCTGTCAGTATCAATCAAGACACAGCAGCTTTTCTCTCAGGAGAAGACTGAAGCAATGAAAGGGTGAGATGAGAGGATGGACAGTAGGACTGAATCTCAGAGTAACACCAGTGCAGTCTGTTATTTTAGAGATCTTCTCCAACATTCAAGTCATCCACTGATCTGAGTTCAGCTGATTCAGACTAGAAGTGAACTCTGCTGCTTGAACTCAACTCATGTGTGTCTGCTGGACCTGACACCATCTATCTGCATTTACTTCTCTGTTTCTGTCTTTATTTCCCACCTGTTTGTCTCTGTTTGCCTCAGTTATCTCTGCCTCTGATATTCCTGCTTGTTTGGTTCCTTCTCATTCATTCAAAGTAGTTTATGCTCATTATATTCTCTTAATTAATAGAGATAAGATTAAAAAGAAGCAGTGAAAAGACAGAAGAGGAGGACCTCCATCAGCTGTAAAAGATAAGCAGCACCGAGCCTCCATTTACTTGAATGTTTAATTGAATCCAAGGCTACAAACACAGCACATAGAGAACACTGATTGGATGGTCTGCAGTTCCACAGAGTAAAATGTAAGATGGAAAACTGGCAACTAAAACATGGAGGCAGAGAAACTGCAGAGAAATGGAGGACTGAAGTAACATTATTGTCTTCCCACAGTTTTGTCTTTACTGAGAGGATCAACTGAGAGAGAAGAGAGATTAGAGAGGACACAAAAGAAACGAGAGCTCAGGGTGGACCAGGAGACATGCAGCAGGCTTTTACTGAGACACTGGAGACTAAATGACTTTAGTCCCAAACTAAGAAGCAGAGTTTCACTGTCACTCTCACTCTTAATGTCATCCTCTCTTTATCATTACTCTTTCCACTCAAAGTCATGACAGATGAAGGTTTCTGTACTGAGAGGTAGAAAAATTGGCAGGTAGTCGACCCATTCGTGCCTTTGACTGACAGGTTAACCATCCAGGTGCTGTACTGTGTCAAATAAATAAGTCATTTATCATCGAATGCACATAAAAGTGGACAGATCCTCGCTTTAAACAAGGCTGCACAGTCATCAATATTGGTAATTTATTTAAGGAACTTTTTTAGAAATGTACAGTCTTGATGTGTCAGATTAGATGTGTTCAACTTTTAATTTGATTCTACAAAGCATGGTCAGACTTATCCACTGTTTAGTGAATAATATCAAGAAGATTGGATACAATTATCATGAAAAGATTTTTAAAAAAGGTTTTGCAGAAAAGTCTAAATTGTTTCCAACGAGTTGAGGCAGAAATGGACCTCGAGCCAAGATCATGTCTTATAAATGGACGGATGGCAGATCTGTTTGGAGCCATCTGGCTTTACTTTCCTCCAAATTTCACTGGAACATGTTCGATAAGTTTGGGATATCATGCAAATTAGCAGGCATAAAAAAACTCCTTGGTGAATTGTACATACTAAATATATAATTACAATAATGACTTAATAATAAATGTATTATATTTCCTCTTTGACATTTAATTTAAAATCCAAATTAAGATTACCTAAGGATATTTTGTCAATTACTATTTCCACTTTTTATTATATTCATAATGTAAAACATGATCAAAAATATTCATTCATATTCATGTTGTAATGGAAATGTGAGAACGACATTATTATATTTCACTTAATGAGAAGAAATAAAGCGGAAGGACACTGTGGGGAGAAAGCTCAGACACTGGAGAGAAGAACAGAGCGAGTTTAAAACCGAAGATGAACACGATCCTCTGAGGTGGAGAGAAAACCAGTGGCTGATCTGTGTTAGTCAGCCATAAAATTCCCACTTTATCACACACACACACAGATAGCACTTCTTGTGTGTATTATATAGCCAGCAGCTCTCATTATTCTCATTATATTATACATTAGAAATGTCTCTGTACTGTTGTGAACCAAAAACACCCCGTTACCACTGCCTTTTCTACAACAGTGGTTACAGTCAAACATCATCAAACCAGACATCATAAATGAAGAGGTTCAACTAAAATGAAGACAGGTGTAGAGAAAGGTTGAGGGTCCCAGCAGAATATAAGTGTACACTTTGTAAAATATGGGCAGTCCTGCAGAGAGCTTTTATCTACACAATTATTTCAAATTGGCAGAACCACTCATTAAATCTAAACTTTGACTCACAAAGTGACAAAAATGAAAGAATAAATAAAAGTCAGCTTTAAAGGATGAAGGAATAACTCTTCAGATTAATTCAGAAAAAAAAATACTTGATGTAAACTGATTATGTTGAAAATTAATTTAAGTTGAAAAAAGAAATAAGAAGGATGTAGAATATCTGCATTATACTTCAATATATAAGAACAATATAGAAAAAAAGAAAGAATGAATCTAAAATATAATATAATAAAATATAATATCATAAAAATTTGTACATCATACTAATACAGTGTCACACAGTGTAAATGCTGAATTGGAATGGGATCAATAAATATTATCAATAATAATATCTGTATTAATGCCAGAGTATTGATCAGATGAAATATCAGGTCTAAATAAATGATTGGGCTTGTGGCTGCTGACGGCGGTGAAACAGGTCTAAAACCTGTCGACTGACTTAAAGACACTTTGAGGGAGGAAGTGAAAAGTCTGATGACCACAGGCAGGAATGACTTCCTGTGGCGCTCTGCGGTGTGATGAGTCTTACACTGAATTCACTCCTGTGCTTGAACAACGTGTCATGAAGTAGGTGGGAGACACTGAGACACATATTTTTAACACACACTGACACATGACTCAACCGTGTCCTCATTTTGTTCAAACACACTCTTTTTCAGCTAGTTTTAGCATTAGCATTAGCATTACTACAATGTACATGATAACAACAAAAACATCTCATTTATCTGAATAAATGACTTCTTAACCTGGTTGAATATTGCAGTGTGTTTCAGGAAAACAGGTCCTGTTTTACTGTGTATTGTTTACATAACCGACAGTCATCCATCCTCTACAAAGAGCATTACTCTACAGTTGGTGTTAATTCAATCAGTGTCTGATGAACTGCAGTAGGCCTCATGCAGCTTCTTTATTGAGGCTCTGTTTCATCTCCCTCTCTAATGCTGCCACCCCAGGGCTCTGTTGGATTACATGTATTTAGAGCTGCTCAATGAGCTTTTACACCTCATTTCCACCAGAGAGGACGAGACCTCCAGACTTCATCAGATGTCCAATATGCAAACACACTGTAGGAAACATTGTTATGCTGCTAATATAATCCAATTAATTATTTATAATAATAAATTAATTATTTATAATAATAAATAATAATTATTTATAATAATAAATAATAATTATTTATAATAATAAATAATAATTATTTATAATAATAAATAATAATTATTTATAATAATAAATAATAATTATTTATAATAATAAATAATAATTATTTATAATAATAAATAATAATTATTTATAATAATAAATAATTGGCTGACACGCCCCTGCAGCGTTGCATGGAGGTCTGGGACAGTGCCTCTGGGGTGGTGGTCCCTCTTTTTAAAAAGGGGGACCGGAGAGTGTGTTCCAACTACAGGGGGATCACACTTCTCAGCCTCCCCGGGAAGGTCTACGCCAGGGTACTGGAGAGGAGAATTCGGCCGATAGTCGACCCTTCGGATTCAGGAGGAACAATGCGGTTTTTTCGTCCTGGTCGTGGAACACTGGACCAGGCTCTATACCCTCCACAGGGTGCTTGAGTGTTTATGGGAGTTTTGCCCAACCAGTCCACGTGTCCAGGTCTTTCTCAGACGTTCAGTCCTGCACTTTGGTGCAATCAGTCTGTTACTGAAGGTGCTGTTGTTGATCACCTCCAGGGCATGAAGGGGGTGGGAAGCATTAGTCAGGATGGCCTGGAGCTTTGAGAGCATCCTTCCTTCCGTCACCTGTTGGAGTAGTGGTAGTTCTGTACCAACCACAGACCCCGCTTTTTTAATAAGTTTGTTCAGCCTGTTCTTGTCTGCAGTGCGAAGGCCCTCTCCCCAGCAGACCACTGCAAAAAACAGGGCATTGGCGACCACCATATGGTACACGCTCCGGAGCAGGAGGGGACAGATATTGAATGACCGCAGCCGCCTCAAGAAGTACAGTTGACTCTGCCCTTTGCAGTACGACTCCATGTGGCTTCTCCAGTCCAGTTTCTCGTCCAGTTGCACACCAAGGTACCTGTGGCTGGAAACCACTTCCACCTCGGTGCCCCTGATGGAAATGGGTGTTGGTTGGTCTCTTCTCCTCCTCCTCTTCCTGAAGTCCACAATCACCTCTTTTGTTTTTGTGGTGTTAAGAATGAGGTGATTGTGCTCACTCCAGTTCACAAACTCCTTGATGTTTTTTTTTGTACTCCTCCTCCTCATCCCCTCTGATCAGGCCTACAACTGCTGTATCATCCGAAAATTTTTGGAGAAAGCAGTTGCTGGTATTGTGCTGGAAATCTGCAGTGTAGATGGTATAAAGGAACGGTGCCAGCACTGTTCCCTGTGGTGCCCCTGTGCTGCTCAGGATGGTATCTGAAACGCAGCTCTGCAGACGCACAAACTGTGGTCTGTGGGAGAGATAGTCCACGCACCACTGGACCAGGGATGCATCCACCTCCATTCTTCTCATCTTCTCCCCCAACAGCCCAGGACGGATAGTATTAAATGCGCTTCGTGAAGTCAAAAAAGATGAACCTCACCGAGGCATCAGGAGTATCCAGGTGTGTATAGGTCCTGTGCAGCATGTAGATGAGGGCATCGTCTACACTAATGTTTCGGTTGGTATGCGAACTGTAGAGTGTCCATGTGAGGTGCCACGCTCGTCCTGATATGAGGGAGGATCAGCCTCTCTAACACCTTCATTATGTGAGAGGTGAGGGCTACAGGCCTATAGTCCTTGGCAGTGGGACCAAGCAAGATGTTTTCCATAGCTTCGGAACCTTCTGTAGTCGCAGGCTCAAATTAAACAGGTGTGTTAAGATCCCACACAGTTCAGAAGAGCAGGTCTTCAGGAGCCTCAGCCTTCAGGAGTCTCCAACAGCCTTGCCTATCTTCAGACGATCCAACTCCACTCTTAACCTGATCTGGAGAGAGGATGATGATAGATGGTGCTCCAGCTGAAGGAGGAGTGGAAGAGTTTGGACACTAAGCAGATGATGAAGATGAGTTGGAGGGAGGGATAAGAAAAGGAAGGGGGCTGTGGGCAGGCAGCTGGTCAGACTGGGAAGACTGTGTAGATTGGAGTTGTAAGGAGCTATCGAATCTGTTAAAAAATCTGTTCAGATCCTCAGCCAGATTCCAATCCCCATCAGATAGCTCTTCCCCTTTCTGCTTCATGCCTGTAATCTTCCTCATACCAGCCCACATCTGTCTGACTCCATGTTGAAGCTGTTGTTCCAACTTGTTACTGTAGGTTATTTTACCCTTTCTTCATCTCGACCCTCAATTCCTTCTGAATCTGTCTGATTTTGTCCCTGTCACCCTCCCCAAAAGCCCTTTTCTTTTCATTTAGTAGAGCTTTCAGGTTGCTTGTAATCCATGGTCTGTTGTTAGAATAGCAGCTGATCTCTCTAGAGGGCATGATGTTTTCATAACAGAAATTGATATATTGTGTCACACATTCTGTTAAACCATCTATATCATTTCCATACATCTCACAGAACATGTCCCAATCAGTTGTCTCAAAACAGC
This sequence comes from Scortum barcoo, assembly GCA_023238725.1. Classification (NCBI taxonomy): domain Eukaryota; kingdom Metazoa; phylum Chordata; class Actinopteri; order Centrarchiformes; family Terapontidae; genus Scortum; species Scortum barcoo. Next base: position 25,296,636 of record CM041552.1, read on the forward strand.
ACTTCAGGGCTTCAACTGCCTCAGGATTCCAGCACCTGGATGTCTTGGTGGTGACAGGCAGCCTTTTAACAGCTGGCAATTAAGAAGGAATGAGGTGAACCATGTCATGATCGGAATGACCAAGAGGGGGCAGTGCAGTACATTTATAAGCATCTTTGGATCTGCAGTAAAGCAGATCCAAAGTGTTTTCCCCTGCTGTACAATCCACATATTGTGTAAACGCGGGCGTGGGCATTTGTACGACCGGAGCAGGAGCTTGGTTCACATTTCCGGCAGTAAGTCAGACCTGTTCCCAGTGCATGTTGGTGTTGTGCGCTAAGAGGAGTTGATCTGGTTATCGGCAAATAAATAATTATTAAGAATAATTGTCTGTATTCTTAATTGTTGGGGTAATTACGGGGCACCACCCTGTTACCAGGGCCCGGTAACCAAGAAACCTTAAAATATATAGAATATATTTTAGCCAAACAGTCTCAATGGATTCACTTATAAGTGGACCATGAAGGGTTGAATCCGAGCACATATCACAAGAAAAACGCACAACAATCACAAACGACGACCATTTAACACAAACAGCATTTATTGGAAAATAATATCAATTACAATCAATACTATCACTCAACAACAAATATCTATTATCTACTCTAATACAGTATGTATGTGATGCTTGGTGTGTGTGTGTGTGTGCGTGCGAAATGCGTGTGTAGATGCTTTAGTGTGGGTTAGTAAGAGGAAAAGAAGGAGGAGAAGCGCATGCACAGACTTTCAGCAATACTGGGAGACAATGAGCGCCTGTCCCGACCACAAAGGAATTTTTCGCTCATTAATCCGATCCGGACTGAAAAATACTCCAAAGCTTGCGGTGTATGTGAACGCTGCGCAAAACACAATCAACAGCAGAAAAAATATAGCCACGGTAACTATGGGAATAGCGCTGAGAAGTGGGGTGCGCTGGTTTATATCACCTGAGTGACATCACGACTGTTTCGTAGGGGACCCCTGGGGTTCTCAGGGAATCGTCCAATGAGTATCCAGTATTCAAATTCAAACCAGACTTCGCACCTAGGTGAGGTCTGTGGAATTGACGCTCTTTCTAACAAAAGGGTTGTAAAAGGAACTCTAATCAGGCTTTTCAGCTTCCATATAGGCCTGAGTCAGGCTTTAAGCTTGCGTGTAGGCCTTCTATTGTTCAAGCACATGGCCCTCTGTCACAGGTTCTGTTCATAATCTTTATGGACAGGCGTAGCCAGGGGCCGAAGGGAGTTTAGTTTAGGATTTCAGGATTTCATCTCTGCTTTTTGCAGATGATGTTGTCCTGTTGGCTTCATCAGGCCAGGACCTTCAGCATGTACTGGAGTGGTTTGCAGCCAAGTGTGAAGTGGCTGGGATGAGAATCAGCACCTCCAAATCCGAGGCCATGGTGCTCAACCGGAAAAGGGTGGTGTGGCCTCTCCGGGTGGGCGGAGAGGTCCTGCCTCAAGTGGAGGAGTTCAAGTATCTCGGGGTCTTGTTCACGAGTGAGGGAAAGATGGAGCATGAGATTGACAGGTGGATTGGTACAGCCTGCACAGTTATACAGTCGGTGTACTGGACCGTCGTGGTGAAGAAGGAGCTAAGTCGAAAGGCAAAGCTCTCGATTTACACCAGTCAATCTGCGCTCCCAGGACATGCTGGAGAGACTATGTCTCTCGGCAGGCCTGGGAACGCCTCAGAAGTCCCTCCCTGGAAGAGCTGGAGGAAGTGTCTGGGGTGAGGGAAGTCTGGGCATCTCTGCTCATACTGCTGCCTATGTGACCCAGTCCCGGATAAGCAGAGGAAGATGGATAGATGGATGGATGATCTCTGGTTTGGTCCACTGATTCAAATGTTAGATTATCAGTTTTCTTTACCAGCCACTCACCTGAGTCTGCTCTCTGCTGGGCAGATATCCCAGCTCAAGGTGTTTGGGTTGATTTTATTTGTTTATTTTAAACTCTATCAACTATTTATGCAGACGGGACAAGCAAAATAATGACAAAGAGGCTAAATATTCCCTAACCCTGGGATTAACACTAATATTTATTAGAAGGTACTACATGTGAGTTTGGTCCTAACATGCAAACATTTACAACCAACATAGCAGGCAACATTTAGTAGAATATGCTAAAGATTGGATGTGTATAAATAAGATTTGATGGATGAGACTGATGGCACTACTGAGCCTTCTATTTATATTTCCCTCTATTTCGTATCTACTGTGACCAGTTGATATAAGAAAGCTCCTTATGATGCTCTTTACAGGGACGGAAAATATGACTGGGGGGTGTTACATTAATGACACAGTAAAACAAGAAACACTAGTGTCCATTTCCTCATTACGGCCCACAGTCCATTATGGTCCAGTGACCTTCAGCCATAGCTGAGGTCCTCCAACACAGCCCACTCTTACTGGTTTTCATTTTCCATTTCAACCTGCAGTGGAGGCAGAGGATCAGGGATTGGTATTGATTACTTACAAACTGCTGGACCTGAACAACAGCCATCTTTATGCTGTGAGTAACAAAGTGGTAACAGCAACAGGATAATAGAGACGTTAGAGGAGAAAGAAAAATAGTTTCTAGGAAGTCACATTATCAACAAGCCACTACAACTATACGTGTCCTTGTACACTCTCCACACTGAACTTCACACACAAAGAAGATATAGAAAAGCTTTGAAATGTAAAGTTCATCAGATTGAGCCTTTGTTACTTTGCAGAAATCTCCTGTGTGTTTAACTGGGCTATCGCTTGGAGCTGAGCTAATTCTAGCAGACCCAATAAAGACAGACAGACAGAAACCCAGAAACATTCAGGCTACAAAAAATAAACAATACAGAAAAATAATGAATGGAACAACTCAAAGTAACAGATAATGTGTACTTCTATTCTCTCTCTCATCCTCTGATCTGTAGTCAGCTCCACAGAGTCAGGTTCTCATTTTAAACCTCCATCACTGTGTCAGTCTTGTATCTCACCTTTGGGACAGATTATGTTTTTTTGACCCCCCAGCTGTTCCCATCCTGGACTCTCCTGCTGTGACAGGCTGCTCCTGGTCCTTAGCCATGACTACAGGCTGTTAATGGCAGTCGGCTGGTTCACTGGTTAGAGTCTTTATGTCAGCCAGCTGAGTAACCTCTGGCAATGTGGCAGTGCGTGTGTGGCTGTGTAGGTGTGTAACCTTGGCAGTGATTGTGTTGTGAGCCTCTCTCCTGGCCTCCCGCCTGCTGTGTCTCTCTAAACCTCTTTGTGGGTCACATCCAGTCCTGGAGCCTCTCCTGACACTGTCAGCATGACAACATTAAAACAACAGACTGATGCCAAACAACCTGTGAGAGTGAACCCTGGGTGGTAAACACAGTGTGTCTGCTCACATTTTTCTGCTCACATTTTTAACATCAGTATGAAAATGCAAAACATTGTCAATCACATGATGTACTTTTATGTGAGGGATGAACATCATTTGGAGACATAATGTTGAGCAATATAGCAGAGAAGAGGCATCTAAATCTGACTGTAAAGAGACATTACGTGACATTTCAAACAGTCACAGCAGAAGCAAAAGGCATCTGCAGAAGATGAATTACAGCAGAAACATTTGAGCTTTATGAATTCCAGCATCCTTTATAGAGACAGCAGATGTAAAACCAGTAGTGTTTCTATTTAAACATTTTCACTCCTCATTGCTAAAACAACAATATGTGAAGCCCTCCGGCTGCTGGAAGCTGCCAATGAGTCAGGAACAACAGGGTGCTGGCTGTTTCTCAGTGTGTGTGTTTGTATTTGACATTAAGCTGTTTCATCTCCTCCCACCTCTCATCCCTCCATTGTTCATGTGATCCCCTACCTCCCACAATCCCTCTCTCCACCCCTGCTCTGTCTCTCTCCATCAGGTAGCTGGCAGCTCTGATCAGGTGATGCTGTACTTGACTCGTTTCCTGTGAGAATCGATGGCCACATCGATGGCTAATGACTTTACTGGGGCTGGAGGGGCAGAGTGAGGTCAGACCACAAAGACAGAGTAGACGTACCTCCTGGTAAAAACACATGAAGGATGTTCTAACAGAGAAAATGTCCACAATTGGTGGACAAACACCTGTTCTGGTTTAATGTGAGAACAGGGCCGTTGGAACTGTTTTCATGGAGGGGCTGATTTAAAATGTGGATTATTTTCTTGCATGTTACTCATGAGTTAATGTTGTACATCAATCAACACACCTTAATCATCATATGACATCATATGACATCTTTGAACATTTCTTTTGTTTTTTTGACTCTCTTTCATGATACTTTAGTGACAATTGGATTTTCAAGCACTTAAAAAATGTTTATGAATTCAACAGGATGATGCAAACTGCAAATATGAAATGAAAGTCAAACAAACTGAAGCACCAAGAAAACAAAAAACTAAATGTTTGGTGAAGTAAAGGGAAGCTGTCATTTAACCAACACTCCACACATAGTTCACCTACAAAAAACCTACTAGCTGAACACAAACACACCAGTCGGACAGAGCCGTTCTGTATGAGTTTGCATGTTCTGTGGATTATATTCTGAAGAAAATGACAGCAGAAATCTGTGCCTACATCACTGTAAGAAAAAAACTGCCTCTGGGATATTGCTCATTTTCACAGTGCTCAGTGTTTCATTTTCAAAAGGACGGAGTGATCAGAGGCACATTAGGATTGCAGGACCATTTCATTATGTATTCGAATATGCAACAGTCTGCTTCACTGTACTGTGAATATACATCCTGTATACCTGAATGAAGAGCAAACTATTTAAACATCATTGAGTGTCTTTTTAATCATTCTACCTTGTTGTGCATCGCCCTCTGAGTGCTGTTAAAACCAGCTCAATCATTCAGAGAGGTGCTACACTTTTATTTTTCACTTTCCACTATGAACCAATCACAGTAAAGCAGGTGGGAGTTTAAGGGGGCTTCTAGCACTGCTTGTATTGTCTCTCAGTCCATCTCTGAAGGTTTCTTTTCAGTAAGTCAAGTGAACACAACCTCAGATAGTCAGAGCACAAACAACACAAACTCAGCAACCACTGTCCACATTTCTCTGCAGTCTGACCATTTCAGGAGTGTGTCACCACAGTTCATCATTACAGGAACACACACAGACTGAACAACCTTCACACACCTCACACACATATGTCAAAAGACAGATGAGAATAAGAAGGACATCAGAGGTGGAAAGATAAGAAACAGGGATGATAACAGAAGAGAAAAACTCTCCTTCATCAGTCTGATCCACATCATGTTTCTTGTCCAATCAAGTTTCAAATATTTCCTCTAACCTACAAATCTGCTCTCTTCTCCAGTTCCTCTGTTAATTCTCCATCTATCACACACCGCCAACCACACACACACACACACTAAAAATTAAAGACACCATTTACTGTGAAGGTGAGTCTGTGACCTTTCACTAATTGTAGTAAAAGTAGTTTTCTATGATTATAGAAAGTAATGTATGAAAAAAAATTCATTAAAGTTTTGATTCAATCTTCCAGCACAACACAGTCACTAAATAAAGCCCACACACGTCTGTCCTTTTGAGCAGAGGACTCTTCTGCAGCTTCATCTTCTACATTTCTCTCTTGTCTTCATTTGTTCAAACCTATTTGCCATGTTTGGATAATGACCCTGAATGGTCAGCTGGCTTCATGGGTACCCCTCCATAAATCAATCTGGACTCATGCTATGGGGAACTCTTGTGAGAACACACTACTGCTTGCCAGGCCTGTTGTCCCTGTGCACCGGTCCTTCTCAGCAACCAACTGTGTTTCCAGCTGTCACCGTTCTTTCATGATCATCACAGTCTGTTCCTGATTAATACTGAACATTTAGTTATTGACATGACTGAGGTAAGACAAACTAATATTCTGACAATGAAACAGAAATTTAAAAGGAAAAAAATAACAAACCATATCAAGGTCTCTGTGTATTATTCATCACATTTTTCAGTGTGTGTGTGTGTGTGTATTCTTGTACTTGATACATAGTGAGTTTTTGTTAGATAGGGTGATGCATAAGCTTACTTCAGACAGAAAAAATAGTAATTATTGGTAAGGTAATCATGAAGCAGTGATACAAAAGAACTCTTGTAAGATTCCCAACTTAAAGGGGACACAAAACAACTACCATGGAGGCAGTGAGGAAGTAATGATTAGCTTAGATTTATTAATCTACACATAAATCAATTTCATCCTGTATTGGTAAAGGTTAATATCGGCGTCGGCTTTGCGCATGTGCAATTCATTTGCAGTGAGTGGATGCTGAGCGGTCGGTCTCCTCTCTGCTCTGACTGCAGCTGTACATGCCTGAGAGTGCTTCGGGATGGGGGAGTGGCTCAAGGCAGCACCCGCTGCTCGTTCAGGACAGTAACTGCAGAGCGATACGTGCTTTCACGTCAGTCTCCAAAACACCAAAAAGTCTCCAATAACACCAGAAAAAGTCGCTAGATTTGTCGCTAGTCACTTTTGACAAAAAAAATTGCCAAGAGGGTTTGGAGAGATTTAGCGAGAAAGTCGTCAAGTTGGCAACACTGTTCACAGGTCTCCCAAACTTTCTGCCTCCTCTGTGTTACTCAGCAGCAGCTGGTCCCATCCCCCACCAAATTAATAGCCTATTAACCAATTAGCCAATCAGATCTCTCCGTGAGCAAAGCAGCCAGCTGAGGAGTTCATTCGTACACCATGTGGATCGTACATCTCTCCGCCACTTCAACTCTGCGTGGACCGGTTTAAAAGAAGAGTCAGAAGACTGTGGAGCCACCACCCAAAGTGTGAAACAAGATATCTGAAAGCTCAGGTAAGTCATTTTGTTTTTATTGGCACTATAATTCTGGGACAGCATTGAATCTTATTACAAAAACATCAGAGCAAATTTGCCAAATAGGTGTTCACTTTTACTTTCTCATCTGAAAAAGTATTAAAACTTAAAAATTGACATGTTAACAGTGGATGTATATGACCGCTGGCTCGTTCAATCATTCATGGGCTGCCACTCAGACAGAGAACATGTTGTCAATTTCACTCCTGTAACGTGGAAGAAACACCTTTGGCCTCCTTTGGCCTTTTGCAGTACTGTATTTTTACTGTATGAAAGTGCTGAATCCACAGACATTCAATACTGTATTGCTTGCAGTACTTACAGTATGCAATATCTTAACTGTATTACTGAATTGTAATTATTTTTTCTTTTGAAAACACAAAATGCATTTACGGTATTATAAACCCCCTCCTTGAACCGCCACCTTACTGTGGTGGAGGGGTTTTGTGTGCCCGAATGATCCTAGGAGCTATGTTGTCGGGGGCATTACGCACGCCCCTGGAAGGAGTCTCCCATGGCAAACAGGTCCTAGGTGACGGGCCAGACTAAGAGCGGTTCACAGAAGCCCATCATGAATAGTAAAACAACAAGGACCGTTACGTCGCCCGGATTGGCATTACCGGGGCCCCACCCTGGAGCCAGGCCTGGGGTTGGGGCTCGCAGGCGAGCGCCTGGTGGCCGGGTCTTTGCCCACGGGACCCGGCCGGGCTCAGCCCGAAATGGCGACGTGGGCCCGCCTTCCAGTAGGCTCACCACCCGCAGGAAGGTCCGTGAGGGGCCGGGTGCAATGCAATGTGGTTTGGGTAGCAGTGTCGTGGCCCGGGGGCCTCGACGACCCAATCCCTGGACCACCAAACTCTGGCAATAGGGACATGGAATGTCACCTCGCTGGGGGGAAGGAGCCTGAGCTTGTGCGGGAGGTTGAGAGGTGGTACCGGCTAGAGATAGTCGGGCTCACCTCCCACATGCATAGCTTGGGCTCTGGAACCCAGCTCCTTGAGAGGGGCTGGACCCTCCACTACTCTGGAGTTGCCCAGGGTGAGCGGCGGCGGGCTGGTGTGGGCTTGCTTATAGCTCCCCAGCTCAGCCGCCATGTGTTGGAGTTCACCCCGGTGAATGAGAGGGTCGCTTCCCTGCGCCTTCGGGTTGGGGATAGGTCTCTTGCTGTTGTTTGTGCCCTACTGGGCCGAACACAGCAGTACAGAGAGTACCCGGCCTTCTTGGAGTCCCTGGGAGGGGTACTTGCCAATGGTGCTCCGACTGGGGACTCCATTGTTCTACTCAGGGGACTTCAACGCTCACGTGGGAAAGCGACAGTGATACCTGGAGGGGCGTGATCAGGAGGAACGGCCTCCCGATCTGAACCCGAGCGGTGTTCTATTATTGGACTTCTGTGCTAGTCACAGTTTGTCCATAATAACGAACACCATGTTGAGCATAAGGGTGTCCATCAGTGCACGTGGCACCAGGACACCCTAGGTCGGAGGTCGATGATCGACTTTGTTGTCGTTTCATCTGATCTCCGGCCATATGTCTTGGACACTCGGGTAAAGAGAGGGGCTGAGCTGTCAACCTGATCACCACCTGGTGGTGAGTTGGATCCGCTGGCAGGAGGAGGAAGTTGGACAGACCTGGCAGACCCAAACGTATTGTGAGGGTCTGTTGGGAACGTCTGGCCGAGCCCTCTGTCAGGGAGGTCTTCAACTCCCACCTCCGGAAGAGCTTCTTCACAGATTCCGAGGGAGGCTGGGGACATTGAGTCCGAGTGGACCATGTTCTCTGCCTCCATTGTCGACGCGGCGGTTCGAAGTTGTGGACGCAAGGTCTCTGGTGCCTGTCGTGGCGGCAACCCCCGAACCCGGTGGTGGACACCGGAAGTAAGGGATGCCGTCAGGCTGAAGAAGGAGTCCTATCGGACCATGTTGGCCTGTGGGACTCCTGACGCAGTTGACAGGTACCGGCAGGCCAAAGCAAGCCGCAGCCCGACGGACGGTCCTGGAGGCAAAAACACAGGTCTGGGAGGAGTTCGGTGAGGCCATGGAGGAGGACTATCTGTCGGCCTCGAAGAGATTCTGGCAAACCGTCCGGCGCCTCAGAAGGGGGAAGCAGTACTCTGCCAACACTGTTTACAGTGCGGAGTGGGGAGCTGTTGACCTCGACTGGGGACAATGTCGGACAGTGGAAGAAATACTTCGAGGATCTCCTCAATCCCACCGACTTGCCTTCCAGTGAGGAAGCGGAGGCTGGGGACTCTGAAGTGGACTCGTCCATCACCCGAGCCGAAGTCACTGAGGTAGTTCGCAAGCTCCTCGGTGGCAAGGCGCCGGGGGTGGATGAGATCCGCCCTGAGAGTACCTCAAGTCTCTGGATGTTGTGGGGCTGTCTTGGCTGACACGCGCCTCTGCAACATTTGCATGGAGGTTGGGGACAGTGCCTCTGGAGTGGCAAACCAGGGTGGTGGTCCCTCTTTTTAAAAAGGGGGACCGGAGAGTGTGTTCCAACTACAGGGGGATCACACTTCTCAGCCTCCCCAGGGAAGGTCTACGCCAGGGTACTGGAGAGGAGAATTCGGCCGATAGTCGAACCCTCGGATTCAGGAGGAACAATGCGGTTTTCGTCCTGGTCGTGGAACACTGGACCAGCTCTATACACTGCAAAAAAGGAATTTCAAGAAAGTAAAAAAGGCCTTGTATCAAGGAAATAAATCTTATTTTTTGTCCAAAAAGAATATTAATCTCATCAAGCATTATTTACATTAGAAATATTACCTCATTTTAAGAAAGTATGGCTAAGTTTTTCTTGATAAGATATTCCAGCTAATTTTTAGCTAAAATGAACCAGAAACAGAGTATAAAAATGTTTTACAATAGATCTCAGTGGAGCAACAAGATTATTTGCCTTATTTTAAGAGTAAGACCATTCACACAACTTCTCAATTTAAGAATGCCATGAAACAACAAACAATTAAAGTTTTTTTTTTATTATTATTATTTCATTGCAGGCCATCTGAACCTGACAGAACCTGCTGCTTCATATCTAACAGATTAAGATGACAGCAGACTGGTCCATACAACATGCAAATAATATAAATAACCATACTGGATGAAATCTGCCTTGTCCACAAACAAAACAAAAGGACCAAAAACGGCCAAAATGATCCTTGACCTAACTGCATCCTGAATCACAATGTAGCAAAGAACATGCTTAAGCAGTATCCTGCAGCATCAGCATTGGACTGCTAACTGATTGCTGATCTGCTGTTTTATCAATTAGATTTAAGTTATTTTGATACATGGAAAGAAGAAAGAATCATGAAACAACAAAAACAATAGTCAAGAAGTACAGTTGGTCTAGAGGCAAACACATTAAAAAGCGCACCTTTTACAGTCTATCAGATGAGGCTCTGTGTAGCCCAAGCACATCTCCCAGATAATATTTTGTAGGGACATATGTCACATCCTTGTGAGTTTAACTATAATATGGAGTGAAATCTACCAGATTATAAGATGTTATGAGTTCAGTTGCTTGTGCCATGTTTGGAATCTCTATTGTATATGCCATGTAATTTCTATCATAGCAAACAGTATTATGCTGATGCAACTCAAAACAATATAACGATGAGTTAATTACATAGATATTGCTCACAAGTCCAAACTCAGGTAAATCACTGGAATTAACAGCAGTTACAAGTAATGTCTTCTCCCGTATATATTTATTACCATTTAGATTAATCCATTTAACAGACACTGCATTGTTTATGTCATCATTTCCAAGGAAAGCCCTCGTTTTCTCTTTCAAATATGACATGTTGCGTATTTCTGTAGTTGGTCCCAATGCACACTCATTAAAAAAAATTGGGTGTTCAGAATGACTTACATTTTGACAACATTCATACATTTGATTATGCCTTATTAAAGACTTGCAAACATTTCGAAAATTTAGTTTTGAGGCCCACTGTTTGAAAAAACAATGTTTTGATTCAAACCTCATGCACATGTGACGGACCATCGGTCCCAGGAGTTTTATCTGCGATGGAGCATGAATCAAATAATGCTGTTTTGGGGTAATGTTGTTATCAGGGAAAAGACTTTTCATATGTTTTAAATGCTGTTCAATTAGTGTCTTTAACCTGCTAATTGTCTGTAGACCAATGACAGGAGCAAACAGTATCTTAACAATTTCTATGAGTTCAAGAATTACTTTGTAGTATTCAGTATCTTTCGCTGTATCAATAAAAAATGACAATATTTTTAGTAGAACAAACATTTGGCCTGAGGATTGTTTCAATTTACTATCACTTGAAGCTAATGTGCTGTAAGCTATAGGGCTTGGTTTGTCTCTGACATCAAGTGGAGAGTAGGGAAATCCAGTTAATGCAGTATTGAGGACATCCAAGTCTATCTGACCTAAAAGAACTAAATGTTTTAACACACATTTTATTTCTAATAGAGCAATGCCTTCAAGAATTATATGCATCATATCCTGAGGTGTTTGTTCGATCAAGTTAAAGGCCGGAAATTCTACCAGCTTGCTCCTTCTGTTGATGCCAAAAGTAGTCTTTAAACTGTTTCTAAGATACTCTGTATTTGCCTTCTCAATATCACTACACTGCCGAACATGTCTTTCTAGTGTTCTTAGCTCAAAGTTGTCTTCATCAAAATACATTTGCATGTCCTCAAACGAACATTCACACTGCCGGCACTTACTATAGGCGAAACCAACACCCTCTTTAAATCCACAAAGCTCATGTTGTGCTAAGGTGTCTCCACATATCGAAACTAATGCTCCAAATATTTCACGTTCACCAGTCGCAGTTTGAATATTAACACCATCATATAGCATTTCCAAGTCCTCATACAACCTAACCAAAATTCCATCCACTCCACAATCAGACAACTCACTCTTCTTTGCAAGAGCAAGTAGACGGATTGCAGCGAGTTTTGATCTATATTTTGGATTAATGTTTCCTAATGTGTAATAAAACATTAGTAACTTATTCTTGGAAGCATGAGATCCAAGTGGGTTGCAGATTTCAATTTCATCAGAGTAAATAATTATCTGTAAAGCAGAGGGCCGGGCTGAAAATAAAGGGTGTGACTTCATGAGCTCTCCATCTATGATGTCATACAGATAGCCACTTCTGTATTTTTGCGGTTGATATATCATTTCTAAAACTTTTGGATGGGACAATAACTGTTCTAAACTTTTAATCAGAGGTATGTAATGAAAACATTTAGGTATTGTGGAGAGGACCCTTTTTGTCCCTTTTTTCTGCAAAGCAGGCTGTATACCCAACAGAAACCTCCTCTGACTCCACAAACTTGAAATTTTCCTTAATCACATTGTCCTGCCTGTATGTTGTCGAAACAGAGGTGAATGGATCCTCAATCCGGTCGAATACTGCCAACGCTTCCTTTTCAAGTTCACTTCCCTGATATTGCTTGAATACAGTTTGTAACTGACTCCTCAAATTAGTCGCCAACAGAGCTTGATATTGCTGCATTGCTGCCAAGATGTTATTCACACCTCTCTGAAAAACAGGCAAGAAATAAGAGCAAATTAAATCCAAACTGTCCATTTTTAAAATTATTAGCATGCAATCTCTTCTATAAAGAATATTAACATCAACAGTAACATCAACACAATGATGCTTTTAAACTAATTAATAAGGCATTAAAAGTAAATTCAAAATAGAATATTATCCTAATTAATTAGCAGAGAGCAAATACAAGAAATTATTAAATATGAGATCTCATAGATATGCTGCAGCTAATGGAGACTAATAAAGTAATTGTAAGCTGACTTTTTTTTTCGTTATAAATATCACACAATATTTTAAACACAATGTTTTAAACTGCAGGCACCAGCCCAGATGTGTAACATTCAGTGAGTGAGAGGAAGGCCTATGCCTAGCACAGTTCACAACAAGAGCACTCAAGGTTACCACCTTTGACCTAATTTCCAAGCTTGGATTTGACATGCAGATAATGAATTTAATAATGTTGTCCGTAGACAAACCTGTGAAAGATGGTGTTTTTCTCTTGCAGTCAACATAATAGCAGTAGCTTGTCTGGTCAGAGTGTTACACCTGATGGCATCCTTAAAAAAAAAAAAGAAAGAAATTCCAATGTATCATGAAACACACTGATACCACAAACACTGATATGCTGTCATTAAACAGCATGTTATGACAATCCAGTTGAGATTTGATTTGGAATGGTGAGACATAAACAAAAAGATTGATGATAAAGCTTAGCTGCTTGTAGTTGTGTACTGAAGGAAAACAACAGACTTACCTCTGACTGACATGATTCAGAAGAGTCTACAGCAGGACATGACACAGGAGTCATTAAATCTTGCACCCGGTTTTCCACCACTGCTTCATCCGTTTGACGCTCTCTGTTTTCCACCGTTGCATCAGCTGGCCTGTATGCCCACATGTTTCTGTTCACCGCTGATGAGGTTTCCCGGCTTGAAATCGCTGTTGTCCTCTCTCCCCGTGACTTGCTGCTGCCGCTTTCCAGGTGTTCGTGGTGGTTTCTTCGAATGTGATACCATAGTGAGTTGTAGACTCGATACTCCTTGGTGCATCCATCAATTCCACAAACAACGCGAAAATCTGGACTACGACTATGAGCAGTATTTATATGACTCAATAAAGACTTGAGAGTGAGAGCCACAAACACAAAGCAGATAACACAGCGCCAAATCATTTTCCCGTTCTCACCCTTCATTAGCTAGCTGCCAGCCCACCGCTTCTGCCTCACCCTGACCCGAAGATGATGACCTGTGCTAAAGGTACGTACCATAATTCCGTGTCTTATAAAAGCAGAAACGACTTGCCATTTATCAATTATCACATAGATGTGACTCAATTGTAATACTTATGAAGTAATATGCCCTTTTTTTAGATAAATATAGTTTGTATAAATGCAAATTAAGCTTATTCAGGCTGAGCGCCCATCCCCGCTCCCTCTTAGAAGATGGTACATTCCACCCTGTCGCGCTTTTTTTCCTCCGCTTGGAGTCCGTTGCAATTTGAAAAGTTGAACTACCTACATTAGCTAATGCTGCTGCTCTAAATTTATTATTCTCAAACGTCGATTGTGGATATCAGAGTCATAAAATGGACAAACTGGACGAGGTTACAATTGCCACACTCAGAGGTATGCTACAAGGGTTACTTTTATGTTGTGCTAGTGTTATATTTAATGTAGCTAACCTAGGTTAACGAGTTGTGGTTGCGGCTACTGGGCTAAAGTTTAGCTGCTAAACAGCATAAAAAACGGGCCGGTGTTGCATTATGATTCCCATCTAGAAATAGGTTAAATCTTGTTAAGCTTTGGGACCATTTTCTTAATGTTGAGGGCTGTAAATACTGAAAGTCTTGGCCCTGACTTTAACTTTTCTATATTACAGCTGCTAATATTGGAGAATATTACTCCCATCGCTTTCCCGAGATGACATTAAAGACCTCTTTCCTGGTCCTGAAAATTTCTTGAGGCGCCAGGCTATATGGCTTGGTGTACATCAAAATGAAAAGGTCACGTCTGTCTTTCACAGTATAACAGGAATGTTTAGCAGTACAACATTTTTCCAATATCACAGTTGCATGTTTATTAAACTAACAAATATGTACATACTATGACAAAGTTACTCAATAAATGCTTGTGTAAATATGTTTTAGGTGGATACTGCTCCTGAAATTCAGCAATCACCCCCCACTGGAGCCAGTGACCTTTCAAAAGAGGAGGCCAGTACTTCTAAATTTGTGACTATGTCCAACCCAGAATACATTGTCTTCACGGACAGTGAGCTGGAACAGGTGCGACGCTCCTACTTTGAGCAGAAACGACTGGGGACTGAGCACAACGTGACCTTATCCAAGGAGCTCTTCTGCCGACTCATAAGAAACACTATGACAAATATGATCTCCATCGCAAGAGCCACAGAGGATTCCAGATACCCTACCAAACATGAGGTGAATGCCATGGCAAAGCGATTGTTGGAGTACTATCCAATGATAAAAGACAAGTCATCAAACAGTGACTGGGTGAGTAGATTTTTGTCACTTTTGCTTGTTGATGGTATGATGTTAATACTGAGATTTAGAGCCATTTCTATTCATACAGTGCTAAATCATGACAGAAAGTTCAAATGGGGCAAGTCATAATTACAGTATAAGATTTTTTTTAACGTTTACTATGTATGCCTCGCAGGAGCATGTTGCCAAAAAGCTCATGAAGAGACTCTCAAATGTCAAAAGTCCAAGGAAGGCCAAAGTTCGTCCTTCCAAGTAACCACGACTAGAAGTCAGTTCTGACGTTTTAACTACTGACTATGATGGAGATTTCAGTGCATCCACCATTATCCTGGAACATTCACCTGTTAGTTCCATGGGCATCCCAGTAGATCTGTCACCCAGAGCTAGCACCCCAGTGCAGAACCGGGACAGCAGTGATGAAGAATGTATGTATTGTATTAAATATAATTTCGGCTGAGTTCATTCAAATGACATATTCTGCACATTCAGCAGCTTTAGAATGTCTCACTATCTGTCCAAAAGTGTCTGTACTCTATTGTCCAATATTTAACTTTTATATCAAGTAACATAAACATTAATTAATTAATGCTACTACTTACTCAGTTTCATTATACTGATAACTTGTTAGTTTGGAAATCTCATGTCCCCTTTCCACCATAACGTCCCTGTAATGTCTTCAGCTTGTTCAGTTGACGTCATGGACAGCCAGAAAATCCAAGCAAGACACTACAAGACCCTCCAAGAACTGTACAAGTCCAAAAAACCAAACAAAGCTGCAGTAACTCATTTACTGAACCTTGAATTTGAGTCTCGAAGACGCTTCATCACCTCTGATGTTTTAAAGGAGCAAGACAGAGCAACAAAGATTCTAGAGGCTTACCCTTATTTCAGAGAACTGGATCACGTAAGTAATGTTGGTCCCACTTAGTTCACATTTTCAGCTCTTCCAAGGACTCAGTTTAGCATGACATAATTAGCATAATGTTCATACATCTTACACATTATAGATTTTTTTTGAAGAACATTAGCCATCAGAATGATTGACACATTTTTTAGTAATTTTTCTTTCTTTATCTGAATCCAATTTTCAGGTGCTGGATGAGCTTGCAGCGAATCATCCAACCGACCAACTCCCAGTACATATCAGAGGTGCAGAACAGATGGAAAACCTTTTATTCAAAGGTCCAGTTTTATGGAGTGATGAAGAAGGCCATGAAGC
Source organism: Scortum barcoo (assembly GCA_023238725.1). Classification (NCBI taxonomy): domain Eukaryota; kingdom Metazoa; phylum Chordata; class Actinopteri; order Centrarchiformes; family Terapontidae; genus Scortum; species Scortum barcoo. Next base: position 25,312,756 of record CM041552.1, read on the forward strand.
CTCCTAAAACTTTGAATGGAGGTGAAGTCATGATACATTGACTTGTTCTTTTTATATAATAATGTCTCATAATTATTTATGTTATGTTATAGTTATTTATAGTACCACCTTGTATTGTGCCTTTTCCTTTAAACCAGTGGAGCATATCACAGCTGTCTTCAGAGCCCTGCCAGTGCTCTTTCCGTCCAAGCACTATGCCACCAAAGAAACTGGGCTCAACCAGTGAGGCTCTTTTCCATGTCCTTGCGGTGAGATTTACAGACTTACTGCAATATTTCATAATGTGTTTCCTGTTTTTCAGGCATTTTATATTAGGTTTAGTTACTTTGAGATAAACTTTTATCATTTCAAAACATCCAAAGGGGAAGTGTTCTCCATAGTGTACTTAAGGTAGTAAGGTAGTAAACGTCATTGGAAGTAGCATTTGCAGTGCTGAATGCTGAGGGGTTATTGTGACTATATGATTTCACTAATGTCCTCATCCAGGTAAAAGTTTATGTTACTTGTGATGTTTTTCTAATCTTCTTCATTGATTTGTGTCATCCAGACTTCTAAGGATCCTGATGGTTTCCTGCGGCAGCGGCCCCTGTCTTCTCCTGTTCTGCTCGTTTCTGAGGACAACTGCATGATTCGCCATTGGAAACACACCAGTGACCACCTTCACCATGGACAGACTTAATGAGGGACTTCTCTACCTCATGGCATATTACTATGCCCTGCACATGACCTACCCAAAGTGCATTTCTACACTACTGTCAGTACTGCAGACAGAGGTACTTTACGATTTAATTCATGAGCAGGATTTGACCCCCCACTACAAAAAAGCGATTGGTGAGTGGAAGTCATTCATTGAGTGAGCGAGTCCCTTTGTTTGTCACTCTGCCTGAGAGTTTCAAAGATAGTTGAAGTTGTGTTTCAAATAAATGTTCATCACAGTTAGTTACATTTGTTGGTGAGGTTGAAAACTTTTCCTGTGGGATATTATGCTGTAAAGCAGCTGCAACATGATGTTTGTTGCTATGGTAAGCTGCTACAATATTTTTTTGATCGTGAAGTTCAAATTTAAAACTGGCTTTTCAATCTGTTAGATTATGATAGATTTGGAATGTGGAAATGGTCCTGTTTTGGATGTTGAATTGAGCGATTGTATTGCAAAGTTAATAAAAATATATTAAATGAGACAGTTTTGGTATCTTGATTTAAGACAATTTCACTTATATTTGTTATGCTGTTTTAAGAAATCATTTCTTATTTTAACTACTTTTATGCTCATTATTAATCCCAGATTAAGGTGTCATTTCTTAAAGTTAATTTAGTAGAGAGACTTAAATTCTAATTTTAAGTAACTTAATTTTAAATTAGTGATTTTTCATTGCTTGTTTTAGAAGAACTTTGATTAATTTAAGATTTTCTGTCTAGTTTTAAGTCTCATTTTAGTCTTACAGAGAAAGAATTTTGTGCTTATTTTTAAGAATTCTTGTCAAGCAAAAAAAGCTTACCCCATTGGCAGATTTTTTTGCTTGATACAAGATAATTTGATTGAATATAAGAATATTTTGCTTCTTTCTAGTAGGGCTGTTTTTGCAGTGTAGTCTCCGCAGGCCAAATATACCTTTTGGAATTACGGCCAAAAAGTTCAACCTTGGTTTCATCGGACCACAACACATTTTCCCTGCATGCGTTTGGGAGATTTCAAATGTCTTTTTGCAAAATTAAGCCGGGCTTGGATGTTTTTTTGAGAGATAAGGCTTCCATCTTGCCACCCTTCCCCATAGTCCAGACATATGAAGAAGATGGGAGATTGTTGTCACATGTACTACACAGCCAGTACTTGCCAGAAATTCCTGCAACTCCTTCAATGTTGCTGTCGGCCTCTTGGCAGCCTCCCTGACCAGTTTTCTCCTCGTTTTATCATCAATTTTGGACGGACGTCCTGTTCTTGGTAATGTCACTGTTGTGCCATATTTTCTCCACTTTATGTTGACTGTCTTCACTGTGTTCCACAATATATTTAATTTCTTGGAAATTCTTTTATACCCTTCCCCTGACTGATATCTTTGAACAATGAGATCCCTCTGATGCTTTGGACGCTCTCTGCAGACCATGGCTTGTGCTGGAAGATGTGGCTACAAAAATGTGAAGAACAAGCCTACTAGAACAGCTGAACTTTGTAGTGTAGACTTTTTATATCCACTGTAAATGCCCTGAACACTGTTTCCATTTTCTGATGCACTGTGTAATGAATTCTCAGCAGTGTTTTTATTTTAACAAAACCTTTCACATAAAAAAAAACTTTATTGAATTGTGAATATGTCTATATAGGTGATTACTATCAGTTCTTCATGTGTTCTTGTTTCTTTATCCCAGTTCCAGGTGGCAAACAAGGAGGTTCCTGCTGTGGAAGTAGAGACCAAGATGTTCCCCATTGATCTGACTTGCTATAAGGACTCAAACAGAGATGATGCTAGCACACAGGTAATTAAGTAATGTAGATGCTATTGTTTCAAACTACTTTATATTGACATTTACACAATCTGTTTCCATGATCAAGACAGGAACATGTTCACGTTGCTTTTCTGATCCAGCTTTTCACTCAGGGTGACTGAGTGGTTCATGTGGTGGAGCTCTGATTGAAGGAACAGAGTTAACCTGATGGGCATCTTTTTTTTTTTTTTTTTTTTAGTCTAGCCAACATGGGGACAGTAACCTCACCACACACAAGTATGTTTCTAGTCTTGCCCTCATGGGGCCATTTAACCTAAAGCACACACAATTTGTTTCTAGTCATGCCCCCATGGGGCCATTTAACCTTACACACACAAGATACTTTACTAGTCTTGGTCTCATGGAGCCCTCCCATTTAGATCTCAGTTCAAGTGATTTTACATAATCTGGGCAACACGTTTCAGTATATAAACTCAAATTAAAACAAGTACTCTTTCTGATCTGTTGCATGGAGTTGTTCGAAAAATGGGTAAGGTGGACAACATTCCAGTATGCTTCAGATACTCAAAATGCTAATGTATTTTTGATGTTGCCAGTGGTCCAAAAGTGCTTCCCTTGTGATTAGTTTTAATAGAATATACCTTATACCATGACATACTGTCGTCTATACTGTATCTTGCAGATTTGCCATTCAGATGGGAGTTTAGTAGACGAAGCAGATGAGGATTTTATAGAAGACCATTCCAGTGGTATGCAATTGGATGATAAATTTATTCCAAAGCTGAGAATACTCATCTTTATTGTTGTCAGTATAATTTCCCTAAATATTTTAGTAGTGATGTGCTTTTTTATGTTTTAATCTACATTTGACACATGGTGATTATTTTGTCCTTTCATCTAACATAACTTATCAGTATTTCTTTCTGATCTGTAAATTTACTTGGACTGAAAGTTCTAATTTTATTCAACCGTCCCTATTGAATGTACATCATCCCAACATGCAGTGGACAGTTATGAGTGTCAGTTTTAGTTAACTTAACGCAGAAATTTGGAGGTTGAGTCAATAACTTGTTTTTTGTTTCCTTCCAAAGATTCAAGTGAGTCTTGCAAGCTCAGATGACTCAAGTGTAGATTGCAGAGAGAGGTATATTCCAAATGCCAAAGAGGAAAGCAGAGAGAGCAGATGCAGCTTGGAATTATCCCTGGAAAATAGTAGTCAGCGCAGATGCAAGTCTTCCAGTCAGACCCAACTTGAGTCAAGTCAGAGCAGAATGTTTGAAACGAGTGATGGCACCACTCAAAGATTTCCTGATCGTAGAGCTGATGCAAATGAAGAGAAAATGTATACCAATGAGGAGTCAAATGTTTCAATGCCCCTTGAAAATGAGGAATCTGTCTGTCAATCCAGTTTTGAAAAGGGAGGATGGTTCAAGAAAATCACTGCTTATCTTATAGACGAGGTGTTCAGAAAATGTCAAGGCACTTGTTGCGTAAATGTTAGGGGTCCCAAATGGCTGAGGTCGTAGTAACAAAAAAATTTGTTGCTGTTGGATGGACTTTCCTAGAAAATAGGTAAATACAAGTTAGGAAAGGAGACGTGAATTGCTCTCTTCTCCTCCGGATCTCCGTCTCCTTTATTTACACAATAACATCACGATAATAATAAATATTTCTCTCCCTAGTGCAAGTGTCTCTGGTTAAATGTCCATTTGTTGGTCCTCTGTCCCTGCTTTATCAATAAAGAATGGCAACATAAAATAAAATAAATAAATAATGACAAGTCAAATATACATTATGTCTCAATAGTATGTTTTCCTCACTCTTGTCTCATTTCCAATTTCATCACATCTTAACACAAAACTAATATATTCAATCTTCTAAACACATATTCCCCTCCTTGAACCGCCACCTTACTGTGGTGGAGGAGTTTGTGTGCCCGAATGATCCTAGGAGCTATGTTGTCGGGGGCATTACGCCCCTGGTAGGGTCTCCCATGGCAAACAGGTCCTAGGTGACGGGCCAGACTAAGAGCGGTTCACAAGCCCACCATGGATAAAGGAAGAACAAGGACCGTTACGTCGCCCGGATTGGCAAGTTACCGGGGCCCCACCCTGGAGCCAGGCCTGGGGTTTGGGGCTCGCAGGCGAGCGCCTGGTGGCCGGGTCTTTGCCCACGGGACCCGGCCGGGCTCAGCCCGAAATAGCGACGTGGGTCCGCCTTCCAGTAGGCTCACCACCCGCAGGAAGGTCCATGAGGGGCCGGTGCAATGTGGTTTGGGTAGCAGTCGTGGCAGGGGGCCTCGACGACCCAATCCCTGGACCAAAACTCTGGCAATAGGGACATGGAATGTCACCTCGCTGGGGGGGAAGGAGCCTGAGCTTGTGCGAGGAGGTTGAGAGGTACCGGCTAGAGATAGTCGGGCTCACCTCCACGCATAGCTTGGGCTCTGGAACCCAGCTCCTTGAGAGGGGCTGGACCCTCCACTACTCTGGAGTTGCCCAGGGTAGGGTGAGCGGCGGGCGGGCTGGTGTGGCTTGCTTGCTTATAGCTCCCCAGCTCAGCCGCCATGTGTTGGAGTTCACCCCGGTGAATGAGAGGGTCGCTTCCCTGCGCCTTCGGGTTGGGGATAGGTCTCTTGCTGTTGTTTGTGCCTACGGGCCGAACAGCAGTACAGAGTACCGGCCTTCTTGGAGTCCCTGGGAGGGGTACTTGATAGTGCTCCGACTGGGGACTCCATTATTGTTCTACTGGGGGACTTCAACGCTCACGTGGGCGGCGACAGTGATACCTGGAGGGGCGTGATCGGGAGGAACGGCCTCCCCGATCTGAACCCGAGCGGTGTTCTGTTATTGGACTTCTGTGCTAGTCACGGTTTGTCCATAACGAACACCATGTTTGAGCATAAGGGTGTCCATCAGTGCACGTGGCACCAGGACACCCTAGGCCTGGAGGATCGATGATCGACTTTGTTGTCGTTTCATCTGATCTCCGGCCGTATGTCTTGGACACTCGGGTAAAGAGAGGGGCTGAGCTGTCAACCGATCACCACCTGGTGGTGAGTTGGATCCGCTGGCAGAGGAGGAAGTTGGACAGACCTGGCAGACCCAAACGTATTGTGAGGGTCTGTTGGGAACGTCTGGCCGAGCCCTCTGTCAGGGAGGTCTTCAACTCCCACCTCCGGAAGAGCTTCTCACAGATTCCGAGGGAGGCTGGGGACATTGAGTCCGAGTGGACCATGTTCTCTGCCTCCATTGTCGACGCGGCAGTTCGAAGTTGTGGACGCAAGGTCTCTGGTGCCTGTCGTGGCGGCAACCCCCGAACCCGGTGGTGGACACCTGGAAGTAAGGGATGCTGTCAGGCTGAAGAAGGAGTCCTATCGGGCCATGTTGGCCTGTGGGACTCCTGAGGCGCGAGTTGACATGGTACCGGCAGGCCAAGCAAAGCCGCTTAGCAGCCGGACGGTCCTGGAGGCAAAAACTCGGGTCTGGGAGGAGGTTCGGTGAGGCCATGGAGGAGGACTATCTGGTCGGCCTCGAAGAGATTCTGGCAAACCGTCCGGCGCCTCAGAAGGGGGAAGCAGTACTCTGCCAACACTGTTTACAGTGCGGGTGGGGAGCTGTTGACCTCGACTGGGGACATTGTCGGACAGTGGAAGAAATACTTCTTTGAGGATCTCCTCAATCCCACCGACTTGCCTTCCAGTGAGGAAGCGGAGGCTGGGGACTCTGAGGTGGACTCGTCCATCACCCGAGCCGAAGTCACTGAGGTAGTTCAGCGTAAGCTCCTCGGTGGCAAGGCGCCGGGGGTGGATGAGATCCGCCCTGAGTACCTCAAGTCTCTGGATGTTGTGGGGCTGTCTTGGCTGACACGCCTCTGCAACATTGCATGGAGGTTGGGGACAGTGCCTCTGGAGTGGCAAACCGGGGTGGTGGTCCCTCTTTTTAAAAAGGGGGACCGGAGAGTGTGTTCCAACTACAGGGGGATCACACTTCTCAGCCTCCCAGGAAGGTCTACGCCAGGGTACTGGAGAGGAGAATTCGGCCGATAGTCGACCCTCGGATTCAGGAGGAACAATGCGGTTTTCGTCCTGGTCGTGGAACACTGGACCAGCTCTATACTCTCCACAGGGTGCTTGAGGGTTTATGGGAGTTTGCCCAACCAGTCCACATGTGCTTTGTGGATCTGGAGAAGGCATTCGACCGTGTCCCTCGTGGTATTCTGTGGGGAGTGCTCCGTGAGTATGGGGTCCGGGGGCCTTTGCTAAGGGCTGTTCGGTCTCTGTACGACCGGAGCAGGAGCTTGGTTCGCATTGCCGGCAGTAAGTCAGACCTATTCCCAGTGCATGTTGGACTCCGGCAGGGCTGCCCTTTGTCACCGGTCCTGTTCATAATCTTTATGGACAGGATTTCTAGGCGTAGCCAGGGGCCGGAGGGAGTCCAGGTTTGGGAACCACAGGATTTCATCTCTGCTTTTTGCGGATGATGTTGTCCTGTTGGCTTCATCAAGCCAGGACCTTCAGCATGTGCTGGAGCGGTTTGCAGCCGAGTGTGAAGCGGCTGGGATGAGAATCAGCACCTCCAAATCCGAGGCCATGGTTCTTGACCGGAAAAGGGTGGCGTGCCCTCTCCGGGTGGGTGGAGAGGTCCTGCCTCAAGTGGAGGAGTTCAAGTATCTCGGGGTCTTGTTCACGAGTGAGGGAAAGATGGAGCGTGAGATTGACAGGCGGATTGGTGCAGCGTCCGCAGTTATGCGGTCGGTGTACCGGACCGTCGTGGTGGTGAAGAAGGAGCTGAGAGCGAAAAGGCGAAGCTCTCGATTTACCGGTCAATCTACGTTCCCACCTCACCTATGGTCATGAACTTTAGGTAATGACCGAAAGGACAAGATCATGGCGGATACAAAGCGGCCGAAATGAGTTTCCTCCATACAGGGTGGCTGGGAAAGCGCTCCCTTAGAGATAGGGTGAGAAGCTCAGTCACTCGGGAGGAGCTCGGAGTAGAGCCGCTGCTCCTTCACATCGAGAGGAGTCAGCTGAGGTGGCTTGGGCATCTGTTTCGGATGCCCCCTGGACGCCTCCCTAGGGAGGTGTTCCAGGCATGTCCCACCGGGAGGAGGCCCCGGGGAAGACCCAGGACACGCTGGAGAGACTATGTCTCTCAGCTGGCCTGGGAACGCCTCGGAGTCCCCCCTGGAGAGAGCTGGAGGAAGTGTCTGGGGTGAGGGAAGTCTGGGCATCTCTGCTCAGACTGCTGCCTCCGCGACCCGGTCCCGGATAAAGCGGATGAAGATGGATGGATGGATGGATAAACACATATTGTTGCTTTAATGCTGGTTTTCCTGACTTGATATTAGTGCAATAAACTGAATTTCAGCTTCCCTGGAGAACTGCTTAGTGTTAAAAACACAGATGCATTCAAATATTTCATTTAGACATTCTTAGCCTTGGGGTGCTGAGGTGGCTTGGGCATCTATTTCGGATGCCCCCTGGACGCCTCCTTATGGTGGTGTTCCAGGCATGTCCCACCGGGAGGAGGTCCCAGGGAAGACCCACGCTGGAGAGACTATATGTCTCTCAGCTGGCCTGGGAACGCCTCGGGAGTCCCCCCGGAAGAGCTGGAGGAAGTGTCTGGGAGTGAGGGAAGTCTGGGCATCTCTGCTCAGACTGCTGCCTCCACGACCCGGTCCCGGATCAAGCGGATGAAAATGGATGGATGGATGGATGGATGGATGGCATTGTTAGCCTTTGAAGACTGTAACACTCAGCACTTAGGAGTTACTCAATAAACTTAAAATAATTTCTGTCTGATTAAAACTCAGATATTATACATTCAATTGGCACTTAAATAAGGAAACATATATGTCAGGTGTAATAAGAAAATAAGAAAACATATATGTCAGGTGTGCAGGGCCAAAGAAAGCTCAACTATTTAATTAAAATACACGTATTTTCACAATAAAGTGATTCGCTCATGCAAACTGCCATTTTTCTTGACAATTTTCCCACCAGTAGCGAAACTAAGAACAAAGGTGGAGTTTTTACAAGTTATTAACTCGCCACAACAAAGTTCAATTACATCATATATTTAGTATATACATATTAAACATAGTTAGGTTTTGGTAAATAATTATTTTTGTGTCTTTTTTCACAGTGTACTCACCTAGAAAACAGGTAACTTAAAAAGTAAAGTTAGTAGTAAAGGTAGGAAAGGAGCTGAGACTGAGACTCATTGGTTCTGCTCTCCGATTTCGATTTCATAATTAACTTCCAGTATTATTACAGATCGCTTATAATAATAAATTAAAAAAAACTAATTCCGATTTAGTTTTGAGTGTATCACATAAATACAGTGATAAGGTTGACATTGCAAAAGCATTTAGTTTTCCAAAGAACTCAAAAGAAATTAACCTGCAGCTACGTTACATCCGAAATAAGAGGAAGAAAGGCAGACTCATTCCATGCAGGCAACCAAAGAAAAAGGACAAGAATTTATGCATTGTGTGTATTGCTATGGGTTGTTCACAAGTAGAAAGATGTGTTGACAGGACTGTAAATTCAATCCTAAGGGTACAGAATCTAATCCAGGTAAAACAAGCTGCAGCTGGATTTAGTGATGCATACTGTAAGTTCTTAAATGATACGAATCAAGACAAGATTGCAACTGCTGTAAAGCGAGACCACTGCATTCTGGAGTACAGTGGTTACAGGCTTGAGAAGAAGAATGAGAGGGTAATCAACCAACACCAAAATATTTGACAAAAACTGAGAGAGCTTGGCAGACTGGGACTGGCAGCAAAAAAAAAGTTATACCTGTGAAGACTATCAAAGAACTCATAAAATTTGAACAGTACAGTGATGTTGTCACTGTTGCTAGATGCCTAGCAGGATTCAGCGATGAAACTGGCAAATACCAACGTCCATCTCTCGCTCGGAAAGTTGGACACAGCTTGCATTCTTTGGCCATGTTTGTTAAGTCGGAAGGATTGAAGATAAAACATAAAGAAACTGCCCAAGATGCAGAGGAATTTGCACTCCTATACCAAGAAAGTTGGATATTTGACATTGCAAGCCAGGCGCTTACTCAACTTGACTACTCAAAGTGGAATCCTCCTCAACTCCTACTATTCATGCAAGATGTCCAAATTATTAATTCCCATTTGTCTGATAAACAGCAGCAACACTTGAATGCCCTGAAAGAAGAGGTTTCGCCCACAAACTGGAAAACCCTTGCTAAAGTGACCCAGATGCAAATTATCCTCTTCAACCGCGGGAGAGAAGGAGAGGTATCCAGAATGCCCTTGTCTGCGTACTTATCAAGAGACAAATCAGAAGCTCAAGAAGATGTTAACTTGACACTTACAGCACTGGAGCAGAAGCTTTGTGAACATTTCGTCTGGATAACTATAGTAGGTAAGAGAGGAAGGACTGTTCCTGTTCTCCTCACACCACTCATGAGGGAGTCACTCGATACTCTGATTGAGAAGTGAGAAGGGGTGCTGAATGAAAATTGTTTCTTGTTTGCATTGCCACATTCTCTCCGTTACCTCAGGGGTTCTGACTGCATAAGGCAATTTGTGCATCAATGTGATGATATAAAAAATCCCAAAGCACTGACTTCAACAAAACTTAGGAAACACATTGTTACACTCTTGACTGTTCTGAATCTGAAGACTACAGGGCTTGACCAGTTAGCAGATTTCCTTACTATGATGCCAAGACAATGACTATGTTGGATCTGTACAGACAAGAATTTTGTCGATTGAACTCTTAATGGGGGTGTCCTTACCACATTTTCAACCATGGAAACCTGTCAGGTACTCTCTGTTCATAAAAATTAATGTGAATCCACAGCTGCTTTCCAGTTACTAGAAAAAACCTGTGAACCGCCCAACTTGTAAATCCACAGCAGTGCTTTTATCTTGGGTAGAATCTAACTGTAGTCAGAAGTTTGAAATTATTTCAAATGCAAGGATTTAAAGGTGTTTTGGGAGCATGTTACAATTCATGCATTAAATAGATGCTGTAGTCCATGGGGATTTACAGAGTACAGAGAGCTGTATTGTGATGCCATAGTTCTGCAGTATAGATCTATACATTGTCTCCAGGTGATGTGCCACCCATGTGAGTGTTAGTCCTGTTCTGCATAAAGAGAAGAGATTTAAACCTGTGCTGTCGATGACTATATATGGAACTACAGAAACAATATTCAGTTACTCTAAACTGTATTCCACCTCTAAGAGACACATTCATTCATTTTAATCCTGCCAGCTTTAATGACATGTTTTAAGTCAATATGTCTTTTATAAACTAGTTTCTGTTCTCAGATGCCACTATGCCAGGAGCAGGGGTCAGAAGATGAGGTCAGGAGGATGTCAGCAAACAAGAGGCGAAGGCAAGCTTATTATATTTGTTAAATTCAGACTACTTTATTTTCGTAAGGACGCTAGTTTATGCAGTGTACAGACAAGGCAGTGTGCCAACCATAAACCAATCATGACTCAGGCATCAACATGATAGGTAGTCCTTGTAAAATAGCAAAGAAACTAAATCAAATACACAGTACTTCTAAGAATAAAATGTATTGTGTTCCTGGAGCAGTATACATATTTATATATACACAAATATAGATGTGATATATAGTCAAGGTCTATGTTTAGAAGGGTTGACAAGACCTCACACTCCCTCCCTTCCCCTACCTTTCCTTTGATTTGTACCCCACTATAAGTATCTGTGCTTTTTCTGTTATCACTTGTGAGTCCTCATCCAGCTGAGCACACACTCGGTTGTCTGACAGCTCACCTTCTTGCAAGAATACATTAAAATATAAAAGACAGTCTGGTCGGATCAATTCTCTTTATTTCCAGTACAGACACATTTTTTTTCCACAACACCACTTTGCTATTATACTGTATTAATGAAATATCTTTGGACCAATTTTAAACATTAACTTTCATTTTGAACAATTCAAACCAATAGGTCAACACTAGACATGAAATGTTTCAACAGTAATGTTTAAGAAGCTCATTAAAAAAATGAATAATGCAGAAATATTAACAGGCTTTATTTTGCATAGGAATGACAGAAAGGGTAAATTACTGTAGATTAAAATACACATTATTTATGGTCAACATAAACTTTGATTTGTGATGAAGACAGGATTCTTGATTCTTCAAAGTGCAAAAACAAGCCTCTGTGTCAGAGCTGAGGAGAGGGAAGAAAGAATATGTGATCACACATTTTCCTTTAAAATGAGGACATGTCAGAGGGGCGCTCATTTGTTTTGAAATGATCCAAATTAAAATCCCAGGATAAAATAATAAAATGTAACCCGGTTAAAAATATGGTTATAAAAGTGATAGAGGCTTAGAATATGTTCAAATCATTTTAAGAGTGATAATGTGGTTTTTTGTTTGTTAAAAAATACCGTGTTTTTCCTGTAAATTGTCTAGACCAGCATATATGGGGTTAATAACATGCTGCAGGAACGTCGGGTCTCCCAGGTGTTTCAGCACGGACCGTCGGGCGTGCCGGACCGTTGATCATAGAGCCACGAGGAAGCTAACAAGTGAGCGTGACACAGAGCGATGTATGTTGTGAGTTAGAGTGCACAAAAACAGTGTGTGTCTTGTGTTTTAGTGATTGTTTACATGACAGTCGAGGTTAAATTAGCAAGCTGCACATCAAGAGAACGTGAGGACTTTCTGCACAAGTATAGCCTTTAGTCAGTTCACTACCAGTGTATAGACATTTATAGATAAGAGTTTAGCTCCCTCAGTTAAACGTATCAAGCTGGGACGGCTGCTTTCGGCCTGAAAACAGAGAACACCCAGACAGAGGAGCAATGAGGACTTCATGGTGTATTCGGCTGGTGGCGGGAAGAAAAGCGACATTCAGCGGTGACTGGTGAGACGCAGACCTGCTTCTGGACCTGCATGTGAGAGCTGGATTAAAGACACAACAGGAATATTCACGAAGGTACCATATGTTTTATTTTGCTCACTGAGGAGCGAAGTGGTCATTCAGTTTTGGGCCACAACGACCACAAGCAACGTACCAGGCCTGCAACTTTATATTTAGTTTTGAGCCATTTTAGTTTTACCAGCTTCGGTGACAGTGACATTTGAAGGTGTGTGTATGTGGGTCCGCTAATTATATTTGTGTGTTTATGAGGCTTTAAAGTTGGTTTATTAAGGCTTCTGAACTGAATCCATTTTGGGTTTAAAAGTGAGTATTTGTTTACAGTTCATTGAGTGTTTTCCTGAGGAACAGGTAAATTTCATTTTTGGAGACTTAAAGAATAGACATTTTATTTTATTTTTATATTGTACAAACAAACTAATTGCTTAGTTAAGTAAATAATTGAGAATTATTTTCCTAAAAAATAGTGTGATTTCATTATACTTACCTGATAAGAGTGAGGAATTTCATTTTAAAGAGACAAACAGACATATTGAGTTAAAAATCTTTATTAAAGATGTAGCTTTTAAAAGGTGAGTTCATAATATTTAGGTTTAAAGAGGTTCAAGAAATGAGTACTGAAAAAAGAAATCCAAGATAATATTTAAAACTGAGTTAATCAGGGTTAAAATGAGATAAATACGTTCGATTAAAAGAACCCAAAAGCCCTGCTCTTATTCATATTACTTCTGAGGGGAGCGCTACAAAAAGTAATAAGAGTAAGAAACAACGAGCACACACGTATTTCAGAGTTTAAATGTTTGATAAGACAAACTAATAAACTTTCGTAAATATTATTAACTAAGCAGTGAACCACTTCTGAGAACATTTAGCTGTGAGAGCACAGACACACATCAATATCAGGACCAACATCAAACTGATACGACTGTCTGCAGATTTTTAACAACTTTCAGATAAAACAAAGCTAACCTGTTAGCACTTAGCATTAGGCTCGAGCCTCGGGAAGCTAACGTTAGCTCGGCTTCAACGTCACAGTAACATGAGATTCATCACGGACTGTTACTAACACATCTTATCTTTGTGGTTAATTTAATAGAAAATCACACATAAATCAAACAGAGATAATTACCTGTCAGCAGAAATGTGTCTAACTCTCCATCACTGTGAATCTTTCAGCTCCACCTCTCAAAGGCTCCGGTGTTTCCTCTGTCGTTTAATCTCCGGCTCGGTCAAATCCTTTTTCTTCTGTGCTCATCTTCTGTTTCTTCTCTCTCAGTATCAGCAGTAGTTGTCAGAGGAGGGAGGCTCACTTTTCTCTGCTGCTGCTCCTCGTTTAGTAAACAAACCAGCTCATGACCCTGCAGTGACCCGGAAGACTTTGAGCGTCACCACGAGAGCTCCTACGCTGACCGGGACGCCACAGCGTGTTCACGAATTGCATTAGACGCAGGGCCAAAGGAGGCTGATTATTATCACATGATCTGTCTCATATTCTACTGTCAGGACATGGTGGCAGTTTAGAGTGAATATGACTAAAAGTAGTGTTTGAAAATGTTACCTACTGAACCTTTAAATTAATCAAAGAATTAATTCACAAAAACAAAAACAAACAAACAAACAAAAAAACTACCTGCCCTGAAAGGAGTAGAAAGTTAATCCCATGTCATTTTCTATTCTATATCTGTTGGTTGCATTTACATCATATCTGCACTGATGACTTATACTGATGGCAATGCTTCCACACTACAAAGCAACCAAAATGTCAGAAATATGCTTATATTGTGTAATTTTTCTGAGAAGAACTCACCAGTAACCATAATCCTAATCTAGTAATACTGTAATCAGTACCAAGATATGATAATAATTCATTTCAGGTACCGACATTGTAAAGTACATAGTAAAGTCAAATTCTTCATAAAAGGTTAGCCTACAATATGATGCCAACTTCTTCAACTAATGAGTGAATTAAATGTAAAATAAAGTTATGTGGATTTTTACTAAATAAACTTTGATAAGTGTTGCCTTTATGTGCCATATTCCTCAGCTATAAAGGCCACACCCTTCACAACACTGAGATTGACCCCGAAGGTATGGATATATATATGTGTGTGTGATTCAGATTCAGATTTCCTTTATTAAGTCCCACAGCGGGGAAATTCACAGTGTAACAGCAGCTAAACACAATGGAAAATAAATAGAGGAAATGCAAGACATAAGGGTAAGATAAAAAATAAGAAAAGATATTTAGCATAAAAATCTAAAAAAATAAATAATTATAACTTTAATTATAATTATACCTGTACACAGTACAGAGACAGGATCTGCCTGAGAATACATATAAGAATATATAATATCTCAGGTAGAAAAAAGTGAAGACAGTGAAACAGTGAAATGAGTAGTGAGGTGAAGTGGAGTGTATTGTGCAAGAGTCCAGTTATTAGTAAGTTATTTGTTTATTGTCTGCAGACTAGCAGGCATTTTGTTTGTTGTGTAGTCTGACAGCAGCAGGCAGGAAGGACCTGCGGTACCTCTCCTTCACACAGCGTGGATGGAGCAGCCGCTCACTGAAGGAGCTGCCCAGAGCTGTCAGAGTGTCCTGTAGAGGGTGGGACGTGTTGTTTAACAGGGACGACAGCTTAGCCATCATCCTCCCGTTTTCCCACCACCTCCACTGAGTCCAGGGGGCATCCCAGGACAGAGCTGGCCCTCCTCACCAGTCTGTCCATTCTCCTCCTGTCCCTGTCCGTGATGCAAAACTGTGTTTGCATTGGCCGGGAATCGGTGTGTGTGTGTGTGTGTGTGTGTGTGTTTATTCATAAAATATACTTAGTTCAGATGCTGTGAGTGAACCTCAGACAGATGGACCACAACCAGAATCAGTGAGGAACCTGCAAGACTGGAGAGAACAAAGAGGACCAGGGGCTCCGGCAGTAACATGCACTTTACAGGACATAAGAGTATTCACATTAACCACTTTAACCAGAAGTGCGTCCACTGTGCATTTGGCAAAACCCTCTTGATTAGTGCACAAGGTCCTTTATTTTTTCTGCCCTGGTCTGTGCTCCATCTGTGCAAACACCCATACAGTTCTCCCATTTTGGCCTGTGGTCTGTTAGGTAACCATCAATGATGTTGAAGAGCTCGTCAGCGGTTGCTCTCTTTGTGACATACTTGGAAAATAATAAATGATGATGTGACATATCGAATGTAAGCTATAAGCAGACAGTCTTTTTTGCTATGAGTGCCCTCATCCTCTTGCAAGGCGAAACAGGTGTCTTTCACTTTTTCTATGAGCTAATCGTCCAGGTCTCTTTGACAAGTCAAGTGAGAAATCATCATAGCAAAACATTTGTTTGTTGTATGTCACTGAAATGAGTTCGGCTCCAACACTGCCTGCAACATGTTCTGACCTGAAAAGAAAAAACCACCCAGGAGCGATCTGCCCCCCCTGGTGAGTTAGGGTTAGGTCTTTTTTAATGGTCAGATGAGGTCTTTAGGAGGTACATCAGTACAGGCGGTAATTATTAACATAACCTAATAAATCTAGTCTTAGAGCTCAATAATGCTGAGAAGAAGAAGAAGGGTATTATGCCAGAATCTGCCCTGCAGTCTGTGTTGAGCAGTGTTATGTTAAAATCAAAGGCTGAACTTCGTACACACATTAAAAGTTTCATTATATGTTCTCTTTCCTAAAAAGAGCTTGTAATACATGCAGATAATGAAATTTAATTACTCTCGTCTCCAAAGGGAAGTAAGACACTCAGTGAGTAAGACAGACTTCTATCAGTTTATGTTTTTGTGTTCAGATGAAGACCCCAAAAAGGAAAATAAGAAAAATTATTTGTCCCCAATTTAAAGGTTAAAATTCTACATAAACAAAAGTTGTTTGAAACTAAAATCTTAAGTGATTTTCATAAAATGCTCTCAGTAATATATTCCACATGCCAGTGTCTCTCTAAACCATTTAGAAAGTGGTGTACTCAAAGGGGGTTATTGAAACGTGTCCCCCAAATATAACTTAAGTGACTAATGTGTGATGTGTGTGTGTGTGTGTGTGTGTGATCTCTCTGCACACTTCATTTGCTCTGTTAATTACCACTTAAACTTCAGAACCACATACAGCATTTGATTGGTTCATTTAAAGGTTAATGTCTGTTATAAAGACGGGGACTTCATTGCTCACTACACACACACACACACACACACACACACACACACACACACACACACACACACTGTGCACTCCTTTACTGGTTACTTATGACCTTGTGCTTAAGTATTTGGATGGGAAGAATCCACACAATTTGAACATCAGACTTCCTGAAACATCTGCTGGTTTCTTTTTCTTCGTCACATCACTTCATTTCTACACTTTCAGGTGTTTTTCTGTTTTAAATCTCCCTTGTTGTTCTTTGTGTTTGTCTGAAATGTTTGGTGTCTGTCCATCCAAATACTTACAAGTGGCATGTTTTTAAACCAACCACTCTGAGAACTACAGGTGTGTTTAAATAAACTCAGTCACACAAAGCCTTCAGTGCAGCTGCTTTCCTGCAAAACACGCTTTCAAGGCAAACTAAATCTCTTTAATCACATTTTGACTATGGTTACCATTATTAAGACAGTGAAACTCCAAATCATCCAAACTAATGTTAAATCTTTTCCTTTAATTCCTCTTCAAGTTGCACTTTAAAGTCATGATTTCCTTTTTTGTTTTTTAATAGTAGAGATACTACAAACAGTTCTACAAAGCAACATTTACAACAAGAACACTTTAGTTGTTCGAACTCAACTAACTCGAGCATCAGTGAGCCGATCGAGCTCTGCTGCTGATTCTGTTTATTTACACTGAATGACTTCACAAAGGTTTCTCAAAGAGATTGGCACATTACATCATGTGACATCATATGATATCATCGTATTTTATACCTGCAAAACACGTCAGTCTTCTTCTTTGTTTTCCTCCTCAGATAAAAGACCAGGACTGAGTCTCATTTGTCTTTTACCTTTAACCACAGTAAACTTATAAAGGATGATCTGAATGCAGCATATGACACTTCAGCTAAACTGAAGAAAGTAATGAAGCCTTGATGCATCTTTCTGTCACTGCAGGGAGACAGAGAGAGACGTAAACCAACACTGAGCACAGTTTTAGAGTGAACATTCACATTGTCTGTACTGACACGTTACAGGACTGAATCTCACTCTCCTTCACCTCAACACATGTAAAGAGTGAATTTCAGAGTCAGCTTGGTCGTCTTTGTGTTCACAGACACTTCTTGCAGACTGCAGCAGTTCTTTGAGAGGCTTTGTTGGGACCATCAGACAGAGATGTTGGAGAGGAACTCAGTTTTACACATTAGACAGATTTCCATCTGTGTGAAGAAAGAGAGACGATCAAACCGGCTGACACCAAGATCACCATCACTGCACCTCAATGTCTCTCTGTCTCTGTCCATTATTTCGTTGTCTCAACAGAAAGTTTCGGCCTCAGATTGAAAACTCTCCTGGAGTCACAAACACTCAGATAAACATTTTTCACCACAGAGTGAAGCCGTCTGAGACTCAGCTCTGCTCTCAGAGATTTGTGGGGATTAACTGGAAATCTCAGGCCTTTGAACGATTTTCTCTTACTGATCTAAATCCATCCATTATTTCTTTCATGATACATAATTATCAACCACTACATCCTGTGATTGTGAGGCCATACAAAAACATTTATGGATTTACAGCAGCTGACAGTTTGTGGTGATGTTTTATAATTCATGTAAACTTGGTTACATGTAAAAAGTACCGGGTTCAGTTTTTGGAAGTGAGCTCTGCTGGTTCACCTTCCTGTAACACTGCTCAAACCAGGTAAGAAGAGTCTGTGACACTTTCCATTGACAAATGGGACAAATGTTATAGAGACTACACACACACACACTTTAATCCCAACCATGACACTGACCATGAACGACATCATGAACAACATCAAGTGTTTCAGGAGCTTGTTGTGGGAAACAGTAGAACAAAGACTGGGAGTTTGTACTTCCTGTTCAGTCCATCAATCCGTTCATTATCTAAACCTCTAGTTCAGGCTTACAGGGTGCTGCAGCCTCTCCTAACACACACTGACACAGAAAGCACACTGGACATGTGAACAAATTCACCCATTTAAGGTGAAAAAAGTTCAGTCTTCATGAGGGAACACCGATGTTTGTTCCTAAGCAGCTCTGACATGACTCAGCTGCAGGCAGTCACACCTGCTGGTTTTCATATGTGAGCCAAAGCTTTCAGCGAGTGGAGAGGAGGGGGGCTGCATATTCTTTGACTGATGAGAAGTGGTGGGAAGACTTGATTATTAATGGGACTGGATTACCTACTACTGTGCTCTGAACTTTGATTGTTAACCAGTGAATAACCCTGGAGAAGGAGCAGAAGAAGCAGTGATGACAGACTGAAACATGGACGGCCAGACTGATAAACACCCGAATGTTTCCACACCTGCCGACGTCTCACAGCTTCTCCTTTGTGTCTCTCCAGGTTTGTGTCATTCACCTCCAACCTTTACTACTCTGCGTTTTCAGTCTTTGAGCACCATTTTCCCAGTGACAGAAACCTGACCAGAGCCAGGAGTCAAAGCTGAGCTCTCTACAACACATCACAGACTGATCACAGTCCTGACAGACAAACATCAAATACACCATGAACTCAGCTCACAAACATCAGCAGAACAACAAACTTGCTGCAGTCGATAAATCAGAACGTGTAACTCTTTTCATCTTTGACTGAAGTTGAGTGAATTAGTCCCAGATCGTTCAACAGATCTCTGATGTGTTCTGTTTTCATTATATTCTCTCCTTGGTCTTCAGTCTTTATTACCAGGTCAAGCTCTTGTGTGAATGAGAGCAGTTCAGGCTTTACTGATGTTGAAAAATGTCAGAGTTAAAATAAGAGCAGCTAATGTGCTCATTAATCTCTGATTGCTTGGAGGCTCTCAGTTATGAGCAGGGCAGAAACGTCACATTATTCACTCCAGATTGACTTTAGTACAGACATTTAAGTCAACAGCTGAACTGCTCTCAGTAACTGCAGAGGAAAAAACGTTCTAACAAAAACCTGAGAAACAAACTGCGTATAACCACATATCTGCTCTAAACTGGTAAAATACTGTAATGCTTGTTTATCAAGTGTGGCAGTGTGCCCCTTCACAGTCAGACGTACACAGAATTTTTTTTTATATAACGCATTATAATGGACAGTAGTAAGCAATAGTGCAATGGATGTTAATACATGTCTGTACAATATTATACAATGAGAAATTTAACCCACTGACAGAGGCTTTAAAGCTATAAACGGTGAAATGTGTGTGCTTTTGGACAGTTTTTCAACATTATAACAGTCGTCATGACACTTATATGGCATATATTTGTGTTCACTGTGAGCCTTATTACTGCTAAAATATAATTTGTAATTCAATATTTGTGATTTATTTATAAAGAATAAGTGGTACCAACGTTAATTATTATGCTATTATGCAATTCATATGTCAATTGTATTGCACATGTACAATTTACATGCCAGTATTTGTTGTTTTCAGTACATATATATATTAGATTAGATTAGATTAGATTAGATTCAACTTTATTGTCATTACACATGTATAAATACAGAGTAACGAAATGCAGTTTAGCATCTAATCAGAAGTGCAAAGAAGCAGCAAGTGCATTATAAATAGTATGTAGAGTATGAACAGTATGTACAGGTAAGTAAGGTATCTAGTATACAGAAACTATATAGATATGATATGAACAATATATATATACAGGTGTGCTATACTAATACTAATATAATAATATATACACTTAGCTGTTAGTTTTCCTTCAAAAATAATTAAAAGTGGACTTGATATTGACTCAAAAACCTACTCTCTAAATGTAATTTCTTTTGCAACTGCCTGCTTGACTCTTTTATGGAAAGATTAAGACTATTGCTGTGCCAGTCAACCCGCCATAAGTGATGATGAGGGCTCTGAGGAGGAAGATGATGGATCCAGACTACATCCCACCCACCTGCAACCTGGACGCTCCAAGCCCAAGTGATGAGAGCTCCTCTGCCAAGAGGAGATGCATGCTGCCTGCAGTGGAGGTGCTAACATTGATGAAGACGACGGTGACGCAGACAAAGAAGTCAAAGACCAGCCAGAACCCACTAAGAGACCCCACTAAAAAGAGGCGGCGAGCAGCCAGTTCAGCCACCTGGAAAAAGGCTGACCTGGACAACCTAGCCCTGTCAGAGTACCAGCACTCTCCCTCTGACTTTGTTCAGACTCCACTCCATTACTTCTGCACGTACTTCAGCCCCCAAGTCCAAATCAGAACAACCTTTATGCAACCCAGAAAGACATCAACACCACCTTCACCCCCACTGAAGAAGAAATGATGAACTTTGTGGCAATATTAATGTACATGGGGATAATTCAGCTCCCATCTGTGGATAACTACTGGAAAATGGAGACCAGGGTCCTTCAGGTTGCAAACCTCATGTCATCCAAGAGGTTCAGGCTGCTGAAGAGGCTTGTCCATTTCAATGACAACACCAACATACCTGGCACCAATCACCGTTTTCTGATCTGGCCACTGTTCAGCTTCCTGAATACTGCCTTCAGGAGTGAGTCGTAGACCCCCAAGCAGCCTGTGGATGAGGTCATGGTTGCCTACAAAGGCAAGACAGCGGGCAACCTGAGGCAGTACATAAAAAACAAGCCGGATAAATGGGGATTCGAGCTTTTTGCCAGGGCTTCTGAGGATGGCTTCATCCATGACATGGTTCTGTACCAGGGAAAGACTACACTGGAGGCCCATGGTGTCCCCTGACACCTGAACAGGAAGCCATGGGTGCCACCAGCCAGATTGTCTCCATCCTGGCCAACACCATGTCCTCTTCCACCACCACAGCCATCTTTGCAGACAACTTTTTCAGCAGCCTGGAGATTGTTCGGTACCTCAAGGAAAAGAACTGCAGGTATATGTTATGTACGCTGTTATTTCACAGAGCAACATGTGAAAATAATCACACACAGAATTGGCACACTAGAATGTGTTGTTGTTGCATGATGGTAGTATTGTAATAGTAATGTATGTTTTTTTGTTGATCCATAATAAATATTTTCATATGTACATTTTTATGATTTTTATTTACACTAGAAGGGCAAAGAACCATATATGGTCAATTCATTGACCTTCAATTTGGACCATAAAATTGAAATTTTTTGAAAAAGTAAAAAAAGGAACAAAGTCTTGTAATATCCTCCTGTGATGGTCTAGGGTTGACATTTTGAATTTCTAAGCATTTCAATGCTCTATAAAGGGTTAAATAGAGCTGAAGACAAACACCGAGATGATGATCATGTTGTGCTCAGAGTGGTCAGCCATGCTCATAATGCTGACAGCAGGGGACACATTAAAGATGAAGAGCTGGTTGGAGCTTTGGAGCTGTGAGGCTGTACAGGCTGGATGAAGTTTGTGATATTCATTTATTGTGATAATTTAGCTGCTGTATGGACACAGCTAAAGCCCAGGTGAGGGGGTGTGAAGTGTATGTGTGTGTGCTTGCTGGACTCTGTGTGTAATGGATGTAATGGTTTTCTGATTGCAGACTTAAACCTGAAGAGGACAGAGAGCTTGTAGAGTGTAGGAGTGAACAGGTGAGTGTCAGGCTGTGGACTGACTGCTAATATTATTATTACAGTAGATTTCCTAACTGTCACTCATTTACTGTGTGTTAGATAGCTGAATACACTCGTGGATCAAAGTGTGTGTGTGATGATTGACAGCATGGAGGCTGCAGAAATGGACACATCAAAGTCAGGTGTTGACTGACAGCTCATATAAAGAGCTGTCTAAGAAGAGACGACATCAGTCTGCTGAGCTGGACTTGAACGAGCCACCTCTCCTGGACCAGAGCAGCTAATGATCCACAGTCAGAGCGAAGAGCAGAAAGCTGCTCGTCATTCAGCTCATATTGAAACGTTGCTCTGTTCATGATGTGACACAGTAAATTAATTACTGTGAAACAACAACGTCACTGGAGTTAGCAGTGATACATCGTGTTAGCAAAGAGCTGCTTTGACCGTCATTGACTTTGCTCCATATTACACTGAAGATTTTCACAATAGATAAAGTGTGATGAATGAGTCATTGCTGACAGTCAGTCATCAGTGCAGTGCTTTGGTTCAGAGAACAAACCCACCATCATCTCCAGAGTTTGACCCCTGTTGACCCCTACTTTGTTTGCTGACAAGAAAAAAACCCTGTTCATGTGTGAAACTTGTGAAAGGAGCCAAACAGTCACTGAAGGCCACATTAATTATGTGATCAGTCTAAACAATGTCTCATTAACACCGTGAGCAATGCTGCAAAAATAAAAAAGGATCAAAGAATCATTTGTTTTCATCTTCAACAAGGTTTTCCTCTGCAGAGATTTTTAGTGTTAATTAAAAGCAGCAGTTACAGTAAAACATCAAATATTAGTCTGAGATGTTCTAATCCCTGCAGATTAATGAGACAAAAGTGAGTCCAGACTGGCTTCATACTGTAAAAACATACAGGAGTAGTATTAAGAGGGCAGATGGCTCACTGATCCAACACCAGCTTTTTCTGTCCAAAAAAAAAAAAAAACTGTTTCTGTAGTTTCTGCAGTTATTTACCACATATCAACCAATAAAATACTTCAGATAGTTTTTACAGTGAATAGCTGTAGTTTACTCTGCGTCATGAGCATTTTGGCTAACGTCACACACTGTATACAAAGCTTTACTGTATTTTTGAATTGATATAAATTACTGTATTTACCTTTGGCACGTTTCACTTTTTAATTTTAAACCAACATGTTAGCTCAGCAGGTTTTGTGGTGAAAGAGTTTAAGTGAAACAAAGTTCAGCGTCTCCATCATGATTCAATGGCTGAACACCCGACAGACAGCTGGATTTCACTGACTTTACTGAGACAGAATCAGAAAAAACAAAGGTAAATACATTTAAACATTAGTATTAGTCACCAGGTTGCCAGGTCTGATGTACACTAAGATTTAACATTTGGTCCAACATTATAGCAGTTGGCTACTTAGCTAGTTAGCTAATTAGCTGTGACTTATACAAAAGTAAACAGAGTTAACATTTATATTTATAAATGTGCTCTGTGTGTTAACATCAGTGGATAACATTAATGTTAGCTAAGTTGACATTAATAATTGGGAAAATAAAAATAAATGTCATGCCATGAATTTTCATCTTCTGAAATTAAAGGGTATCCAACACATACGCTGCTGCTGCCAAAATTTACCAGTTGAATATAAAGAAATGAAATTCAATGTCTATTTACTGAAATGAGGTAGCAGCAGAGTTTTGGGTGAAATTACCATTCGAAGCTAATGTTAGAGTAGATGTTCAGCACCCATTCAATCTCAATCACCAAACCATGGCCTCAATAATAGCGACATCTCAGACTGAGAGATGAAGTGCAGACACAAAGAAAACAGCACATCAGGAAACACCACAACAGTCTCAGACTAAAGAGAAGGCAGCTCAGCCCCCAACCAGCTTTCTTCCATCAAACACAGAGCCAAGAGGAAAAGAGGGACTCTGTACCATTACTGTACACCAGCCTCCCATCACTGTCTAATTAGAGAGCAATCAGTGGACCTCTAATCTAATCCTAAAGCCTCTTTCTCATTGAACTGCATTAGGAGGTGGATGTGATGGTGGATGGTAGAAACCCACAGAGGAAACAAACACTGAGGGAAGTTTTCTAGGAGCTGGAGAATTAGCAGAGACGGATCCAAGGAAAGGAAACAGAGAGATTTTCTAAAGATCAGGGCTCCATCTTTGGTGTGTGATCACCTCAGGAAAGGCAGCCACCGTGTCAGAAATGGAAATGGAAAGTGTTTGGCTGAAGAGCGGAGAGCAGGAATTAGGATCTGATCATTTTTTACTCACATCAGCACATCCAGGAACTTAAACTGAGGCGAGATGCCAACTTGAACCTCTTAACGTGGTGTGTATTAAATAACTCCAACACACAATTCAAAGCGCTCTGACAACAGCTGAGAGATTAAAGGGCTACATACGACACACTCCTCTCACTCAGCTCTGGACCGCTCAAAGAAATGATGGAGGTCAGTTCTCAGTGATCTGACTCAACAGACACAACAGTCTTCAACAAGGCCATGATACTGAGACACTCTGTGTGTGGCTGAACGAAGCGTCTTACTGTCTCTTTGAAGTCCAGTGTGAAGGTCAGGAGGTGGAGTCCTCCCTCACACACACACACACACACACACACACACACACACTACTCGGTGCAGGTCAAAGTGGCCGCTCTTACCTGAAAGACAGAAAAAGAGGAGAGCAGACTGTAAATGAAGGTTTCACTTTGAGGTTTTGTGTTCTTTTGTGTTCAAAGATCCCCCTGATGTCATGTGTTAGTCAGTCAAACAAACGTTAGCTCTTTACTTTTTGCTGAACTGAGTCTTTAAGGTTCCTCCAGAACAAACACACAAAGCTAACAGTTTTACAATCTGCTAAACTGTATGAAAAATCATTTAACACAAGCTGCTGTGCTTTTTACACTCTGTGTGAATTCACTGGATCAATCACTGAATGAATCAACATATATCAGCTGCTACAGACTCAGTGAGATGTTTGGACTCTCAGAGGAGTCACTGAATGATTATGGATCTACCAGTGAGAGAGTCACCTGCAGTACACAGAGTTAACAGGGTTTATGGTGGACAACACTTTCTTTCCTAACAGCACAACGCTCCAATAATATGTGAAATAACACTTCTGGCTGTTATTACCAACAACATGTTTGTCTACACATCCCTGATGGTGTGGAGGCAGAGTGTATCAGTAACACTATTTCAGGACGTCATCGTACACTCCAGCAGCGACTCACCAAAGGACAGAGGTGAGGAGGTACAACAGGTCTGTTGATAATCCTGAAAAATAAACAATGACTGAGGACAGAAAGATGGAAAATAAGATGCAGTTTGGCCAAATTGAGATCATCACATTTCTTCACCTTATCATGTTAAATCAGCCACAGCACTGACCTCTGTGGGGAGATAAAATAACTCCTGATAAACCACTTCATCACTGACAGTGTCTTTGGACTGATAATGACATTGTGCCCTCACTACAGACAAATTAAGAGTCATCATGCTGATGTAACTCAGTAACTGTCTCATTAATAAACATCCCAATACAAACTCAGGGAACAAGGAATAATCCACAAACTCAGCAGGAAGAGGGCGACATCTGTGAGTAGAAAACATCAAACAGACACCAAACATCACTAACAGTGAGTCCACACAGAGATTAGCAGCCTCCTGTGGAGACTGTGACGTCCACCTCATTCAACTTTTCACCTCTAAAATCTGCTCATCTACAGGAACAGAGAGAATGAAGACAGGCAGACATGAAGCTCGTTCACCATTTGACTGGAAATGTGACTGAACTGAAGTGAGATTAAATGAAAAAAGGGAGAGATGTAATAATCCCCTACTGTGGTAATTATTATTGAAGACGGTGTAATTCATAAATACTGTCAATAAGCAGCTTTAGCTTCTGTAGACGTCGTACAAACACACACTGATAATCATGATGAGCACATCCAAATTACAAACCATGAACCTTGAAAGGAAAATAGCAGTAATTATTCATGGCAGCATAAATTATAGAGCTGATACACACTCAAATGAAATGGTTAGAAAATGTGTGTATTTTAAACTAAAACTGTGACACTACACAGCTCCACAGGTGGATGAAGAACAGGTCATTCTCTGGTTTGCAGAACATCCTCCCTCAGGCTGTGGCTGCAAAGTCTTGTTGATGCCTTCAGGCTCCTCTGTTTGATTTCAGCTGCTGGTTTTGGAGCAAATGAGAGACGAGACAACAGAGTGTCTGTCTGCTGTCTAACTCTGTCCATCCCTCCTTAATCCTCTGTTATTTCACATCTGTGATTCAAGAATATGTGGGATGTTAAAGCCTCCAGCCAACCAGTCCAGCAGACAGAAAGCCCTGCTGACTCTGGCTCAGACAAAGACCTTATCCCGACTCCCTCTGTGGGCAGAGACAGCATCACATGAGGCTGTTCACCCCAGCTGAGCTGCTGTGTGAAGATGATGGAAAGATGTTTAAATTCAGAGCATCAGTCTGGTACAAACCAAGTGAATCACAGAATAAACCTGATGTTGTGTTCAGAGGCTGTGATGAAGATCAGAGGACTGCTCAGCAGGCCCACAAACAGCTGAGAGCAAATTAGTACAATTACTCAAGTAAAAAGGATGATTGAACCTCTTTAACCTCCTCTGACCTGCTGTTCTTCCCTGCACCGCATAAAACACAATAAATAACAAATACATGATGTCTACCAGGGACCACACAGTCAGACTGTGACTGACACTGAAGGTGTCGGTGTGCTGCTGCACACACTGTTCCTAATGGACAGGATGTATAAGCCTCATGCAGTCCACTCAATGGTTTAGCTGTACATCAAACATAATAATATCTCCTCACAGTCAGTACAACCAGCAGGTTTGGTCTCATGTTAGTCCACAATTCAAGAGATGACATGGTAGTGTTATAACTAAATACTGCATTTAAACCAACAAGGTCACTGAGACTTCATTTTCACTGTTAAAATGCATTACTATTAAGCAGAGCAGGATTCTGCTCTAAATGTTTCCAACATGTTACACAAGTCTGTCCTCTGTGTTGTTCACTAGAAGAACAAAGAAGCACACAAAGATTTCAGTGTGTGTTAGTCTGAGAGTGTAAATATGTGATGAATTAAACACACATAACACTGACAGCTGCTTCCACCCTGTCGTACGTGTGATATCTGTGATGTGTGATGGGTCGGATGTCGGATTGTTTCTAGTAGTCACTGAAGTTTGTTTGAAGGTGAGTACACGTCTCAGCGGACAGTTTGATAAAGAAGTCATCCTGCAGACTAAATGAACTGGTCAGTAATGATTACAGTCCTGTCTGTGTTTGGCTTCACTATCCGGCTGCATCAATTCAACAAAACTCCACAGCACAACACAATGATTTCTTTAAAGCTTTTAAAGATACACACAATTCATTATAATGAACTCTAAGACACAACACACGTGTGTATGTCCCACAAGATCAGAATAAAAACACACAGAGTAGAGACAAACTCAAAGTTTGTGTGACATTTGATGACAAGAGTAAAATGATCAAAAAAAAAAAATCAAACTCACTCCTCCACACACACTTTGACTCACACTGATTGTAACAAAGCTCTTTATCCACTGCCTTCAGTCACACAGCCCATTGAGATCCAACAGTAAACAGACTGAATGAGTAAACACACAACCATTCCTCTCCTCAGTCTGTATTTATCACCTTAATACTGGAGGACCACGTCCTCACTACGATAGATAAATACAAGACTGTTTACATGTGAAACACATCAAGGTCTCCATCATGTCAGTGAAACACTACAGACATCCTGTCAGAGAAGAGGCAGGTGGAGTCAGATCATCCTCAACATTTCACATTTACAGTCACTGATCAGTCATTTACATCACTTACATGTGGACGTCCTCAAACAGGATGAAGAAAGAAAGACAGAAAGAGCTCTTGTCATTTTCCAGCTTGGCCTGAGGTGTCATCACTGTCCAGCATTCGTCACCACATAAAGGTACAAACACTTTCCTGTTTTGTGTAAAATCACTCTCTCCTTTTGATTTCCAGAGCAGATTTCCTGCTGACAGTTAGAGTTTGTGTTTGACTGCAGGAAAAAACAAAAAACCTTCAGCCGTCTGTTTCCAGTAATCCAGTCCGATCATCACTAAAGCTCATATGTGATAAAGGTGTGATGGAAACTTCTTAGTCCAGAGATGAAAGGAGGATTCTCTGCACTCTGATTGGTGGAACAATGATGATGTCACAGAAGACTTATGTTCTGTTACAATCCATTACACACAGACTGATGAAGATTTGTACGTTTTTAAATTTCAGAGCACTTTGATTTAATGGTTTTAGTTTCCTTTTTGCCTCGTACATCAATGATCAGGGAGAAGCAACTCGTCCAATTAAAATTCAACAGCTGAAGGAAACAAGTTGGAAATTTAAAGGAACAGTTTGTTAAAAACGTCCCCTGTTGACATCTTAGTGACTCTGTAACATAAGATTCAAACAAATTTAACTTCATGCACACTTTTCAACAGATGCTATTTCACTCTGCCTTTCATTTCCTCTGTTTGTGTGTGTGTGTGTGTGTGTGTGTGTGAATGAGCTTGTCTCTGGCTCAGCATACAAGCTGCTGCTCCAGCAGACGGTCATCATTAAGCTTCTTGACAGCATCAATCTGGGCTGATGGGACACCCACACTAGATCTATGAGGTTACACACACACACACACACACACACACACACACACATCTTTTAACCCCTGTGTGTCCGTCTATGATCCTCTGTTCCTGTCCACTGACAGACAGCCTCTCCATCCACACAGCACAGTATCAGCTGTCTCTGCTTGTTCTCTTCATGTTCTGCTTTATAGTCGACTGTTCTCCACACACACTGGTCTAATACATGTGTGTTTCTGTTCCAGTGGACGTCCTCTGACTGTGGACCGACTCTGGTCCTGGAGATCCAGACTGAGCTGTGGCCGGCAGTGTTCTCCAAACTAAATCTGATCTAACATGTCTGCAGATACAAAAAGGTGGAATAAAGACGACTTGGTTTCATCACACAGTGAGTGCAGGCTGTCCGGCTGAATGTGCAGTAATTTTCACACACACCTTGTTCACAATCATGTGACTACTTTATGTTGATTCCTCCTCCATCAGCTGCTGGACGTCATTAAATAAACAGACCTCCAGTATTATAGTGCCACATATTCAATAACAGATCAACAGACTGGAAATACACTGTCGGCTTCAGACCCCCGGTTTCTTTGTCACATTTGAATCCACTGATCAGCCAGTAAAATGACTCAATCTTCATTCTAACAAATTCACTGAAATGGGAATCCAGCAGCATGACACAGTATCAGAGGTGTTTTCTTGAACAGGATTACCTGTTTGAATGAAGGATTAATAGAAACTGGATGTGTGGATGTATTTAATGGGTGAACACTTAAGCAAAGCCAAACGCTTTAATCCTGTAATCCCATAATACACTCTCACCTCTGGTTTATATTGACTCTTACATACAGAAACAAACATCCAGTCAGCTATTAACTCAACGTTACTGGAGGATAACACTTTCAGCTCCACCATGGATGATACCTGAAGTCCTGAGGTCTTGTTAATTATCTCTCTTTCTTTAGTAATTCTCACTTGTAGATCCAAAAAGACTTGTTTTTGTTGTTGTAGTTGGTCAAACTACATTCAGTAGAAAAGAAAAAAAGAGAAGAACAGCTCTTTCTCATGTGCATTATGCTAATTAATTTGACACAGTGCTGACATACTGATGGTGGAGGATATGAAAAAGAAACAGCAGAATAAATGTTGTAACATCCAGAGAACATCTCCTGAGTGATTCACAATAACAAAGCCTCTCAGATAAAGTCTGTTTTCAGACAAATTACAGAATTAATTCATCTTCACTGAATCAACCATGAAGTCCTCTGCTGCCAAAGAAAACACATCCTTGTTTTGCATATTTCTATTGTCAGGGAATCCCAACCCACCAAGACTGAATCACAAAAACTGTCAGAATCACTGAAGCAAAACTTTTACAGCAAATGATCTGTTTAAAGCTGCAGCCAGAGGAGGAAGACGAGGACACTTTTATCCACTTTGGAAACCAACAAACAACCAACAAGCTGTTTCTACAAAGACGACATCCAAATTATTTAAAAAAATTAATTAATTCATTCATGATTTGTTCCCAAGCTTCATTAAAACTCATGAAAACCCTATAAAGGTAAGTTTCATCATCTTCATCTGAGAGAAGACAAAGTCAGACAGAGAGACGGCGGAGTGATGAATGAACTCTTCATTTCTTTTACTTTATTAAACAGAAACATTTACTCAACTCCTGCTGTACAGTATTTGTATTTTTCATTGCTTTGCTCAACTAAGTGGAGAGAATAAAAGTGAAACTAAACAGTGAAAATAAATGATAATTCACAGTTTAGCAGCTGTTGTTAGAGGGAGACAGAGGAGGTGAAACAGTGATCTACATGTGTGATTAAAACTGATGCTCAGCAGAAGAGAAGTGCTTGTTCCAACTAAAAGAAGCTGAACTGAGAGACAAAAAGGCATAAAGTCACATCAAACATCAAATCAGCTTCCTACAAAGTTTTAGGGAAATTATTCCAGGAGAGACAAAACAAAAGTAAAAAAATAATAAAAAAATAAAATCCATAAAATATGAGGTGAGGAGGACGAGACAAAGTAAAGAAAGTT
Source organism: Scortum barcoo (assembly GCA_023238725.1). NCBI lineage: Eukaryota > Metazoa > Chordata > Actinopteri > Centrarchiformes > Terapontidae > Scortum > Scortum barcoo. Next base: position 25,343,546 of record CM041552.1, read on the forward strand.
GTGTGAGTCTCATGAGAAGTGGGAGATGGAGAGGGAGGTTTACTGTATGTGGGAGGGCAGTGAACAGACTCCAACAACTGACTGAGGAAAGATTTAGTGTGAGAGGTAGTGATGGGAATCTGAACTGCTTTAATTCAGCTCTGTTATGTTCCCTCTCTGCGTCACAGCAGATGAACATAAAGGCCGTTATTTTACACAAACACAGACGTGGCTTCAGTCAGCAGCTGGACTTCAGATCTGTTCTGGTCCTGGTTTCTCTGAGCCAGCAACTAACAAGGATTTCCTCCTGAAGCACTCCTGCATATCAACCCTCTGTCCACTCTGCCTGTGGTGTGTGTGTGTGTGTGTGTGTGTGTGTTGGTGTGAAGCTGTGAAAAGTGTCAGCTGCTCAACAACGTTGCATTCAAGAGCTTCAGTCTGCTATTACAAACAGCATGCTGGAAAACAGACAACAAGCAAACACGGACGTCACCTAAAGGATCATGTGACAGCTTTGTCCAATAAAAAAGCTCCTGCTCGGAGGCCGAGTCAAACCCTGCTGGAAGTTGGAGGTTCCTTCAGCATGTTAGCAGACCACAACACAGTCCAGCACTTAGTTTTCACGGCAAAGAAAAAGTATGAAAACATCAACAGAAATGTGTCAAAGCACCCAACAAGCCCCCTGTCCATCTGTATGTTCAGCTAATTCCATCAATTCACTAAAATACTGATTCCATCATGAAGTCAAACTGAGCAGCTGATCGATCAGCGAGCTGCTTCTGTCACCACGTCATCACCGAAACAGAGCTGCCGCACGTCCAGTCTGGAGAGCATCGTTACTTACTGCTGACATTTCATTACAGGAGGAGACGAGAGAGAAGACGTGGAAGCTGATCCTTTCTTCTCCTCCATCCTCCTCCTCTTCTCCTCATCCTACCATCGTCTCTCCTGCCTGCACAAGTTGGCTCTTCCTCCTGTTTCACATTGTTTCCTTCATCCACGTGGATCACACACTCTCTCTCCTCCAGCTCACACACACGCTCTGATAAGGAGTCTTATTAGTGTGGAGTGTCAAAGAGAATCCAGCAGGTTCACACTGCTGATCCATCTCTGCTGCAGATATCACGGCTCAGACTGAGGACACATGTTTGGGAAGATATTGAGGGATTTCAACAAGATTCACCTGTTTGACATTTCACACAGACTAAGTGGCATTAGTCCTGTCACGTGCACACACACACACACACACACACACACACACACACAGCTGACCTCCACATGTTGCTGCTCTCCTCTGTGCTGAGAGGAGACTCTCTACTGAAGCTGTCAGCTGGACCATCAGCCTCTGAGGCTGCTCTCTTCTCTGGCTCACACACTGCTACTGGACATGAAGACTGCTGTCAGATCAGCTCCACTCAGCACCAACTTTACTGAGAGCACACACAGCTCTCCGCCAGCAGCCATGAGGAGCTCTCTCTGTGTGTCGGCTGCTTTCACCGAGTCACTTCACAAAGCTTCACACCTCGAGTCAGCATCAGACGGACAGAAGCAGCATCAGCTTCCACCGAGCTGTCATTTCCCCTCAACTCCCTCTTTGCTGCTGCAAAACGCCAGGACATGAAGTGAAAAGAAAGAAAGCATCCCTTGCCTTGAAATGCAAAGAGGAAGGCGACGCCGGGGATCCACACGGTGTGTATCCACAAGTAAAGCATGGTGTCCTTTAAGCAGGTGCAAAAGCTCCGCGCTCTTCCCGACCAAGCTCCGTCTCCAGCGCTTAATTTCCAGAAGAGAAAGCTGCAAATGAAGCCGGGCGGAGGAAGAAATCCCGGTGTGAAGGCTGCTGATGAAGCAGAGAGCTGGAGACTCTGTCACTGCTCCATCTGCTGCTTTCACACGGACAGTAGCGACCCCTACCGACAGCCTCCTCCACAGAGTGTGTGTGTGTGTGTGTGTGTGCATGTGCGGTCAGTGTGCTTACAGCTGCGGTTCAGGCTTCAGCACTGACAGCAGGACTCATCCCAACAAATCCAACACTTTTCATTCACAAACAAGCAGGATTTCTCACATGGAGGCTCTCCGTCTCTCTGCCTCTCAGCATGTCGACTGCTGGACAGTGAAGCAGTGAGGAAGAGGGGGATGGAGAGAGGAAGACAAACGTGGCTTTAGTCACCATCTTATTCTTTCTCTTCTCTGTGAGAGATTCACAAACTAATGTCTGTAGTCTACACGGCTCACAAACATGTCAAATCTCTGTTTACTTGTTTATTTACTGAGTTGTATCATTTATATTTTAGTTGTATTATTTATATTTTATCTCTATAATTATTCAATTACTCTGGTACTATTATTTCTTTTTATATTTTTATTTCTTTCATCTATTCTTTACTTGAGTGGTTTTGTTCTTGTTAATATTTTCTGAGCATTGTTTTAGGGAGACTGAGATTTAAGAATTTCATTGCCAATGTTTGCTTGATGTAAATTGTTGTGCAATGACAATAAATTCTTGAAATCTTGAAATATGGAATATTTGCTCTTTAAGAAAGGTTATATTTTTCTGTGAATAATATTCTTGATCACATTTCCTTTTGAGGTGTAATTAAAAGCTAAAAATGTCTTTTTGCCTGAGTATAAAATCCTTCTAGTGTTTGTGTAGGAGCTGCTTCGTTCCATATGTACCAACATCTGTTGGAGTTCAAATTGAAGACAGTCTGCTTGATTGTCTGTGTGCACACACGTGTGCTGTTTTAGCTCAAAGAAATCCTCACAGTAGATTTATTACAGTTCTCACAGAGCCACACAAGCTGCTGCTTTAGTTTTTCTATTGAACTCCAGCTGCACAGACGAAGCTTTGTTAGAGTAAAATACTTCTACTAAGAAGTGATGAGAGATTTGATCTCCAAACGTGGAGACATTAAAGCTCTCAAAAGTGTCACAATGAGAAATATCCTCACGTGTTGATGTTAAAGTATCTCTACTGTAGATATACATGAGCTCTCCAAACCTCAGCAGATCACACTGAAGTGATCTGGATGCAAAGAGAACAGCAGTCCTGCTCATGAGGGGAAAGTGGAAACAGATTGAATGGAGTCACTTGTTGAGTGTTATCTGGACACCACAGTATGGTCTGACTGAATTATAGGCTCGTAGATAATGCTTCATGAATCAGTGCTAAATCATCAAACATGAGTGTGTTTTCACTTTCCAACAGTGTCAGCTCTGTTCAGTAAACAGCATTTTAATGCTTTGACTGCTCCGTTCAGTAAATGGCTGCACAGTTGTCACTCAGGCAGACACACACAGAGGAAAGAAGCTGATTGGAGCTACATTTTCTATTATATTTCTATTTGTCTTCTCACATTTGTTTCCTTTTAGTTTCCATCTGTGTTTAGCTTCCACCCTCGAGACCTCATGGCCCAGGTGGACTGTGTTTGGAGGCTTTATTTACATTTCCCACCTGTTTCCGTCACACTGCTCATTTGTTTTTCTGCCTCCGAGATGAAGAACACTGTTTTCATGATAACATGCCAGCAGCAAGAGAAACAAAGCAAAGGTGAGACTGAATCCCATCAAAACAATCTGATGAAAAATAGAGTTTGCTGTCACAGTCAGAGAAGTGGAAGTCAGAGTCATCGGTCAGGTGGATGAAATGTAAATGATTTCTGCAAACACACTGCACACACACTCTGCATGCTGATTATCACAGTAGTATCTTTAATTTGTAGTGTTCTTCAGAGTGGAGTAACAGAGTTTCACTCTTCAGTCTGAACCACATCAGTTAACACACTGTAATCACAGAGCGGCTCACAGCTCAGTGTGTGAAATCTAAACAGGGTATGAACACATGACAAATCATTTAGATACAGACTGAAAAGAAGGCAGAAAGAAAACGAGGTGTGTTTGAATGACAGCTTCATGCAACAAAGAGCATGAATGTGTAAAAGCTTCCAGCAGACGACTGTTTGTAATGAGTCATGTTTTATGTGCAGATGGTAGAAAATGATCTCACATTAGCTAGTGTCATTAATAAAAAACTAAAATCTCTCCAGGGCTGAAAGAAGACATTAACATCAGAAGAAAGGAGGTAAATGCAGCAGTTTATTTGAGTCTGTGATGTCTGAAGCTTTTACAGTTGTGCAGTCAGAGACTGAAGCACTGCAGGTGAAAACACATCCTCCTCATTACATCCCCTCATTAGAGAGAAACATTGTGATTCATTTTATAGAGAGCAGTCCACTCATGTCTTATCATCCTGAACACTGAGTTCACAGCTCCTGACCTCTAAGTGTCCTGATTTATCATTCATTTCCAGCCCACAGTGTTTGTGTCCTCCAGCAAACCTTTGGATGTCAGTGTGAAAGCCACCGGCTAATGTTGGTGAATTTGGCTGCATTGACTGTGAGGAAAACATATAAGAGCTCTCTGAGGAGGAAATATGGAAACATACGGGAGCGGTGTAAGACGAGGCAGTTTGTTTCATGTCCAGGATTCACTCTCAGATCACGTGGCATGCTGGAAGTACAAAGTGGGCTTTACTTTTCTATAGATGGACTGAACGCCACAGACAGAGCTCATCAAAACAGACAGAAGACAGAAAATGATGGAGGTAGAGAGCAAACAGAGGGCAGATAAATGAAGCAGAAACTGAGAATAAAGCTGAAGTGATGTGAAGCCTGTTTCACTTCTGAGCAGCATCACTGATAGGTGTGCTTGGACGTTGCTGAAAGTGTCTCTGTTGAAGCTGTAACCACACCCAGCAGTGATGTCAGCGGCTCCTGGACTCCACCTGGACTTCACTGCAGCAAGGTGAGAAGTGAAGCCACTGGAGGTCAGCAAAGAGGAGATTTTCAGGAGGAGTTAAGTTCCTCTTTAAACAGCAGCGTCAAACTAGAGTCCAGTGAGTGGATCCATCCTCCCAGTCAGCACCATGGACAGAGACAGAGCAGCAGCAGAGCACAGAGCTCCACAGAGGAGAAGCTCAATGTGTGATGACTCATTTATCATAACATCACATAATGTGATATATAATGAATCCTAATATCATTTAACATATTAACAAAGGTAAATTATCAAAGTCATTATGAACATAATTTTCCACCTAAATCCAGAAATCCTGCTGTCAGACACCTTTTCATTGACAAAGTGTTGCTTCCTTCACAGCAGGCTCGACTCTTGTCAGTTATTGAAAGATGTAGCAAGTCTGAAAGTGAACGTTTACTGCTGGACTTTCCATCCATCACGTATCAGGATACAGCTCAGAGCAGATTTGTATCGATCAAACTTGTAAATATGACACCACATCACGCAGCACTCTCTCCACTCTGAGCTGTGACCTCCAGAAGTGGGTCATTTACAGGAAAGTAGAAGATCCTCTGTGGTACTTGGACTCTGATGCTAATGACTGTTGGAGACAGAGAGCGTTGATTTATGACTCTTTTCTTCTTATTATACTTGAGCTCTGTGCTGCAACACTGCAGCTCTCAGCTGGCATGCAGTCGTGTGAAAGCTTCCCTAAAGACTCTGGTTGGATAACAGTTTGTTATGAGCCAAATGTCACTTCCTGCTTCAGATCCAGTTCAAAGTGTGTTGGTCTCTGTCACTGGGTCTTTATTCCACAGAGAGAACTTAACTTAACAGAAATAGAACAACAACAGATGAAGAAAAACAAACTGCTGTGAGGTGGTGAATCATCGGTTCATCGCTGCAATCAGGAATAAACAGAGTTAAAAACAAACGTGTCATTGATTGGTCTGCAGAGACTGAATCAAGATCACTGTACTGTCAACAGATCCAGTCGTGTGTTTTTCAGTTAAAATAACTCTCTGTTATCGACCCAAATATCAAGAAACAAACAAATGAAAATACAGCTGAGACAAACAGTTGTTGGACAGATGTTGTGAGTTAAGAAGTGATTTGTCTTCATACAACAGAAGAAATGTCTTCACACTGGATTTAATTGAAGTCACTGGTCGACCTTTGTAACGCTGAAGATAAATGACACAATGAATGTGTGACACTGAGTGTCTGCCTGTCACAGTGTGTTCAGTTTGTGTGTGTTTGCATACAACATGCATGTGATGACTGACTGAAGCTGTGGATGTGCTGTATGTGGATGTTTGGATCAGCCAGATTTCCTCGGCTGTTCTTGTTGAGTCTCTGCAGACTTGTTAGCTCGTTCACTTCCTCATCTCCTGTCACAGCAGATCCTCTCAACATCACTGACCACGTCTAACTGTGTTTCTGATGTGTAACTCTGACACTTCATTTCATTCTGTCAAACACTCTCATCATCTCCACTGAAACCAAGCAGCTATTATCCAACATATATTTTCTTTTTTTCTCTTTTTGCTGCTATCCTGCAGTTTTATTTAACATCCATTCTGATTTTATAACTTACATTAAAGGTGTGCTGATATACAGTTTTAATGCACACCTGCCAACCAATTAGACACAAATATTTTCTGCCCATGATGTAAACACAAGCATCAGCGGGCCACATGTGTCAGAACTGTAACCATGGAAACATCTGCAGCCACAGAAGCATCCATGTGCTTCACTGCAAACATGAACAAATAAAGAAATAAGAAGGTTTTTTGACCTTTTATTATTGTGAAATGAGGTCTCAGCAGTCTTCATTATAATCTCTATCTTCTGTTACCAAGGTGTTAACGATGAACAATAAAGCCAACACTGCAAAGGCTGAAATAACACAAATGAGCTGCTTAAACGCAACACAATCCCACATAAGTGGAGGAAGAAGAAGTTGGAGAAGTTGAACAGACAGTTCTCACAGCAGCTCTCAGCACATTACAGGAGCAGAGAAGGAGGTAAAGGAGGCGCTGCTGATCGCCTGAGTCTCGTCATAGCAGCAGATTTGATTTGCTAATTACATGCTAATCGTTCTCACACTTAACTGAACTACTTGCTTCACATCATTTCCATTAATGTCCCTGACTGTCAGTAACCAACAGAGCTGACTAACAGAGCAGTTTCTGCCCTGTGTACTGCCTCACAGGCTGCTGGCCAGCTTTGATAAATCAAACTTTACTGTGGCCTGTCGGTAAACACGGCGTTACAACCTCTGTTGTTATTCACTGTTTCGTTAGCAAAGCTAAACTGAAGCAAACTGTGTAACCTGGCAGAGAAAATGTGTTTCCAGCTCAGATGGAGGGCTGCCTCTGGCACAGCAGGTGTCCTTATCAGCGGTTACTGACAATAATTTCTCCTCAGTGAGTTTTCCTGTAAAATGACAAAGAACAATCAGTCTGTAACCCAGGTGAAAAAAACAGGTTAACTAACATATCCAACTACCTTGATAAAGGGAGATAATTTCGTTTGTTTTATTTTATTTGTCAAATGTGGAAAATTCCTAGGTGCACTTTGAAGGCAGCATCTCATGTATTGCATCAGATAGCCAAACAGGTAGCAGGTGAAAGTCATTCAACAGCCAATTAGATGCCAAGTTCAGTCTCAGTTGGGAGGGAACTTAGCGAGTCGCGGGAGCCTTTACTTCCTCTTTTGTCTCTGCCGTCGCAGCAAAGAGCACGCATGTGAGGAGCGAAACACTGAGGTATCGTTTTCATTAAAAATATGGATAAAATTTAAGTTAGCTAAACCAGCTGTGTCTATAGTCTTATTCTGTGTTCGGTCCGACCCAGGAGGAGTGGGAGTCCTGGCGGTAGCAGAAAATGTAATTACGACGGCGAAGCGTTTCCACCTTGTTGAGGGTGCAGCCCGAGACCCGGGCTAATTATTTCATGACGAAGTAATTTGTCAAGAAGTATTTTGTACTGATAAAAGTGAACTGTTGCTAGATTTATTTGTTAAAAGCCCTGGGGTTTACACAATAAGTGAGACAGGTTAATACATAAAAACACTGGAAATGTTTTCACTAAATGTGAGGTTTGATGTTTAATATGTGACACGTTTGTGTTGTTTTTCCTTGAAATATTGGTTAAGCTGAAGCAGTTTAATACTGACTGTCGGTTTATTTGTATTGAGTTAAAATATGCTAGGCATGTATTCTGTTAGAATAAAATAATTCTACAGTAATTTCATTTGAGAATTTTGAAGTTGGACTACCAGAGTAATTTTCATACAAGTAATTGCATTCAGCAGTACTTTAATTGATATTATAAGCTGGTAAAATGTTGTACAACAATAGAGAAACCTGAGAGAAATACAGAATAGAAAGTCATATAATAAATCAGGACAAAGACTATAAGCCTGTTTTTAAATGCAGGTCAGGTTTTTTATTTGGAGTGAAAAGATTCCTGTGGACGATTCCAAAGACTCCCAGCAGATTCCAGTAGATGGCGAGCCACCCAGCTTGAACCCAAGAAACAGGATCTACACTTCCTCTGAAATAGCCGACAAACTGTCTGCTTGTGGTAGGATTGTGCCAGTCACCTGTGGCGGCACCAACTTGAGCACACGTTGAAAGAGTGCACTCCAACGATCCTTTAGACCACGCAGATTCTTGACTTTCTTCTTGTTCAAAACCCCTCTGGTCTGAAATAACTTGACTTTGACTGACTTTAAAAGCGAGAGAACTCAGAAGATGAGGAGACATTTTATTTCTTTAAAGGGCCCTGTTTTTTATTTTCCATGCAAATGTTATTTCTTTTTTTTTTTGCAATGCTGCATAATTTTCTGTTTGCAAACTAAAGTTTAAAGTGCAGTTAACCGAAATCTGTGGTGTTGTGGTTATTGCACTCAAATACTTGCTCCTTACGAACCTAGAGAAGGCGTGTACTTTCCAGGAGTGGGTTACAAGTCCATCAGCACAGTCACAGTATCTGTAGTTTAACAGGACTCAGCGACACACACAGGACCTGAATACTGTGGAGTCTTCCCTGATCTGTCCCGTCTGTCTCATTCACATCATAAATGATTATCCCTCCTTCACAGTGTTTCTCACTAAAACAACATCATCCTCAGAGAGAAATGGACCTGATCTGTACTTGTTGCTTTGTAAAGTGAGAACAAGTTGTTCTGATGATGAAACTGCTTTAAAGAGTTTAACAGCGAGCACATCAAGAAGAGCAGCTGGCATCATGAACTGAACCATCTTATAACCAGGACAGTGAAGCCAAAATGCTGAAAACATGCTGAATATTTCTTCTACAGACACACTGAATACTTCACACAGAAAGTGACAGAACGTCTGGATGACAAAGAGAAAAGACAGGAAGAGGAAGAGGGAGGACAAAGAAAGAGAGCATGTTTTCTAAAAATCTCAATAACTAAAGTGATTCTAAGTTATTGACCTGTTGAAAGAGAGGGGAACGTCTTGTTTCTAACACCACAAACTGACAAATGACGAGTTTCTGTTCAGCTATGATGAACTGATGTCATCTGATCTCAACAAAGCTGAAGACTGAACTCAGCTGTGAAGAGCTTTTTCCATCGCTCCTTAAATATCACAGGGTTTTTATAAAACGTGTGATTCTGATGACTGCAAATGAATGTCACAGAAGAAAACCTAGTTCTTCTTTCACATCAGCAGACTGTGTAGATGTTAGTGTGTCGAGAGAACCTCTCATGTTTTAAAATGCCAAAAATGTAACTAAAATAAAAGAGTCCAAACTTTATATATTTATAAAATCCTCAGTTGAATCTGTTCATGGGATTCAGAATAGTGAACGTCAGTAACATCAGCCAAACTGTTCAATGAGAGGAGAAGAAGAGCAGACAAAAGAGCAGGTGGTAGAAGAAAAGAATGAAAAGGAGGAAACAGAGGAAGATGAGATGAAGATGATGAAGAATTCTGTGTATCTGTAGAAGCCAAGAAATGATCACTCACAGAGAAATAATAAGATCCCATCTGCACACACACTTTCTGAAAAACTGAAATAAAATACATGTTAAAATAACGGTGAATGATTTTGATTCAATATGAATAAAAAAACATTTTATTCCATGTTCACATGAAAATCGTCACACCTGCAGGCATTCAATAAATATGATAATCAGTGTCAGTTGTGAATGTTTTAAGTCAAATATCATGAAAGAGCTGTGATGGATCCTGTTTAAAGCTCTCTAATGTGCTGCATTTACACTGAGAGTCCACATCAGATACATTTACATTACAGGAATCAAGAGTAAAGTTCAAACAGCTCAGTGTGATCACACACAGCACACACTCTCTGGACTGACAGAAGTCACAATCTCATTTCTATCATCAGGAGCTTTAATGTTCATTTCCTCTGTTATAAACAGTCATCAGGTTCAGTGTTGATCAGCTCAGCAGCGTGTTGTGATCTAAAAGCATCAGACAGGTGTGAGACACACTGGATAAAAACAGCTCTGCTCCAACCACAGTGGCTGAACAGGAAACAGGACGTACAGACACCTGCTGCCTCCATGTGATGAACACTGACAGACAGACACACAGACGTGTGCAGTAGCTTCAGGAGCAGCAGCTCTTCTTCTTCTTGTCTTAAAGTTCATTCTTGAACAAATGACACATAAGTACCAAAGAGAGTTTCTGAATTGATCTGGATGAAATCCTAACTGCTGCTGAGCCGACATGTAAACACATCCGTCTCTATGACAACTGAGTAACGTCCATCCTCAAATGAAGACCATGTGATGTGGAAGGAAGCTCCAGAAAAAGCTCGTAAGTGGACCTTAAGTTGGGAGTTTTTTGTCAAACTATTACTGAGGTCAGAAGGAGCTTTGATGCTGAATCATGATGTCGTTTAAAAGTCAGGATTGATCACAAGTATCTGTCCTGATGTGCATATTTACATGTAAGACATGAAGGAGAACATGAGCTTTTATTTCAGAGATTAAAAACTCAACAGCTGCTTCCACTTCAAGCTTTAATCAGCTGGATATATCAGACTTTGTGTCACTGAATATGATTTTCTAAATGTGTCTCTGGTTGTTTCTGAGACAAACATGCAGACCCTCCTACAGATCGTCCTCACTGCTGCTGTCTGAGTCTCTGTGAAATCACTCCTCGCCACTTTGTTCCTCCAAATATAACTCTGCTAATTCATTTCTGTGACACACACACACACACACACACACACACACACACACACACTTTGAGGTTGTGTAAGGAGTGTGTGGAGTGTGGAGGCGACTGTCACAGTGACTGACTTCTCTCTGCTTGGTTTCTCTCAGCTGCCCGTCACTGACTCTTCATGAGAAAGTGTTGGAGGTTACAGATCTATTTACTGAAGCTGGAGCTTTTAACAGTCCACATGAGCAGCAGTGTGAACTGTACAACACGAAGACAGCAGTCATTCATCAGTCGGACTCTTCAAACAAGTGGACAGGCTGAGGGAAGAAGCTCTGTTCACTTCAATCTGTGTCCTTCACAAAGTTCTACGTGGAGCTTTTAGTGAATGTGAGAGGACTTATTATGGACTGACGGGAACACAAACACACTTCACAGTTGTTTCTACCAGCAGCCAGCAGACAAACACTCATCAGGAGGCCTCTTCACCTCGCTCTGACAAAGAGATGCATCCAGTTCAGCCTCTGAAGAACAATTACTTGAACACTGCTGTGAGGGAAGTCGACTGAACTGCATCACAGTATCGTTAAAGTAGCAGAGACTGCTTTAAAATCTGTAGATGGGAATATTTTCATGCTGAAACAATGGTGAACACACACACAGTACTGAAGAGAAACACACACAGACACACACACAGCCACCTAAAGCATGAAATGATCTCCTCTGAACACACTGTGACAAATCAAACTGTGTCCATCTGCTGTCTCAGTGGAACATCAAGTGTTGAAATGTGTAGGAGGCTGCTGTTGTTGTGGAGTCACAGATGTTACTTTAACAGAAGAAAACTTGGATTGGTGTGTGTGTGTGTGTGTGTGCTTAAAATACAGTGTTTATTTGTGATCCAACATTTACAAAGACAAACTCAAACATTTCCTCAGTCTGCCTGTTGTTACTCTGTTTCAGTCAAACTTAAAGAAAAGGTAAAAACCACTCGAGGGCTGTTTACAGGTTCGGAGCCGAGTGACTGACACACTCTTGAAGAGAAATGATGGAGGAGTGATGTTGTTCCTGCCCCTGTTCAGAGGAAAGCCCCGTAAGGTTGAAGCGGCTCATCATGGCTGAGCATTAGCATGCAGACTGTAGTGAGCGGAGCTGACAGGATGAGTGGCTGACCTCCAACGAGCATCACTGCAGATCAACTCAGTAAATTCAAAGTACAATTGACTCTAAAAATGACTAAAAAGATCTTTTTTTCTCCACAGCAAATATTTTCCATCAGAGCAGAAGCAGAGGTGTAATTAATGACATCAGGGGACACTGGAACTGAGCCATCGTCACTAAATGAGTCACAGCTCTGCTTTTCCTGCTATAACATAGAAAATGTTGTGAATAAATGTATTTAGTTACACTTTAGTACACTTTTCTTAAGAATCATTTATTCTGAAGTTTTAGCTTTAGCTCAGGTAAATGGGCCTCTGTCTCTGCATGTGAGTGTTGTGTTGACAGAGAAACAAGCTGAAACTCTGTGACGTATGATGAGAAACAATATTTGTTTGATTCAGACTCATGTTTAACCAAACTCTATGAAATATCTGCTGTAAATATAATGCAAATGTAAATATAATAATGCCTCCATACATGAACATGTCCAGTGATGGTGCTGTTTCTCTGCTGTGCAGTCATCACTGTGATGATGATGCTGCTCAGCATCGCTGCCTGGATAAAAGTGTTCTTTATGATCGAGACAGAAGAGGAGGAAAAGGACGACAGGGACAAAGTTGTTTCAATTCAATTCATGTGTCATCAATCAAAGGATCAAACCCAGCCAACATTAAGTCTTCATCAATCCCTGACTCATCCACCAAAACTCACACACACAAATATATTATCTCCCTGAAACAGCAATTACATAAAAAGCACAGAAGAATAAAGTAAGCAGCTTTTTATGAAATGAGGTGCACACTGGGGCACATCTGTGGATCCAGCTGTTCCACAGACTGGAGCATTAAGAGTAAAAGAAGCTTCAGACTTCACTTTAATCCTCCAAACAGCCTGTGTGAAATGACCTGAGAGACCTGTTTGGTCGTAAGCACTGAGCAGGTCTGAGGTCTGTCGTGGAGCGAGAGCATTTAGTGTTTTATAGACAAGAAGCAGAGCCTCGGAGTCGATTCGAGAGTCTGATAGAAGCTGATAAAGTGATCTGAGAACTGCTGTTACACCCCTGATCCTGAAACATGGGAACTCCTGAAAGTTATCGTAGTCAGAGACACACTGACTTTCAGGTTCAGAAGACTTCAGTCCAGCAACACGATAGACCTGGACCACAAGGAGCAAAAGGAGCAAAAAGAGCAAAGCTGTGTTACAGACTGAACAAACTAAATGTAATTATTACTGATCCTAGTACAGTTTGTTTGAGAGGCTCCTGACTTCAAATGGTTGCAGGTTCAATTCCCAGTGCTGCTGCTGATCAGTCACTGTCAGACTGACGGCCTCTTTAGTATCTCAGTTTTGGACCAACTATCAAATCACTCAAGTCACTGTTTCTCAGAGGCATCAGGGAGCCCTCCTGCCCTCAGGACCATATTGATCTCTAAAAACTACAACAAGTTGTCAGATAAGATATTTTCAGCCTTTTCTTCTCAAACCTCCACAGATTGTAAATAAAACACACGCTGAAATGGGAACAACTTTAATGTGAGCAGACAGCTGAGAGTGTCCTCTGTGCTGAGAAAGACACTGATGTGATAAATGATCCCCTTTTCACTCTGCACCTCTTTAAAACAGCGATGTCACAGTCCCTCTCTCCTCCACACAGACTCTGACAGGAAGTTCAGTTCACACTAAAGGATTTAGAGGACGGCGGAAGAGGTTTAAATCTTTTTTTGATGCTTTGTAAAATTACCATAACTGCTGGTGGTCATGAAACTCATTAGAAAGTTTTATAGCCGACAGTGATGGTATTTTACAAAAGTGAACAAATGAACGAGTCATGAATTGATCCTCTTCTATCAAACAGCTGGAGAGAATCAACTCGTTACAAATCAGTCTAATCACAGGACTAATTATTACCACTCCACTTTATTCATTATTTTTTTAAACTCACTCATTAACATCCACTGTATTTATGTACAAACCACTCCTACTGTACTACTATATGAACATGCAGGAGGTTTCCCAGTCAGAGTCTAAATATTGGATATGTGATGAAGTCCAGAGGCCTTGTTGTCTTTGGTGGAATTGAAGTGTAAATGCTCATTGAGCAGCTCTAAATACATGTAATCCAACAGAGCCCTGGGTGGCAGCATGAGAGAGATGAAACAGGCCCTGAATGAAGAGTTTGCACAAGACTGACTGCACTTAATGAGACACTTATGCCTGAACAGACTATGTATTTATTCTAAATAATATTAAAGAAAAAAGATAACTGTAGGTCATTTGTATCAGAGTTTGTATTATTGTAATCTCAAAAAGGCTTAAAGACTGAAGTAATATTAGCAGTTGATTAAACACATATATTCACATATTCACTCTTTACATTTGTGTTCTCGGTGTTTAACATTATTATTATTATTATTATTATTATTATTATGTGTAGTGGTACTTTGAGTGCTGAAGAGAAAAATGTGTTTTAAGCATCAGATAATTTAAAGATAATTATGGAAACGTACAGTATGTTCAGTGTTGATATTTGGGGTTTGAGCTGAGACCTCATCACTTCCTGCAAACACATCTTAAAGAAAAGAAAAGTGAGAGGGCAGAGTGACAAATATCAAACAGACCTGGAGGCCCCAAATCACTACAAATACACATTTGACTGATTATCATGTTAGAAACAGTCAGGAGGGACTTTTCTCTGCTCCACAGCTGTCGAGCTACATTTCGATGTTAACTGGTAATCACTCTATATAACCGACGGGGAAACTGGGAGCAGGTTTTATTCTCTGTGCACATTATTTGAATTTATATGAGTTGAAAACGCCACCTGAATTTTGAACAGTTGAAAAATGAAAAAATTGGTTTTGCTGCAGGAGGTGACAGATGAATTGTTGTGACAGAATGAAATGAAAATGTTCCCGTCATGACAGGAAACAGTCTCTCTTTTAAAATCTTTTTTAATTTATTTCATTTGTGCCTCTTTTAAGTTTTCTTTTTCTGTTTCTTTCTGTCTCTTTGTTTTAATCTCTCTCCCTCCACCCATCCTGTCTTCTCCTGATGTTTCTTTTATCAAATATAAACCACATTTCCACCACAGTGTTTATGCATAATGAACATTTTCTCCTTACAAAACTGTTAAAATCAATTTTCAATTGTACTGTTTCTTGTGTTTGTTCCTCCATTCATTCAGTTCTTTTCTCCTCTGAATCTTTTTCTTTTCTGCTCTGGGCGATAAGGAAGGTCGATCCAGCTGCTTTCAGAAGGTTGGAGAGAGAACAGAGTTTCTGTGACGAACACTGCGGTGAACCTGATGAGTATCTGAAAAGGCAAATGTTGCTGTTGTATCTGGCTCTGCACTGAAAAATGCTGAAGCTGTGAATCTTTAGCTTTGGAGCAAACAGCACATCCTCAAACCTCTCAGAGCCTCTGATTTGAGAGAAAGTTTGACGAACAATAAAATGTTTGAGGTTGAATTCTAATGAAAATTCTCAAAGTGCATCCAGAATAATTAAAATGACAGTTTGTGTCCAGTGTGCAGATCCTAATGGGATATGAGTGAAGTGCTGCAGTGTGGAGAAATGCTGTCATCTGGAGTAAAATCTTTATTCTCTGACGCTCTTTTCTTGTTGATAATGTGAGAAATCTCCCACAGTGGTTTGATGAAGTCTCTGATAAAGATGATGTCATTGTTCCCTCACAGAATCTGAGTGGATTGAATAATGAAAATAATCACATTAGGAGGGAAACTGTTGAACTGGATCAAATCCTCAGTGATGTCCCCGTGCACGTTTCCCTTCACAGCTGTCACCATGTTCATCAGTGGAGTGGGCTGTGTAGCTGTTATCTGAGAGGATCACACTTTCTTCCTACGCCCAGTTTCTAGCAGCTAAACACACCCTGAGTATCTGCTGTTCTTTGTCTGTTTCCTCCTTTTCCCTCCATGTTTGTTTCCAAATGCAAACACAACATGAAATTATGGAGAGTGGAGCCACTGAATCAGTCTGTTTGTCAGAATGACTGACTGAAAGGCTGAAGAGGGATCGGCTGGACTTACTCAGAAACCTGCACTTATGTATGAGAACACGCTTGATGTGCTGATTCAGAGATAAATGTTTTCCTACAGCAAACATCAGTTTAGCTGAAATGTTCCTGTATGTGTCTGAGTGCAGAATGATCAGTGAATGAAGAGAGACAGGAGCCTGCTGCTGGTCTGTCTGCTTACATGTGTAGTGGATTAAACAGGAGAGACACTGAGGATCCTTTAAACTGTAGAGTGAAATGAGACGACCTACAGTGACGTATCTGACCTTTCCTCCGTCACTTTACACTCTAAAGTACGAGGACAGCTCTCAGGTTTAACTCTTGACTAAGATCAGGAAAAGCAAACTAAAGATGATGGAAGAGCAGCGCTGATGCTCCACCTGCTTAAATGTTGTTGTGTTGTTTTTTGCTGTGCTCTGCTGTAACAGCCTCACACTGTAATAGAGGTGAGTGTGACTCCAGACAACAGAACAAGATTTTAAGTTAAAAAAACACTTTATACCAAATGACTCCACTGCTGACTACATTAACATCATGTCCATTCATTAACCAACATTTTGCTTTTGTATTTGTAATTTGTTTAGTTTGGACAAACACACCTCACACAGCTCTCTCTAACACACACACACACAAACACACACACCAGATTTCACTTTCCTCCTCTGTCCTGTTTTCCACCTTTCTCTGTTTTCATGGATGACTGTGACCTTCTGCTGTCCAACAAAGGGAGCCAACATTAAGAGGCAGCAGATCGTTCACAGTGAGACTGTTGTCCTTTTATTCTGCATAATGGTTAACACACACACACACACACTGTTGTCACAGTTCTTTAACTTGACATTAAACAGACAATGAACATTTCAAAGACTGAAATCTTTAAGTAGAAGTAGATTTCTGTAGTTTTTAATCTTCTGTGTTAATTTAGGTGGCAAATTTTGAATGACACAAAAGGTAATACAAGGTCTCCAAAATTCCCTTTTCATCAATATGCAGCATAGTTATTTTACAATGTTTGTTTCTCTCAGTTACAATAAATGTTGGCTTATTTTCCACTCATCTAATTCCTGTACTATTCCTTGCCCAGTTTCTACTATCATTTGCATCCTAATGCTGCTAAAAGCACAGATATTGGCATTAAATGGGTTCAGTGACTTCAGTGATACGAGCCCTTTGACCTCTGGAGCAGAATCCTGCTGCTCCGCTGACGAAGCCCCAGCACCACGGCCAGCGCTCGCCCCAGCAGGCAGCTCGGAGAAGACCGAGCCCCGTCATCACCTTCGCTGGGAGACAGCTGTGGATAAACGGCTGTCTCACAGCGGCCTACAGAGGCAGCTGCAGAGCCAGAACAGAGTGAGCCACAGAGGAGTCGACACTGCACTCGCTGTCCTGAGATCCTCTTCAGCTCTTATAGTGACACAAACCAGCGCACAACAAGTGTCCTAATGTGAAACTCTGATCCACAGTTGAAACTCAGGCAGCATGTGAGTGGTCTGTTAGCAGGTGAGGATGTTCTGCTCTCCTCTCCTGGCCTCCTGCCTGCTGCGTCTCTCTGAATCTCTCTGTGTGTCACATCCACCCCTCAACTCTTTACTGACACTGTGGTCAAACACACAACACAGCCAGCATGAGCGTCAGCATCACAACAGCAGAGCCGCTCCACATCTGTGACACAGCACGTAATGAAGGTGTGTGTGTGTGAGAGAGAGAGAGAGAGAGAGAGAGAGAGTGTGTGTGTTGTTTATGTTCTCAGGATGAGTCTAATTAAAGCTGAATTGAGTGTAGAGTACTGCTGAATGATTCAAGTGCTAAACTCTGAACATTATTCACAACCTCTCTGACAGGAGAGAGGTCAGAAACAAACAGTGGAAACATGCAGCTTCAGAAGAGCTGCTGGAAAAAGCTTCACTGAAAGCTTTAAAAGCTTCTTCTGTTGCTCTGTAGATTTTTTCTCCACATGAGAGATAAGTGTTGTTAAAGTATAGATATCGTTGTAGCAGTTAGTGTGAAGAGTCGTGCAGCACAGCAGCCTGAGCAGCTCAGAGGAAATGAAGTGAGGCTGGACTGTTGAGGAGAAATAAGAGCATCTGGAGGAGTTCAGCTCTTTGTTGACGAGGCTTTAACTCCACTAGTAGTTTATTATAAATGTCAAAGGTCATTCTGGAGGCCAATGAAACTTCCTTATGAGAGACTCAGGAAACCATTACAGAGCTGGAGACAGATGCTCGCTAGAGAGACGATTAGTTTATCTGAGAGAGAGAGAAAGTATATATTATTATTTTTAAATTATTATTATCATCATTATTAGCAGTAGTAGAAGAAGTAGTAGTGCTGTTTGTAGTAAATGTAATAGTAGAATCTAACCTGTAGTGTTCATTATATATTCATCACATCTCATATTCAGACTTTCTAATAGCAGTTTGAATCATCAAAAAAAGACAAAGGCTGCAGATTCACTGCTGTTAAGTGTTAAAATGCTTCAAGGGAACTCAAATAGTTTTCACTTTGCAGTTTGATTCTTATTGAAACAATGTTTTGAAAAATCATTGTTTGTAACGGTGTCTCCATATTCAGTTTGTTCCACTGCAGAGAGACAACAATCATTCTTTATTTTCAAGACAAAAACTGTGAAGCTCAAATCTCAATCTCACAAATGGTTTGTGTTTGTCCAGATCTTTTAAAAATACTCTTCATTGTTTCAGCTGCAGTGTGAGACCTGCTCTCAGAGGTGGTTGTTGTTCTTGATGCTCTCAGAGATGTTATCAGCTTTACAAAGGAAACATTTAGATTTTCAGATTTCAAGAATGAACCACAGAAATCACACATTGCTCATTATTTGGTGGAAATCATGCTGGACAAGCTGCTCATTGTCTCCTCTGAATTTCCAGACTCCCTCTCTATCCATCACATCTACATGTATCATCTTCTATGTCCAACATCTTTGTTGTTCAAACAGCAGACAGACTGCTGCCTTATCTGAGTGTTTGGTGACAAGGACATACCTCTCGAATCGTAGCTGTGAAATTGTGTGTGTGTGTGTGTGTTGTTGGGGATGAGAAGTTATCTGAGCAGTAAAGATCAGGGCTGCTGGTGAAGCAGATAATCTTTTCCTCCTTTTCTCTTTCTGTTTTCTTGTCTGGTTGAAGATAGTGAAGAACCTACTAGTGATTTTCTCAAGTAGAAAAGCACAGAAAGTTGGATATAATGAACAAGATGACATCTCCCTCACCAAAAATGTGTTTGTTATGTTCTCGTGACTGTAATATCATTGATTATCTTCCATGCTTTGAGTGAGAAATCAAGACTAACTGAATATGTTTGCAGATTAATTCAGGATATTTGTCAGGCCTGTTACTTCATTCATGGATTAAAGACTCTGTGATGCTCTCGTTCTACCCAGAGTGACTGTTACTAAAACATCATCAATTACCTTCCATGCTTTGACTTTGGTGGACTATGCTTAGTTTTCTTCTTTGTCCTTTGTCATTGTAAATGTAGCCCCTGGAATTGAGTACCACACAGGACACAATGACTGGGGCTCTTTGTAGCTTTTTAATTTATTAATTGTCCCCTTGGAAACAACAAAAAAAAAAAAAAAACGAATCACATAACAGAGTGAGTCCTTTTACCAAAGCCACTTTGGTTCAGCTAGCGGCTGCTTCAGTATACATATAAAAAATAAATAAAATACAAAAATATAATCAAAGAAAATACGGCAGTGGGCTATGGCCGCTGTCAAAAGAAAACAATAAAGTTGTCAAATACACCTTTAGCGACCACAAAACCCCACACATATACTTGGGCTTTTACATCTTGCATATTGAGAAGTAACACTTAGATTCATATCTATTTTCTGACAATACGCAGACCTCCCTGGAGATTAAACGCCTCAATAACGCTGTCATTTACCTTTGAACAAAGTGAAAATGAATTTAATACACGTTCGGTCTCTCTAGTAACACGTTTGAATAGCATGGTGTGGTTGTAACACGCCGCCATTACCAGTCCATCCCCAACACAACGGTCACCGTCTGGCGCCAAAACTGCAGTGCATGTACTCCAACAGTGTAACTCCACACAGCGCAAACTCTGCGCTACCCGCTCTGCAAATCTTCAGCTCGACCCCCCGATCCGCAAATCTCTAGCACAACAGCCCGTTGCACAAACCTCCAGCACGACTGCCCGGCCTGACAGGAAAAAATGCCCATAATGCACCCTGGCAAAATGGCAGTAGTGCAATACACTCATACCACCTAGTGGCCAAAAAAAAAAATGAAACTCAGTGAAAATGAACCAACACAGTGCTACAGTCAAGGGGAAGAATAAAGAACTCATAATGTCATATATAAACCTCTAACCCTAAGTGGGAAATTCTATAGTAAATTTGCCACCCGGTTACATAAAACTAGGAGAGAATAATAAGAACTGAATATCTTTGCATTTGTAATTCAGGCTTATTTGTCAAGTAGGTGTATCTCATTCTTGGATGAAAGACATTTTGCCATATGATGTCAGAGATCAAAGGAAGGCTGTGGCTTAGCTCCACCCACCAGCTCATACATCCTCCATGTCACAACCATTTCAAGGCACCATTTGGCAGATTTTGTTCCATCTGCAAAAGCTGAGTTCAAACCACAAAGCTCTGCAGATAAGCAAAAGAGAAACAGTCAGGGTTGTCTAATGGACACAATGAGGAATCACATCACAAGTTCCTTTTTTGATATTGTGGACTGTAACAACTACTATTCACTGTTTTGCCATATCGATGGCCAAAGCACAAAATCTCCTATCTGCATAATTTTCTGATTGGTGGATTTCACTTTGGATGATGAGAACAAGGAAGGCTGCTCATATTCAGTCTGTTTGCAAGATAATACATTTTTCTCAACTTTTTTGTTTTAATCTGATGATCATTTTGGCTGACATGATTTTTTGCAAGAACTCATCTTTTTAGTTTTTTTTTTAATTCAATGCCTTTTACTTTTACATATGTTTTACACTCTCTTCACACCTTCGTGTCCAGAGGGTGTACACACACAAAGAAACTGCTATAAAATCACCATGCATCAATATTTTTTCTGCTTTTTTTTTTTCTTCATAAATCTCTTAAACAACTCCAGACCTGCTCA
Source organism: Scortum barcoo (assembly GCA_023238725.1). NCBI lineage: Eukaryota > Metazoa > Chordata > Actinopteri > Centrarchiformes > Terapontidae > Scortum > Scortum barcoo. The sequence goes on from CM041552.1 coordinate 25,364,813, forward strand.
GAACTAACAAACATTCAATAATTTTCAGGATTTTAACCCTTTAAATGCCTGTTTAACTATTTGAATTGTTTAATCATTTGTCACAAAAAAACACAAAAAATAAATTATTTCCCATATAATAAATAGTAGGGGGATGGGGCTTTGGTGGTGATTAGAGTCTTGGATATGTCAAAGATTAGCAACAAAATTGATTTGATTGCATTAGTATTTTTATGTTGTGTCAGGTACTCCCTCTGGACATATTTGTGGCCAAAAATGCCCCATTTACTTCCATTAAAACCACATTTTTAATTTCACTGCCATTACAGTATAAAACCATGCATTCTATAATGTCAGCATTTCATTTAGAAGAAGAGTAGTAGAGATATTTGACATTTTTACTGTATTCCACCATATTCAACCATTTTTACCATTGTTGGTCAGTGCATGAAATTCTTGTATTTTTGACATTTACATTAATGAGCCATATGACTACCAGGGGGCCCCAAGAGTGTGTGTGTGTGTGTGTGAGAGATAGAGAGAAACTGTGTGTGTGTGAGAGAGAGAGAGAAACTGTGTGTGTGTATGTGTGTGTGTGTGTGTGTGCTTGTGAGAGTGAGAAAGAGTGTGTGTGAGAAAGTGTGTGTGTGTAAAGAAAACAGGAAAAAATTAGAAAGTAAAAATATGATGACTTACAAGCAGAAGGCTGTACTTCCTCAGGACTGCCATGCATGTATTCTATGATGGTTTACCTCACTACACTGCTTAAAGGAGCCATAGCGTTGGACAGTACTTAAATGGACACAGTGTTAGCATTAAGACTCTACTTACAGACAGTGAATAGTCCATTGTTTTAGGGAACCAGATTTAATCTGAGATGCATTTTTACCTGGTGGTATACAAAACTGATGTCAAAAGTTCGGCATTTGATGTTTTTTTGTTGATGTTTAATTTTATGCTAGTCTGTGCACACAAAGTTCAGGGTTTAATACTTTGTCATACTGTAAATTGGTTTAATTTAGTGTGGTTTTAATTCAGTGTTTTCTTCCAGAAGCACGCCTACTGCAGCACTGCCGTTAGATATATCACTTTTACTTTTACTGCAGTACACAGTGATCATTGGTTTGTTGAGCCATCCAGTGAACAGTATTTTGTTCAATTTGTTTAGTATTATTGGGGGTTTCTGAATGAAATAATAAAAAATAGTATTACATGCAACTGTTTATAATTGAAAATTTATGTTTTTGCTTCTACAGAGTTCATTTACAGCCAGTACTCTTTGTCATTATTCAGTTATACAATCACTGAAAACTATGGGAAAACTTGGACATATTCATTTCCAGTGGACAAGGAAGCAAATACACGAATTTAATTCTGACCATAGTATACTACAATGTAGTAACTATTACATTTACTACACTGACCCATCTTTTTACCTGAAAACAAACTATATTTTATTCTTGATTTAATTTTAATTAGTAACTTAATTTAGAGCATATTTTTGTAGAACCTCTTCCAATTTGCAAAACTGCAAAAGCTCCTATCTGCAAAATGATTCAGGGAAAAGTTGGGAAAAAACCTCCTATGTGCACTTTGCAAGGCATTAATATCTAGTCAGTATTAATACAAAATATAGTAATATAGTCCCAAAACAGTGTATTATGTATTGGGTATCCTTAAGAAATAGCATTATGCAAGAAAAGAAGTTTTTTTAGTTTTCTCAAAAAAGTGCATTTTTCACATAGGAGGTTTTGCTTTTCAGCCATCGATATGCATCCTTTCTGGGTTTTCCATCCCTGACTGGCAGATAGAGACATCTGCAAGTGAAAGCATCACAAAAATCTAGAGTTTGTTGTCCAAAAGCTGCACCAACTTTGTTCCACTGACCAGTCATATCGTGATATCCTCTTTTAGTCTGTAAGCTGTCAAACCTTCAATCACAGGTGTGTGTATGGGGAGTGCTCCAGTTTAAAGACCAGGTGCTTTCTTCTGTCCAGCCAATACACTTCCAAAAGCCATGTCTCCTTCATTCAGTGGTCTAATGTTGAGAAGAAGAATGCACAAATATCAAAGGTCACCTTCAAACAGCAGCTGGAGAGCACTCAGGAGGAACTTTAACAGTTTCACACACTCCTCCAAAAGTGCAAACATCACACATTCAGCAACATGCAACCATACCTGTACTGTACATCCTTGAAGTAGTCACTCCCAAGAAATATCTCAGTCATTGATTTCTCAGAGATATGTGGTTGTAAATATAGCTCTTTGCATCTCTGTGTCACTACTGAAATGAAAAGGTCCATCTGCAATATCACAGCACATGAAGGGAGAGCTTGAGTAAGTTGAAAAAAGCATCCTGCCTTCTCTCTTGTCCACTTTCTTTCAGTGATGCACACACTCTGGGCAAGGAGGAAATTACTACAACTAACAACTATTGTAGCATTATCTGTCATTCTAATCATGTGTGGTGGAGTCGAGACGGTGCTGGAGTACCTACTGAAGCTGTGCCAAATACTCTCTTCTGATTGGTTGTTTTTATTCAAGCGTGGTGGATTCTTGTCAAATGACTTTAGACTTTTCATGACTTATTTTCACAGATTATCTGTCTCATGAACTTCTGTCAGAACAGAGAGACAGTTTTCGCAAATATGACTAAAACCTCTCTTTTTTTCAGAAAAAACCCCTCTGTACTCTTGTGAAGTAGTTTGATCAATGGTCACAACAATAACTTTAGCTATTCTTCATCATGTCTTAACCTCAAACTCTCTCAGTTAAATCACTCCAGTGGAAGATGTTTTTTTAAAAAAAGGAACTGAGGTGGAAACTGGAATTTGGGAGTCACCTGGTGTAAGAATGTACCATTCATTTTTCTTTTAATGTCATAGAGAGGGTTGTCCTCACTCCCCATGTGAATTGGATGATGAATTATTTGGATCTTTTTTGGTACATTTACATTGACGGTAAAAGTGCGTGTGTGTGCGTGTGTGTGTGTGCGTGTGTGTGTGTGTGTGTGTGTGTGTGTGTGTGTCCTTCAGTCCTTCATTCTCTCTGTGTTGCCTTGTCAAGTCAAACCTTATTGAGCTGATCTGTAGTAGTGACAGACATCACTGTGTGTCACCAAAGTGCAAAGTAAAAAATAAACAGAGGTTAAAATGAACACAGCCTGTCTGATGCTGAGACACTGAAGAACAAAAACGTCATTGGACATTGTGACTAATTTTTCAAAAAAAAGTTATTACAATTATAATTGTCCATGGTTTTCCTGTTCTCTGCATGTAAGAAATAGATGACTAAGATGACTGACAGTCACGACTCACCACCCACTTAGTACCATGATATGACTGATGTGTGCAGTGTGATCTGGGATGGCAAAGCACCTGGCAGTCAGGGTTAGGGTTAGACGATGTCTACAGACAGTATAAGAGGATACTGTGAAAATGACTCCAAGTTTCACAATCTTTGTAGCTGCCAAAGGCACAGCATGGGACCAGAGTCTATGGAGAGAATATATACTGACACACTCCTGTAAATAATCTGTAATTCAAACCAATCTGTCTCCTCCAAACAGAGCTACCATCTCATTTAAAACTTCTTTCAAATGCACTTCCAGTGGAGATGTAACAGTCGCTTTCCATCTCTGAGCTCAACATGAGATAAAGAGCAGCTGCAGCTCAGCAGATAACCCTGCAGCGAGCTGAGATGACACCCTGCTGAAGATACACAGCTTCACCCTCCTTTAGTCTAACGAGTTCATCAGTTCAGCTGCTTTGAATAAGAATCATATTATCTGTCAGTGCTACAAGAGATACTTCAACAAAGACAAAAAAGGTGCAGAGAGTCTTCAGACAGAGGTTAATAGGCTGATGGGAGATGAAGCATTTAACAAAGGAGACAAGTTTATTAAAAATATTATCATTTGACACATATTGTTCAGTATTATTGTCATCACCACTGTGTTCACCAGCTGAGGCTGGTCTATTGACCTTTGCCTCAACGTTTTCTCACTTCTTGCACCTGGATGTCTATTGGACACAGAACTCTGTCTATCTTGTACTGCCTCAGTATTTTTAATAATTTATTGTATTTCACTGTATTTTTATGTACCGGGCTGTTGTGGCATCTGAATTTCCCCCCAGGGATCAATAAAGTCATCTATCTATCTATCTATCTACCTACCTTCGTAGTCGTCCTCTTTACTCATAAGACAGAACTTATTACTTATAAGACTGAAAGAAACTGACTGCTCAGGGTTTCAGTTATGGAGAGTGAAGTCTGACACACAGAGGTTGATGCTCTGATTTAACAGGTTCACTTCCTGTTTTAATGGGCTACGTGACAACCAATTAATGTTGCCGCCATTTAACACAGGTCTATCAGACGGATCTTGATATCTGTACTTGGTAAGAAAAATGTTTCAGCATTCAGTGTGTGTATTTATTTTAAGTCTTTGTGTCTTTATGTCACTCTGTATAACACGTATAGTAAAAGTCAAATCAATGTATCAGTCAACTTTTGTTTGTGTGTGTGTCTGTGTAGGTGTGGTGTTGTGTGTGTGTGTGTGTGTGTGTGTGTCTGTATGTGTGTGTGTCTGTGTGTGTGTGTGGGTGTGTTGGTGTGAAAGAGAGAGAGAGAAAGTGGATTTGCATACAATGATATGTACACAACACTGTGCAGAAGTAATAACCAACATTTGCTGCAGGGACAGGATTTACATCCATCTGCACCCAGAAAACTCCTGCAGCTTTTACACTGACACTGAAAGTCATCAGAATCACCCAGAATAATAACACAGGAGACCAGAGGACATTGTGCTGTTCATGAAGACAATGACACGAGTCAACAGTGAGGCTGAGAAACTGAAAACTGACAGAGCCCAACATTAAAAATCTCTGCTGCTTGTTAAAGAGACATGAATCAGCTCATGAAGCCATAAAGCAGCTTATGTGGGTTCAGTCTTTCACTCACTCTTTTTTTATTGATAAGTTACATTTATTGACTTATGAATAAGACAGATATGATGACAGACTTACACTAAGTCATTATCAGCAGCCTCAGACAGTCTATCTTCTCTGTTTATATTTACATGTAAATTCTCTGTGGCTGAGGGGACGCTTTGTTACAGAAATGTCCTGTAACAGGAATCAGAAAGAGAAGGACGTTTATATTTATTTATTTTCATCTTCAGGCAGACAAAAGTTAAATTCTACTCTTTTCTCCTGTTCAGTGTCTCTCTGTGTCTTTCTCTCTCTTTTTCTTTACATAATCAATTGTTAAATTTCTCATTAAATGTGGAAGTAAATGAAGTAATCTGGATGGAGCCTATTACTAGTCACAGACACACCACCTGTAGAGACCAATTTCCCAGATTGCAGCAGATAAACAATTCATTGTCATGACCAAAGTAGAGAGAAAGGAAAGAAAACAACACTTGTCCCTTTGTCTCTGTGTGAGACTTAAAGCACACTGATCATTTTCATTTCAGCTTCATGCAAACATTCACCAGGAAAAAAGCAGCTTTGAAAGACACATTCCTACAGAAAACAGTAGGATCGATCCTTCTGTTAATCCCTCTCTCTGATGATGTACAGGATGAAGGATGTGCAGTATTTTATACTTGTAGATCTCCAAAACATTTGAAAAACTCTCTTTCACTTTCATTCCTCGGCATACTCGCTTTACAGATGCTGAGAGTCAAAAGTATTCATCTGTGAAGTCAGCTGTATTGAAGGTGTATGAGCTGTTTCCGGAAGTCTACCGGCACGTGTTAGGATGTGGAAAAAGGGGGAAAAACAGAGTCATCTGGAGTTTGCACGTGAGCTTACTACCCATTTTAATAGGTGGTGGTCTGCTTCAGGTGTTGAAGATTTTGACGGGCTTTGTGATCTGATGGTGTTAGAACAATTAAAAAATTCTGTTCCTCTCCGTGTTGCAACATACATCAATGAACAAAAAGCAAATAACCCTGTGGCGGCAGCCACTCTCGCTAATGATTATGTGCTCACACACAGGGGCAGCTTTGGAGAGCCTCCGGGCTGCAAATGTCCACAGAGAAGATGTTACTGCTGGTGGGGAGTTATTTGGTCGCCAAGGGAAATCTTTTCAAAGTGAGAGCAGAAATGGTGGTAATTTGCGTGATTCTGAAAAGATTTGTAATTATTGCCATAAGCGAGGACATTGGAAAGTTGATTGTCAAGCTGAAGATTAAGCCTAAAACTGCTAGTTTTAGCGTCCATGTGAAAGGGGTCGGTTTAGGCTCAGCCCATCACTCCTGAGATTGTTAATGCTGACTTGCTTCGGAAAGAATCCAGTTCTGCAGGTTTGGATTCCTATGCGTCTATGGTAGATAGTGAGGTGAAAGTGCCAGTGACTATTTTAAGGGACACGGGTGCCTACAACTCTTTCATTCAAGCTGGAGTTCTGCCCTTGTCCAAGGAATCTGAAACGGGCAGTGCCGTTCCTGTCCGGGAGGATGGATTTAAATGTGTTGTTGGTCCCCCTGCATAAAGTAATGCTTGACTGTGATTTATTCCAGGGAGAGGCGGAGCTGGCTGTGCGCCTGGCATTGCCAGATTCAGGGAGTTTCTGTGATCCTGGGAAACAATTTGGTGGGGGCTCAGGTGTGGGCAGATGTTCCCCCGCCTGTGGTGGTGGCTCCTGTACCACTGGTGTCACTGGAGCCGGACGAAAATGAACGTTATTTCCCCGAGGCTTTTACAGCGTGTGCATGATGGCGGCCGCAAAATCCGAATCTGATTCTGAGACTCAGGCAGGCGAGAAAAAAGTTAGTGAAAAATTCTTGCTTTCTTTTTGTCTAATTTTCCTGTGTCCATATCACGCAGTGATCTGGTGGCAGAGCAGCAGGCTGACCCCTCCCTGAAGGACTTGTTCAGCAGGTTCGGCCGGTGGGGGAACTGCGCCTATGGTTACTTTCTTCAGGACTCACTGTTGGTGAGAAAGTGGGTGCACAGTGGGAGTTCTGTGGGAGTGCCGATTTTTCAAATAGTGGTGCCAGTTAAACTCCGTCAACCAGTGCTAAAAGTTGCTCATGAGTCAGGTCTGGAGTGAAAAAAACATATGACAGGATTTTAAGACAGTTTGTTTGGCCCCGTATGAAAAAAAGATGTCTCTGCCTTCATTAAAACTTGTCATACGTGTCAGTTGACTGATAAACCTAACCAGACTGTAAAACCTTCACCACTGCAATCAGCCAACCCTTTGAACATTTAATCGTGGACTGTGTGGGTCCTTTTTACCTCCCTCGAAGGCAGGCGCCACTTAACTTTTAACTGTCATGTGCCAGAACATGCGCTATCCAGCTGCATACCTGCTGCGCGCAATAACCACTCGGGCTATAGTGCGTGCTCTCTCACAATTTATTTCCATCTTTGGCATTCCAAAAGTCATCCAGTCAGACCAGGGTTCAAATTTCTCCTCCCACATGTTCTCACAAGTGTTGAAGCAGCTTCGGGTCCAGCACAACCTGCAGCTCTGCTTATCATGCTCAGAGTCAGGGGGCCTTAGAACGCTTCCACCAAACCTTAAAGTCCCTCCTGCGTGCCTACTGCACAGAGCTGGACAAGGATTGGGAAGAGGGTTTGCCATGGCTGATGCTGGCAGCCAGAGAGGTAACACAAGAGAGCACTGGATTTAGTCCAAATGAACTTGTGTTTGCACACACTGTAAGGGGTCCATTAGCAGCCTGTGGCTAACAATTGGAGAGAGTCACATCCTCCAAAAAAATTGTTAGACTACATTAACGGGTTTCGTCACAGGCTGTACACCGCGGGTGTATTGGCTAAAGAAAAACTGGCATCAGCCTCAGAATAAAATGAAATACTGGTATGACCGGCGAGCTGAGCGTTGTGTTTTTAGCCCGGGTGACCAAGTTCTGGCATTGCTCCCCATTATAACTTCACCATTCCAGGCAAAATTCACAGGCCCACACACAGTGTTGAAAAAACTCTCTGAACAAAACTACACAATTACCACACCCCATCGTCGTAGGCCAACTCAGCTTTGCCATGTCAATTTACTAAAACCATATTATGTGCGTACCTCGGAGCCATCCCCTTCTGTATCGTCGTGCATGGGTCAGGTACAGGCAGCTTGTATAGCTAGTACAAAGCTTGGGTCTCATCAGTGTGAGGAAGATGACTTAGATGCACCTGATCAAGCCTTGCTGCACGGCCGTCTTAAAAACTCAGAGGCTCTCCCTCAGCATAAATAAGCTGTTGGCGCATTTGCCTGAGACACAGCATACAGAGTTGGTTCAGCTGATACAGAGTTTTCTATGCCTGTTTATGGACACGCCAAGTCGCACTCATTTAATTGAGCATGATGGAGAGGCAAAACCCATCAGGCAAAGATTTTATCGTGTAAACGCTGAGAAAAATAAGTACCTGGATGCAGAAGTGAGTTATATGCTGGAAAATGGTATTGCTGAGCCCTGTTATTCCAGTTGGTCCTCACCATGCCTGCTTGGTTCCAAAATCAGACAATACACCGCGTTTTTGTTCTGACTTCTGTAAAGTGAATAATGTCACTAAACCTGACTCCTTTCCACTTCCCAGGATGGAAGACTGTACAGATTAGGTTGGATCAGCAAAATTTGTCAGCAAATTTGATATGTTAAAAATGGGGTACTGGCAGGTTCCCTTGTTCCCGCGGGCGCGTGAGATAGCTGCTTTTATAACACCGACTGGCCTCTACTCGTACACTGTAATGCCTTTTGGGCTCCGGAATGTGCCAGCAACATTTCAGCGTCTCATGAACCGTGTTGTTGGTGACTTACAGGGGTGTGCTGTTTATTTGGATAACGTGGTGATTTACTCAAACACATGGGAAACTCATCAGGGACGTACCCGGGAGTTATTCACCCGGTTGGCGGAGGCAAGGCTCACGCTTAACCTTGCAAAGTGTGAGTTTGCCAGGGCAACCGTGACCTACCTCGGCCGAATGGTCGGACAGGGAGAAGTGCGTCCCATTTGATGCAAAAGTGCAGGCTGTAGAGCAGTATCCAGTTTCAAACACAAAAAAGAGCTGATGCGTTTCCTTGGCCTCATTGGCTATTACAGGAGTTTCTGAAGAAACTTCTCAATGGTTGTGGCACCACTCACTGATTTGTTGAAGGGAAAGACTAAGTTTGTCTGGTCTCCGGTCTGTCAAAAAGCATTTGAACAAATAAAAATCCTTCTCTGCTCTGGTCCTGTGTTGGCTGCCCCGCGTTTCAACAGATCATATAAGCTCTATGTAGATGCCAGCTATGTCGGTGCTGGGGCTGTTCTCATGCAATCTGATGACCTGGGGATTGACAAGCCTGTGAGTTTCTTCTCAAAAAAATTTAATGTGTGTCAGCTGAATTATTCAGTCATTGAAAAAGAAGCCCTAGCATTAATTCTGGCTTTGAAACATTTTGACGTATATGTTTGTGGCGGTAGTGCACCACTGGTCGTCTACACTGACCACAATCCATTAACCTTTCTCAACTCATTGCAGAGTCCCAACCAGAGGTTGATCAGTTGGTCACTGTTTTTGCAGGCATATTGCTTGGACATTCATTATGTGGAGGGAGCTGACAATGTGGTGGCAGACGCATTGTCGAGGGCTCCCCAGAAGTAGTGGATTATTGTGTTCCTCTTGCTGGTTGTCCTCTTGTCTCTCTCTAGCCTCTTAAATTGCTTCCCAGGTACCGGTTGCTGAGGTGGGAGCTGTTGGCAAGAGATACTGGACTGCTGGAGAAGCCCACTAGTCCACCTTTGATCATTGTTTTGTCAAAAGTTGGTAACGTATGGGTTCTGGGTTTAGGCCTTGTTGTCGGGCCAATAGTAAGAATGTTTTCAGTTCTAGTTATGGTAATTTGTGCCGGGGTTCCCTTTGGACCTTATGGACTCTGATGGAGGGGGGTGTGACGGCCCCCTATTTAAAATAAGATTGCGATGCTCATGATTTGTTTGTTTTATTTATACCGCAGCAGGTACCAGTAGGGCGGAGTCTGATCGCCATAGTTAGCACCTGGGCCCGGTGTGTTCAGCTACAAAAACCCCACCTCGCTGGCCGCGACGCTCTCTCTCTTCTCACCTGGCGCTGCTCTGCTGAGCATCATTTTGTTTTCAGCCAGACTTCCACATCCCATCCTCCTGTGTGCTATGTTTTCAGTGATTTGTGTTCGCGGGAGTGAAATAAATAAGTTTATTTTTTGCTTCCACCCTGCATCTTCCTCTTCTTTGTCGCAGCTTCAGAGCCGGGTTGTGACACTGCTCATTTGATTGACAGCCACTGCAGGTGTGTTAAGGCTTAGCTTGTGATCCAGTAGCTGTTCATTATAAACTCCACTACCAGACCTTGCAGTGTAACTTCTACCAACCTGACTATCAGGATCATTATCATGAACACAGTTTTATTGGAAGGTCAAATTGAACACAGTCAGAAAATGATTTGTCAAGAAAAACAGACTTTCCTGTCATGTAAAGATCATATTTGGGAGAAAGCCAAATGATGAATAAAAAGATAGCATGGACCGTAAGCTGTGCAGATGTTTCAATCTTTTCGGATGTTGCAGTGATCTTTGCCTTTAAACTAAACTAATGCAGCCATGA